>OY728159.1:1925535194-1926785194 GCA_963277665.1 Viscum album
AATAATAAATAATAAATAATAAATAAAGATAAATAATAAATAATAAATAATAAATAATAAAGAATAAAGAATAAATAATAAATAATAAATAATAAATAATAAATAATAAAGAATAAAGAATAAAGAATAAAGAATAAAGAATAAATAATATATAATAAACAATAAATAATAAATAATAAATAATAAATAATAAATAATAAATAATAAATAATAAATAATAAATTATAAATAATAAATAATAAATAAATTTAAACAATAAATAATAAATAATAAAGAATAAAGAATAAAGAATAAATAAATATAAATAATAAATAATAAATAAATATAAATAATAAATAAAAATTAATAAATAATAAATAAGAAATAAGAAATAATAAATAATAAATAATAAATAATAAATAATAAATAATAAATAATAAATAATAAATAATAAATAATAAATAATAAATAATAAATAAAGATATATAATAAATAATAAATAATAAATAATAAATAATAAATAATAAATAATAAATAATAAATAATAAATAATAAATAATTAATAATTAATAATTAATAATAAATAATAAATAATAAATAAATATAAATAATAAATAATAAATAAATATAAATAATAAATAATAAATAATAAATATAAATATAAATAATAAATAATAAATAATAAATAATAAATAAATATAAATGATAAATAAATATAAATAATAAATAAGAAATAAGAAATAAGAACTAAGAAATAAGAAATAAGAAATAAGAAATAAGAAATAAATAAAAATAACAAATAATAAATAAATATAAATAATAAATAATAAATAATAAATAATAAATAAATATAAATGATAAATAAATATAAATGATAAATAAATAATAAATAATAAATAATAAATAAATAAATATAAATGATAAATAAATATAAATAATAAATAATAAATAATAAATAACCAGTTACAAATAATATATAATAAATAAATTAAAGTATATTATAAATAATAAATAATAAATAATAAAGGAAACACATGAAAAAGTATGAAAAGACGTGATAAGGGATGAAAAATCATGAAAATGCATGAAAATTGATGGAGAAGCATATGAAGAATGAGAACGCATGAAAACTCGTGACAACTCTGAAAAACTCCTTAATAATTCAACATAATCATCATAATAACCCACAAAAAACCATTGATAAAGATAACAAGTCATGGAAACCCAAATAAACAGTAATAAATGGAGCTACCGTTAAAACTCGTCAAAACGGTCATAAAGAGACAAAAACATTGGACTCACATTAACAGAGATAACTTAAGATCCGAGAGTCCGTTTTAGATCCGCGACCTGTCAAATCAAAGATCCCGAAACGATCTTAAACCTGAAAGGTGAAAGAGTCCGAATGGACTGGCGGATCGGAAGTTACGACCATTTAAAAAAAAGCTGACGGGGAACGGGTGCTAGAAACGAGGCATTGAAAAACATAACAAACCCGATACCCACTAAAAAGGCCATAACATAGGATCTATGAGTGCATGTGGGCGCCACAACCAGTCAAACTGAAGCTCGTGGAACGATCTATGATCTGGCAGGTGGAGGAGGCCGAATTGACACGCGGATCGAATGTTAAGTCCGTTTGAAGACAAGTTCGACGGGACACCGGTGACAGAAACGGGGTTTTAGAGGCCTTCAGAGGGGTTTTTGGGGTCGAAAAACCTGACAGAAGATTTCTTGTGTTGAACTAGTGCGTAGCTCTTTTCGCTGGCTTTGATTTGATATGTGGTAGAGCCCAAACGGACACCTGGATCGAAAGTTATGGCCATTTGAAGTTGGAGAACTTTTTTCAACTTTTTTATAACTCTAATATCGTCCACACCTTAGAACGTCTCACGGTTTTGATTATATGTGCCTCTATATCTCTTCATGAGCTTTGATTTGACTGGTCGTGGCGCTTCAACGGACGCCCGGATCAAAAGTTACGATCGTTTTAGTGTTTTCGGGGTTTCTCACGTTTTTTTTATTTTTTTCATTTTATTTCCCTGCGGTTTTACCGAAACCGCCGCTATTTCGCAGCGGTTCTTAAAAAAACCGCCTCTAATCCTTGAATAAAATTAAAAAAAATAAAAAAAAATATTTTTGAAAAAATATTTTTTTTTGCCGTTTAGCGGCGGTTTTTTCGCGGCGGTTTTAAAAACCGCCGCGAAATGCCAGCCCGAAACGCATTTCGTGGCGGTTTTTAAAACCGCCGCTAAACGGCGGTTTTCTCGTAGTGACCCTTCTAATAAAAATAATTCACTAATCATAATGAAATTACGTGGTTCCTCTAATTCCATAATAGATTTCTCATTCTCAAGCTCAACTAAAATTACATAGTTATAGAGAGTTTCTACTAAAAATATTTCCACTGAAATCCTAGAGAATTATTTAGAAATCTGGGAATTAATTATGTGATTTCTCAAAATGTACCGATCTTATATGAACTGTCAATTTGATTCTATATAATCTTGGTATAAATAGAGATATCATACCAAAAATAACACTACAAAAGTGTCATAGTTTAAGTATAATATTATTTTCATCAACACTATACCAAATGATGGAGACCATATAGTTTAAATAAGTAATCCTATTAGAAATAAATACACATTATAAAGGTTTTAGTATATGTGAATCCTTGATTTTAGCTGGTAATAACTAACAAATATAAAAAATTAATAAAATTTAATTCGTTTTTTATAATAAAAAATTTAATCCACAGAAATGGATTCTTGTTCTTTATTATAAAACAATTAATCTTTAATTAGACAACACAATGGAGAAGGGCTCCATTTTTATTACAAGAAAAATGAACTAGAACTGCCAAAGGAGAAAAAATATATCAAATAAATAATTTTTAATTCAATTCATCCAATACAATCATTATAACCATTAGGATAGTTCATTACATTTGATAAGATGAAATACAAATATGTGGGGTACCCGATAACAATTCAATACAAATGGTCACCTCTCTTACCAGTGATAAAATAGAAATATCAAACCATCAATTATAAAAAATGTAATACAATTTTTTATAAAGATATCTATTCAATTTTTCCCATTTAATTTGAACATAAAACATATATATTATCCAACCCAACACTGAAAGAGTTCATCCTTCATGACTCAACCTCAGGTATCATTCTTAATAAAAGTAACCAGATGACCCATTTGGTGAAGCGAAGGAAGATCACTAATTTTAATAATAGATATGATAATTTTGGTGAATCCACCTATGTAATATAATAATTAATTGAACATGTTATATATACATAACCATTATACCCCAATGAAGCTAGAATTTCAAAACCAACTAAGAGAAATAGAAGAAATATGGGAGAAACCCCATATTTTTCCCTATATGATTAAACATATGCATAATCTAAGGAATGTTCTCTATTGGATTATTTTACAGTTTTTTTTATTTTGGGAGATATTAATGAATGAGAGGAAACATTATCAAATATTAGTGTCATTTAAGATAGAGCAATGGTAGTGGTTCCTATTATTGTCTTTTTTCCTGCATCATCTTAAGAAGTAGAATATTGTAGTATAAAATGAATACCAATTCTTGATTCCTATGTCTATAACCCATTTATTCATTAATAATCATATTCTTTCACTTGTCCTCCTATTACTATTGAACTTTTACATCATTAAAAACACAAAATACAAGATAAAATCTATGTGATTGACATATTAATACTCAAAATATATATATCCATTTCCATTGCATTATTGTTTTGTGTTGAAATCATCTCCATGTAGAAGATATATAGTTTTTACCATTAATAATAATATATATGATTTAGACGAACTCATATTCTCTGATACACCTTTATAAATTCCACCATAACAAATATCATTCTTCCCCTTCCCTCAAACAGGATCATAAATGTTATCACTATGAGTAAGTGGAACTCCCATCAAATATGAATTAATATCCAAGTCTTGTACATTATAATATATCTATCTCATTCATTAACAAATGAGGTGATATTCCGAAGAAAAAACTGATATAAGATATATTTTAGATGACTAATATCAAAAGACAGATGATTTAATATCTCATTCAATATTACATCATGTAAGAAATATTAATTCATTATAATGATGTTACCTTATTTAATCATAGTATTATCATCATACAAATATCTATGTAAATCCATTCACAAAAATATCACTAATTCTATAATTAAATGTTCCATGATTAGATAACCAATGTAATTACACACTAATATCATATTATGCAAAATAGTAATTTAAAATAATTCTTGGTATAGAGACTAGGTTTATATTTATCAACTCCTGAAAAATATTTTTTCCAAACAACACATAGTATCATAAGTCTCTATACGATGAGTGATTCACCATAACTCAATTAAAATTTACCCTTTATGTCACAAAAATCATGTCTCATTGTTACAAATACAACCAAAAGTACATAAAAATATTAATAAATGGGACAACATGCTTTGATTATAATTTATCACGAAGAGACAAAAATCACCCACCAAAACTGTAACTGAAATATTTTCTGTATTTCTAAAGGTGAGTAATCTATTATCATGGTTTTTAGAATTTATCTAGTTTTATCAGTTAATAATTGGAAAATAAATTCCTTAGTTTACTACCAACTCACTAGTTCCCACTAATAATGTACCGACCCCATCTCCATGTGGTGATTTCCATTTACATATACCTAGCATATGAAAATGTAAAAATACAAGAAGGAAAATGTATGGTGTTTTAAATGATTCCTATAAGAATATCACCATGAATTTCAAACACAATATATTTAAAATAAACCAACCTTGATAAATTATTAATTAAAAATGAATTAAATTTTATCACAGTTGTTATCAAGTGATTATTTTCAATAAAAAATCTATTTTTTGTAAACTTGGTTTCAAAAGTTTATTTCCCATTAAAATATGTAGTTTCTATCATTATTAGAAAAGTGTTCATAATTATGAATTATAATCAAATCGTATATGAGGAAATTATTACAATCATAAAAATACGTGTATTCTCAATAACTATCAATGAACCATTAATAAGAGGCTTGTGGATACATTAGTAAAATAATTCTCACATAATAATATCTGATTGTAATCCATTTGTGCTGACACACCCATGATCTGAAACCATGGATGAATATAGAGACAAAAATGAATTTACTCCCTCTGCACAAGATATTTATGGTTTAATAGTCATCATGGATCCCATATTAATCCCACATAACTACCTGGTGTGCAATTTGGGTCATGTTAAATAAACCACAAAAGTGGTAATCATTAATTTAATTAATCAATTTAAAAAATAATTTCAAATATACCCTTGATTTTGTTTCAAAACCATAAACATCATTTAAAAAATCCATTTCTAATAGTTTTTATAATAAACTCATGTATTTCTATTTATATCCTTTAATTTAAAATCATAATACATTTCATTATTTTTCTACTCATATGTAATTGAAGAATTCATGAAATTCAGTATCAATTTTTTAGAATTTTTACTTTATTTAGTAATCCATTTAAAAGTGATTTCATTACTCATAAAATAATATATATCATATTAATTTTTAATTAACATACATCAATGTATATACATAAATTTAAAAAAATATTAAAATGAATCCAGAATAAAAATATTCAATTGATATTTGATTCCTTACAAAACTAAATAGCATAATCCTGGAAAACAAGACCAACATTGGATCTGATAATGAATAATTTTTTATATAATTATAAATGAAGATTCATATATGAAGAATTTACTATGTAATAATCAACATCCATCAATGTCCTATGGATTAAGAACAATCATAGATGGTGATAAAGTAACAAATGATTCCATAATAAAATAGAAATTACACATAATGTAATATTAAAAATACATCTTATATCACTGCTATCTATGCAGAAATGATTTTTGGAGAGACAAAATAATATTTATAGGGCCTCTAAGTATAATATTGTGAAAAATAATTCATGGGTGGTATATTTGTGTAAATATTTAAATTAAAATATTCCTAATTTTGATATTTTCTGGTGGATTCTCATCCCAGGCGGTGACACCATCTAGCCAACATCCTCCCTTGGATTTTCAATTAACATGATGAAATGAACTACCTAATGGAAGACCAAATGTATGAAAAATTGTAATATAATTTTTGTATTGTGTTATTACCATTGGAATTCCCATGGCACTACCATATATCAATATATTGATGGCCCTCACTAGAAAGAGATTGTATCTATTGTACCTCATTAAAATAAATTATATTTCACACTACCATTTATAGACAACGAAAAAATTATCTTCCACTCATTCCAGGTTCAAGAAAGCATTTGTAACAACTCAAAAGGCTCACATATATTAATATAAAAATAAAAAGTTGTTCAAATATATATAAATGGAAACACTTACAGATCAATCAGAAAGTAATATTATTATTATTATGTAATATTTTTTAAAAAATTATATCTTCTTATATATAATTAATATATATATATATATATCACATTAATAATAATCAAATATGGATTTTTTTGGCATAATTATATTACTAATATATGTATTCATAACAATGTGTTTTTTTCACATACTCTTTTTTGGGATAGTTTAACAAACAATGTGATAAAATTTATGAATTTATGTCATTAATGAATATTATAACAAAAGTAACTGTATTATATGATATAAATATATATAGATATATTTAAATTTCATTTATATTAATCAAATATTATATTAATATTTATCTCATTATTTATGAAATCATAATTGTTCTTTAAGAATCACTAAAACAATCTTATTTCTAATTTCAACCTCATAGATCATAACAAAAACTAACATGAAATATTTTTATTGAATTCTAATATATATATTAAAAAATTATTACACCTTATATGATATAATAAATAATTTATTGGGTAATGTAATATATACCAAAAAAACATGATTGAAAATAGATCAATGTGATTGAGATTACATACACCCTGTGTCAATAATGGATAAAAACTAATATATTTATATGTGTATATATAATGATTATAAATTAAGATTATAAATCTTCATATAAGTGAATAAAGAAATTTATCATATAATTAATGATGTTAATATAAATATTCCTCTTATTAGGTATAAGTAAAAAATGAATATGTACAGATGGATGTGTTTTCATCTTTAATTACTCTATGTGTTTTCTAATTAAAATGAATCTATACAGAGAGATGTGTTTTCCACTATATTATATATAATATAATGAATAATTTCTATTTAATAATTTCTATATTCAATTAAATTTTCTCTTTTATAATGTGATTTTATTCAAATATAACTCAACATAAAGGGGTTATTTATCTCAAACATTAATCTTTGATACAAATTTATATTTTTCCCCAAATTTCAATTTGATTTATGTCTTAAATTCCCAATGATTCATATTTATCATATATTTTATTTGAGTATAAATTCTATGAAATATATTACATATTATTGAATTGATTTTACCTATCTATAAACACAGTTATAATGAATAACCACCTGTCGAATTAATGTCACTTATTCTTCCATTTCCACTTTTAATGGTTGGAAATAATCATAAAAATTATTATTTTATTATATATATTATATTTATTATTTATTTATTATTTATTTACTATTATATAAAACATACCTTCATGGTTTTTTAAATATTATAGCATCATTTGTGGGCTTTTGGACTACCACCTCATGAATGTGATGTGATTAGTTCACTCATTAAATTGATTGAATTAATGATGTTTATACTAAATTATGTGATATATATGAAATAATAATTCCTCTAGAAAGATAACATATATATATATATAGACACACATTTTCCATTTAATTTCATTCAACATGAACAAAAAATTGGAATAGGGTTCATGGGTACACACATCCAACCATATCCATGAAATGTTTATTGTATTTATATTTAAATATTTATATATTATTTTAAATACATAAATATTTAATATATTTGATATTTATAAAATAGTTTGTGTTTTAGAAATAATTAAATCATGATATATGTAAGAGGACCATGATTAACAGGTTAAATCCTGTATGAAAAACTAAGTGGTTATTACCTAAAACATAACATAATCATGGAATTGTTAAAAAAATTTAAATATTAGGTCATCATAAAATCACATATGTTATTATATATAACAATATTGTTATTTGGTAAATTTATAATAATATTGTATTTA
Organism: Viscum album; assembly: GCA_963277665.1. Classification (NCBI taxonomy): domain Eukaryota; kingdom Viridiplantae; phylum Streptophyta; class Magnoliopsida; order Santalales; family Viscaceae; genus Viscum; species Viscum album. The sequence goes on from OY728159.1 coordinate 1,925,543,462, forward strand.
TTATACATGAGTTTTGAATGTGTATAATAAAATTTAATACTAAAGGTAGGGGTTTTCTTGCTAAAAATATATTCATGTGAGTTTTATTATTTATTCACCACTATTTTATATTTTTGGGTATATATACATATAATTAATTTATTATATTATTATAATTGTAAAATTTATTAGTATTGAGATATCAATTTTTTGATATTTCTTTGATGCTATTTTTTGTTCAATAATTTCAAAATCTATAAAGTAATTTTGTCGCAATTTTTCTCTTTTGAGACACATGACTTGTTAGGCACCTATATTTTTCTGTTACGGGAATATTTTACCCTTTGACATGATATTTCATTAATATAATTATTGTTATGATATTTTAGGATTAATTTAATATAATTCTTTTCATATTACTAAGATTAAAGATAACAAATCGATAACTGTTTATTACTGCAATATCATCATTTATCATTATTTTTTATGATTTTTCTTCCATTTATGAACTATTATAAGAAATATCTCAATAAATCTCCAAAAATTTCATATCCTATTTTTATCCATAATATCACCATGTATTGGTACCACATCTCCAATAATTTTTCACTATGTTAATTAGGAATGTGTTTTAAAAAAATTGACTATATTTATCTCTTTGAATGAAAACAATTTATTCACAAAAACAATCTTTCTTAGTAAATAAAAAATGATTAACTATTAGGAGTAAAATTAATTTTTTATCATGTTTTATATTTCTATTAAAAATGGTTTGAAAAGGAATAACATGGTCATTTTTTGGAGTGAATAACTATTTTAACTTTTTACGGATCAAATGGAATGTGAAGCTTGTATGGATTTTCCTACCATCATTTCCTTGAAGAAACCATTGAATTTTAAAAATTATTTTAAAATAATCAATAATAATATTCAAAAAGTTTATTATTTTAAGTTTATTAATGAAAAAGGTTCTCATATTTTTCTTATAGTTTACAAATAGTCATTTATAGGTTTTATGGTTATTTTCAAAGGAAAATGTTTTCAAATTGTTTGGGATAGAAAAATATATTTTTATAGAGGAATGGTTAATTTCTTTATTAAATTTTGTAATTCATTAATTAGGATTCTCGTACATGTTTTAATAGTTGTTCCAAATAATAATATTTTGAAAATATTATATATTTTAAAAATATATTATCAGTGAAACATTATCTTCCCTGTGACAATTCAAAATTCATATCCATCTAAGATGATATCATTTGACATTGTTTATTATTAAATAGGGTTACATTGCATGGAAACTATTATTATTTATTTTTGGAATTTTTTATATTAAATTTTATTTATTTAAAACCCCTTTCTATTCCATGGGTTATACCATTATAAAACACATATGATACCCTCTTCCTTAATGTGGTTACTCTATGAGGAAATTATTATAAAAAATATATCTTTTTCAAAGAATTATGACATGATGAAAATTTTATGAATAAAATTTAATATCATGGGTTATTATATCATGTTTATTAAGTCCATATATTTATTGGGGTCATGATATGATGAATATTTTATAATATTGTTTCACACTTATGTATGATTTCAATATGTGGTGCATGGGACATATTTTGTCGTCGAATTTATTGGGTAAATATTTATATCTCATGAGATAATTGTGGGAAACATGTCTATGAGCTAGATCAAGAAGAGGAAATAGGTCTATCATAATCCAAATTGGGAATCAAGTGTGTCTTGATCAATGTTTGGAAACATTTGTTTCCTAAACCAAAATGGAAAATAGGTTTTTTCTCATCGATAATGAGAAACATGTGGGTCTTGATCCATAATGTGAAATAGGTGTGTCATGATCCAATAACATTCAATAAGTGTGTCCTAATACACTATGTTGATTGAATTTGTAGTTAACCTTGTTACATGAAATGGAATTATATTGTTATAACAGTTCCATAATTATACAACTACGATCTTATGGTTTTTGATTGATTTAAGAGGATTTATCTCTCTAATGAATACAGGGAAATGAAATTACATCATTTATTAAGTGAATCTTGAGTATGTAATTTTATAATAATGGTATGATCTTATTATGCTAAGATCCAATTCCAATTCCCTTCTTCTCGTGTTATTATTACATATCTATCATGTTTCCCCTTACAAGCTTATGATATAACAACTTTCTTATATTTCCATTCCCTTGATTATTTAGAAATATTTAATGTAGGATTAATAAAGTTGATGATATTTGAGAATGATGTTCATGGTTATTCACAATGGTTTACGATTAGTTTTCTATGTTTCATAATACACTAAACTATTAAGGTCTACATGCATGATTTTACCTAATGTGATGAATATTAATATAAAATGATGTAATATTCCTATATGTTAATTCTAGGTAAAAATGGTATAAAATGAATTTATTAGTTTATAATTAAAAACCAAGATGGGAAACCATTAGTGATATTCATATGGGTATTTATAAGGATATGTCTTAGGATGTATCTAAAGATAAGCCTATTGTTACATTGATTTAAGAGAATCTTTCAGACTTTAGATATAATATATGATATTTATCAAGATTATGTAGTTCATTTCTTTGATAAGTGTGGACTAGACTATACTTAATGGTTTTATCTGATGGTGGGAACTATATGAAACTGAGTTAACATTGAATGTGATGGAAAATTTTAGGATGAGTAATCAAAAGGTATGTTCACTAGAGGGAATGGTTTAGTGAATTTTCATAGTCATTTATTGAGGAATGTGATAAACAATATGGAATTTAATTAAATCTCATACTCAATCTAGATGAAATGGAAAGAGTTCACTAAGAATATAGAATTTGGATTTCATGGATGAAAAAATATTCAGTTTACCACATTTCATGAATGTGGGAAGAAACACCCAAGTAAATGTCTCATAAGAATAAAAAGATGTTTTTACCATTTAAAAGAAGAAAAATAAGAAAGTAACTATAAATTGGAAATGAATATTTTATTAAATAAAATTTATTTAAATATTATCCATCCTATGGTATTAAAAATAGTTTAATGTTTAATGGGTGGAATGAATGGACATTTTGAAAATCATATTCCAAAGCAGAATGACCCCGAAGGGAATCAACAATGTTTTATATGTAATGTATATATTTCTGATGATGATGAGGCTACAAAAGAAATTAAAAAGGAATGAGGTATTACATAATAATATAAGGCCTCCGTGTCAATGAATTAAGGATGAATTAGAATAATATAGGTTTTTTATGTTTCTTGATTCAAGAAGTATGAATTGTGAAATACATTATGATTGTTCAGTTTTGGTTTTTTCTATTAGTTATCAAGAATATATGGAATGTTCCTAAATGACTAATAATTCGATATAATGGCATGGTCATTTTAATTGAAAAAAATAATTTGGGAAAATATAACCATTTATAAGTTCCTTATGATTGCATAGAGATATATGAATACGTATATGTTAGTTATGAAAATTTAATTTGGATTGTACAAATTACCTAGGATCTGACGATGTAGTTTTAAAATTCTGGTCTATGTATCCATGGATAAAATTTAATGTTTTCTATAAATAAAAAATATATTTATAATAAATCATTAACTTTCTAAAAAATATTTTATATTAATTAACATGTTTTAAAAGAATACTTGTAGAAGGAATTAATATTATTGTTATATGAGAATAAAGTCTACTTAATGATATGTGTGGGATCAATGGTGAACTGTTTTGAGTAATTTAGTGACCTTATTTATCATATTTTGAATTTTTTTATTCTGAAATGGTAATATGGTTAACCATTTATGGAATTTGTTTTAGTAGAATTTAGATTTGGTTTCATAAATTAATGTATTGTCTTTATATATGAGGATTTATACATATTGGAAAATTTGTGCTAACCATTTTGTTTTGAAAAAGAGAGATGGAATAACCTATCATTTTATTTATGGATATGATGATCATCTAATTATTTATGATTAAAATATTCTCATTCAATTATTGTAATAAGATGTGTAGTGTAAATTTGTCCTGGAACAAAATGGGTGAGGTTGTCCTCACATAATTTAAGTATATACTCTCATGAAAATTTGTAAATATTACTAAAAAGGTTCATGAAAATAAATGTTTCCCAAAATTCATATTTTTCATGATATCAATGAAATTTTTCAGAATCTTTAGGTTATGTATTTTTTATCATTAACATTATCCAAAACATTTTATATATCACTATTCATAATTACATGATTTGTTTGATTTCACATCCATGTCGCTGGAAGTAAATTTTTTAGCATTAACATGGAAAATACATGGGGAAAACACTTCAAGGAGGTCAAAATTGGTGAAGGCTGAGGGAATCTCCTTGTATTACATTGATACACTAAATGAGAAGAGAGTAAAGACTGACATAACCCACAAGCTCCTCATTCTACCTACACATGCGAGCCTGCGAGTCCACCGAACATTTAGACTCCCTCCAACAGTGATGGACCATCCTTCCTTGATTGGTCTCAACCATACATCTAAGAATGAGATATTTCAACTCCCAAGGTATCGCCTAAAGACCATATAAGGCCTTTACAAGGTCTTTAGAGTCCAATTCAATCTCTGCCACTTTGCTCCCCCACCTCCTAAAGACCATCAATACAGAGAGGAGGACCCGAACCTCCACACCCAAAGAGTTACCCAGACCATAGTAATCATTGAATTCAATGTGGAACAATCCTCAGGAGTCAATAGAACCCCACAACCCCTTAAAAACCCCTCCATGTAAGAGCAGTAAATGTTCAATTTCAAACCATTGTTCGAAGTCTGCCACCTAACCCAACGTTCTCTCCCCCTGATATGTATGCGTGTTCGATTAAGAAGCATTCATATTGTGTCTGATATGTTCCCTCCTATAACCAGCAAATCCAACTCACTGACAAGTGATCTTAACTGCATATTTATGTTCAAAAAGGAGTACATAGATCCTAGCCTAACCTGATTTCTCTTCCAAGGATTTGTCTTCAATTTCCAACTATGTTTTTCTATGTGGAAACCTATTTTTATGTTACATTGGTAAATTGTTTCGTTTTGAAGATTCCCTTTTAAATGAGTTTTTAGTATATATTTTTATGATGTGAATTTATATTAATGTTACATTAAATTATAAATCAATGATAACCAAGACAATTATTGAGGGTAAAATTCATATTAAGGCAGTAGAATGTAACACATCTAGATTTTGTGAAATATTGTTTTTTGAATTGATTTAATATATTATATACTTTACATTTCTTAAAACACTATATATACCCTATGTTACATGAAATTAATAGGTTTGGGATTAATGACATGATAAACCATTTTAAAAGTTATATATATATATAGAAAACTATAATCGTTCACTACATGAAATAACGACATGGTTTGCATTCCACACAACACTGTTTTTTGATATAAAAACATTTTATTGTTAAATTCATTTAAACAAGATAGTTATGACATAGCTGTTATGAATATTAATATGAATATTAATAAATAATTTTTACATATTATTTATAATGTATTTTTATTAATATATTATATTGAAAATAATGTATACAATTTCTAGTGAAGACATTATATCATTTAAAATAATATTTCATCAAATGATTACTTTTTTTTATTTATACCCATAAACAATAATAAAATTAATTTTCAAAACATTTATAAATTTAATTTTGGACATAAACTTTATCTTTTAATTTATAATGTAAAAATTATCTTAGTTTAAATTTTAGGATTTTTCTAAAAAACATCATTTTTGAATGAATAGTTAAAAAAACATAATTTTTTTTGAACACTAATTTTCATCTAATTTATTATTATTATTAATTATATTTTAATTTATATTTGAATATTAATTATAAAAATAAAATTACCTCAATATATCCAATTTTGGTCAATAGAACCTGTTTCACATTTACAATGGATATAAAACATTTCAATCATTAAACCATTTCACTTAAAAATATGATGTCTTGAAACATCTTTGGGGTAATAATTAAATTAATTTTTGCCACTAGTCTAAAAATTATTTTATGGACATATTTCTACCATTATACCTCTAATGATATTAAATTGATGATTTTGAATCTGTAGGGGAGAAGTAATGCTTACGAAACACTCATATCTTCTCAACAATACCCAATGTGTCATTTTTTCAAATATTAAAAGGCCACATATCGTCTCCTTATATTCACCCCAATTAAGCCAAATGTCTCATTAAAAACCTAACAAAATCTCATAACAAATTCCATCCATTAATCATATATTCCTTAAATTGGGTATAAATCCAATCAGTTAATCTGTTTGGTGAAAACCAAAAGGGCTTACAGTAAGAATTGGTAACATCATTCCACATTCTTTTTGGTTTTATTTTTATTCTCCACATCCAAAACTATTATTATTACTTGATTGTATAATAAAAATAGTATCCATAGGGTAATGATATTTTTTAATGTTAATTTTATGACCTATACTCACAATCAATTCCATCAAATGAGATAATAAATCATCATTATTTTGTATATTATACTACCACCAGAAAAACTGATATAACTTATTCTTCCATTTCCACCATTCATGGATTGAAATGATGTCAAAACATATATTTTTTATATATTTATGAATGTTATGATTTTTTTCTCATTCATGAAATATTATATATGATATACCTTCATTCATTCCATTTCGACTAAATATATTAACTTCTTTTTTGGACGTGTGGATGGTCACCTCCTCAATTTGACGGGATTTGTTCAAACATTTCATCGAATGTATTAAGGATGGGTTTAGTAAATTTATATTTTATATATAAAATAATTATTTTAATGGAGTGATAATATATATATATATATATCATTTTAATTTATTTAGTATGACATGAAATCCAAAACAATTTTCATGGATATGTACGACCCACTCTATCCATGAATAATGTATTGCAAATCATATTCCAATATTTTATAGGTTATTATAAATAATTATATACTAAATAAATATTCTTTTTTACCTTATTTTTCATTCTCTAAATAATTAAATCACGATCAATGCAATTGGACCGTGAATAATGAGTCAAATCAGGTATAAAAACAAATCAGTTATTACCCAGAACATATCCTAAACATAGAATTGTTAATAAAAGTGTAATTTAAGATCATAATAAAACAATATATGGTATTATATATAATAATATATATCTAGTTTATATTTATATTAAAAGTATTTTTACTATAAATATTGTTTTAATGTGTTTAATTAAAGTTAGGACTTAAGGGATTGGCTTTCTCATCTCATATTTATTAATGCTAGAATTATGCTTTATTCAAAACTAATTTATTTTGTGAGGTTTATATAAATTCCATTATTGTATCATATTACTATTATACATAAATTTATGGTTACTTATGTATCCCATTTTATAAATTACATTCTTGGGGGTTATGGTTCAAATGATACTAAATTAGTAAAGTAGTACTTCCCTATTTTCCTTCGTTGAGATGGATGCCATGTTATCCACAATTATTTTTTTATGAGCTCTATATAATTAAATTTTACATGTTTAATAATGAATATCAAAATTTATTTATATTTTATGCATCATTTAATGTTATATTTTCCTTATTATTATTATTCAATGTTTCCAAAATTTCAATGGTTTATTGTTATAATTTCATCATTGGTCGAGATTATTTATAATTATACTACCATTAATGAACTTTTGTTATCCATGTCTCATAAACTCTCTTGAATATAATTATCCTCAATTTATCCAATGTATCTCCATGCATTAGTCCCATTTTTTTTAAAAAAAATTCCTTAAAAATAATTAAGAATGTTCTTTTATGAAGATCCAATTAAATTTCTCACTTAAGTCGGAATTTTTTTTATTAACAAAACCATGTCTAATATAAAGGTATCTAAATTTGTTTACTAGTATTTTTAAATGAAAATTTTAGCCATGTTTAAATTTTTTAACAGTAAATGATTTAAAATTAATATCCTTTCCATTTTTGATCTAGGAACTTTTATAAACATTTTCCATAGAGTTTAGAATGTCTATCCTATAAAGATTTAGAAGCCATGATTTCAATGAAGCATACAATGGAATTGTTTATGATTATTTTTAAATAAAATTATTTTACTAATATTTTGGGAAAACATTCTATGGTTTTTAAGGTAAATTGTTTTGAAAAATGATTGTTGTGGTTTTCAAAGAATCCTATATTGGATTTGTACCCCAATTTCAAAGGATAATGTATTAAAATTATTTCCATTGTATGAATTTCTTTTCAAATAGGAAAGGATGTAATCATCAATAAATGTTTTAAATGAATTATCATGGTTTCTATATCTGTTTTCAAAGTGGTTTCTAATAATAAGATTTTGAAACTTTTATTTTTTTAATGATTACTTTTCAATGACAATTTATGTTCCATGGGATCTTTAAAAATTATTCTCAATATAGGATGATATCCCCTAATATAATTTTTGATTTACCAGGGTCATGATCCAAGTAAACCTTTCAAGTACATTATTTCATTGGTTTATTATTAGTATGACATGTTGTTTATGAAACTTGATTCTCTTCCATGAGTTCTACCATGATAAAATAGTCATGAAACACGCTTGTACTAAAGGGTTATTTCATTATGAAATGATATTGAAACCTATATCATTTCCAAATATTTTAATTTGTTGAAATAATTATGAATACGATTTCATTTAATGGTTTAAAATGTGATGTTCATGAAACCCATCAAGTTTTTTGGTCTGAAAATAATACAATTTTTATTATCATGTGGGACATGGATTTATGATTTATTCTTGTTATGGGTGATCCTACATATCCCTCCAATTTATTGGGTAAAAATTTATATATCCAGAGGTAATAATGGGTATAATGTTGATAAGTTTGACCCAAATGGGAAAATTTGTGTTTCCTGACCACAATGGGAAACATGTGTGTCCTGATCCAAAATGGGAAACTGGATTCTCCCAATCCTAAATAGGAAACAATATTTTCCAGATCCACTATGGTAAATAAGTGTTACTTGATCTACTATGGGTAAAAAATGTGTCCTAATCCAAAAAATAAAACCATATTTTTCCTAATATACCATGTTTACTGTCTTGGTTGTCTACCTTTACTTGTGAAATGGTTTTCAATATTTATAATGGTGGGACACTTATATGACATGAATATGTAGTTCATTTTTTATTTATGATGATTTATCACCCTCATGAATCATGTATTATGAACTACCAATAATTATTTAATGATGATAAATTATGATCAACGATATATAGGATATGGTTTTCTAATGATAATATATTTTTCTCATACCCATATTCTCTTATTATGATTATTTATGTCCCTTTTTTTACCCTTTCTAAGAATCTAATCACACACCATTCTTATTTTTATTTTTATATAGTTTTAATGAATAAAAAATGTTTGTGTACTAAATGGGAGGATCAATAATGGATATTTTATTGTCCTTTAATTATATTAGAAAATTCGGATTCCATGTCTCCAAATGTAATAAAATATTTCGGTACATAGGATAGTATTTTTGTGATGTTATAAATATTCATCTATAATAGTGAAATATCAATTTAATGTAATCTCAAGTCACTATATGTATGATATATTTTTCATAATGGGATAGTTCTAATCTTAAAAAACAATTTAACAACTATGTTACAATGGTCAATTTTAAATAATATTATACTAATTGAGAATCAATTATTTTTAAAAACATGGGTTATGTGCACTCTATGCTATCAGAGAGATTGATTTTATTTTAAAAGAAATATATAACAAAGTTTTAGGATGTTCTATATTTGAATGCAGAAAAATTATTTCTTGTAAGATAATAAATTTTATAAGGCTTCTATGGCTATTCAAAATTGAATCACCTCATAAAAATACAATATTCGACTACAAGGAAAAAATATGTTTTATATTGATGACATATTTTAACTAGTTCTAAAAATTCATGCAATTTGTTTAACAATAATGATGAATAATTAAAAAAGAGAGATATATTATTTTTTAATTCAATGACAAATTGATAAAAAATAATATAGTTTATTCATAAATATGTATAAATACATATAATTTACATGAGTCATGAAAAACATATTTTTCAACTAGTAACCATCCTTTTCATTGAAATTTTAAAAAAATCATACAATATAAATTTTTGTATAGTGAATTAAAAAGTGTTGATAACATTAATAAATTAAAATTATTATTTTTTAATTAAATATAATCTTTAATAAAATACTATTCTAGTGTGATAATGTAGGATATGTTATTTACCTACTATGTTAAGTTCTTAGGTATTACCTCTACACCTTAAATAATTTCTTCATAAAAATGGCGTTATATATTCCCTGTGAAAAAAATGTGGATATCCCATTATCCTTGATTATTTGGGATCCTAGGTTTCTTTATCTTATATGTGATTTCCCAAATTTATTTTAATCAATATAGTAGTTCTATTCTCCACCTCCATCTCTATAGACTTATGTAACCATATTGGCTCTTAATTATATAAAACGTGGCACTAAAATTATATTTCCATAGATTTGATTAATTTTATTGGATTTTGAAATTATATCGTTAGTATTGAACTATGTAATATGATTTTCATGATAGAAGGTTTTCTATATATTGAAAATAAGTGATATAAAGATCCAATTATTTCTAATATTGAATATTGATCAACATAGGTATCACTCTCCTTCCAATTTTTATAAAATATTACAACTAAATTTCAATATGAATACATCTATAATATAGGATCCCCAACATGATATTATAAGTCTTTAATTCAATAATATGTATATATTTTTTTCTTCTATTTTAATTTCACATGGTCCTCAATAGTCTATATTTTTACAATTATCACCTCTATAAGATATCGGCAAATTATCTCTCATTCTTTATCTTCTTTAAAAAATGTATGTGTATAATAATACGTTCCAACAAATTCAACATATGATACCACCTTTTTTCATTATAGTAATAAATTATTTTATTAAAATTCAACAAAATTTTGAGCGTGATGCCACAATCCATGGATGTCATCAAAAAATGATCTCAACATGGGTTCTATATTGACATTGTACTATCGTTGAAAATGCCATTTTTTTGTGATGACCAGTGGTTCTTAATTGTATCTGAGAGTTAAGAGACAATTAAAGACATGTCTATAAATTCAATGTGATCCATGTTTTAAATTCATTTACAATCAATAGTGGTTCCCCAAGATGACATAAAAAACATATTGATATATAAATGAGAAAAGTTATTAGGAAGTTATTCATATTTTATTTCCAATAAATGATATAAATAATAAAACAGTCAATTGGTACCAATATATGGCTAATATTCATTGTATTTTTCTATAATGTTACAGAAAAATTCCATTGTTTTGTTGTCAAATATCTATGAGGGTATCGAAAGAGGGTTGATGACTATCTTTGGAAGTTATCCTTAATACTTAATGGAAATAAAACTCATCTAGATATATTATTCTTAATTTCAAACATCGTACCATACAACTAGAAATGTTCTCTTAAATAACTATAAAATAATTCACCATAATTTTTTTAGATTATTATTATTTATGTTATTTTTCTAATATTTACAATCCTCAACATTTTTATGGGTGTAACATATATCCTCAACCCAAATATCTAAACTAGATCTCTATAGAAGATGTTTATTAATTTATAATAATTCACATCACTAATCATCCTTTGTAACTCAACATCATCTTACTGGGAATTATATGTCTATTCATGTAGTTATGGTTTAGTAATTTCAGGTAAAAGTAGTGGTCACTCGCTATTTATATAAATCACCATATCAGACATTACTAGAAATTTGGGCTTAAGATCCTTATAAATCCTCATCATCATATTACATCCATGGCCCCTCTTACTCAATTAACCATCCACCATGATACCCTTCAAAGGTTTACAGTTTATCGAGAACTAACTATCCTAGAGAAGTTATGACATACTAATTTTTCATATTTTGGGATACTTTTAAGTGAAAGAATGCATCAAACTTTTAGTGTCATTATACTTATATCATAAATTTCCCCATATAAGAATTGTGATCATATTTTTTAAGAAATTGTTACATCTTCCTACATGAATTAATGTGTTTTATATTTATGTTCATGTATTTTAAATTTCCATTCAGTTTAATAAATCACATATTTTTTATTTAAAAGGAAACATCGATGTCATTTCTTCAATGGATCACTATATATTAAAAATAATTCATTACTAGATTGTAATGATAATAAGGGTGAATTAATTTGCCACTTATTTATCTCTTCAAACCATTCCTCCTATTTCCATGACCATGAGAACACAACCACATTACATGATTACATTGTTAACTTGTTGGACATCAATGAAAAATCATGAACAATCTCCAGCTAGAAACCTCTTATACCCATGAGACATCATATATGAATTTTTTTTGTTTATATTGGTTGATCAGTTTTTACATTTTACATGAATGTTTCAATTTATATTACGTAAATTGAGAAATTATGAGATTGAAAATAATCATTACAAATCAAAAATTACCACTCAATATATTTCCCATATAATTAATTATGGTCATGGGTATCAAGAATTATATTAAAATTACACTCATCTTCTTTATTGATCACAGATAATATAATGATATATTCTATATATACCACAATAATATTATCAATAATCTTCTTAAATAATATATTATTCATAAATATATATATTTATTGATGTTGATTTGATAATAAAATGTTTGTTATCATTTTCTCATAGTTTCCACACACTGTTGAAAATTCCATCTTTGGTATATTACCCATCTTCATCATTAACATATTATTACAAAATCTATGATATATCATTGACGAGTATTTATACCTTATATTGATGAAATAAGTCATCAACTTTTGGTAATGAAAATATATTTTATATATGAATATAATTTATATCATAATAATCATTGAATAGATTCATAGATCCATCTTTCTCTCTTACATATTAATCATTTCTTATATTTGATGAAATAGTAATGAACATAAATCACTTATCTCCCAACTAATGATTTTTTTTTTCAATTCACGTTAATCCACCACTTTGATCATATAGTGATATTTTGACATTTTTCATGCATCTAGAATGAGTTCAATGATGATCTTATCCCCACACCATAGTCAATGACCATTAAAATCATGAGGAAATTCATAAATGAATTGATATACCACATGAATATCCAATATTCTTACTAAATATTTTTTATACATGCATCACTCTTGATATTACTCTATACTAGTAACATTGAAATGTGTAGACAATAATTGAAGATCCATTCATTATTTATATGATGGTGATTCGATACATAATAAAAAAAGTCAACTTCATATTTATAAATCATAATCGATATATGTTGGTAATAAAAATTATACATAAACATTTAATGGGAGTTAATACTAAGGATCATATCAAAATCATCCCAGGTTAAAATATATATTTGTAAAAGTGGATTATTTATATGAATCATAATTTGATTGATGTGACACATATTTTTTGAATTATGATTCACCATTAGTGAAATAATTGACAACTCCCTTACTTGGGTTCATGGGAAATAAATAATGTTTTTATAAAACAGTGAATATATAATGAGTTTATAGATCTATAATTAAATAAAAAAAATTACTAACATTAAGGATTTGATAATACTAGATTCTACAATTTTATTATGAACCTCATCTTCAACTTGGGTAATCTTATATTTTTTGCCTTTACCCCATTATTTTTGTTGCTGAAAATTCCCTTGATTTTTGGGTAAATTGTTTACATAATTTTCAATATTCTAATATTAATATAAATAAAAATTTACATCTTATATTATATCATTATATTGAAGAAAATGGGGTCTCTATTCACTATATTTATTAAACACTCTCATTCTTTTCATTTAATCTCTAGGATATTTCTACCCAAAGTTAACACCCTAGGGAAATCATACCCTTCTATTTATCCCCATTGAAAATTTTTTATGGGATTTTTGTTTTCACATATTATTTTTTGTTTATATACATATATCATGGAGAACTCATTTACTATCATTAGATCCCCTAATAAAAAATTTCCATATGATGAAAATGTATTATAGACATGTACCCTTCAAGGATCACCATTTTTACATAAAAGAATTCATAAATATTGTTTTTTGGTCTACATATAATGATTATAGAATGTATAGCTTTCTATGTTAATTAATCACCAAAATCAACACCAATATTTTTCACCATATGTAAAATTTATAAAAATATCCTTTCTATTTTTTCATATTCTACATGAAGAATTATTTTATATAAAACCTCAATCAATTCTCCTCGTTTCATTTTTTATCGTATCTCAATATTATTATATTTTTTAGAGACCTATTTTTTTCATCACCCTTTATAAGATATAAAACCATGTGATATTATTAATTTTCACTACAATCCAATGTGGGAAGTATCTTCTCTTGGGACATGTTCATTTATGTATTTAACAATGGATTAATAGATCCATGTAATCCTGTAAGATGTTGTTGTGGGATGTGATCCAATAAGAATTCAACATTTTTTAGATCAATGGGTGGATCTATATGGTAATGATTATTTTGAATAACATAGGATAACATCATTAATTTGGTTATAAATATAATAGACTCAGAAATATCATCATGAACATATTTCTGGTTAATATACCATTTTTGACTGAAAGTGTCTATACTGTTCACATTCTTCCTTTTAGTAATTATATATCTATTATAAAATACATATAATTTGATCACTATTTTGAATTGGAAAATAAATTTTCAATTTTATGTTTAATAGTTATTCATATAAAATCTAATTTTCTCTCACAATACTTATGATGCTTAACAAGAATCTTCTAAATCTATTCCCAAGGGTTAAAATATTTTTCATCCAATACCATCTCAAATTTCAATTAATAAAAACACCTAGATGTATTAGTTAGATTACATTATTGGAACAATATAAACTTTTTCAGGAATGAACCAAAATTTTAGTGGGTTAGTATTTCAATAATTATACCTATATAAAAATTGAAAATGTAAGACAAAATGTGAATAAAATTTGAGATCACGATTATCCCTTCAATTATATCTTTTCATATTACACATATTTATCATCTCATTATACTTGGAATTTTTATTATAATGATGGAGATTTTATATTCTGAATAACATGTATTATGTTGAGAAATCATTAATGACATAGAACATGAATATATGATATGATATGGATAAAATAACAACACGGATCCTAATTCAACCAAAAATGGAGATAATTTAATGTCCATAACAGTACATTAAAACATGTGTAATGATAATCAGTAATCTCAGACTGATCAAATACATAATAGTATACATCAAAAACATGATGTCATTGTAACAGCCCGAGATTTTATGAAAAATATTCTTTTTAATTTTATTAATGTCTTGTGTTGTATGCTACACCAAAAGGAGCTTGCACAACACGCATCCTTGAATTTCCTTGCATTACACGTAATCACGACCTTCCTCGATAGCGTGTGTAGTACGCAATAACGAGTTTCACTAAACATCAATATGCTATTAAAATATTATTAAAACTAGTCGTTGTGGATAGTAATAACCACCTTTTGAAATTTTGTAAATTTTATTTATCAAAATGGAATTCATTTTTGGATTCGTAATATCGAAATCAGCTTAGGGTGAAATTTTGGTACTTTTCGGATAACTTTCATTTTCTAATGAATAGTGAAAATTACTAAATTTTAATTAAAAACAACCTTTTTAATCGAAATAATTAATAGTGATAATTTATTAATTTGAGTGGTTTTAAAGTATATTTAGAATATATTTTTACAAATTAATACAATTTTGTTCATTGGATGTAATTTCACATTTAAACCAGACATAAACAAGTGTCAATCTTTTGATAGTTATTATCTCTTAAGAACACACTATTTGTTTTGACGACGGGAATTAATTTTTAAATTAATTAACGCAACTGATATGTTTTGAATTTGGTAAAATAGAAATCATTTTTGAGTTCAAAATATCAAATATAGCTTAGGCCTAATTTTTGGTATTTTTCTGGAAACTTTCATTTTTTGATGAATAGTGAAACCACTAAGTGGTAGTTAAGAAAAATGAATTTTTCATAAAACATAATTTTACCGATTCTGTGAGTGGAATTTAAAAAATCAAAGAGACATGGTTGATTTCAGTAAGTAAAATTTGGTTCAATGAGATGAAAATAATTTTTTTTGAATAGTAACTTTTTACTTTTTTTACACGGTTAAAAGTAAATAGGGTAATTAAGGGTAAAAATGATATTATTATTATCCTAACACATGTCATAATTCTATTGGATAAGTGTAATTCGACCAAAAACAACCTTAGGAATAATATATGACCATTTAGGCCCACTTGGATTAGATTAGACATTTATTATTAATTTATTTAAATAAGGGTTAAAATATTTAAAATCAAAGTTTAATAAGTAAATCATTTTTAATATAGGGTTATACATATGATAAATTCTACTATAAGTAGTCATTATAAAGATAAATAGATTTACTACATAATGGTATTTTTATTAATTTTTAGACTTTAATTAATTTAATTTACTTATGACACAAAGATGATGTTGTAATTATCTTATTAATGAAATATGGACATAATTGATGTTATAAATACCCAAATAAATATAATTTGAGACTTTTTATGAATTCCACTAATTTTATAGGTTAATATGACATGTTAGTATTGATTTAATTAACTTTTTTAGAACTAATCATTTATTTATGATTTTCACAAAAATCAATTACTAAATAGTGTCAAAATTGACATAAAATAGTTTTTAAAACAAATATTATATTATCAATTGTTATTTTATTCCTAAAAAAATAATGTTCTGCCAAATGAATTATATAAGGTTATATATATTAATAATAAGCAACATGGGGTTCTTTTGTCCGGTTATAGTACGTTTATTAACCTTATAGTGTAAGAACACCAAAAGACACGATAAAAGTAAAATTATCTAACTTAAAGTTAAATATAAATGATAAGGTTAAAATAGGGACCTAAACTTGTCTAAATTCTATTTTATTAGAGGATTTCGACCCATCCCCACCTTATATTCTAAATAAATCAATTTATAGCTATTTAAAACCTAATTTGACTTTATATTAAAATAAAATTTTTTGTTATTCCCAAGGTGCCCCTCTCCTCCCTTATAAAAGCGCACCTCCTCCCTCTCTTCCTCACTCTACATTGAACCTTCAATATCGGCCAACCCCTGCAAAATTCCCTTCTCCACTTCCCTAGAAACATCCTAGAGGTTCTGTTCTTCCTCAAAGACCAATTTTAGTGCCCTAAAAGGAGATCTCAAAGAGGCGCTTCAAAGAAGAGGTAATGTCGGTTACCGATTCTTTCATCTCTATTTCTTCATCCACTTCTTATTCTTAGGTTGTTTCATTATGAATTAATAAAATCAGTATCACCTATATACCGATATGTTATTATAATTATGAAACAACCTTATTTCATCATCTATCCATCCTACGGAAAACGAAATCACCGCGAGTGCGTACGTATGGAATACTGTCTCCACGTCGTGGTGTAATCTATTTTCCACCACCACCTTACTTGGATGGGTATAATGTTGTAAATAATAACTATATATGATTATTGAAAAGTGATATTGATTCTTAAATAGTATACATACACTCCAATACAATTACACGATCATGAGAACGATATCATCGCTCGTGCGTACGTACGGACTACCGTCTCCACGATGCGATGAGATTCATTCTCCACGTTAACCATTCATGAATGATTATAAAGTATATATAATAATTAATAATGAAATATATGACATAATAATTATTCTGGTTTTATGTGTATATATATGTATGTCATCTACTTAATTCCATTCAACTCAATAAGGAAAAGAAAACAGCATTCATGCGTATGTGTGGTCTACCGTCTCCATGAACGATGTATTTCTTTCCAGTTACTGATATTATATATATATATATATATATTCTGAATATATATTATATATAAATAATGTTTTATATTCTGGAATTAAGTAATCATTATCTATGTAATCATATGAATAATTACAAGTCAAAACACGGAACAACAAATGAAACGATTTTACCCAAAACACTCTTTAACATGGAATTTACAAAAGAACGTTTAATATAAAGCCATAAGTGAACCATATATGATATCATAACAATGAGTATGATTCTGGAATAAGTCAATGACTTTATTTAATTCATTATACATGAGTTTCGGACACATACGTAGCAAATTGGACATAATGTAAGGGAAATATCACAATCTCATTTTTATCTGAGATTGTTTATACGTTGAAATTTACTGGGGTGTATTTTATCATCCACATCCATGTTTCCTCAATATATAATATTTATATCCTTCTACAATATTTTATATCCAATTTTACCCTTCGATGAGTTTTTAGTAAAAGATATGAAAGGAATCTTTTGTCGTTTTTCGTACAAGGTACTTTTTGACTTTTCCGACAAAAGTACGGGAAGAATGTTTTTTTAACTTATATGGAATGAATCAATTTTCAAAACATTATTTCCGGGAAGATTCTATTACAAGTTTTCAATTTTATTTTTAATCAACTTCTTTTATTTTAAAATTGTATGACATGTTAAGAAATGAAAATGTTTTTGAAGTAGAAAGGATATTTTCTTCAAGAATGGAGTTCAAGTGTTTTATCAAAATTATTTTCCATCTAAGATAATATAGGGTTCTGTTTCTATCCCTATTATTAAGTTTACTTGATTATGTTGTGATGGAAATATTTTTATGAATTCCTTTTCCTTATATGAATTGTTTTATGATGTCATGATGTTTAAGATTCCCATTTTTATTACATGGGTTATGCAATGATGTATGATTTTTGATTTTGTGGAACACATAAGAATGGTATCATTATGAGATTGGTGGGACCTATATCACCCTCCAATGAATTGGGTAAAGATTTTATATCTCATGAGATAGACATGGCTGGAATGGTAGGTTATACCGGTTCAGTGAAACAAGACTGAAACGAGGAGTTAACTCGGTTCAGAAAGGGACTTTGTCCACTAAGATAGTCTTGGCAATGAGTCTTGACAAATAAGAAATGATTCTCTATGATTATGTGAGTATGACACTATGTTTCATGTTTTTAGTTATGATTATTGGGATTAAATTTCACTACTATGATTTATCCCATGTTATGAAATTATGATCTCTTTTGCAGGTTAAGATTTCCAAAAGATATGTTTTTATGAATATGACGTGATTGATATTTCTTTTGTTTACCCTTACTGAGCATTTGAGCTCACCCTTTTATGTTTTCTTTTCCCCAGGACATAAAGAAAGGATTTAGTTTTAAAAAAAAGAATATCATTATGGGAGATGTTGACGATATTTCACCATGATTAGAAGATTATATTCTGAGTTTCCAAAGACAATAAACTATTACGGTCCTTGTGTGTGTGTTTTTGTTATGTACTAAGTATTCCGCAAAAGTAATGTAACGTCCATGTACATCAGGATTCAGGTCTCTACAGTTGGTATTAGAGGAAAGGTTTAGTCAACCTTTTGAATCTAAGATGCGAAAACATTATTGAGATCCCTAGAGATATTTCTAAGGTATGTCTTGGGATGTCCCTAAGGATAAGTATACATATAAGATATAGTGCTAGAACTATGGTAACGATATTAGATTAAACCAAAGATGTTAGATATTGAAGTTACTCCCCCCATAATTATGATTTTTTCCTCTCACACTATTTTTTTTGGGTTTGAGATGATGGCTGGAACCCGAAAGAAACCGTGTTGATCAATGCAATGGAAAATGAAATTATTTTCCTCCTGAACTAACAAATGTTATTGGAGATGGAGTGCAAAATCTTATTGCTATACTTACACAAGATATGAATCATTCTGGACTTCCAAATGAGCAGAGAAGGAAACAATATTCTATTTAGTCCTTCATGAGGCAAAGTCCACCTTCTTTTAGTGGGTCTTCTGATCCAATTGTTGTTGAACAATGGATTAGTACTACTGAAATGATATTTTCAGTTCTTCAATGTTCTGAACATGATAATGTCATCTTAGCAGTATATCATTTGGAAGGTGAAGCTGATCAATGGTGTAATCTTATCAAGAATATGAGGCAAAGGGATGAAATTGAGTCCATGGAATGGGACGAGTTCAATAACTTATTTTTCAATAAGTACTTCCCTCGTATTCTTCGAACAAAGATGGAGAAGGAGTTTCTTGAACTAATTCAAAGGGATGATGAATCTGTTGGTATATACGAAGCGAATTTTACAAGGCTTTCAAGGTATGCATCTGGATTTATCATCCAACCTGAAAGTAAAGTTGATCGATTCTTCAGTGGCTTAAAACCAAATCTTCGAAGGGCATTAGCTATTTGAGACTTTAGTAGCTATGAAGAAATTGTGCTTTGTGCTATTAAGGTAGAAATGGAAGTTGGTGTTACTTATCCATCTCATAGTTTTGAGAAGAAAGGAAAGATGGAGTTCAAGGATAAATCTCAGAATAATGGTGAAAAGAAGATGAATGTTTCCTTATGCTCAAAGTGTGGAAAGAAACATGGTGGAGATTGTCTTAAAGGGACTAAAAAAATTTTTAAGTGTGGAAATGATGTTCATCGAGCAGCTGAGTGTCGAATTAATGGAAAAAGGGTTTCTAATGATGTGAATAAAGAAAAGACCGCAGAGAATGCACCAATAACACTTCAATGCTTCAAGTGCAAGGAAATGGGGAATTATGCTAATAAATTCCTGATGCACGCCTGTTGTGGGGCGTGGCAAAACAATATTTTATTTACCTAAATATAGTATAACAGTTGATCCTAGGTAGTCTCCCGAAGGGGAGTGCACACAAAACAAGGTTGTCACTTTTTGTTGGTTTTCTTAAAAAGATTGGTTTTAATTAATTTGAATGACTATGAGAGAAACAAACAACAGAAATTGATTGATTCTAACAAATGATAAAGACGGTGATCGGATTGGGTTCGGCTAGACTTAGTGTTGTGCCATCATGGTTTCCAAATTTTTACTCTTCTTCTTCCTTAAACTGGTAAGAGAGATGTGATGCGAATTTTCCTTTCTAAAACCTTATATTGGTCTATCCTCTATCCAATTTGTTTAGGGTTGTAGAAGGTCTCTTGATTAATTAGAGCAATCCCAGACCTGGAATTTTTGTTCCCTAATAAACAAAGATTTCGACATACAATCCTACAAACGTGCTTGACAACCATCGAGCAATCGCTACCCAACCCTAATCATGTTCCACCGTATACAAGTTAGAATTGGGTGGAGGGAGATGTGATCATCGACCAAAGCAATTTATAATTTCAGAATAAAAACCTTAACACAACCGCATTCGGAATTTAATACTGAATTATTAATTGGAACCAGAAGAAGAAAGAAGAACAAATTTTATTCATTTCAAGCACAAAACTCAAGAACAACACATAGGTCCAGCCTCCCCTCCTTCCGATCACTGAAATGAAACTACCCCTCCATGGATGCGGTAAGTGGGAAAATGTGGGAGAGGAGAGACATTTTAAAATAAAATAAATAAAAGAAAAATCTGAGAAGTTCTTCTCCTTGGTGCCCTAGAAGGAATGGGGTGGAGAATGGGATGTGTTGAGGAGGAGGAACTCTCCTCCTTTTATAGCCAGATTTCTGTCCTCCGAATGTTATCGCATTTTGGACTTAATAAATAACCTCTTCACGTGTTGAGACCTTCTTAAATGTTGTTCATAATTGTCTTGGCCATGTCCCCTCAAAATCGCAGTGGATTTGGATAGGTAGGCCGAGAGTTATGGCCTTTTTACTCTGATCATTTATTCTGTCCAGTCAGAATCTTCAAAACGCCAAACCCCGGATTAGGAAG
Organism: Viscum album; assembly: GCA_963277665.1. Taxonomy (NCBI): domain Eukaryota; kingdom Viridiplantae; phylum Streptophyta; class Magnoliopsida; order Santalales; family Viscaceae; genus Viscum; species Viscum album. Next base: position 1,925,565,552 of record OY728159.1, read on the forward strand.
CTTTAATGGACCCTCAAACGGCCAAATCCCGCGGTTCTTCCTCAATAAAATATGCTCCAAAACACCTTTCGCGTCCACCCACAGAAGGTTGCAAGAGTTGGGCCCACAATGGATGAGTTATGGATCCCACACCAAAACTAGGCAGAACTGGAAACAGTTTTCTTGAGACAACTTGTGATCTTCTTTTGAGATTCCATATGGCCTATTCAGCTTTTAGTACAAAAATAGTAAATGAATCCCTGGATGTGTAAAATCTGTAAAAGACAGAATTTTTCAATTCGGATCAATGTAGATAATGTTATGGCCAAACTACAGAAATAAGTTAAAACTGTTAAAAATCCAAAATGGCCAATTTTTACTATTCAGCTCAAAATAACCCCAAAATCATAAAAATGAAACAATTCATCTTAGAGGAACACTTTTCTGAGTTTAAAATAGTGATATTCAATATAAATTAATTGAAAATATTTGTTCTATCAATTCCCCCACACTTAAACTATGCTTTTCCTCAAGCATAAAATCTCAACATGGAATTCAAAGGGAACCAATGTCAGCAATATTTAAATTTCAAATGGAATAAAATCAAATGATTATCAATGTCCAATAAAATTTTCCAGTTCCACAAAAATAACAATTTAATTTCCCATTTTTTAATGAAATAATCAATTTATGCATTTTACTTTTCCCCTTTGAAAAATAATGAAGCTTCTCCTTTCATTCATTCAAGTTTCTCAATTTATTATTATTAAACATGGAAAATCATGACCTACCTCACTTTTGAATATTTTCTCTCATCACTCATGTTACAATTAATAGTGGTGTTATGCTCATATCATGATAACATGCTCTTTATCCATAGTCTTGTAAAGTAACTACTTTCTCCACTTTGTAAAGACAAAACACACATAAAATCATGAGGACTTGCAATAAAGGTTCAAATGAATCTTGTGGCTTAGGGTTGGTGGGTAAATGATTGAAATAATTTAAGTACAGAAGTAGGAGGTTTGACTCTTAAGTACAATCCATGATTAATCAAGTGAAAACACCAGATGAACCTCACTCAAATCCTCTTGAAATGTGAATCACAACACCACTCCCCTTTCAATGACATGGGTCATGAGTTAATAAATGATTACAAAGAATTATATCATCCATGTTCTCCCTATTTTTTTGTAAAGCTCCAGAAAGGCACATCTTTATTTTTTTTTGTGTAAATCTCCAGAAAGGCACAGCTTTATTTTGATTTTTTTTCTTTTTTTTCTTTTTTTATAGAGAACCGGATGAAATGAAAGAAGAATAATGAAATGATGACTCATGCACAATTTTCTAATAATACATTTCCCAAAATGATGACGCACACATTACACCACCCAAAAATGATACATATCCTATGGAACGCACATGAAAGGCCCTTCCCCCACACTCAAACTTGAAATAACCATGAAAGAATACTGAAAGTGCGGGTAGGTAAGGAAAAATTGGATTGTAATGTGGCTTAAACCTATAAGGCAATTCATTGCATCTATGGGCTTACGAAGGATAAATGTAAAGGTGGGTCTTAGGATAAAATGTGGCTAGCCAATGATATGCCTCAATCATTTTAAATGTGGTTTTGTAATGTCATAGCTTTGACAAGTTTCAATACAAGTTCTAGCATGTGGCACGTCCCAAGATCACTCAAGAAATATGCTCAATATAAAATAGGAAATATTTGGTCTAGAAATCCTTTCAGGAATGAGAATATGATATTAGAAAATCACTCATGGCATGATTAATAATAAAAAATTAATTCACATGAATTTCAGAAATTCAAAGAATGAAAAATGGAAGGGAAATTTAATTTACACAAATCAATTAATTCCCTCAAATCATGAGTCCTTATTTCAATATCCTTGCTTCACATTAAATATTCAATTTTTTATTTTAATCATTCAATATCATTAACTTTGAAATCTAAAACATAGAATCACTGGATTTCTATGAAACTCATGTCCCCTAGATAAGTCAAGTAAAACATGAATTCAAGCATGGGCATGAATTTTTTTTAATTAATTCTTTAAAAGACTAAAAATGTAGGGAATAAAGTTGGATAATATAGAATTGAAACTCTTACTCCCCTGTCAAATGGATCCTTTTCATCACAACGTATAATCCAACTACAACCTCTTCATTAATGGATGACCTGACTTATTGGCAATGCAACATTGAGTTATGCTCCTAAGTGTTGCTCTTTGAAAACCAAAAAAAGTAAAAAAGTTAACATAAGAAATTTATTAAAAGAAATGAAAATAGAAATTGAATAAGAAAATAAGGATAAATCTTCATTTAATCCCCCAAGTGGGCCCTGGGTTTGACTGCCTCCAGAGGGGCAGTTCTAATCAGTTATCCTCAATCTGATTGTGGGTGTGGTTTCTTGCTCATGAACCAAAAAAAATTATTCTTTCCAGCATGTACTTTTTCCTTTCTGAGGATAATTCCATGTATAGATTACACCCGATCTTCCCCCTTCACAATTATAAACCTATTGCATGGTGGGGGTAGGATGAAGTATGGAACCACCTCCTCTTCAGTTGCTACTTGTGCAACGTCTTCGTCAAAATATAGCTATTTCTCCAGATGTGATGCATGAAAATAATAATCAAAGGGAAATTCAACATTTAAATTTGAAATATTAATTTCAAAATATTCCCTTTTAAGGTAGGCAGCTTTTATATTTGGTTCTTCATGCATATCCACTTGTATCTCTTCATGGACTTCCTCAAGTAGATGATCAATATCTTCAAGGAGCTTCAGGTGTTCCTCAATAGGTGCATATTATTTGTCATCTTCTTCTAAGGCAATGTAAGGATTGACCAAATCTGAAAATTCAAAATTATAAGCAGTGATGCTCAAATCAGATTGAATGAAATAAGAAAAGGTAGAGTTCATGGAAGGATCATCTCCCTGAGTTGGGTCTGGTTCAATCACTTCTTCATTTGAATGTGCCTCTTGGATTTGATTATCACTGGATGGAGGGAGGTAGTCGGGCTCCTCCATCTTGACTTGAAATTCCACCAATTGGGTGGTTTCTTCCTTCCATAGGTGTTGTCTCTTCTTGTTTGCAAGGCTAGAGAAGATCAATAAGTTCCTCACATTCATTCCAAAATTCATCAAGTTCTTGTTGATCTCCCACATGTAGCTCTGTAGGGAAGTCATCTTCTTTTTCATCATTCTCGGGTAGAATTGGTTGAGTGATGATGAATGAGTCTTCATGTACCTGAACATTTACCTCCTCTAGTTCTTCAATGATGAGTGGTGAAATTTCTTCCACCACTATCTCAAGTTCTTGCTCCGGCTTAGGGTTGGGTTGCTCTATCATTGCACGAACATAGTCTAATGCCCATTCCATTTTGCTACCCAAATCATCCAAATTATTACTAATCTTTTCAACCCGATCATTGAGATCACGATAATCAATTTATGGTTCTTTATATTGCACCTGCGAGTAATCTTACCATGCATAAAAATTTGAATTTTAATACATCATGGAAAAGAGATTTTTTTAAAGAAAAAAAATTATTTTTAAATTTGAAAAAGTCAAATATTTACAAATAGGTTGTGACACTTCTTCCCCAGAAACGGCACCAAGTTTGTCGCACGCCTGTCTTGGGGTGTGGCAAAACAATATTTTATTTACCTAAATATATTATATCAGTTGATCCTAGGTAGTCTCCCGAAGAGGAGTGCACACAAAACAAGTATGTCAATTTTTGTTGGTTTTATTAAAAAGATTGGTTTTAATTAATTTGAATGACTATGAGAGAAACAAACAATAGAAATTTATTGATTTTAACAAATGATAAAGATAGTGATTGGATTGGGTTCGGCTAGACTTAGTGTTGTGCCATCATGGTTTCCAAATTTTATCTCTTCTTCTTCCTTATACTGGTAAGAGAGATGTTATGAGAATTTTCCTTTCTAAAACCTTAGAATGGTCTATCCTCCTTACAATGTGTTTAGGTTTGTAGAAGGTCTCTTGATTAATTAGAGCAATCCCAGACCTGGAATTTTTGTTCCCTAATAAACCAAGATTTCAACATACAATCCTACACACGTGCTTGACAACCGTCGAGCAATCACCACCCAACCCTAATCATGTTCCACCGTATACAGATTAGAATTGGGTAGAGGGAGATGTGATCATCGACCAAATCAATTTATAATTTCAGAATAAAAACCTTAAAACAACCGCATTCAGAATTTAATACTGAATTATTAATTGGAACCGAAAGAAGAAAGAAGAACAAATTTTCTTCATTTCAATCACAAAACTCTAGAACAACACATATGTCCAGCCTCCCCTTTTTCCGATCACTCAAATGAAACTACCCCTCCATGGATGGGGTAAGCAGGATAATGCGTGAGAGGAGAGAAATTTTAAAATAAAATAAATAAAAGAAAAATCTAAGAAGTTCTTCTCCTTGGTGCCCCAGTAGGAATGGGGTGGAGAATGGGATGTGTTGAGGAGGAGGAACTCTCCTCCTTTTATAGCCAGATTTCGGTCCTCCGAATGTTATCGCATTTTGGACTCAATAAATAACTTCTTCATGCGTTGAGACCTTCTTAAATGTTGTTCATAATTGTCCTGGCCATGTCCCCTCAAAATCTCAGCGGATTTGGATAGGTATCCCAAGAGTTATGGCCTTTTTACTTTGATCATTTATTCTGTCCAGTCAGAATCTTCAAAACGCCAAACCCCAGATTAGGAAGCTTTAATGGACCCTCAAACTGCCGAATCCAGCGGTGCTTCCTTAATAAAAGATGCTCCAAAACTCCTTTCGCGTTCAACCACAGAATTTTGCAAGATTTGGACCCACAATGGATGAGTTAGGTATCCCACACCAAAACTAGGAAGAACTGGAAGCAGTTTTCTTGAGACAAATTGTGATCTTCTTTTGGGCTTCCATATGGCCGATTCAGCTTTTAGTCCAAAAATAGTAAATGAAGTCCTAGATGTGTAAAATCTGTAAAAGACAGAATTTTGAAATTCGGATCAATGTAGATAATGTTATGGCCAAACTACAGAAATAAGTTAAAACTGTTAAAAATCCAAAATGGCCAATTTTTACCATTCAGCTCAAAATAACACCAAAATCATAAAAATGAAACAATTCATCTTCTAGGAACACTTTTTTGAGTTTAAAACAGTGATATTCAATATAAATTAATTGAAAATATTTGTTCTATCAATGCCCTAATCCAAGGGTTGGTGATGATCGACGTGAGCAACCACTTAAGACAATGGACAAAGGGAAGTCACATGCGATCACCATTGGCGATGTTGAATATGATAACGATGTGTTGGAATGATTAAGTGTTTATGTAATGGGATTACAAAATAATGTTGTATAGAGTATCATGGAATATTGGAATATTTATGTTTTGGTCTATTGTGGTTTTCAATAATTTTATGGCATCGATAACCATGAAAAGTGATTGAAATATTTTTGGACAGCAGATGATATGCACATAATGAAGGGATAAAGATAATCTAATATGTTTGATAGTATTCATGAGCTCATGATTGAAATAAGGAATAAGCGATATCATGGTTTAAGGATATAGAATTTTGAGGATTTTGGTATATGGAAAGTGTTAACTTTTAACTGCATTCATGTTTTCACTAAGGTTCAATGGATATTCATTCTTCAAGAGAATACATGATTAAGGTATTAACATATTTGTAATTTGACCAACAAGATATATCTTATGATATATGGGGGATAAATAATGGAATTCACGTGATCATTTTCTTTATACTATGATCTTGGACCAAAGTATTTTAGATAAGCCTAAAGATTGGAATGGATTATGTTGGACATAAGTTAGTATATTTTAAGGATAAAACGTTTTTGATTTTGTTGATGGGATGTTATAGTAATATAGCTTTAGAAAAAGGAAAACCTATAGGACGGGCGACAGCCCATCGCGTCGGACAAGGCTGTGGGAATCGAACCCACAACCGAAGTGCGACTGGCCTTTATCGCCTACCACTGGCCTACAGGAAGTCCCTGTTTTGAAGAAACTAGTTTTATTATATTAAGCAGTATGATATATGAAGTATAATTCCATTTTAGAAACCATATATGATTAATCTCACTATAGATGGACTTATGTATTTTATGATAACTTTTCTAACCTTTTGTTTGAGATAGATGGAATGACCCATCATTCTATCACATGATCTGCTAACACATCACGAATGACAAATTCAACTTCATTTGTTTAAGAGATGAAGTGGAAATTGTCCACAGAACAACAAATGGTGAGACTATACCAAAATCACGAAAGTATTTCTTCTAATTCCAATTTCATCAACTTTAGGGAAATGATCTTGAAAACAAAAAATGTTGTTCTAGTGCTCTTATATCTGATGAATCAGATGGTATCTTAGATCGTCACAAATTTATGGCTTTGTGATTACTGGATTTTATATAGTCATGTTCTCTACCACTCTCCATTAGAACATGATGGTTAGATTTCTCTTCCATATCCATATTTTCACCTATGTGGAAACCCAGTGATTAGTTTATTTGGGTAACCGTTACGTTTCATACTTTTGTTTTTAAAGATTGGTTTTGGTATTCTTTTTTACGATATAGGTTTCTATTAAAGAATATTTAGAATAGTAAACCATTTATAACCCTGATGAATTTCGAGGGAGAAATTCATTTTAAGGGGGTAGAATGTAACAGCCCGAGATTTTATGAAAAATATTCTTTTTAATTTCATTAATGTCTTGTGTTATACACTACACCAAAAGGAGAATTCACAACATGAATCCTTGACTTTCCTTGCATTACACGCAATCACGACCTTCCTCGATAGCGTGTGTAGTATGCAATAACGAGTTTCACTAAACATCAATATGCTATTAAAATATTATTAAAACTAGTCGTTATGGATAGTAATAACCACCTTTTGAAATTTTGTAAACTTTATTTTTCAAAATAGAATTCATTTTTGGATTCGTAATATCGAAATTAGTTTAGGGTGAAATTTTGGTACTTTTTGGATAACTTTCATTTTCTGATGAATAGTGAAAATTACTAAATTTTAATTAAAAACGAACTTTTTAATCGAAATAATTAATAGTGATAATTTTTTAATTTGAGTGGTTTTAAAGTATATTTAGAATATATTTTTACAAATTAATACAATGTTGTTCATTGGATGTAATTTCACATTTAAACCAGACATAAACAAGTGTCAATCTTTTGATAGTTATTATCTCTTAAGAACACGCTATTTGTTTTGACGATGGGAATTAATTTTTAAATTAATTAATGCAACTGATATGTTTTTAATTTGGTAAAATAGACCTCATTTTTGAGTTCAAAATATCAAATATATCTTAGGCCTAATTTTTGGTATTTTTCTGAAAACTTTCATTTTTTGATGAATAGTGAAACCACTAAGTGGTAGTTAAGAAAAATGAATTTTTCATAAAACATAATTTTACCGCTTCTGTGAGTGGAATTTAAAAAATCCAAGAGACATGGTTGATATCAGTAAGTAAAATGTGGTTCAATTAGATGAAATTTTTTTTTTGGTGAATAGTAATTTTTTACTTTTTTTACCACGGTTAAAAGTAAATAGGGTAATTAAGGAAAAAATGATATTATTATTAACCTATAACATGTCCTAATTCCATTGTATAAGTGTAATTAGACCAAAAACAACCTTAGGAATAAAATATGACCATTTAGGAACTCTTGGATTAGATTAGGACATTTATTGTTAATTTATTTAAAGAAGGGTTAAAATAGTTAAAATCAAAGTTTAATAAGTATATCATTTTTAATATAGGGTTATACATAAGATAAATTCGACTATAAATATTAATTAGAAAGATAAAAAGATTTCCTAAATAATTGTATTTTATTTGTAATTTTTACTTTAAATAATTTAATTTATTTATGACACAAAGATGATGTAGTAATTATCGTATTAATGAAATATTGACATAATTGATGTTATAAATACCCAAATAAATATAACTTGAGACTTTTTGTGAATACAACTAATTTTATAAGTTAATATGACATGTTAGTATTTATTTAATTAACTTTTTTCTAACTAATCATTCTGTTATTATTTTTAAAAAAATCAATTACTAAATAGTGTCAAAATTGACATAAAATAGTTTTTAAAACAAATATTATATTATTAATTGTTATTTTATTCCTAAAAATCTATGGTTCTTCCAAATGACTTAGATAAGGTTATATATATTAATAATAAACAACTTGTTGTTATTTTGGATTGTTATAGTATGTTTATCAACCTTATAGTGTAAGAACACAAAAAGACATGGTAAAAGTAAAATTATCTAACTTAAAGTTAAATATAAATGATGACGTTAAAATAGGAACCTAAACTTGTATAAATTCTATTGTATGAGAGGATTTAGACCCATCCCCACCTTAGCTTTGAAATAAGTCAATTTGGAGCTATTTAAAACCGAATTTGACTTTATAATAAAATAATAGTTTTGGTTATCCCAAAGGTGCCCCTCTCGTCCCTTATAAAAGGGAACCTCCTCCCTCTCTTCCTCACACCACATTGAGCCTTCAAGCTCGGCCAAACCCTGAAAAATTCCCTTCTAAACTTCCATAGAAACATCATAGAGGTTCTGGTCTTCGTCAAAGACCAATTTTAGTGCCCTAAAAGGAGATCTCAAAGAGGCACTTCAAAGAAGAGGTAATGTCCGTTATCGATTCTTTCATCTCTATTTCTTCTTCCACTTCTTCTTCTTAGGTTGTTTTATTATGAAGTAATAACATAAGTATCACCTATATACTGATATGTTATTATAATTATGAAACAACTTTATTTCACCATCTATCCATCCTACGGAAAACGAAATCACCGCGCGTGCGTACGTACGGAATACCGTCTCCACGTCGTGGTGTAATCTATTTTATACCACCACCTTACTTGGATGGGTATAATGGTGTACATAATAACTATATATGATTATTGTAAATTGATATTGATTCTTAAATAGTATACATACACTCCAATACAATTCCACGATCATGAGAACGATATCATCGCTCGTGCGTACGTACGGACTACTGTCTCCACGACGTGATGAGATTCATTCTCCACGTTAACCATTCATGAATGATTATAAAGTATATATAATAATTAATAATGAAATATATGACATAATAATGATTCTGGATTTATGTGTATATATATGTATGTCATCTACTTAATTTCATTCAACTCAATAAGGAACAGAAAACAGCGTTCATGCGTACGTACGGTCTACTGTCTCCCTGAACGGAGTATTTCTTTCCATTTACTGATCTATTATATATTAATATTCTGAATATATATTATATATAAATAATGTTTTATATTCTGGAATTAATTAATCATGATCTAAGTAATCATATGAATAATTACAAGTCAAAACACGGACGACAAATGAAACGATTTTACCCAAAACGCTCTTTAACATGGAATTTACAAAAGAACGAGTAATATAAAGCCATAAGTGAACCATATATGATAACATAACAATGAGTATGATTCTAGAATAAGTCAATGACATTTTTTAAATCATTATACAGGAGGTTCGGACACATACGAAGCAAATCAGACCTAAGGTAAGGGAAATATCACAATCTCATTTTTATCCGAGATTGTTTATACTTTGGCATTTACTGGGGTGTATTTTATCATCCACATCCATGTTTCCTCAATATGTAATATTTATATCCTTCTACAATATTTTAAATCCAATTTTACCCTTCAGTGAGTTTTTAGTAAATGATATGAAAGGAATCTTTTGTCGTTTTTCGTACGAGGTACTTTTTGACTTTTCCGACAAAAGTACAGGAAGAATGTTTTTTTAACTTATACGGAATGAATGGATTTTTAAAACATTATTTCCAGGAAGCTTCCTTTAAAAGTTCTCAAGTTTATTTTTAATCAACTTCTTTTACTTTAAAATTTTATGACATGTTAAGAAAGGAAAATGTTTTTGAAGTAGAAAGGATATTTTCCTCAAGAATGGAGTTCAAGTGTTTTTTCAAAACTATTTTCCATCTAAGATAATATAGGGTTCTATTTCTATCCCTATTATTACATTTACTTGATTATGTTGTGATGGAAATATTTTTATGAATTCCTTTATCTTATATGAATTTTTTTATGATGTCATGATGTTTAAGATTCCCATTTTTATTACATGGGTTATGCAATGATTTATGATTTATGATTTTGTGGGACACATAAGAATGGTATCATTATGATATGGGTGGGACCTATATCTCCCTCCAATGCATTGGGTAAAAATTTATATCTCATGAGATAGACATGGCTGGAATGGTAGGTTATACCGGTTCAGTGAAACAGGACTGAAACGAGGAGTGAACTCGGTTCAGAAAGGGACTTTGTCCACTAAGATAGTCTTGGAAATGATTCTTGACTAATAAGAAATGATTCTCTATGATTATGTGTGTATGCCACAATGTTTCATGTTTTATGTTATGATTATTGGGATTAAATTTCACTATTATGATTTATCCCATGTTATGAAATTATGATCTCTTCTACAGGTTAAGATTTCCAAAAGATATGTTCTTATGAATATGACGTGATTGATATTTCTTTTGTTTACCCTTACTGAAAATTTGAGCTCACCCTTTTATGTTTTATTTTCCCTAGGACATAAAGAAAGGATTTAGGTTTAAAAAAAATATCTTTATGGGAGATGTTGAAGATCTTTCACCACGATTAGAAGATTATATTCCAAGTTTCCAAAGACACTAAACTATTACGGTCCTTGTGTGTGTGTTTTTGTTATGTACTAAGTATTCCGAAAAAGTAATGTAATGTCCATGTACGAAAGGCTTAGGGTCTCTATAGTCATGGTCTTATTCAATGATTTTTTCTTATGGGGAGTAGTATACACATTAATCCAACATACTATGTCTTAGGAGACCTTTTTATTCATTGAGGGAATGTATAATAACATACCCTAACCAACTCTATATCATGTCCATTGTATTAACCATAAAAACCATCAAGACCATTTATACCATATTGTATGAAACAACTTACATAAAAGACATATCTATCTAGATAATGATAAATAAAAAAATCCAATATATCCCTATTCAACAAAACAATTTTTACACCATGGAAAACAACACTTAATAAATATAAAATTTATCATGTTTACTCAATGTAATGAGAAGATCCATTATCAAATAACTATACTGTAAATTTTATATTAAATATTCATGGTTATATAGAGGAGATAATAATTTAATCTGATAGTATTAAATTTTATTAGACCATGAATATCCAATGGAAAATAATTCAGTATCATTAATAATGAATTTTTTAATATTCCAATGAATATCACCTCTAAGTGACTATCTAAATGTGATGTCTTAGGATCATATAACATGAATAATAATGATAATTTAGTCAATCATAAATAAATTAAATTTTGCACAGTGATTTACCCTAGGGTAATATATAACATATATTCATCCTCACGATAAATTCTGTTGTGAGAATTATTTTCTAGGACGCTAGAAACACATTTACATTACCATAAGATAAATTTTATTTTCATGATTGAAAAGAGTAAATTTTACAATGGTATTAGATAATATTGAAATTTATAATATTAGTGATGGATAAAAATTGATAATGTTAAATCATTTATATTCCATGATCAATATGATAAAATTTTTCAAGGGAACTTGTGGCATGAAAAATTAACAAAGAGGCCTTGAATATAACCCAATTCCCAAATATTGAGAATTCAGATTGTAAAATAAAAACATATGGCTTAGGTTACAATAATATTAAAATATATATAACTTTAGTTTTTTAAATGGATCCCTATATATAATGAATACTTTAATTTCATTATATAAAATTGAAAATATGTGGTATATACATTTCATAATTGAAAATAAATACATAATACTAATCATGTCTTAGAAAGTGGAATTTGAGATTGAAAACTATTACCTATTTTCATTTCATCAATAATCATAAAATGATGTCCAATGTCAACATATATCTATCATAATAAACTTATTTATAACCATTATCATATACATTTTTATACATACTCTTTATAAATTGTCATTATCTACATTTATTCTTTTGATTATGTACTACGAGTGTTTAATTTTTTTATCTATTGTACTAGATCCATAATAGAATTGTCCATATTCAATTTTCAACTCACTGTAATCACTAATATATCATCTATGATACTAATTTAGATGTTTTCTATTAAAAATTGATTTATCTAATTTTATTAACGAGTTTTTTGTTCTTTATCTTTAATGAAGACATCCATAGTAGGTATATTTTGACAATTATTAATAATCTAAGAATGTTTTCAAAATTGATGAATTAATTATTGATATAAAATATAAAAAGATAAAAATTAATTAATCTAAAATTTATATTATATTATAATTGAAAATATGTTTCCATAGTTGTTCATGTTATAAATTCTATGTAGTGTTAAATTCTATGGTTAAATATTCTGAGTCATGAACGTACCCTAATTTAATAAATTTTTATGAGGTGGTTTATTTTTATAATCATTATACATGAATATTTAAAGGTCTCAATGATATTGTAAAATTTGAACGAATAAATTTCCCCTTAGCATATTTGTTTTAAGAGATTATATTATAGATGATTGTCAATTGATCATGTAAATAATTGGTTCTAATTTTTTTAATATAGATTTCATGATATAAGAAATTAATAATTAAACTTTAAATCCATTATATGAACCAGAAATTATAAGTTATAATTAAAAAATTATTTTTTTAGTATTTTGGTGGTAGTTTGCATGTAGTCGTGAATAAAGAAAACAATATTCATATTAGAAGGGATATCTCCATAAAATTAATTAATAACCATAATAATATATCATTAAATTAAATAAATTATATAACTATTATTTTATTTGTATTTATATAATAAAATTGAATTAATACAATTAAAAAGAAAACTTATGTAGTCGATAATACAATCGTTTGGTACATCAATTTCTGTTGGATGTCTCATTAGAAATCAAGGCCTTATACTGACTAATGTTGACCATGTGCTTCTTTACATGGGAAATATTTTTGTGAATATTCATTTTTGAATATTTTTAATAGACAAATATAAATATATGAGAGACTTGATGTTCTAATTATTTTACTAATTTATTATGTGTTGAGAAGTGATGTTTTTGGAGTGACCCATAGATTTTAAATAATGTAAGGACTCTATTAAAGGAAAAATGAAAAGGTTAAATGAAAATAAAGGGATAGTGAGTGTGAGATGAAAATCACATCAATCTATCCTTTTAGGGAAAACATTTAGTGTTTTAGGGATATTCATTTAAACATGTTAACATTATCATTAGAAAACATTTACCTTCCAAATTATTTATTTACCTTTACAATAAACATAATGAAAAAACATTGAATTCATATTATTAAATAATTTTATAAATATAAAATAAATGTATTAAACAAATATATTGATAATTTTAAATGGGTCAAAACTATTTTTTTAATTTAACATATTTATATATCTACTTAAAATTATAATAAAAATAATGTTTTTATGTTATAAATTTATATAAATGTGTAAATTATCACTAATATTTATTTTTATTGAATAAATTGTTTAATAATAATTCAATTAGAATATATTTATATATTAGTTCCCATAAAAAATTTAAACACATATTAAGAATACATTATTAAATGAAAAAGAAGAATGTTGTATAAAAACAAACATTGAAAATAGTTTTATAAGTTTTTACATATAATTTAGAAGAAAAATGATAAGGATAAATTTTAATCTTCAAATTAATATTTTATTATGTATTTTTATTTGTAAACGTCTTTTAAAATGTAATTTAATGAAAAATTCAATGAAATTAAATTTTTCCAGAAAAATATATTTTGACAAAAAACCAGTCATTTTAGAAAATATCATGAATTTATAAAATTTTAATTTTGATATAATGAATATAAAAATGATGTTAACGTGTAAATATAAAATTCTGAAATTTTACATATAAATATTTTTCTCTTATTCTATCTCCTTAGAGTGTGATAGTCCCAAATATAGTGTTTACATGCTACTCTAATGTATTGGGTATCATAATAGCTAATAAAGTATTAATAAGAACATAAAGTGTATTAATTATTGTAAATTTTTTTTTAATTGAGTTCTTAAAATTAAATTATCCTTAAACTAAATAAATTTTATTTCATTAAAGAAAATGATTTATTTTTAATACATAAAAGAAAAATTATTTGATCACATATAAACATAACATCTCATATCAACCTATAATATTCAATCCAATACATTCTTTTTGTGAAACCCTTTTATAATACAATTATATAATTTTATTCTTTATGAAATTTAATGATAGAATCATACCTCAAATTGTTGGATTAATAATCAATATTGAGTAAAATAATATTATTAAGGAATAAAATAATTTATAAGTTTAAATGGTTTATATATTGATAGAAATTATATAATTAGTCACATTTGACATTTAAAATACATTATATATCTCAATTTATATGTGAAAATAAAAAATTATAAGATAATTTTTTTATCAATGATGAATTTAACTCCTGAAATTTTTATTTATTAATTTCCCTTAAAAATTACTAAGATTAATATATAGATTAAAATTCTAAATTTAAAAAAAACCATGTTAATATAAAATATATGTATTAAATTTTACCATTATAATATATACATCAGACATGATGGTACTATTGATAGTGATTCAAAAATGAAAAATGTATATATTAGAGAGGTGATGACATCGAGTAATTTATGTCTTCCATATGAGGATCACTAATCCAATAATATAAAAGAGGATGAATTAGTATGGTTTTCATTGGGTATATTCCAATAAATAGCAAAAATTTAGGATATAAATGGATGAATATGCAAGATATTCCCAACCATATAGAAATTGACATTAGACAAATGCTAAGTAAACCATAACCCCTGACATCCAATATAGATTTTATTATTCTTAGTTCCTATATAGAGATCATTTGGGGTTATGTGTGTTAAATGAATAAGATATAAACATGTATTTATTACTGTAGTAAATAATACTTATATCAGATGCCCTTTATAAATTACCAATTTCAAATTTTATAAAATATAATTTTCATATTTAATACTAATATATTAATATATTTCTACAAATTTTGTGAAAACATTAGATAAATAATTTTATTATTTAAAAATTATTTTCCAAAAAACTCAATCCTTGAAGATAAATATATTATTTTATGGAACACTATTCCTAATTGGTTAATAATATTGAATAAAATATTTAAACTGGTTTAATTTTTATGACAGAAGAATATGAACAACCATTATATTGAAATCAATTTTCCAATTAAAATAGTTTTTAAGTATATTTCAAATGAAAATTTCTGAATATTTAATATTTAATTTTTCATAATGAAAACAACATTTTGATCTATTATTTCAACATTAAAATATGATAAATTTTTGAGATTATTCTCAAAAGTTTAAATTATTGATTAACATGTGAAAAGAATTGATTTTTCACATAATATTACTTATTTGGAATTGTTATAGTATATTAGTTATTTTCGTATTTACAATATTGATTTACAATAGAGAATATATATAATAAAAAATTATAATTAATAATTTTATAATACAATTATGAATTTATATATCCACCGATTAATATACATGTTTAAAACATGTGTGGAAATGTATGGTCGAGGCTTTCCCAATCATACATGTTTCCCCAGCATAGTGTTTTTTATTATTTTATTAATTTAACCGTTTAATATTGACTTATAATATTATTTTATTTTAAATATTATATTGCTCAAACATATAACAGAATCCATCACTATCCAAATTCTCCTTAAAACCCAATCCTCTTAAATTTGTCCATCCAATTCATAAATAACATAAAAACAATTCCATAAACCTATTATTGAATTTTATTTTCTAAAAAAACATACACTCAAAGAATGAATCCTATTTGAATTGTAAATATACAATGGAGTAAAGATATTAAAGATATTATAATTATGTATAGTGTAATATAATGGTGGTTTTCATAAATATAATTCATTTCATGATTCATGAAGACACAACAATAAAAATAGTTATAAATGATTTTATTATTATATTATGTGATGATATTATAAAAACTTTCCCCTCATTTTCAAGAAAATTACAATGATGGATTCCATTCTCATTAATTTATTATATTAATAATTACCATTGTCACCTAATGAAATCATTTTATTTATTATTCTTAATAACTATTATTTAATGATATTATAACTACATTTGAATCCCAAAAAACTTTTTTTTTCTTGTAAACAAAAAAGGTATCATTACCTCTTTGAAAATTAATTAATTATCACTATCATTATAAAGTGGGGTTCGGTTGAGGTATTAAAAATTTTATAGTGTTTTTTGTTTTTCTTAATCATAAACTCCACATTTCTTACATAACAATATTGTCATTTTTCATAGATATATTTTTAAATATAGACAGATTTTTAAAAATATGAAATTATGTCACCTTTTTTAATTTAACTTTTTAATGCGATTCATAGTTTTTTACTTTAATATGATAATATTAAATAATTTCTAAATTATATTTTCATGGTTTCCATAAAAATTTAATATTTAAAATATTTAACTCCTATGTTGTATTGTTTTTTAAATATTAATATATATTAAAAGATGATATAGTCCATTTAGGTTATTAATTATTTTTATCAATCGACCATGCCACATAGGTCATCATGTGAGATACTTTTTTAAATAATGTAATACCCATTTTATTTTCAAGGGTTACAATGACATGAATAATGATTGATTTAATATGGAACCCACATATGTGTATTATGATTGGTGGGGACTTATATAGAAATATAATGTATTGGTTATGGAAATACAGAACATGAGATACTAATGAACCTTATATCTGCGTGCCACTTCATAATGAAAATTTGAAGTACTTATTTCTATCTTTTTTATCACTATATTATCCTGGGCATTTTTAGGTCATGTAGGGGTTTTTAGTGTTTTCTAGACTATTTGGGAAGGTATATATTTGGTTAAAATTCATTTGAAATATTTTTTGATTTCTAGGTAAAATGGAAATTATTTTTAGTATTCTTGGTGGGCGGTGTGGATGAATCATAACGGTTTGGAAAACAATATAAGCTTATCAGAAAAATAGAATATTGGGATAGATATATAGACCTATGATATTTATATAGAAATACTAAAAAAATTTAGATGAAAATTAATTACATTACACCAACACATGTCCAATGGCCAAAAGAGTTTAGTAATATTTGAGTCATTGCACAAAATCATAAATTTTTTAAAAATGATCATGCATTTCTCCCACAGAGATCAATCCATTGAATACTCTTCATAAAGATACTAGACTTATTTTCATTATTATTAACCTAGGTAATGAAAACATCAGAATGTGTGATTAGAGATGAATAGTATAGGTTAACATAAGTGATATCAATCTATGATTATTAGAAATCTAATTTTATGAATAAGGATAAGTGATAATGACCAGAATTTATAATTTTTATAACCATAATACCATTTATTATTAACATTATTCGTGTTATAAAACATAATCATTTTAATAAAGATGAACCATATGGTTAAAAAGAATAGTAAATAAATCATGAACCATAATAACATCACATAAATGTGTGGAAAATCATAATTATTGAAAACCATTTCCCTATTCAAGGTTAAATCGAAATACCATAAACATAGTGGATCTGAAATCATCACTAGTTTTCCATTGGGGATCAGGATGCACTTCAAAACTATTGTGAATTAGAACACACATTTCTCTTATAGGGGATCAAGATACACCTATTTCCCGTAGGGTATCAATCTGAGATACTTTTTTCTCATTCATAGCTTAGGATATATATAAATTTACCCAATATATTTGACAGATATATAGTTACCACCTACCAAATAATTAAAAGCATACAAAAGTATAAAAAAGGTCATAAGACTATAATCATATCATAAAAAATAAAAAAATCAGATTCATAAAAATTTCACCATTTTATAATTTATGGAAAATATACAGGTTTTATAATTTTTGCAAAATTTTTGAAAGCATAAAATGTGAAAAATAATTTAGTTTTTTCGTAATTATATCATATTATATCCCATTGAAAACACACTATTTCAAAATAATTTGTTAAAATAAACCATTTAGAGAAAGAATAATCAGTGTATCATTTGTTCATGTTTATTGTAATGTGTAATTAAATTAAATGGATATTATCTAAGTTGGAAACTAGTTTCTAAAAATTATATTGGATATTTCTTGAGGATAGTATATTTTCATTAAAAATGAATATTGAAAACATAAATCATTTGTAAAACAATTTTAATTAAAAATAATAGTGAAATCATATAATCAAATCATTGAAAATTATTTAAAAATTTTATTATAGAGAACAACATTCAAATTTGGAAAAAATTTCCTTAAAAAGAAATTTATTTTCAAAAACAATTTTTTTTTAAAATTTTCATTGAAAATTTTTTATGGATGATTACAAATATAATGGTCACAAGGATAGATATTTTGTTTATATCAGGCAAGTAGAATCAAAAATCCATTTCATATTATTAGTAATGTCCAAACATGGATTATTATAGGACGTGACATACTACGTCCTATAAAATAATTTAAAAACCATTACATGTGTAATATTTCAATAAATATTTTTTATCAAAATGAATACAAAAATTATAAATTTAATTAATACATTGTTTTAGAAAAAAATTTGTTTTTGACTGAAAAATGACTTTTTAGAGTGAACAGTATATACTATTAATTATATAATAGAATGAAAATAAATTAAAAAAATTATTCTCAAGAAAAAATTGATATTAATGGGTTTTTTTTCATTGGTATGGATCATAATATATTACTTTCTGAAACACAACCATAAAAATCATAATAAATGAGTAGATCATAAAACATAATCATGACCATTTTGGTAACATTTTAACAAAATTTCCAAAAGTTAATATAATTAAATGATATATAAAATGTCATTATGAAATATAAATTAATTATATTTCATGTAAAATATGAATTATATATACATAAAATAATAATATGGGTAGATAAGAAAACATATATCTCAAAAATTAAATTTTCTGAATAAAAAACCTTAACACATTGGTAATCATTTAATTCGTAATACCAAATTAAGAATATTATAAATTTTATTATTAAATTTCATGGAAATAATTTAATTCTGGAAATACCATGCCCATGTAGAATTATATACCCCAAACAATATATATTAGTGGTGAATTTTAAGAAGACTCTTACAAATAAACAAGAGACTAGAAATCCTATAATACTTGAGTGACCATTGAATCATAATCACTATGAAATAATAACATCAATATCATGATTATTAATCATGATATTAGGAATTTTCATGATATATCATATCATAGGTATTATATGAAACACAAAAAATAATGGAGATTTGAATATTGAATAAGGCCCTCAGATAATAAAGTGAGAAGAACAATATTGATACTGGAAGTCCATATTTTGATAATACTAATTAAACCCCCCTAAATAGTAAATATATTCTAATTATATGTATATATATCTTAACAAGCACTATATACATCGTACAACATTGGATTTAATTATGACATTTTGTTTCCTTTTAATTGACAATTCCTTGTTCAATTCGTTTATAAGTAAAATTATCTTTTTCATATAGGTTTGATTTTTTATTTTAATACACTTATAATTATCATGGTTATATAACATATAGATTAAAAATAAGTAAATAATTATAACATTTCAATTAAAACTATAATTTTTTGACCTTTTTAATTTTTTTTGAGATATGGTGTATTCTATGATCATGTAGATGGTATGTCGTACATACACATGAGTGACATTTATGTTTTCCAAAAAACATTATGGAAATGCATTATGATGTTTATCATCATTATATAATTATCCAAGTATCCAAAATTCTATATTATTTATTTATATGTAAATGTAAATATCATTCATGTTTTGTGGTAATGAAAATAGAGAGTCACACCATTTTTGGAAGTCTGTTGTTCAAATGTACATGAATGATATTATCGACATTTAGTAAGTGTAAAGTTATTAAAAAATGATATATTATAATTTCATAATGTTAAATATGTCAATAATATCATTATTATGTATTTTATATCGCTTATACTTGTCTGTATTGTCATCCATGAGATGTGTTAGTGAAAAACGAATCCCATATCTTCACAGGGAGGTAGTCGGTCATACATACAAGGGATATTATCATAACCCAAAGGAAATAAAATTAAAAAGGGAATATATAAATTATAATGAATTAATAGATATAATAAGGTTATAATTATGATATATATAATTTATATCCATCAGCATGCTAAATAGTGAGAATAAGTGATGAAAAAAAGACATCAGTTGATGAGGCAATAGTCCAACGTACACATAAATAACAAATTCAAAAAACCTTTTTTGGAATTAGATATTGTTTTAGGTAATTAAATTATCTTAAATCATTCAATTTTGTGAATTATATTTCTATTATAATATCTTAATTGTGTAACATTATTTTAATGAGCTAGAGGATGAAATAAAATAAATTATTACTGATGAAAATTACCTATTCTTTTTGTATCCTCCTTTGGTTATCATTAAAATACAATAATGCATGGATTTATATCCAAAATAATGATTCTATAATTTTAATAGTGATGTTGGGAATTTATTCAAAAGTAATTTTCTAATGAAAAATTGTTTTTATGTGTGTATAAGAGTAGAGAGGAGTGGCCTTTTATATATGGGGGAGAACACACACATTATATTTTTTAAATGAATCTAGTGCTCTGGGTTCTTAATATTTAAAAACACTTTAAAATGGTAAATTGTTAATATTATAGGATTAAATGTTTATATATTCTCATAAAATAGTTTTTATAAAAGTATATATGTCATATTTAAAATTATCATTTTAGTTTAACAAATTGTACACTAATTTATATCTTATCCTTGAAAATTAATATTTAGTGCATTCATTATTAATTTTGTTAAAAAAACATTAATTTTCCCGCATTATATGATTTAGGTTTTGTGATTACAAAAAAATTACTTTTTTAATTAAAATTAATTAATTTGTAAATTGTATTTCCAAAATAATCTCTTAGGTGCGACCAGAATATAGGTTTTTAAATCAAAATTGATTAAATTATTTCAATGCATTGATATAATAATTTAATTTTAAATTAATTCCAATGAAAATAATTGTATTAATAAATAAATAATTAAAATAAAATTACATTAAAATCAATTTATAATATCAATAACTAAGTCAAGATGACATCCAACCTGACAATCGACCCGGTATGTGGATGACTGACAACCAGATATACTACACCATGAGACACCTTTCCATGAACTAGGTGATACATAATAAATAACATATACACCCAAAGGAGTATGCATGATGTGATCCAAATAACAGAAAGATTCTAGCCAAAAAATAAGGTTTCAAGCTACAATATTAGAATATAATTTTATATTCAAATTTATCGAAAACCCATTAAATCCTTTTGAAGAATGTATTTTACGAAAACAAACATTATATGTGAAACAATTACAAGGACACGCATTTATAAAAAATCATTAAAGGAGAAAAAATATATATAATTTTCACCATATAATGATGGATAGAAAAAAATTTCATAAGTATAATGTCTTCAGAGAGCTCCATGGGAAATTGATATTGGTAACTAATAGTAATGGGACACTATAAACTGCGTACCTCATTGAAATGTGGTATAGAAACAACAACCAATATCTTTCTAGTACATGATACACTAGGAGGGAACATCCTACATGCCTAGTAGTCCCTAACAATATCACATGATTAGTTAGTGTTTTATCAAAAATCATGATATGTGATTCTGAGCAAGCCAATACTCAGTCAACTAATACCAATTCACTAGAATATTATAGGATTTCCACTTATGAATCACTAGAGTAAAATTAAATGTTTTCCTACCATGGTACCTAGAATTCCCATTTTGATCAATTTTATATTTTACATGTCTTAAAATTAATCACATACACATGCAGATTCCCATAATAGTAAAAACACCTAGAAATCAGCACTTTTAAAAACCAACACATGGAAACCACCATTTTCCATAAATAATCAAATTTTCATTATACACACGTGAACCCCATTTGAAAACACTTTTCATGCTAGTTTCAAAATCCAAGAAACCCAATAGTTATAATTCCATAAAAAATAAATAATTAATTTAACCATTTCTATGTGTATTCCCCTTTTTAATCAACAAAAAAGCCATCTTTTCTTTTTTAAACATGCTTCTAATCAAACAAAGAATGTCTATTTCACTTTCAATGGTTCAAAATTATCCAACTAACTAATATAATTAAATTTCACTTGAAAATACATTTTCAACACATTCACACCTCATATTCCCTTGAAATAAAATTTCACATACTTCATGTAATTATAATAACATATCCCTGAAATACCATAACAAAAAACATAAACATAATTACCATTTTTTCATGAATGCCCTATTTATATCACATATATTTATGAAAATAATTCCATATATTGTTTCCTACTACATAATAAAATCATAGGATATATTTAAATATCCACCCAATAATATGAAAATCATATGAACATTTTAGAGTATGGAAAAACCTACCTCCCAATTTAATACATATAGAAATTGATGTGAAACCGTTTCCACACCTTTATAAGACCATGTTATAAAAAAACATATTGAAATCTAAAATAAATATTGAACCCAAATAATCCCGGTTAAACCCCAAACAGGTCACCCACATGCTAGTGAATGAAATCCCAATGAAGGTGGAAGAGAAACCTTATAAAAGAGGATAATCCAAGGAAGAATCTCAATAGATCATTATATAAAAAATCCACAAAAAAACACAAAAAAGGGAGGCCAACAGAGCCAAAAATTAGAGAAGGTCGAAAGTAGGTAGGGAGTGGTAAAATGGGGTGAGTAAGGGGGGTTTTGGGTTATATCTTGAGAGGAAATAAATGGAAATTCCATATTTGATAGGATTTGGAAAACATGTATGGTTTTCCTACATGATTTTTGAAAATGGGCGGATTCAATGGGCCCCTACCTATCTAACTAGAGTATATAGCAGGGTAACCCAAATGGCATGAAAAGCCATGTGGAAACCTTGTGATTGAAAACATTCCAAAAACAAAATAAGGCCTTATGGTTTTCCAAACTACATGCCAACCACGAACCACCTTTTGAAAACCCAAAATCATCATCATTCCATCCAAAATGTAGAGCAGGAAGGGGAACCAATAGTTAATAATCAGAATAAATATTTATTAATGGAATAACTCAAAATTCAATACTGCCACACCTACAACTCAAGTGGAAAACCAAGATCTAATGTTAAACAATCGAAATGGATGAATACATGAGATGTAATAACTATCACCCCCAAGAAATCTTTTCACCCCTAGAATGTCAGTCCATGGGTTTTCTCAAAAAAATTTACAATAATTAAAGTATTGATGATATTACTAACAACCACAAAATTAATAGAATTAAATAAAACAATGAATGTGAATAGTGATTCACCAGATTTAACATGGGTGTCCAGAATAGACTCCCAATCATATGTCTTCTTCTTCAAGAAAGGAATAATAACAATAGTTGATTGATAAATAGATATTGAAATCCCAAAAATTTATAATCCAAGATCTCATAATATAAACACATTAATAATTACCAAAAAAATGAAATCTTACCTGAAACAAACAAATGAAAAAAACATGCATCTTAATTGAAAAAAATCTTAAACCATGACTTTTAGAAATATTTTTTGTTACATGATAGTTGGGATCATTATAGAAGCCCCCTTTTTATCAAAAGGAAATGTTATATACAATATTCCCAAATGGAACATCTCAGTGTCAATAAGAACAATATATTTAACCATATTATCATCCTGGGAAGGCCGGAACAGAATTCCCACCATGAGAACTGAACTAACACTGACCAAATGAAAAAAACTAACAATGGAAGAAAACAAAAAACAAATGATATAAGGATAATACCACATACTTTCAAAATACCAACATACACTACAATGGAGAGGAAATAAAAATTTAATAAGATAATAAAACCCACCTCCAACTAAAAAAATGCTAAAAACCAAACCAAATTATCAACAAGGGAGGCCGTAATAGACCTCACTCAATTATGAATAAAGAAGCATCAATAAAATTTATAAGGAATTTAAATGAGTCCCATTATGGATTTCTCCACTATAAGAATCCAACTAACTTATCTAAACATTGGAAATCAGAAATGATTCAACCCAATACATTCCACATAAGCCAGTAAACCCCTGCCATTAGGGTGAAGAACTCGATGAGGGAAACAATAAACCAAGAAACGACATAAAAATGAAATTGAACCATTAAGGTAACTTCACAAGGGAAAATAATATATATAACCCATACAAAAATGGAAACCAATAGAATTTTAAGAATATGGGAGCCAACACACATCCTCCAAACCAAGGATGAACTACTCAATTCATAGTTGTTGTAATAAGTAAATGAGGTCCCTAAAACTATTTCCATAAAATGGGACCTTTAAATATAAGGATGTTACCACAAAAGAACATAAAATTTCTAAATTCCCACACTAAATACAGATTTTGTACCAAGTTCACTCACACCCTTTGGATTCTTTACTACGTGTTATATTACCATTGAAAACTACAACTGGAGCCCTGATGTTTGAAACATATATTTTATTGAAGTTATGAGATGGATATACAAAATAAATAATCATTCCTTGCACCAAAATAGGGATTCATAAGATAGATATTCATCATACACTATCACCTCAAACAATAATTAACAAAAATGAGAAACTCATTAAACATAGCCACTATTAAAAAAAATTGGATTTTTTTTATGAAAAATTCACTTCCATTGAAAGAGAAGATTACATGAGACTAAGAACTACAATCCCATAACATGTTGAGTATAAAAAATTCAAGAATAAAGGTTGAATACATAAACTTTAATTATTTATGAAACTAATGAAAAATAATGTTTCCTAAAATAATTTTCACTCACTCTTCTTCTTCGAGAGGATCTGCTTACCTAAAAAGAATAGGAGGACTCGTGTCGTACAAATAAATATGAGAGTCCATGGGTTGATCTTGTAGAGGGTATGCGATGTAAAAACAACCATGCCACCACATAATATATGAATATAATCTTTTGGGGTTGTATAGTTAACCAATAAATAAACCAATATTCTGAATAAAACAATCCATCAGCCAAAACATTCCACAAATAGATTCCAAACACAAAAAGATAACAAACTCAATGGATTCCTAAATAATTTTCAATGTATCCCACTAAACATTATCAAAAAAACAATTTATTAAAAAAACTAAAACCTGAAGAACCCCTCTAAATTTATGATTTCTTAATATCAGGATACATTACAAGAAACAATACAAAATAAAAAGGATACACACCGCACACTACTAGTTACAAAACATCACATCTTCTTTGAAAATCACATTTTTTAAAAGAAAATAATCTCCTTGTGTTTCAAACTAAACAATGAAAATCCTTAGTACCTCACACATGAATATTCATAATATAAATCAGGCACCCATTACCTCATTTCATTACTCACCAATATTTACACATATATTAATGCATGTGGCCATTCATGAAAATACCAATTGTGAAAAAAAATCTTTTCCACTTCCTGAAAAAAATTTCATCCCATGCCATAAACAACTCAATAAAATTTAAAATCTAAAAAATTCAAAAAAATTCAAAATATCACTATCCACCAAATAAAAGACTATTCTCACAATACAAACATCATCTTATTTCATATTTCTTTAAATATAATCCCATTTAAAACATTTTCAGTAGCATAAAAATACCATTTCTCAATAAACATTTAACTAAAATCTCAAATCTCTTAATTTAAATCATTATTCAAAACACCCATTGAAAATAAAATATATTTTTCAAACAACCCATTTAAAAAATCCCTTCGGTTTGATCACAAAAATTTAATTCTCAATAATCTCGTTCCCATTTTATTAAAATATCATATTTGAAAAATTAATTTTTTTAATATTTCCTAAAATTATTCTGAAGCCAAACATTTTATCCTTCCAAAACCAAACCATATTTATTTAAAAAAATCATTTCTTCACAATTTTAAAACTGGGGTTTTAAAAAAAACATTAGATCCTAAGAAGAAACAATAAAATTTATAGGAGGAAACTAGTATTGATCGTTTTCTTGGTCATTTGTTTAGAGGAAACATCCCAATCATACCGCAATAAGGGAGATAGTTTTAGTGATATATCCCCATCTATACATGTCTTTCCATGCACTACAAAATCATTTATACTATTAAACCAACTCTCTTTTTATTTCCCAAACACAAAACAACCCACATGAACTAAAGAAACCCAAAATAAACATGACATCCCATGGTAACTCAAGTCATATCATAAGGTGTGATGGAAAAGCACCCTACACATAATAAGAACTTTAATCCCTGATATTACTACCTCAAGTGTATGTAGACTCTTTCTAAAATAACTTTACCCAATAGTTTCTGACATTCTCTGATATAATTTAGTCACGAATAATGTTTCGATGACATATAACCCAACACCAGAACCAATTTATGGAATGGACCAGAGCTCATCCTTGATTCTCCTGGGATGGAAACCGAAACTTAGGTATTAACAATTAGTATTGGGAATGATTTCACCCATGATAATGACTATAATCAATCAATAAAATAGAACAAAATTTCACAACTATAACATTACCAAACAAGGTCCAACAATTTTTAGAATAATGGTTTTATAATCTTAGCCAAATACAAAAATTATAAAATGGAAGGAAAACAAAAAACATCAAAATCAACTGTGTAAAACATGAGGGGAATTACCATCAAGCCACTACCACCAACACATACCCCAAGTGGAAGACAGGCAACCAGATCCACCATGTCATGACACACCATTACTTTTCCAAGGTCATGAATAACAATATGTAAAAACACCCAAAGGTGTATATAGGATGTATTCAAAATCTCATTAGGATTACATCTTAAAGAGAAGGTTTCATATAATAGCATTAGAAAATACTTTAACATGAATATTTATACAAATGCCTTTAAACAGTTCTCAATAAACCATTTTATGAAAAGCCTTTTTAAAAGAAACACATTCAAGGAAAACCATTTCTGAATAAATTTATTTAATGTAATTAAAATATATTCAAGGTACAAGACATACTGAAGGATGGAACCACATCTCATATGTATCATGTCTTGAGAGAGAACAATGGGTAAATACTTAAGGGTAACTATCAATAGCATGACCATAAAACATCGTACCCTGGTTAACATTTGTATGGTACCCACAACCAACAACATTCTCAAAAATCTTTTACATGGAGTGAACATCCCATGCATCTAAAGGCCTCTGATAATATCCCATGTTTATTCTTTGTTTCAACTTCAATATAGTTAGTGAATCTAGGCTTTTTATTTCTATGTAAACTAGTTATAATTTAATATAAGAAGACTTCATTTCCCCTTATAAATCACTAGTGTACAAGTTCTAGTTTTTCCACCTAGGTACTCAATATTCCCTTATTCTCAATTTCAAATTTCACATTTCGCTCAATTCATAACCTTCATATACACATGCCATGCATTATATATACACCACAAAATCACAACTTTCACAAACCAACACATTGAAAACAAAATATTACATAAAAAGAATGCATTATTCACACACCAATACTATTTGAAAACACTTTTCACACTACATCCATGGTCTTTGAAATTCATTTGGTAGCATTAGAAAAAGTAGATAATAAATTTAACTATATTCAATGGCCATGTACCTTTAAAATCATCAAAGAAGCCAAGTTCTCATTGTAAATAACCCCTCTCACCAATTTCACAGTTTTCACAAAACATTTAAATGTTCATAAACAAATCCAACCAAAAATAATAATTCTCTTTTGAAACCCCATTTTTAACACATTTTCAAATCATCTTCCATTAAAAAATCATTTTTTACCTTTAACATAATTATAATAAAACTACTAATAATAATCGAACACATACTGAAATGCACCACCACAAGGCCCTATAAACACATAATTGAACACTAATAATCATTATTGAACACTAATAATCACTATTAAACCTGAAAAGGTTCCTTAACAAACTATATAATGATACCACAGAGAAGGAGGAAGAGAAACCATAGAAAAGAGAATAAACCAAGTATGAAACCCACTTACTTGATTTTCATTGATGAAATCACACACAAAAATCAATGTTGGGATCTCAATAGAGTATTTTGAGAGAGTGGGAAGAACCTATGGTTATAGTGGTCAAATATGGCGATAAAGGGGGGATTTGGTGATAAATCCCGGGAGGAAAAAATGGAAATTAAATTTTTTTAATGAAATGTCATCACAAAACGTTTTCCATATGTTTTTTCAAACAGTGATGTAATATTACTCCGATAGCTATACAAATAGATATGTATTCATGAATATATTCATGGTTTTACAAACCATGATACAACTATCCACTACATATTATTAATAAATAAACATCAATTTTACATCAAAACTGAAGGTGGAAGACCCATGTTTAATAATTATTCTAAAAATAAATGAATAAAATGCCTCAAAATTAAAAAATATTCCACCTAGAACACAAGAGAAAAACCAAGATCCAAATATAAACTTGAGAAAGTGATAAAAAATACAGTGATGAAAATTATCCCAACAATTAATATTTTATCCCTTGTAAATTAATACCATGGTTTTCCCAAAAATCAAAAAATGATACACCTTCACAGCTGAAGGAAATTCCCAACAAACATCAAATGAGGATAAAGAAATAATTCCATGAATGTGAATAGAGATTCATAAGATTTTACATTGGAAGTTATAATGGACCCCCACTGTACACTTTCTTCCCATAGAAACACACAACATCTCCAATTGATCGATCAAAATAAAAGGAATCCTCAAAACCACTTAATCCAACCTATCAATCCAAAAAATGCTTTAGACATTACCAAAAAGAAATAATACCTCTTAACTAAAATGAAAAAATCAACCCAATATACATCTCAAATGGAATTACTAAATTAAAAACATGATATTTGGAACTATCCGTCCAATAAACACAATTGAGAGCATTCTAGAAGCCAAATGTTTCCAAGAAAGGTAAAAAGGGAGACAAAATTCCCAAATTAAACATCTTAGTATCAAAATTCACTTGAGACTAAACCTTTTTTTCATAATAAGTATTTTCGAATAGACTATCCACCTTGATAACATAACGAAAACTGACAAATTTAATCAAAACAATAAACCTAGACCCTATCCAATAAATGGAGGAAGTATTGAATCAAATGCTTCCAAAATCCCAATGTCCCCTCAAATAAGGATGATCAAAAAATTTAATAACTTAAAAAAGAAACCACCTCTATCCAAGATAAAGGTAGAATGAAAACCAAATTATCAGAATGGGAGGCCAAAATAGGCCTCCAACCATTAGGAACCAAGAATATTAGATCAAAAGTAAAAAAAGAACCACAATTAGACCCTTTGTGGGACGCCCTGCTATTAGAAATGAACTGTATTATATAAACCTGGGAAACCTTCCAAGGGTCATCCCGAAACATTCCACAATGACCAGTAAACCAACACTGCATGGAAAAAAAATTGAATGCCTCCATCGAAAAAGGAACACCACTAGAATTCAATGAATATGAAATGAATACACCTCCTCATAATCAATGAGGAAATCCTCAATTCCCAAATGCAATAATATGGAAATGTGGTCTTTACTCATAATTCTATATAATAGGGTTGTTAAATATGATAAAGTTAATATAAAAGGACATGAATTGTCCACATTCCAGTAGTAAAGATATAAGGTGGGCCAAGGTCCCTCATACCCATAAGATTCTTGACTACACACCAACTTCAATACTGGGACTACGAAAAAAGCACTAATGTTTGAACCATCTACTACCACATAGTCAAGAGGTGAATATTCCTAGTTTGATCACTTTTATTCCATGGAAATAGGGATTCATAATACACAAACTCAGCACCCCCCTTCACTTAAACTATTAATTAATAGAAATGAGATGCCCATAGAAAAAAGCTCTATTTAAAATAGAAATATTAAAAAAATTCAAATAGAAAAACATAGTTTCATTAAAGTTGAATACCATTAAAGACCCATGAAACCTAATTTAATTTATTATAGAGAAAAAATACAATATGAATAAGGGAGGAAGACATCACCAAAAACGACTATTACAACTTAGGGAAGCTAATGTATCATCATTATTCTTTATTCTATCTTTCACTTATAGAGGATCATCTTATTTGAAAAGTAGATGGGGACTCATATTTTGAAACTAATGAAGAAAGTACATGGATTGATCATCTATGAGGTCCATCGATACAGAAAAACCAATTGAAACGCTTTGAATATGCATCAAATATAATGGGAAGTACACTTAACCAACAAAGAAACTGAGATCCTGACCAAACTAATCCATAGACCAAAACATTCAACAAACAGACTCCATACACATAATGGGATCCAATAAAATGGGTTACCAATCATTTTTCAATGGAACCCACAATCAATTATATGGAAACCAATTCTATGAAAAGAACTCAAAAATGGAATAATACACAAATAATTAGATTTTTCTAACAAAGAACACTTCACAAAAAATACTCCCAAATCACAAGAAGGCAAAAAATAATCTATTGGACACAAAAACATCACTTCTAATTTTAAAAGAACTTTCTAATGGAAAAAACTTGTTGGGTTCGACACTAACCAGTGGTATTCATTAGTGCCTCGTAGATACATATTTTGTTTCAAATCAGAGCCCCTATTACCTCATGTCATCAACCACCAACATTCAAACACATATCCATATATATGGCCACTCATGATAATACCAATGTATAATATAAAACATTTAAACATCCTGAAACAAAACATTCATCCAAATTTTTTTACTACACAATTGTCATTGAAATTTAATAAATTCATACAAATTTATAAAAAAAACTTTCTGCAAAATCAAAAACCATTTTAAAACATTGAACACTAATCTATTTCATCTTTAAAAAAATATCAATTTTAGTTATTTAAAATATTATTAAAAATAACATTTCATTAATAACTGTATAATAAAATACTATACTCCACTAATTTAAAACATGTCTCCCATATAATCTTGAGAATAATTTATTTTTGAATAATTAGTTTTAAAATATTATATTAATTAGATTACATGAACACAATTATCAACAATCTCAATCCCACTTTATTCCAAAATCATTTTATAAAAATATACTATTCTAAGCATCCATCAATGGATTCAAAAAACACACATTCCATCTTTCCAAATCCAAACCATCTGCATTTCAATAAAATTAATATTCTAAATATTCTGAAATAAGGGTTTTATAAACAATATCTATAACCCATTAATACACCACATAATTTACAAGAAAAAACTAGTATCGATTTGGGTCTTGTTCATATGGTTGGAGGCCACATTCCAATCATGAAACACTCATATAGAATGTTTCAGGGATATTTCCCTAGATCTACATGGATTTCAAGGCCCTACAAGCTCACTGATACCATTAACCCAACTCTATTTTTATTTCCCAAACACAAAATAACCAACAAGAACTAATGTCCACAAATGAAACATGACTTCCCAAGGAAACTCGAGTTTTACAACGGGGTGTGATGGTAAGGAACCCATATCTCAACTAGAACATGAATCCTGTACAATCCTAGATTTTTTTTATCTATGCTTTTTCCAAAATAGTATGACCTAAAAGAGCATGACCTGCTTTGATACCATTTTGTAATGAACCAATCGAAGATTACATCTGACCCGATAAGTGACTCGATCTATGGCATGGCACAAAGGGTGTTTTAAATCACCACAAGCTTAATACTTGATCATGGATGTCAATAATATTATTTATGAATAATTTTACCCAAGGGAATAAATTTAATATATAGAAATCATAGAAAACTCAATAACTATAAAATAACTGAAAAGGTGAAATTTTTTAATGAATCAAGGGTTTACAACTCTAACCTAATACCAAATTACTAAATTGGTTGGAAATAAAAAAATTCCCAAAAAACGTAATCTAACATGTGTAGAATCACCCTCAAGACACAACCACAAAAATGTAAAACAAGTGGAATACTACAACTAGATCCACCACACCATGAAGAACCTTTCCTTTACCAGGGTAGTAAAAAACTATATACACCTGAAGGTGTATATACGGTGTGATCCAAATCCGTGAAGGATGCCTCCCAAATGTGGCAGTTCCATGATATAACATTATGATAAAATTTGTGATTCCCATTTAGAGAAAATCCATCAAAATAATTTCATGAAATCATTTTATGAAATTATATTATCAGGGAAATAATATCAAGGGAAACCATTTCCTATCAATTTT
This sequence comes from Viscum album, assembly GCA_963277665.1. Lineage (NCBI taxonomy): Eukaryota > Viridiplantae > Streptophyta > Magnoliopsida > Santalales > Viscaceae > Viscum > Viscum album. The sequence continues at coordinate 1,925,598,371 of OY728159.1, forward strand.
TCTTAAATGATAAAAATATAAAAGGTCCACCACATATTTATGAATGGTGGCAGATCTCATAAGTATCATATCTTGGGAGAGAACCCTTGGTAAATTTATAATGTTATCTAGCACTAGAAGGGCCATGTAAACCATATACCTCAATTATAATTTTTATAAAAATCACAACAAACAAAATTCTTCAATTATATCACATGCCTAGTTTCTATTTCAATTTCAAACCTCATAAATGAACCAGGGATTTTTATTCTCAACTCGACTAACAATAATTCAATACAAAAATATTGGTTTCCAACAAAGGTACCCATGACCACATTCGTGATAAATTTCATATTTCACATGTCAGGAAATTCATCACATTCACATACACATTCAATGTAGTTTAAACACAAAAGGAAATCACCTCTTTCTTAAACAAACATATAAAACCCCCCATTTTCCATTAATAACACACCTTCTATTCCACATACACCCAAACTATTTAAAAACACATTTCACAATACATGCACAATACATGAAACCCATTTTGATTAATTCTACAAAAAATTGAGTTTCACATGTTATCCCCCATAGTTTTCATCCCAAAGGACTAGTGGCATTCAATAATAACACATCATTAGTTATTGTTACAATGTCAAACCTGACATGTCAAATTGGGATTTCAATTTTTGAGTCGACAAGCACTATTGAACTAGAGTAATATGGGATTCCCACTTTTGAATTAGTTGCATACTAGTTCTTGTTTTCCCACTAAGGTGCCTAGAATCCCCATTGTGATGAATTTCATATTTCACATGTCATGAAATTCATCACTTTCACAAACATATTCCAATAATTTTAAACACATCAAGAAATCACCTCTTTTATAAACCAATATATGAAACCCACCATTTTTCATTAATAATACACTTTCTATTCCACCCACACCAAAACCATTTCAAAAAAACTTTCTCATTACATGAATATGACATGAATCCCATTTGATATCATTACAATAAAAACACATAATTTATATAACCAGTTCAATGGTCAACAAACATTTCAAACCAGCACATAAGTAATGATCTCTTTTTTATCACCAGCTCTTAATAATTAACACAATTTCATATCACATTTAAATGTTCACAAAAAATCATACAATCCAAAATAATTCATTTTACTTTGGAAACACAATTCTAACACATTCTCCCCTAAAGTTCCATTAAAATCGCATTTTGACCATTCAAAGAATTATAAAAATAATATCAAAAAACACTACAATGAAGGACATATACATAAAAACTGTTTTCTCCTGAAAATATTTTTTTTCACATTACAGGTCAAAATACTTCCATAACATATTTTACACCACAAATTAAATTCATAGAACATATTTAATGATACAAAAATTATTATCGAAAGTATCTAAAAATGATAGACCATGGAACCACCACCAAGACACACAGAAACATTTAGAAAATGATGTGAAATGAACACCACACCAACAAAAGGAATTTTAAAGGCATGATTGAACTCTAATATTTATGACTGAACACTAATAAAATATATTCAACCCAGAATAGGTCACAGAACCAGTTGGAGAATGAAACCCCAAAGAATGAGATAGTGAACCCCTAGAAAAGAGGAGAACCCGAAGAATAAACTCACTGACAAGATGTTTAAATGATGAATCCACACACACCCTCCATATTGATGGATCCCAACAGAGCTAAGAGGGAGGATTATAGGAAATTAGTGATGGTGTTGTAGAATGGGGAGAGAAATGGGTGGTTCATGGTTAAATTCTAAGCAGAAACAAATAGAAATTCCCAATATTTAATGATGTGGAAATTTTTCGAAGTTAGCCCTGAACATTTTCCAAACATTATAGAAACCATAAACACATAAATGTCCAACTAGATGAAGCTTAATAGAAACCTACATAGTTTGAAAAATTTTGGGGAAAAATTATAACTTCCACTATCCTAAAACTAATCATGGAAACACAGTATCTTGGAAAAGAGTGCCTAGTTTTCGGTACCATGTGCTAATTATGCTTGCCTTACTGTTAACCCAAACACATCCATTATCCATCAACACTAAAGGTGGAATCACGTGGTTTTTTAGTAGACTAAAAATAAATGAATGAGATATATCAAAATTTAAAAAAATTACACCATGAAATCGAGTGGAAAATCAAGTTCCAAAGATCAAATCGAAAAAAGAATGAAAACCAAAGGTCTGGGTGTGAAAAAAATATAACTTAAAAGTATAATTAAATTAAATGAAAATGTAGTTATAAAATAATATTTATTATATTTTTATTATTGATTAAAAATTGAAACATGTCAAATGAATCTGTAAAATTCTCCATTATATAATTCTGATATTTATATCTAAAAAGTTATTTATTTTTACTCAAATAGCCATTCTAAAAGTGGTAAAAGTATATTTTGAAACATATTCAAAAAATGTTATTTTTTATTAAATTATGTTTGATGTAAAGAATTTAACTTATTCTAATATCTGTTCTAGGAAACATATAATAGGAATGATAAATCATATATTTGATATATAATATATAAATTTCATTTAAAGGATTCATCAAATGATATATGTTTCAGTTGTTAATGTAATATTAATTTACATGTAAAAAATTTATTTTTCTTAAAAGGATAACCTTTATCTCAATTTTTTTTACTTTCATTTCAATATAATTGGTCAAAAATAATTCATTAAATTTAAAATTTTAAGATATATATTTTTATTATAATGTTATTCATAGTCATACTAAATATTCAAAGAGCTACATGAAACCTATATTATAATTATATTACAATAGTTTTTCATGTTTCATGAAGACACAGTATTGCATGTAACACAAGATAAAAAAATTTATTCGAGTAAAAAAAATTGGTCTTACATATAACAGAACCCAAATGAATTTTTACTTGTAACTGAATCTAAAACCACAGTTCAGGGTTATAGAAAAGTGTTATATTTATATGAAAAAAATATCATTTTACATAATATATTGGTGTTACACTCTACACAACATAAAATAAATTTCTCTTTAAAAAATGACCAATTAATTAAATTTTCACCATTTCATAATAAATACATAGAAACCCATATTGTAAATATGGTTATTCAAGCATCGTCTATAAAAAGTGTTATGGATGTGTGAAATTCATCTAGAAAAGTACATATATTGTTTAAGAATAGGAAAAACTTGTTTGGAAGGGAATACATGGAAATTGATGAGGAAACTAACACCCAAATATTAATGTAATGTGATTGAGAAACATGACCAAAATAAATTAGATGATCCAATGATTGTTAATGACCATGAATCATTAAAACAAAATATTTGGAAAAAGGATGTTAATAACATTAGAATATTATGATAATAGGGAAAGAATTCCTGACCATTTTCCTAATTTCTAATAATTTTCATAATTATATATTAGTACAATATTTCATTACATTTCCTAATATCAATATAATACATCATATATTAAATTATAAATTTCTATATCATGTCATACTCCATGAAATAAATCTTAATTGTTTTCCTGAGAACCAATGGATTAGAAAATACATGAAGATTTATAATACATTTCTTCTATCTCTAGTTGCATAAAAAATGTTATAACATAATATTAAATTTAATGATTCATTATATTGTAACATAATAGATTAATATTTTTATAATTGTACATATTACAACATAAACCATTCCAAAAAGGGTTATCCTTATTACCCTTCTGAATGATTAAAATTTAAAACTTGAGAATAAGGTTCACTATGTTTGTCAATATTATAATAATATTTTTGCAAGATATCTCAAAATTTATCAATAAATTACCGCACACCAAACATGTGAATATACCCATTATGTATAATCTTGTAACATGGTAATTTCCAGAATTACTATAAAAAATATTGAAAACATCAATTATTCCTCAATCCTTACACATATTCATAGATATATTAAATAAAAAAATTATAATATCAATCAATGATAAAATTAATAACCTTTTCAAAAAATCCTTTATTATTTCCAAAGAATTATAATATTTCTAATTCATTTAATCCTTATCAATAATCACATTATCAGAATATCAGTTTATTAACATCTTGAACATATTAAGGTTCATATTCCATTACTAACATGTTTTCATAAAATATCACATTGAAATTAAATCATATATCTACTTCATTAGACCTATTTAACTTATTCATTATAATCATACATGAAATAAATTTACTAAACAATATTTACATATATTTTATCATTACTTTTATGAATTCCAAAATATAAACCCTTCATTAATGAAACTCCCATCTCAAACAATTAACTAGGTTTCATAATCATATAAATTCATTAATATATGATTTTATATGTCAATATTAGATATTCTAGAATAATTAATAACACCATTACATTTACAATAATTTAATTCATAGTGTAACACCTTAATTTTTCTATACCATATTTTTCACATCTAATGAATTAATTTTCATTATAGTCTTGAATTGCACTAAATCAAACATTAAATTCACAAAGATACAACATGGAATATAAGATACTAACTCTGTGTATGTTATATGCAACACTCACATGGCATACGTTACATGCAACACTAACTTGGTATAAATTACACATTAAATTGAATTTATAAGAAACATAAATTTAATTGTTATATTTATTTAAATAAGATAATTATAACCAATCGATTACATATAAAAATTTGAAAAGATATTAATACATTTAATATATTTTTAATAATGGTTTTATATAAATAAAATATATTTGTAATTAAGTATATACTTTTTTGTAGAATCCCTATATTTTTTAAAATACTATTTTCCCAAATTAACTATGTGTCATGTCTTATTAAAAACATTAAAATTACATTCACAAATTAATAAATTTAATTTTTATAAATATAATTCATTTTTAAATTTGAAATTTTACATTTATATTAGCATTATGTTTTTGGATTTTTTTAAGATAATTGATTTTTTTAATGAATAGTAAAAAATATTTAAATTTAATTCAAAATTGTTTTTCATATATAATATTTATATGGTTGAATTATATTTTAAATTTGTTTAAAAGATTTATTATTTCATGATGTTTATAACAATCCCAATTTTGTTCATTAGAATTAATTTCACTTTGAAATTGAATATAAAAACATAGAAAACTATTGAACATTTTTTCATTAAAACCCTATATTGTCGACCAAACTATGTGATTAAATATCAATTAATTTGAGCTAATTACGAGATTCAAATTTTGAATAAATGGATTCAATATTATGAATTAGTAGAATTTTAATTTTCTTATGAGGTCAACATAGTTTTTTACAAAATATAATAGTGAATTTAATTAAAAATTTTCATATCGATTAAGGTAAAACTAATCTTAACTAAGACTAAACCTAAAACTGAAGGGTCTAAATGACTTATAAATATGTCAAACATCTATAAAATGGCCATATATAGAGACTATAATCACATTTTTATCATTTTTGTCATTATTTTATCCATTTCCCATCGAAAAATTATGTGTTGAATCCCCTTTCCCAAAACTTACAAGAGTGTCACTCCTCCCTCTAATATAAAAAGGCATACTCTCCTCATACATTCTCACACCACTCAAGACACATTGGCTGAAATAAAGGCTATAAACATATCTCATAAACATACCAAAACTCATTATATAATCATCCTCTTGGGAAGAAATAAATCCAAGGAATTTATTTTGTGAAAACCAAAATGTGTTTCCCAAATAAGAGCTAACAATATTCCTCACGTTCATTTTTGTAATTTCATTTTTCCACCCCTAAAAATTATTATTCTATTATTGTATAAGAAATAAATTTTCCTAAATATAAATTTTTTTCATTAAAATGGATTTATTTAAACATGTACACACCTCCATTAAGTGTGTAACAAACATATAAATTATGTGTAAAACGAACTACCACCTCATGAAATGATGCTTGTTCATTTTTCCTTTACCACATATCAATATGAAAATTATGATGGAAAAACTACTTAAAAATAATATATATTCTATTTATAATGACTTTTATAATCTTTAATATTTGCTTAGAAAAAACTTTTATACTTTTTATCTTTTGTAAATATGATAATTTAATTTGATGATGTTTGGACTTCCTTCCCCTCAAAGTGATGCGATTCATTCACACACTACCATAAATGTATTAAGGATGATAATTTTGAAATAATATGTTATATATGAAATGATATTGGTTGAAATTTGTGGGAGTGAAACTTGACTACCAATATTGCATTTGGAGTGAACCTATAATACCATGACTTTATTTGAAGTTATTCTTTGACAACTATGGAAATAATATTATATGATTATGTGTTTTCTAAAATTATTTGTTTATTTAAATGTTATGATTTCTTCTCTTCTTTTCATTATTTCCTTTTGATTAATTTCTTATGAACTGCCAAAAATTATACATTGATTCAGGATTATGATATTTGAAATGCAGTGTATGATCATAAATTTTATATCGCATTATAATCCTAAATGATCATTATTAATCTTACATATCTACCTTTTCTACCCATACTTATAATTTGTGCTCACCATTTTTATGTTTCAATTCGAATTTTATGAAGATTTGCATTATGTTTGTTGTATCTAATAGTTGTAAAAATCCAGAAGAACCTAGTGGGATATAATGTAGCACAGTTATGTAACATTTTTTATGTTTACATGTTCCCAAAGGTAATATAATAATACAATATTTGTGAATCTATTTCACTAACAAATTAAGTATTCTGTAAAAGTTATCTATTGTTATTTTATGAAAAGAGTGGGTCTCCATAGTTTTTATCAGAGAAATGGTTCAGTTAACCATTATAATATTGTATGAGAAAACCTTAGTTATACCCCTAAGAAAATTTATATAGATTTTTCTAATAATAATGAAATGTATAGTAAAATGTACTAGAATTATGGTAAATGATAGAGTAAGTTTTTTAGTAGAAATAACTCTATGAATAGATACTGAAAATTGATGTGGATCTATAATAGATTTACCTAGGGGTAGAAACAATTATAATATTTCTTGGGTCCAACTCTAGGTAATCTAGTATATGATAACACGCCTTACTTCACATGTGGATTAACACTCCATGGGGATATGCCTTGGTAATTCACAAAATAATCACTTGCTATATTGTATTATTTAAATTGAATTTTTTTACGAGTAACCTACCATAAATCAGGATGTGTCATTGATTAATGAAGGTGTCATAATTTTGAAATCCAACAACATAATTTTCATGATAATGTGTTTTATCCTTATTATAATTATTTCCTACTCTACACTTTTGGTTTAATCAATGTCAATAACCTAAAGAAACCGTGTTAATGGGGATTTCATTGGACAATGAAATGATTTTCCACTTATGTAACCAAATTTCATGGTTGAATGAATTAAAAATATAGTTGTTATGATCACCAAAATAATTTAATATATGAAACATGGTAGACAAACACATGTGAAAAGGAGGGAAAACCATTCTATTAATTTTTTTAGGTGGAAATGTAAACATTCATTCAGTGGGAACTCTGATCCTGTTTTTTGAACAATGTATTATTACAACTAAAACTATATTCTCTATTCAATAGTGTTTAAGTAATAACAATGTAATTTTGGACTTTTTTCTATTATAAGGGGAATCAAAACATATATGAACATTAATTAGGAATACAGTGATGAAAGATAAAATTAAATCAATGGATTGGGACAAGTTAATGATTTTCTTCAATAACTATATTCCTCAAAATCTTCACACTGAGACGGTTAATGAGTTCCTTGTTTGCATGTAAAGGGATAGGGAATCTAATGCTACCTATGATACTAATTTTACAATACTTGTGAGGCATTCTTCAAGAATTATCATCCAACCAAAATGTATTATTGATAGGATTGCTAGTGGATATAATAAATGTCTTATAAGGTAATTGAACAGAATATACTTTTTTAAGAACAAATATATTGTGCATTGTGAAATGATGGATGAAATTGAGGCTATAGTTATGTATTAATCTCATGGTTGTGACATGAAAATAAATAGAGTTTGAAGGAAATTCCTTGAACCATGAAGAGAAGAATATGATATTTCCTTTTTTCTCTTTGAAGAAGAATTGAGAAAATTTCTTTAAGGGTTTTAATAAATGTTTTATATGTGGAAGTAAAGGTCATAATTGTTGAATTTAATGGAATATGATAGATAATAGTTTGAGAGGAGAAAATCATCACATAGTAAACCTCCAACAATTTAGTGCTACATGTGTAACGAGAATGTGAATTATTCTAACCACTTCCCAAATGCAAGGTCTGGTGATGATGAATTACATCAACCTCTTATGATGAGAGAAAAGGAGAAATATAAAGAAATATCTATCTATTTTGTGGGGTGATGAAAATTTGGTGAAAGGTATTAACACCATCCACTATAGAACTGATAATGTCTTATTTATTCTTGATCTCCAAACTCATATATAGCTAATTTTTTATAAGGATGTTAGGATTCCAGCAAAAAAATTAGATGTAATATTAGATGTTATGAACCTTAATGTTATGATGATTAAATCCCATGTTTATGATCCCTCTTTGGATGAAATTTGTGGGAATGTGCTTTTGTTAAATATTTTCCATATTTCTTGGGTTGAATCTAATGTTTTCTTATTCATTGATTGAATTTCCCCAAAACATTACCCAAAAACTTTGAAAGGAAGGGATGTTACATTTGATATTTAAAACACTCATATGAACATCCATCAATGTGATGAAAAGCTTGAACTTCTTATGGATATTACACCTAGTGTATGCGAATTAATTCTAATACAATTTTTTTAAATATAAAATTGTTTAGGGAAAATCAATATCAATGTTATTCTAATTGTTAGATAATATTTTGATGTCATTTAAGAGGAGTTAAAAGATTTAAACTAAAATTTTATGGTGAGATCTCAATAGAGCACATAGCTAGTTCCAATCTAATTTCAACGACAACATATATAGTGGAACTAATTGAGTTTCTATAATTGGAGAAGAAATTACAATAAAATATTGATAAGGGATTCATTTAGTCATGTATGTCACTTGTGGTGCACATTTTTTTTATAAAAAATAATGATGGATCAGTGTGAATATTTATTGATTGTGTAGACTATAATAAGAAGATAATCATGAAATGGTTACACTCAACCTTATTGAGGACTTGTTTGATCAAAAGTGCATAGATCTGTATTTTAAAATGATTGACAATTATTTTGGATACCATCAATTGAGAGTAAAAATTGAGGACATAGCCAAGACATAATTCCATACTAGGTATGGAATCTATGAATATATATTGATGTCTTTTGGTCTTTCTAATAAACCTATTATCTTTATTTATTTGATGAACCAAGTCCATTGAAATCCCTACAACTAGTTTTTTGTACATTTCTTATATGATTTTCATATATATTTATTGTCAATGGAATATCACGAACATCACATGAGAATTGTACACAATACCCTAAGGAAAAAAGAAACTATATCTCAAATTTATAAATTGGGAACATTGGTTGAAAATGTTTTCTTTTAAGGGGAAACTAATCTCAATCTATGGTATAATAATTGATTCAACAGTGAAGGAGTCTATTGAATACTACCCCATACCAACAATAGTGACTGATATCCATATTATTCATGGGTTAGTAAAATATTATTGATTATTTATAGATTATTTCTAATGAGTATCTAAACCTCTGACCAATTTATCTCTGAAGGGTGTTTGCTTCCCCAGGGTAGATGAATATAAGGAAACTTTTCAGGAATTGAAAATAAGGTTAGTTAATGAATGTATCATTACATTACATTGATGTGGATATGGTTTAAAAAAATATCTTTGATCTTCTAATATCAACATTTAATAAGGAGATATTAGTGAAGCTTATAGTTCATTATTCTCAATTAATTCAGGATGTACAAATATATATAGGGATGTGAAATAATACATTTTTTGGGATCGAATGAAGAGATATATCATAGTGTTTTTATCACAGAGTTTTTTATTCCAACAAGTTAATGAAAAAAGAAGAAAATCAAAGAGGATGTTGCATATATTACCCATACTGTAATGGATTTGGGATAGCATCACTGTGGATTATTTCATTAGAAAACCACGAAGATATAAAGAGTATAATATTCTATATGGGTAGATTTCTATCACCTTAAAAGTTCATAAAAATTCATCAATATCAATGATGAAATCCCTCTAGATCATATTTATAGTATATTTATTAAGGAAATGGTATGGTTGAAAGGAGTACCACATTCTATATTGTCGAATCGAGATCTGAGTTTTACCTTTATATTATAGTAAATTCTTCAACAAGTAACTGATATGGAATTGAGTTACATCACCGTATATCATGCTTAGATAGTTGGCCATTCGGCAAGATGAATTAAAACTATATAGGATATGTTTATATCTTGTTCTCTGTATTTTAAAGGAGGGTGGGATCAACACCACCATATAGTTGAGTATTAGTTGAAAAAATACTTTAACTCAATCATTAATATGAAACTTTTGGTATCCCTATATAAGAAGAAATGAATATATAAACCACCATAGGAAAAGGTTGGAGATATAAAGCTATTGGGAACTAATACTACTAAATAAATGGAAGATAAACTTGGAACCCTCAGTGGTATACTAAGGTTTTTCAATATTGGTAGATAAGTTATAATGATAACTGATGACATCATCTAGAATTCAAATATGGTGAAATTATATTTCTAAAAATATCTCTATGGATGAATGTTTTGAGATTCCAGAAGAATGGGAAACTATGACCTAAGTATATAAGTTCTTTTATATTCATTATCATAAGGGGATGGTATCCTATCACATAGAACTACCTCCAAATCTCAATGAAGTCTTTGATGTTTTTCATGTTTCTATCATGAGAAAGTAATTTTTTGGCCCTTAACATGTACTAATCTTAGAGGTCATATTCTGGAATAGGTCTATTAATAAGAAAAACAACCATTTTAAATTCTATACCTATCATAGAATGTTCTACAAAACAATACCACTCACATGGTTAATTAAGGTAAAATTAATTACATTGATTTAGGTAAAAACAGACATAACCAATGACTAATCCTTAAAGAAAAAGAAAAAATAACAATGAAAATTATCAAAAAAAATAAGTGTTATGGATATATTTATACCCTATCATCACATTTCTCAACATTGAACCATTATTGGATTCACATTCCATGGGAAAACATGGGTGGAATTCTCTTTCTCATAATATACAAGAGTTCCACTTCTCGTCCACTATAAAATGGATTTCTCCCCAACAACTTCATGAAAAATTTGATGCAACTTTTCTCAACCAATATCAACCAATATAGTACCACAAAATATATCATCTCATCCTAGGCCCCCCCCCCCATTTGCAATAAATCAATCCAATGAATCTATTTTGTGATTAACAATTAGTTACCTTAATTGGAGGTAACATTCTATATAGAGTTCTTATATTTTTTTTCAATTCTACACCCACCAAACACTTATTATTCAATAATTTTATAAAAAATAATACTATCAATATAATTTTATGTATTTATTCTATTTTTGTAAAATACAATTACACACACATCCATATAATGCGTAACAAACATAGTATTTATATTAATCATGAACTACCACCTCCCAAAATGATTATTGTTCATGTTTTCCTTTACCACCATTGATGGAGGACATTATTATGGAAAAAATATTTATATATGAAACATATGACATCTATATTGTCTTTATACTTCATAAATTTTTTTAAAACATAAAATTATGTTTTTCATCTTTTGTAAATATAATAATTTCATTTGAGGATATTTTGACTACCACCCCCTCAAATCATTGTGATTCGTTCACACACTAAATAGAATTTATTAATGACTGATCTTGTAAAATTATATGATATATATTATATGACAATAAAATGGAATAATTATATATATATATATATCATTAACACTCTTTAATTAAATTGGATAATAAAACAGAAACATTGTTGATACGTACGTATGACTTATCATCTCCATGAACGACATATTACATTTTCATAATTATATATTTTATAGATTATTATACTAAAAATAAATTAAATATACTTGATATTTATATAATTATTTACATTTTTAAATCATTATATTATTATAAGGACCACTGATATAACAAATTTAGACACAATCAAAGAACAAAGAAGATATTACCCAAAGTGAAACCTTAACATAGAATTCTGAACAAGTTCATAATATAATGAAATAATAAAAAAAAAATTCTTGTATAAGATATACGAATATGGGTCTATGAAGGATATATAATTTTAAAATATTAATTATTCATGTTGATTGTATGAATATGATGAGAGTTAAGATACTTTCTATGCGGATTTCATCTCAAATTTTATATATGTGAGATACATGTCATGATCATCGATCTATTATTTTTTATGGTTTATATACTTCCCATGAATTTATTATATGATAATAATTCTTAAATATATTTTCATTTACTTATCCAGTCTATGATCGTTCTTTCATGAGTGTGAATGTTTCAAATGTTAACTAATTAGAAATGTAGTTTTGTCTCAATATTCAAATCTTTGAGACACTTGTTTTGATATGAACTTATATTATGTAACAAGGTGTATATGATTCCAATTAATGTGTTATATAATGATTAGAATTCTTTTTATTTATATTTTTAGATTCATGAAATTTCATTTTCTTACATGTGGTGTATGGTTCAACAATACCTAGTGAAAATAGTTTATTTAAACAATCTGACCATTTATTTGGATTATATATGATTTTGCTTCCATTAATGAAATATTATGATCCATATATTGAGAAATATTAGGATTTTACTTATCCAATGTTTATAAAATACATATCCATTTATTAGTAAAAAATAAACTCTTCAATACATAAGATAAATTAGAAACTATATTTATGAAAAATATTACTTAAATTCTCACTTCGGCCGGACATCTTATTTATTTTAAAAGTGTTTTTCAAAATTGATTTCTAATAGTCCATGATTATTATTTTTAATTAAAAATTATTTCAATAATGTTTTACTATTTTTAAATATTTTAATTATAATTTTTCAAATCCATTTTCAAATTTTTTTAGGTTTTAAGAATAAATTTTCAAAGAAGAAATGATATTTTCTTCAATATTTTTTTTAAAATATTCATAAAAAATATTTCATATGTAATACAGATCCATTTATTTTCTCATTAAATTATTGGTAAATATTCAATTACAAAATTAATACATTTTAATTAATTTTTTATATTTTGATGGAATGATGTTTATGAAAATAGTTTCTCATTCACGACTTCAATGCTTTTGAATCCAATAACTTTTCATGGGTTATGAATTTATTTCTATGATTATAAAATATATAGATTTTTTATAGTTTATGATATGGTTACACATTTATGGAACAAATCTCCATTCATTGGTTATGATATGATCATTTTATGATTTTTTGGGAACATCTATGTATGAATTTACTATGTCTGTGGTGGGACCAATATCTCCCTCTAGTGTAATGGTTAAAGATTTATATATCATGAGTAGAATAAAGATGGCCATGGGAGTGATACAAGACTTCTAATATGGCCATGAATGTGAACCATGACTACCAAGTGGGTATGAAGAGTGAAATAATTCTACTAATATGCCCATGGGATTGAACTATGACTACAAAGATGGCATGTGGAGTGATCATATACTACCAATATGGATTTGGTAGTGATTCCATAACTACAATGGTAATTATTTTATATAATTATGTGTTTTACATAATTACATGTTTTATTATTATGTTATTATTTCTTGGATTTTTTTATTTTCATTTGATTCATGTCTCATGAACTTCCATGCGTTATTCCCTGATTCATGCCTATGACCTTTGATATGCAGGGTATGATCTTATGTTTTATTTATCATGATATCACACCATAATACGTAGGATTTGGATTAAAAGTCTTCTTTTTTACCCATACTGAGCATCTAAGATCACCCCTCTTTTTGTTTCATTTCCCTATTTATGAAGATATGAGTTATATTTGGTTTATAAGTAAATGGTTGTAATCAACAAGAACCAAGAGGGAGATAATGTTTCTCAAATATGTGGCAATGTTTTTGTTTTGATGTTTTCAAAGGATCTTGTCTACTATAATGTTTGGTGGACAATTTGTATATTATTTTATGAATTTCACAAATGTTAAGTAATGTTATTATATAAAAAGTGAGGGTTTTTGAACACAAGATTTCCCTAAGCACAATAATATGAATAGTTATCATACATTCCATATTTAAAACATAATTTCATTGATAATACATTAGGGACATCAATATTTTATTCCATTAAATCAAATGATCATTAACTTATTTGTCATTAATTAAATTCATTATTTCCATAATTTCTACACTGAATGCATATTTTCTTTACATCAATGTCACCCACATGGTTGTTTCTTCCCATATTATAGAGATAACATTACCTATATATTCATTCCTACATGGTCCTTGTAGCAAGAACATTCAGTGAACTCCTTCTATATCTCTATTGGTGAGTCTATGAGTTGGTTGATGTACCTGATCATCATCGTGTACTATGAGTATTGATTGGGTATAATCAGAACATCATTCACTCTAGTCATTAACTAATATTTCATCTCATCAAAATATTTTCCATAACAGCCACTATTAATCCAATTTTTTTGTTCCCATCAATAACTGAAACAAAAAAAACTATAGTGTGAGAGTTTCTAATCATAGATTAAATCCAAATTATCTTGATAAAATCACCTATAGGATGTAAAAATAATGACTCATTTTTTATAAATATATTAAACCATATGTTTATCCTAGGTAATTCAAAGACAACATCAATTTTTTTCGTAATGATGGCTCATAATGTGTTTTTGATTTTCTAAAGCATATCCTATAAGAGTGTCAAAATAAATGGACAAAGAGGCCGATCATCATGTAGTACGTGGTGATGAATTCTTTTTAATGAACCATTTTCAGAGTCAATGCACTAATATTCCTCTTTTACTAAGCCACATCTACCTATAGTATCTAGATATGGATTCAATTTCATAGAAACCACTTTTTTATCCATTAGAATGTATCCAGGAAATTTTCGTGTACAATGAATCATATTTATACTTATCCATGGATATATCACTCGAAATATCCATAAAAATACCCCATGTATCTGAATACTGTATTTTCATCCTTGATTTCAATGGATTACTAAACCAGTTCTCTGATGCTAACAATAGCGACACAGATTTTAATACTTATATATTAAATCATTTTTTTATTATTCACTATATTACATAAACACATAGAAAATAACCATAATTATTAAGTTTCATTTTAGGTTTTCAACACAATATACTAATTTGGTGGGAGATCTTCATTGTCTCCCATAAATATTTTTTCATTGTATAATCCTCATAGACAAATGGTACTTCAATCCATTGTTCACAAAGAAGGGAATAAAAAAATAAGAAAGGGTGATCTTAGGTTCAGTGTAACAGTTAACATGAGAAATATTAATTTATGATCAAATAAAATCATTAGATATGACTAAGGGTATGATGTCATGAACATAACTTAAAATTTTCATACCTAATCATTCAATGTTTATAAAATCGATTCATGGTACAAAACATTATCATTTTTGTTAACATAACACCAAGGGGTTAATAATCATCATAAATAAACCATGAACCTAAATATCACCTAAAAAATATTTCAAACTATAATAACTTTAAGAAACTATTTCATATTTCAAGGATAACTACCAATACCATCACCATTGTGGATTAGGACTCATCACATTTATCAATATTAGATCATGATATACCTATTTATTATAGAGTATCTAAATAAAATCATTTTCCATAGTGGATAAGGATAGAAATATTTCATATTAATAATAAATCCCAATTACTTGCTTCCCATTGATATAATGTGAGATATAAATATTTATATAATTTATAGGAGGGAGATATATTTCCCACATATAACATAATAGAAACACTACACATGTGTACCACAAAATAATAAAACATTAATCATTTCATTACCCATAATATTAAATTGTTTTTAGAATCATTTCCTCACATTAGAAATCGTATAAAATAGAAATATTTTTTTTATTTTTTTTATTTTTTTAATTTAGTAGGAAAAACATATATATGTTTTTTTATAATATTATCAGGTTTTAACTAGTGGAAGATGGAAAAGCTTCATAAGCATTTTTATAAAAAAACCATTTAGTTAAACTGTATGGAAGGCATCCTTAGTTCAATTCACTTATAATTAATTAGTAACATTGACGGATTACATCTCAGATAGAAAATAATTTTTTTATGTTAATCAGAACTTTTCTTATAGAAAATATTGTTTCTTTAAAAATTATTTTTAAAATCAATTTTCTATTTATTTTCATTCAAAACAATAATCATAACTTATAAAGGATTATTTAAAAACTATTTAAAACATATATGAAGGAATATATTTTTTCCACTTTAAAAATTGGAAAAATAAATATTTTTTATAATATTTTTCTTTGTTAATAACCAAAAAATGTTATAAATGATTTTACAAAAAAAAATTGTAATAAATAAAAGATTTTTAGTTCATGAAATTCAAGTTAAAAATATTCCTTTAATATTTATTATAATCTAAAAAGAAATATTTTCCTGAAATAAAATGATAGTTTCATTCAAAATATTTTTATAAATTCAAATATTGGTACAAATTTCTTTTATTAATTTTTTTTAAATTTATTAATTATTTATATCATATTTTTTTAAATCGTGGTTTTTGAAGAAAAAGTGTAATTTATTTAATTTTTTTAAAGGAATAATTTTAAAATCAAGTGTTCACCAATGGATGCAAATTATTGGAAAAAAATAATTTCATGAAATAATTATTTTAAAATAATGTAAATGTGATTTTTTAGAAATGGATAATAATATTTTATCATGGTAATCGTCGTCATAAGTAATTATGATAAATAATTAGATTGTAACATAATATCATTACCCATTGGAAAATTTTAATGACAAGCTCAATTATTGAATAACCTAAAAATAATGTAAAAATATAACAATGATAGATATATTAGTGATATTACATGTCAAAATATGGTTAATATACAAATCGAACATGATGATAGGTGCATGACACAACATATGTCTCAATAATCGAAAAATTGGAAAAAATACTTTACCTATTTGGAAATATATTTAATTACATTAAAAAAATAATTTAAAATGAAACATTATAAATCATTAAAATTATTATAATCAAGATATAAAATTTCAATGTAGAGGTATATACAACAGAAAAAAGAAATGAATGGTGAATTTGGATATGTCTTTTAGATGTAAAAGGGAGTCTATGAATAATTTACTACCTGAGTAAAATTTCTATCATAATCTCAGTGAAGGTATAACATTAACATAAACATTATTTATCATACAATGTGGTATATTAATTATATATCAAGTCATAGGGTAGTATACACACAACACATAATAGAGGAGTAGTGAATATGTCATCATTCTCTCAAAAAAGTTAAATTGAAATACCCTTACCAAACATCTCATCATCCATAGTAATCAATTGATCAATTCATAAAATAAATTTATGTTTATTATTATTATATTATGGAAATTTAATTTTATATATCATATCATATATTATATACATATGTCTTCTAATGTATAGTTTATTAATAATTCATTTTGAAAATCTTGTTCCATGTAATAACATCTTTGTTTTTCATATATGTTTTTATTTTTATATTATAGTCCTCTTAAATGGATAATTGAAAAATAAGATCCATAATAATAATATTAAAATAAATATCATATTTATATTTAATTTTTAATTTTATTATAAGTCATGAAAGATGGTATTTATCAATTAACTTCTCTATGACAATAGAGATGATTTGTTATACAAATGCATGAGTAACTTTTCAATATTTTAATGATAATTTATGAAAGGAGGTTTGTATTATCATATATTTATTTTATTATCATTATTTCATATATAATATATCAATTCCATCAATATAAATATTCATTTAAACCTAGTGTTGTTGTGAATAAAATAGATTGTCAAATCGATTCATGAGGATGATAGTCCATATGTATATGATAAATGTTGTCATATTTCACCGAGAGAAAAGGTAAGAATAAAAATAATATATTATCCATTATGAATGATACATATTTCAAATATTTAATAATTATTTTATTAATATATCATATTTTTATTCTTAGTATCTTCCACATAAAGTGTTAGTAAAAGACAAATCACATATCTTTACAAGCCTGTAGTCCACCATACACAAGAGCGATAATATCAAATCCACAAAGGAATGGAAAGTAATTTTTTTTTTGATATAATAAATATGTTTCTATAATAAGGTTTTATATTAAATATATAATCTTCAGATCGAAAATCACAAAATATATGATATGTGGTACTTAAAAAATCAATGAAATCAGCTCATGGGGTGGTAGTCTGTCATACAAACGAGTGGTGATTTAATAACCCATTTGATGGATAAAGATATAGTGTTATATAATTACCTAAACATAAAATATATAAATATATTTATTAAAATTTTATTATTATATAATAATTTTTTCATATTAATTCATGGAAAATGTGGAACAAAAAAATAAAAATTGATAATTGATGAATTTAACATCTTTTTCAAGTATCCCCCTTTGGTATTCACTAAAATTTTTCATCGGTTGGGTTTTTTAGAAAAAAAATGATTATTTAATGAGATAATAAAGCTAATATATATTTTTTTGGATATGATTAACCAAAAGTGTATGATTATTTGAGTAGTGAGCATGATGTGTGGCTTTTTATATGTGGGGGAGAGTACACAATTGGTGTTTTAGAATTAAATTTAGTGATACCAATTTATTATTTGTCAAAAGGTTCCAAAATGGTCCCTTATATATCATTATAAGTGTAACGGTCCACATAATCTAATATTATTGTTTCTATACATGTTTATCGGTTGTTAGAACACTTATTTTTTAGTATAATCCCATTATAAACCAATTTTTACCTTAGTCATTGTAATGAATGTTTGTTTCATTCAAAATTTAAATTAGTAAATAATTAAGTTGAAATTATTATATATTGTTAATAATTATGATTCCATTGATGGAATACAATTTTTAATATTTAATTCAGAAATGTTGAGGAATTGAACATAAAGTTAATCATCGAGATGTGACTGGAAAAAAAATTTTAAAGATAAAATATTCATAAGAATACCAAGTAATTATATATCAATTCAAAATTAAAATTTATTCCCATAATGAAAATTGGATTAATGGATTTGAAATTGGAACAATGTCACCTTAATAGATCTTCTAAATTTAAAATATGTTTAAAAACAAAATAGATTAAAAGAATGGTTTCAATTAATTTTTTTAATATTTTAATAAATATAAAATATTATTATTTATATAATAATACAAAAAATGAACACAATATAATATTGATATTTCAATTATAAAAATAAATATAATATTTTAAATAAAATGTAATTATTATAAAATAATTTCAATATAATTATGCCAAATGTGATAAAAATATATATTTAATAAAAAATTTAAGTGTTAAATATTATTTATTCATAACTATTTTATAAATAATCAAATATGATGAATATTATAAATTTTATATAAAATAATATATATAATTATATATATCACAGAATCCATTCCCGATATTTTATGGAATTAACTTTTTGAGGTAAACTGTGTATAACTGCAAAAAAATGATTTTATAAAAATGATTTCCTTTATTTTCAATAGATTCTAATTATCATTTCAATATAACTGGTCACAAATGATTTCATTATATATATATATATATAATGTTTATTGCATGATAATATATGTTTAACTTTAAACTCAATCCCCAATAACCTTTGTGTGTCAAATAAAATATTGAAAATAGAAAAGTTTTCTAAAAAATAAATTTCACTAAATCTCATGTTGTAATGATATTGATGTTTTTTTATTCATGTTAGATTCATCCAACCATGTTTCCAAACTACACGCTTCTTTTTAGGGTATCATATTTCGAGCACTATTTGTCTAATCATACGGCTATACAATGATAGATGGAATTTTTAATACATAAAAGTAACTTTATTTTTGATTTTTCTATATAATGCCCGGATTAATTATCATGTCTCAAAGGTTCTTGACCAAAATTTTATACCTTGAAGACATTGGTTATATAATACACACATTAGAAAATTAGTAAATATATTATCTTGGAAATGGATCTTGTAAATTAAATTCATATATTTGTTCATCACCAAATTATAATTATCCTTTATGATATCATATTATATCTATTAAATAATGGATAGATCTAAAATTTCCAAGCAAGATCTATTATTTTGGTCATATCATAGTGAATATTCTTATAGTCAATCATTTTTTAGGGAGATAAAATTGGGGGTGTTTTATATCAAATGTGATTTATTCAATAATGTGACTCTTTTTTAATATGGTTTCATATGTTATCATTTTTTTGATCAATTTAATGCATAGTAATTTTTTATATTTTATCGATATATTTTTGTTTGAATAATTTTTTTACTTCCATAAAATTAGTTTTAAATAAAATATACTTGTAAATAATCTATTAGATTTTTTTTGAAAATAAATTGTGTATCATTTGAAACTGGTTATGGGTCTATCATAATATAGTGGAATATTTGATTATAATATCTCATGGTAATAATGGTATTTAAGTGTTATTTTTTAGATATTCATAGTAGGATATGTTACATCCTCATTACCTTCGATTTATGGTACATAATTAACTATAAGATTATTATACAAAATTTAAAGAAAATATAACATATTGTATCCTTCCATATTCAATACGTTCACTCTACATATAGGGTTTATCTCTATTTTTAATGATTTTATAATAATAAAGGAATGAGGATATGAGGACCCGACAATAAACATTACCTAATCTTGAATTATGTTAATAATTCACAATGAGGATTTTTTCTAGTTTAGTGTTTAAGAGAATTAGGCCATAACTGTTACATGACATCTCAATTTTTGAAAAGTAGACACTTCTACTCAGTATCAATTTTTTCCCAAAATAAAAACTCTTAATAGGAAACAATAGTTCTTTTCATGATAAAATACATCTTGAATTCTTCCTGTATTTTTCCATCACTTTTATCATGTGAATTTTTTTCAAAAACTTGGGTTGAGCATAAACAACTTATTAAGGGTTATTAAACAGGGAATGAAAACAATAGTCCATCAATACAAAAAAATCTATCAAATCATACTTGTCAATATTTAACATACCACCCAAAATCCTAATATTTTTGAATGACAAATGGAAATGATAAATCGTAAAGGTAACTTGTGGAATCCATAAAATAATTACGCTTTATCATTTAAATCTATATAGATAGTTACATTCAAAATACCCATTATAGTATATTCCATAAATATATTAAGTGAAACATTTATGTTTACCTCCATCATGTTACCCAATGCTTTAGAGAGCTATATCAAGCTCACCAGCCATAGGTTTATCACAAAACCACCCATATACATAACCAATTTCCAATAACCATAACATATTAATAACACAAAAAATTGTAATAAAATATTAACATTTCCACATTACAATCATAATATATCATTTCATGATATTGACATAATCAATGATTTATCAAACAATTTTAAAACAATTTAGAACATTGAACAAAGATATTTTTAAATCAAAGTGTCCCTTACCACATTGAATCTTTTGAAAGAAATTTTAATTTCAAAATAGTCATTTTCATATAAATAAATCCTTAAATACATTTAAAAACATGTAAATTAAAAGAATGATTTAGAATAATAAATCTATAAAACATTTAAAATGATATTTTTGTCCAACCAAATGAGAGATGCTTGAAAACAAATAATTGAGTAATAAAATTAATCAAAGCTTATAATATCATTAGAATAAGTTAATTCAAGATATAATATGTAAAAGTGAGGAATATACACCATATTAATGTGAATTGGTATATAACAGAACCAAATCCTCAATAGAATTTAAATTGAGATGAATTCCCTTGCAAGGATCATATCCTTATAAAATATACAAATAAATGAAATAATATTGAGTGAAAAATAAGAATACACCGAATATAAGAGAATATTAAGTGTAGAAAAATAATAGGTCATTAACACATATTAATATAACTACATAATAAAAAAATAGTAGTTCATCCCAAAGAATTGAAATTGGGTTATGAAGTTATCTTACAGAAATTCGGAGGAATAACAGCGTCACATAAAAATTCATAACATGAGTTGATGAGTGATAAATGTTCTATAATCACTTGGACATAAAACATAATATAATAATTGTATATAATAATATATCCCAACATAAGAAAATGGAAAATAAAAGACATAACATAAATAATTATTTGACTAAAAGAGTTTGGTGAAAGGTTCTCATACCAATTTGGTAACTTAGGAAACATAAATCACATGAATGAAGGATCATACAATGAAGATATAAATAACCATTAATAAAATTATGTACGAAAAATAATACCTTAATGGTAATTACATACAACACACAAAAGGAAATAGTGTAAAATATAGAATGAATCTCATTGGAATAAAAAATGAGATGAGAACCCCTTACCCTGTGTCCGACTTGACAAATTCGTTCTTTAATCTTCTGAATAATAATATAATGTTAATTTATAATTTATTAATAAATTTTTTCAATTTTATTATTTTTTATATCACTTATTACCACGTTTTAAAAAGTACAAAATCATTTAAGTTAATATCAATCATTTGGTAGATATTTTCTTCTTGAGTCAAAAATGAAGTTTTTATAATTACAAGTTGTCTATGTGGTCAAAATTAAATTATCTACATAATGATATTAATGATTTAGAAATTATATATTTCATATATATCTGGTTTATATATGTATTTAGAATAGTACATAACATATGGAGAAATGAAATGAAATGCACCGTTCATGGAGATGGCGCATGAACACTACTTTAATTTCTATTTTATATTTAATGGAATGAAAACAGAATGGTACATAGGTATATTAAAATACCAGTATAATATCATATATAATTTAATTAAATCCATCATTTATACGTTTCATGTATGGAATGAACGAGTCATATCACTTTGAGGGGGCGGTAGTCTGCACTTAAATGAAATTATCGTATTTACCTATTATGTAAACTATAAAAGAATGATATAAATGAAAATTATAGAAACATTGAGACAATATAAATAAATTATATATCACATATAAATATAGTTTCATCATAATGGACACCATGAGAGGTGGTAGGAGACAATTGAACAATCATCATTTAGTGAGGTAGCAGTTCATCATACGAAGAAACAATATATTAAAATCCATTAAGTGGAGTTGTGTGGAAGTGTAGTTCTAATAAATCTTATTAAATAATTATAGTATATTTAGGATACTTGTGTTTTTATAAAATAATGTACTAAAGAGATTTTATGTTGTGGGAGAAGGAAAAAAAAGAAAATAACTTGAGGTAAGATGTTACATTTAAATTGAGTAACTCCCTTTTGTTTGAACCAATAATACTTTTTTAGTTCTTTATGCCTAAGGTAAGGCATATAAGATTAATAGAGGGATATTTAGAGATTATTTGGGATTATTATGGATGAGAAAAGGGGCATGAGTTGTGTGAGTAAGGTTTAGAGGTGATGGATTTTATAAGGGGGTGGATGGGCTCTTTAGAAATTTTTGAAAATATTATTTTTTTATATAATAATTTTCAGTTTTTAACGGTCAAAAAATAAGTTATTTTTAGTATAATCTATAAATAAGTACAAATAAAATCTTCTAATTTGAATTTGACAGGATTTGGATATTTTTTTAATCATAAATTTTTTTATTTAACCCTTTGTAATCTTATTTAACTTTTACTATGACCTCTTACAAATTTATACTATATGGTTAATATATTTAATATAAAATGCCAATAGATAAAAAATTGTTCATTTATGTCATTTTTGACATAATATTTGTCATTTGGTCGAATACTTTATTTTTAGGACTAATTTAACATTTAATAAAATATTGATATATTTAAGAACGCTTTTATGTCAATTTTAATACTATTCATATGAGGACTTTTTAAAAAATCTAGAACAACATGTTTCATTCAAAAAGAAAATCATTTATTAATATAAAATAAGTAATATTTATCTATAAAATTTGTGTACGGCATAAAACGGTTCAAAATAAATTCATTTTTATATTTTTAATATCGTTTATTTTAATCCTTTATTAATGAATCAATTACTGCATCACCATTGTTTCATAATTAAATATGTGTATATAATGTCTAACAATTATAAATAAAATCAAATTATGTAGGAAATCGTTTTATAATTCCAAATAATATTTATAGTTGAATATATAACTTGTATAACCCAATATAAAAACTATGTTAGTAAAATTATTCATGTTTATGTTATTTCTGTCCTTACTTTAAATTAATTTATATAAAGTGTCATTGTCACCCCCATGTGGCTCTGTGGAGTCCCAAAATCGACCCAAGGATTCTCTTGGATGGAAATATATCACCCAATAAGGTTATGATAAGTGTAAAAGTAATTTAATATTATTATAATAATATTTTCTACCCTTATTTACCAGATTTACAATTTAACCATGATAAATAAAATATTTACTGAAGTAAATATTAATTATTTTAAAACATTACATATAAAACAATTAGGACCTTCTGATTCAAAATATGGAATCTATTTTTCAAATTTAAAAACATAAATTTAGCATAAATTAATTTAAAATTAATTCTCGTTGTCAAAATAAAAAAAAGAGTTTTTTAATAAATAATAACTATCAACATATTGACACTTGTTTTTGTTCAATTTCAAAGTGAAATTAAATGAAATAACCAAAATTGTATTAAATGGTAAAAATTAATACAATTAAACATTAAAAACATTAAAAATAATTATTTAACTATATAAATAAATTACATGAAAATATAGTTTTGAATTAAAATGTATTATTTTTCACTTTTCTTAAAAAATTAAACCATATGAGATAAATTTGAAAAATTTACCCAGATTAAATTTTTATATCCTTCTAATAAAGAATAATTTTATTTTTCCAAATAAAACATATAAAATTAACAAAAATTAGATTTAAATGGGGTTTCTCTATCAAAATGGGATAAAATGACCTTTTAAAAATATTTGAGTATTTATGCTTAAGATAGGATTCATTCTCATTTTAAGCCTCTAAATTTTATTTGATAAATGTAAAAACATTGACAAACATTTGTAACCAAGTTTTATTTAGTTATGTTCATTCTAGCCAATAAAATGGCTAGGTGTTTACTACCATTTTAAAATAATAATATAATATTATTTTTCTATATGACATAGCCTTTCCTGCAACATGAGATTTCTGAGAAACCCATTGTTGCGTGACGGCTCTCCCATCAAACATAGAATCCCCTTTAAAGTAAAATTTTATTTAATTCACAAATATTAATAAATATAAAATTGTTATATTCTTTATTTACATGGGATGTTACATCCTTCCCCCCGTTTGGGGACTCTGTCTTGGTAATTTTAAAATTGGGCTCAGATACATCGTTAAAAGTCCAACTTCGGAAAGAGAATCAATAAAACAATAACATTATAAGAAATAAAAAAACTAGAAATGTCACCCAAGATAACACAAATAGTATTCCATGTATGAAAAAATGTATTTGGAGGAGAAAACTAAGTGTCAAATTCTGATGGAGAGTGATAGCAAACATGACTAAGAGAATGTTAACATAACGAAAACCAAAAACTTGTGACAAATTTAAAGTTCTTTGATTCCCTAATAAGAAAAGTAAATGGAAAAAGTTTCATTGTTTTATGTTCCCTTTAATAATGTTGGAAACTTTAATTATGAGATTTACTAAGAGCATAAGGAAATATATTTACTTGTCATTTAAACATTCATCTTTTACTAAATTCTTACCACAAACTCATCTTTTCTTCAAATGATGAGTATTCAGACTGACTTGGTAACATCAAAAGAACTTGAATCAACTTCTATAGTATCACATAATCCAAAAAATGATGAACTATATATTTTCCTTGTCTTTATACATCAACCAAAATCAAAATTGATAGTGCGAGATCAGATAATCCCCAAATACGATAATTCTTTATAAAAACAAATACTACACTTATTCACCAAAATTCAATAAATAGTAACCTAAGATAAAAAATGATCATTAAATACAAAATTTCCCTTGAAATTATTCAATATAATCAAAATAATGATTAAATCCCAGAACTCCGAAGAATTTGATCACATTTTCTTCCACTACAAATCTTGACATTTATCTCTAAATAAAATCATCAACTCTTAGAGTCTCATATTGATGTGTAATTAATCTATTCACATATCCTCTATGATAAGTTAATAATTTCAATAAATAACCATAAATTCCCTATATCCATAATAAAAATAAAGATTATTCTAAAATAAAATTTCAACCACTACTCCACAAATGAGATCCTATAGTATTATATTTTCCTAAAGCATATAATGTTCCTCCAAAGAGAGAACATCATCCAAAAAAACCATTTTCACTTAATCACCAAATTATTTTTTTATATTAAGAATATCCAGTTAATAAAACATATGTTCCCAAAATAAACATATTATTGATCCACAAAATCATTGAACTAAATAGAACAAGTCATACTAACTAGGGACTTCACGTATTCTAGTGGTAGGTGATAAATCCCAATCTCACTTTATTTGGGGGTTTGATTCCCATAGCTTTTTCCAAAGCGTCGGGTTTTCACATGGTTAGTGTTTTTTTCCTTTTAAAAAAATATATAATTTTATAACATTCCCAAAAATGAGATAAACTCCTCAAAAAAAACCGTAACCTTATTTAACCTCAATATTGTCTTATGCCCGTAATTTTCATCCCGACACATAATGACATGAATATATTAATTCATGAGGTCTTATATATATTGAAAATATTTTTATCGCTATAAGATAACAATATTCCCAAAGAAAGAACATCATACATTGATCATGGGGTCTACTTGGTTTCATTGTAATCTTGTTCACATATATAGATGGTTCATGCATAGAAAGAATGATTTAGAAATATTTCAAAATCATCTACTTCTTTTATCCAAATACACCTCATACAACTTGGGTCAAATGAGTGATCACAGAAAAACAATTTCAGAAAATAATCACGTATGACATATAATTTCAAAATATCCAATGAAACATTCATTCTATAAAATAGTATAACTGAGTTTGAGTTGAAGCATTCAATCA
Source organism: Viscum album (assembly GCA_963277665.1). Lineage (NCBI taxonomy): Eukaryota > Viridiplantae > Streptophyta > Magnoliopsida > Santalales > Viscaceae > Viscum > Viscum album. The sequence goes on from OY728159.1 coordinate 1,925,625,964, forward strand.
ATGGAACTTTTACAATTCCATAAGTATGTTCTAGAAGACTATAATTTATAAGAAAATATAAATAGGTTTCTCAAGGGTCTCTTTCTTGAGAACCTTTTTCAAAATCATAATATTCTTTAAAATCTTGTAATAAGGTAAAATATTTGAAAATTACTTGATAATACCTACCATTCTTGAAAATATGAGAATATTGAGAAAATGATATTTGATTAAATACAACATATGATCTACGATGGTATCAAGGTATAGTAGAGGTGTTTGATATCTGAAAAAATTTCTTTCAAGTGAGTTGTATGTTAAAAAATGTTTTATAATCATCTGGACAAGACTTTACAATAATTATTGCAAGAAATTTATTAGGAAGTGATATGGATGTCATTTGAGATCCTCATCCTTCCATTTGTAACAAACAATACATGGTCTAGAAAAGTTCAAAAATAATGATTTAACATAAATAATAGATGTAGATACTGACCAAGTGTCTAACAAGAACTCCTAATTCCTAATGTTGTCTAAACAAAACCTTTGATACCAACTATATGGACCTGAATATAAACATTACGTAATCTGGAATTAAGTTAATAATTCACATTGAAATTTTTTTCAGGTATTGATTTTTGGAGAATTTGGCAATAACTATATCATTAAAACTCAATTTACAAAATGTAGACACTTTTAATCTTTTTCCATTTTTTCAATAAAATAAAAAATATTAAAAGAAAATAAAATTTCTTTTCTTGATAAAAATTTCCATCAATTCATCCTTTCTCTTAGCCTTCCTTATATACAATGAAAAACATTTAAAAATGTGGGGTGAACATAAAAAGCACAGTAGGGTTTATAAAACAAGGAAACAAAACATTAGTACAACAATACATACAAATCAATCAAATCATTATTTTCAATATTTAACATACCACACAAAATCATAATATTTATTCATAACAAATGTAAATCATAAATCATAAAGGTAACATTTTTCATCCATAACATACTTACATTGAAGATTTAAATGCTATGTAGCTAGTTACATTTGGAATACCAATCAAAGTATATTTCCTAAATATAATTGGAGAAATATTAACATTTACCTCTGTCACATTACCCAATGCATTTGAGATCTATCTCGAGCTCACCCACACTAGGTTTATCACAAAACCACTCATATTAATAAACAATTACAAATAACCAAATCATATTCATAACACAAAAAAAGCATAAAATAAAGATACAATTTCCCCATTTCAATCACAATATATCATTTCTTGATATTGATATAATCAGTTCTTTATCAAAACATTTTCAAAACCATTTAAAATATTTAATAATGAGATTACTAAATCAAAGTGTCCTATAACACATTGAAGATTTTGAATGAAATTATTATTTCAAGAAATTCATGTCCATATAAATAAAACCTTAAAACCATTTATAAAACATGGAAATTTATGAGAAATATTTAGAATAATAAATCTTTGAAACATTTAAAATGATATTTTAGTTAAATAGTTCCTAACTAAATGAGAGAGGTTTGAATACAAATAATTGAGGAATAACATTAATCAAATATTACAATATCATGAGAATAACAAGATTCATGATATAATATGTCAATAAGAAGTATATATACCATGTTAATGTGAATTGGTATATAACAACAAAATAGACTCAATGGAATGTAAATTTAGGCAATGTCTCGTGAAAAGATCATAACATTAGATTAAGGTAAAATCAATGACATAATTATGTGTCAAAATAATAATACACCCAATATAATAGGATATTTAGTGTATAAAAATCATATCTCATTCACACATATTCATAGAATGACATAATCTATAAATACAAGATTAACCCAAAGAATTAAAATTGGGTTAAGAAGTTCTCTTATAGAAATTTGGCAGCATAACAACGGCACATAAAAATTGATAAAAAGTGTTTATGAGAGAGAAAAGGGTATCTAATCACATGGATGAAAAATTTATAGTCATACAGGTATTCAAGAACGTATCCCATCTTTAGAAAATGTAATTTAGAAGACATAACATAATGAAGTATTTTTCTAAAAGAGGGTGGGGGAAGGATTCCTTACCGATTTGGTAACATATGAAACATAAACAACATGAAAGAAGGATCATATGATGAATATGTAAATACCCATAAATTAAATTTTATTACGCAAATAATATATTCATGGGTAGTATATACACCAAAAAATTGAAATTGTGTAAAATATAGCGTGAATCTTAGAGGAATAAAAAGTGATATGAAAACCCCTTACCTCGTTTCTAACTTTAATAATTCATTCTTAATCTCTTTAATAATAAACTTAAGTTAATTTCAACATGATTAATAACCATTTTAATATTTATTATTTCTTTTATATAACTTATTACATCATTATAAAAATTAAAAATACATGTATGTTAATAACAGTCGTTTTGTGGACATTTGGTACTTGAGTCAAAAATAAACTTCTCGTAATTACACGTTTTCAATGGGTTCAAATGTAAATTATCTCCAGAATGATATTAATGATTTAGATATCATATATATCATATATATCCAGTAAATATATATATTTATAATAGTACAAAACATTTTGAGATAAGAATTTAAATGCATCATTCATTGAGACGGTAAGCCATACATACGCATGAACACTACATTCATTTATATTTCGTATTTAATGGAATGAAAATTTAATGATACATAGGTATATTATAATTATAGTATAATATAATATAAAATTTCTTTAACTAAATCCTTTATAATTTCCACACATGTAATTAATGAGTCATATCACTTTGAGGGGCGATAGTTAACACTTCCTCAAATAAAATTATCATATTTACCTACTATGGAAATGATAAAGAAATGATATAAATGAAAAATACATAAGAATAGAGACAATATAAATATATTATATATCACATATAAAAAAATTTCTATCATAATGGCCACCATGAGAGTCTGTAGGATATCATTGAACAACCATCCTTTGTTGAGGCAACAAGTCGTCGTGCACAGAATCAATATGGTCATATCTGAAGTACCCAGATCAGTGTGAATAATTGAGAGGGGGAGGGGGTGAATCAGTTAACCCATTTAGAAATTTTTAATAATTGAATCTTTTCAATTAAACCTATATGGACGGTTAAAGTCTCGATCCACTCTTCTTATGTCTCTCAGCCTTAACTTGAATTATTCTGTAAATGTTAAGGCACTAAACAAAAGGATTTACAAGGTTCGATTCAAAGAGATACTCCTTGCTGTCTTGGTTATTCTCCCAACACATATTCTACCCAATAATTTGGTTAGTAATTACAATGGACAATATAGAGTCACATTGTATCTCTACAAATTCCCACAGAAGGATCTTTATACTGCTTCCCATAGTGTTACTAAAGTCTCACTGGCCAGCTCTAGAGTCTCACTGAAGTCTTATTCTCCTTTTTGAATCTCACAGGGTTATTCTAGCTCTCGAGTAACATGAGAATCTTACTTATTAAAGTTCTTCCTTGATTCACTATAGATGATCTCCTGTTCTATTCACACATACTTTCAGAATCACACTTGCCTGAATTTCTTCAAGGATCTTGAATAACTTTTGTTAAGGTTTTTTGGCCTTTCCCAATATTTTTGGTCACATGAGTTGATTAATTATTAGTATCAACAATGCTAATGTAATTATTTATTCCTCTGATGAAGACCTAGCCTCACTAAGATGTGATCCAATGGTATACACAACTTCATCAAGAATAAAATATACAAGAATTATCTTTCACAATATCTACACTATCTCCTTTCGAGGATTCTCAATTACTAAACACCCAAACAAAAGAGCTTGTTTAATTTAGTCTGAATTCAATATCAGTTCTCAATCACTTCATACATGGATTTCACATGTATTAAAAATTCTTCCTATTTAGTGCAATAGTAGAATTCACAAAAAAAAATTCCTTGTTTTCTTGGAAAGAATCACATACACTTATGTGAGTATTCAAACCCTGAATATCATCTCACTTGGCATCATTTTAATTGATAATGCTTCAAGCATGATTTGCATGGAATTGCATCTTCTTGTTTACCAACATGAACTCACAATATTTGATTCTTCCTTTTAACTGTCTTCATGAGTTCACGTGCATAAATTCATGCACAATTTTTTTCTTCTTTCTAGTATGAAATCCCCCATGGGTGTGGTATTTTAGAAACACACAATTCAGCTTTATTCTTTTCCTTTTCTCTTCTTTGGGGTATTATCAACACACACTTTTTCTCTTTAATTTTGGTAAAAAGGGTGTGTTTTCTTTATATTCCTTATGCCTTATTCACATGTGCACACACACTATCTCTGGATTTGTGTTTCATTAGATCTTATAGGTTTTTTAAACCCGAATTGGTGTGTGCCATTAGAAGGCTTCTCCTTCTATCTTCTCCTTTCTTCACATGCGCACACCCTGTCTCCAGATCTCATCAAGGCCTTTTCATTATGCATAGAAACACAGGACCACTTCTTCTCCTTCACCACACTATGAAAACACCCAATCCTTTGAGTTCTTTCAAATCACACACCTACATTCAAGTGTGTACTTCCCTTTTTGTGAGATCGTCTTCTTTCACCAAAACTTGAACACCTGCAATAAAATATGACTACAACACACACACACATAGATATATATATATATATATATTGATATCAGGGTGGGTGTTCTTGTATAAATTATACCAAAGGGTCTTTCGGTTCTTCTTCTTCACATAGAGGGTGCGTGTGAGTCTTATTGAAAGAACCAGAATGGATCATTGGTTCTGCCTTATCAAAGGTACAACAAGGGTGTGTAGCACATGTTGTGTAGCATGCATTATTCTTCTCATAGAGACACACTGAGGGTTCTGAAGAATCTTTCGAGTGTTTGCGGGTTTCTTTACACAAGGGGTTCCAGTTATTTTGTGAACAAAGGTTGTTCTTGCTTCTTCTCTTCATGCAAGGGACACACATGACTTCTTTGCACAATAGTTGTGTGGTTCTACATCACGTTGCTGGGCTACATCGGACTTTTATCGTAGTGCTCTATTTATTAGAGAAATAATATATTTATCTTAATAATTTCAACAACAAAGCATCGGTAGAGAGATCTGCATTTATAGGCAAGGAATACCATCCAAATATGAGTGAGATGTTGTGAGATCCAAAGCTTTCAACAATCGGGATCTTCGTCTTTGACTATACTCAAATGCGGATGAGATATCCCACAATCCTTTGTTAATTCCTCCTTCTTTTTCAACCGTGGGATCCTTCGTTCTTGGTGAGTGCATCACGTGGATACATTTAAGAATGCATTCAATCCATCTCCTTGTACTTCATAGGGGAACAGCACCCTTGGCAACTTCGTTTGCATCAGGCTCCTTCAAATTTCATCATCTCGTTACATGAATCCAACTTCTAATGCATGCATGTATTCGGTTCATCCAAATGATTATCATGCAGAAACATTGATATCGAACATTGGTCGGGAGCTCGATCTTGGTGGATCAGCTTCATCTGCGGTGAGCAGCGACATCAGGTGGAGCTCGAGTGTTTAGAGGTTAAAGACAACCTTGGTGCCTCTACATGGCCATTGGATCACCTTAGATTAGTCACAGATTATGGTGATTTGATCATGAGATGCGGGATGGATCGTGCGACTGTGATAGGGTAAGAGATCAGATGGATAGCCTGGATATGTCGTCTCACATCGAAATGGGCCACAATTTTTTCATTGTTTAATAATAAAATCTCTCAACATTGATTCTATATTACTCCTCTTTATCCTCGAGTGACGCCCCATAACGGTTCTCCTACGGGCGTGTTCTAGCACCCACTATGCTCCTACGGGCGTGCACCTAGTGCCCATAATGCACGGGTTCATCACCATGTGGCACCTGCTGGCTTACACATGGCTCGTGCACAGAAGCCTCATGCGGGGCTAGCCTGAGGGTCTTCCTTTGAGCACGGTTGAACCTTGAGTCCCACATGTTCTTGAGGTGAGGACCTTGGATGGCCCTCCATGGATGGATTATTTTTCTGTTAGAGGAATAGTCTAAGTACTTAGAATAAATACTAAGAAAACAAGTATTAATTTCTCCTTAAAATTCCAAACCATACTTCTTCATTCTAATCCCATTATCCACTCTTCTTTATCTATATACATCATCCATTCCTTTCTTTTTAGATCATAAATCCCAAACATATTCAATACATTCTTTTAATCCAATCATGGATGATGTATGGATAATGTCTTCATTCAACATGCATGAAATCATAATGCATGGCCTTCATCACTTCATCCATTTGGGGACTGTTGATGGATTTCACTTCTTTCCTTATGCAATTGAGTATTTCATGTACTTATTCAAGTGTTGTAACATTGTATCACATTGATTCAAGTCTCGTAAATCAAGACCAATTCAATAATCAACAAATTTAATCCTCTTAGAAAATTGATAAAGTGTAGCATTCAGTGAATTAAATCAACAATAATTATCAAAGGCTTCACCAATATCTTTATCAAAACCTTTCATTCAAATATTGACTTCTCATTGACAAAAAATTTAAATCTTATGCACGTCAATACATATTGGCAAAAAATGAAAATATTATGCACTTAAATCACACCCTTTGTATTTTGTTGTCAATATCAATTAAGCACACTTTGAATTGGTCAATATTTGTGCCAAACTTTTCTCCCCCTTATTGGCAACCAAATGCAATGGTGTTTGTGGGGTCTCTTCAAAAACATGTCCTCCTCCCTTTCAATAATTTTGTTTTGGAATGTTTTTGAAAGTGAGATGAAGTCACATGGTTCACTTAGCAAAGACTCTTTAGTTAATCAACTCTAAGTCTAATTGGGATAACCCCGTGTAGAAGAAAAGAGAGATATGACCAAGGTTTTTAGTGCTGTCTATAAACAACCATATATGGGAAATCATGCATAGAATATATTAACTCTTATATCAGGGGTAAAAAACTAGTTTTGTCAGTGAAATGATAAATCCTGCACATAATTCACCAATCATTATAAAATGTTCATGTTAAAAGACAAAGCTACCCTAATTATCCCATATTTTCATCAATCAAGAACTCCCACTTAGTAGATATGAAAAATAAAATTTAGGCCAAAGGATGAAAGTGTGGTTGGAATACCTCAGTTTCAACATCCAGAGTTGATATTAATTTCAATATTTGTCAGGACATAATCCTTGACATAATCTCCTTCATATTTTCTCCCCCTCAATGGTTGCAATCCCTTGGAATTTCCTTGGTGGATAATATCATCAAATAAACATGAAGGTAAGAATGTTGATAATCTTCCACTGTGGATCACATCAAGTAATTACCAAATCATGAATAATGAGATTAACATGAATTTATCCACTTTTTTCATTCAAATGTCATTTTAATAATGACCATAATCTTCAATTCCATGCAATATGAGCACACATGTATACCAAAAGTAAAAGGTAATAAGATGGAACACTTTTGAGATTCTTAATTGAAGCACTGGGGTTGAGAATTCTCTCTCAACCCAAGAACTTCTTTCCTAGTACTATAACGTGTCTGGTACTCTTCATGCTGATGTCCCATCTCTATTTGGCATTTTTATTTTTCATTGTTAGCATGGATTCTTTACTTCCATTCACCTTCAACTTGTGTGGATAGTTTTTCTTCACTTCTGTCAGTAGTGAAGTAGCTTATGGTTCATGTTGTTCAATTCTATCCATTTGTCCTAGTATCAAAGTTAAAATTTTGCTTCCATGATGTTCACCCTTCTTGAACCTTCCACACAATAGTTTTGAGACACATGGGTTATTATGTGTTGACATACTCTCAAGAAATTCTAATTCTCTTTCAAGTGGAATAATATGTTTTCCCATTTCCTTAGATGAATATTTTCATCTTCATATATTTGTAATTCTCCTGCAATTTGAAAATTATTAGGCCAGATAAAAAACACTCCTTAAAATTTTCTGATTTGGAGCATCCAAAAGGCTTCTTCATTGTCTTGTAATTACCTTTTTTAGTCAACTTATTAAGATTATCTTCAGGAATGTCTTCATTAAATCCCAATTTCTTATGGATTTATTCTATTTTTATTTTCAGCTTACTTACATTCATTTCCATGCATTGTTTGTTGTCATCCATGGTATGACCTTTCTTTCCACAGTGGAAACATCATTTATTGGTTGAAATGACATTCTTGGAATCCAGTTTGAACTTCTTCTTAAGAATAATTTCTTTCACTATTTTATTGAATTCATTATTTTGAATATTCCCAATGGAAGACTTTTCAACTCCTTTTAATTAATCATACATTTTTTGTGGTCAATACTTCTTATCAACATATGCCTGAGGCATGGTAGGACTAAACCAGCACTCATCATGACTATGAAAACTTCTGTTGCAATTATCACATATGTCTTCAAGATATTCAAATCTGCTTTTAGTAGAAAAATTATTTTTCATCTGTGCATTCTTCTTTGGATTTTTAGGTTGCTTCATTTCTTCACAACTACTTTCCATGAATGTATGCTTTTTATAATTTTGATATGCTGATATATTATTCCACCAATCATTTTCCTGATTCGTAAACTTCCAACAACACAAACAGTATCCATCAAATCTATTTCTTTTATTTTTAGTATTAGTCTGGCTAGATTTAGTGTATTTTTGTTTTGAATATAGTCTTTATTTCTTTAGAGAATCTTTCTAGGAGTTTCTATTTTTAGTCATTCTGGTATCCACGCTTAATGTTTTGATGGATTAATTAACTATATTTTCAATCCAACTATTCCCATCTTTTGGCTCTGAACCTATACATGAAGATGAAATAGCATTAGTAGAATCAAAAGTAACTGGGTTATGGGATACATTATTCGTAGAGGATATTTCCATTGGATTAGAGGATAATTTTATATTACTCTTGGAATCATATTATTCAATGGAATCTTGAGTAGAAACATCTCTTCTTCAAGCTAATTGGGATGTTCCATCTTGGAGTGATTATTGATTCTTCAATTTCACCTCCAACTCTAAACACATCATGTTGAGAGAGTTCTTCCCATCCTCAAATAATCTCTGATTACCTTCCAAATTCATCTTCATTATTGTAACTTGTTATTCATAAAAATTTATTAATTGTGGAAATGTGATGTGAAGCTCATTTAGAATGTTGGATTTGCCATCTAGTTGAGCTTCTATGACAACCAAAGAAACTTTTTGCGACATTTAAAATGCATGGAAAGCTTCTATAAATTCAATATCAAAGAATTCGTTCTCACAAATACTTCCCAGCAATTCTTCAATAACTTGAGAATATGTTCCATTACAAAGAGAAATTGTTTCTTCCTTTGCATTCAATGGTTTTTTTGAGAGTGTTGGACATGAGAACCCTTTTAGCCAATGATTCTTCCATGGAAATAACATCTTCATCCAGCTGTAATTTTTTATCTTGAATAGCACTAATGATTGAAGCAATGTGTCTTTCCTATTCTCTAGGGACTTTCTTCAGATGATCTTTGAGTGTAGTATGAAGATCACTAATTGATCTATCATCATTATGGATTGGGCAGGTTTAATCAGATGAATAATTATTATTATCACATGTTGTACCATTCATATTACCTTTAGTAGAAGATGTCTCCCTTGTTGTAGTAAGATTATTTTTCTTCTTCCTTGAATATTTCTTCTTTCTATTCTTCTGAGTCTTGGAAGATATGTCCATTTGTGGTTGTCCACTCAACTCCTCAAATATACACTTTATGAAGACTCTCTTGGAGCTTTTAAAGGTGAACCTCCCTCTGATTCCAATTGAAGTTCCCAGATCAGTGTGAATCACTGAGAGGGGGGGCGAATTAGTGATTCCTTTTAGAAATTTTTTACTAATTGACTCTTTTCAATTAAAACTCTATGGATGGTTAAAGAATCGATCCACTCTTCTTATGTCTCTCATCCTTACTGCGAATGATTCTGGAAATGTAATGGCACTAAACACAAGTATTTTCAAGGTTTGGTTCAAAGACCTACTCCTTCGTGTGTTGGTTATTCTCCACAAAATAGATTCTCTACTATAATTCTGTTTGTAATTTCAATGGTTGATACATAGTCACATTGTATCTCTCTTGAGTCCCATAAGAGGTTATTTATACTGCTTCACATACTTTTACCAGAGTCTCACTGGCCTGCTCCAATGTCTCATTGAAGTATTCTTCTCCTTTCTGAATCCCATATGGTTCTTCTATCTCTCTAGTCACACGAGAATCTTCCTTCTTTAAGATCATATTTGATTCACTATAGTTTATCTTTTTATCTCTTCACACAAAATTTCGGAATGGAACTTGCCTATGAATCTATTCAGGGATCTTAAACAACTTTTGGTAGGGTCTTTTGGCCTTCTTCAATATTTGTGATCACTTGAGTTGATTAGTTCTCAGTATCAACAATGATCAGACTATTATTTCTTCTTCTGATGAAGACCTAACCTCACTGATATGTGTTCCAATGGTGCACACAATTTCTTCAAGAACAATATATGCAAGAATTATCTTGCACAATATCAGAATTTTTTTCTTTTAGGATTCTCAATTATTAACACTCAAATAAAAGTTCTCTTTTAATTCAGTCTATCTTCAGTCTTAGTTATCAATCACTTCATGCACTGATTGGATCGGTATCACAAATTCTTCCTATTTAGTTTAATAGTAGAATGCACTAAAATTTATCCTTAACTTCTTGGAAATAATCACATAAAATTATTTGATTATTCCATCAATGAAGATCATCTCACATGGTATCTTTTAAATTGATTATGCTTCATTCATGAGTTTCGTGGCATTGCTACTTCTTGTTTACATGCAGGCACTCACAATATTTGATTCTTCCTTTTAATTATCTTCACGTGCGCATGTGCATGCATGCATGCACATTTATTTTTATCTTTATTGTGTGAAAACCCACATGGGTGTGGTATTTTAGGAGCCCAAACTTCTTATTTATTCTTTTCCATTTCTATTCTTTTGGGTCATAGAACACACAAACTTGTTCTTTTTAATTTTGGTACAAAGTTTGTTTTTTATTTTTATTCCTTCCACCTTCTTCTCAAGTTCAAACACACTATCTCTTGATTCGAGTTACATGGGGTTTTATATATTATCCAAACCTGAATGGTTGTGTGCCATTGGAAAATTTCTCCTTCTTTATTATCCTTTCTTCACATGCGCACACACTAACTCAATATCTCATCAAGGAATTTTCATTATGCATGGAAACACAAGACATCTTCTTCTCCTTCACCAGACTGTGCAATCACCCAAGCCTTCAGGTTCCTTCAAATCACACACCAACATTCAAGTGTGTACTTCCCTTTAAGTGAGATCCTCATCATTCACCGAAACTCAAACACCTACAATCAAACACCACAACACACACACACACAGATATATATATATATATATACATATTGACAGCAGGGTGGGTATTCTTGTATGTGTGAAACCAAAGGGTGTTTCAGTTCTTCTTCATCATGTAGAGGGTGCATGTGAGTCTTCTTCAAAGAACTAGAATGGTTCTTTGGTTATTCCTTATCAAAGTTACAACAAGGGTTTGTAGCACCTGTTGTATTTCCTAGAGGATTCCCCTCACAAAGACACAACGAGGGTTCAGAAGATACTGTCAAGTGCTCACAGGATTCTTCGCATAGGGGGTGTGAGTTTTTTCATGAACTAGGGTGGTTTGTGGTTCTTCTCTTCAAGGAAGGGACACACGAGACTGCTTCGTGCTAGAGTTACGTGGTTCTCCTTCAGATTGGAGGAATGTCCAAAACAATTTTGTGTACTACTCTATTTCTTAGAGAAACCAATGATTTCTCATAATGTTTTCAATAACAGAGCCTCGGTCAAGAGCTATGTATTTATAGGAGAGGAATACCATTCCAATAAACATGAGATTCCATGAGATCCAAAGCTTTCAATATCCATGCTCTTCGTATTTTAATATATTTAAACGTTGATGAGATATCCCACAAATATCAATTGTTTCTAGTTTTTTAATCAACCGCAAGATCCTTCGTTCTTCGTGAGTGCATCACGTGCATGAGTTTAATAACACATTCAAAACATTTACTTGAATATCGAAGGGGATGTTCACCCTTGGCAACATTATTTTCCTCAAGCGCCTGTGAATTTCTTCATTTCCTTTCATGCATGCATCTTCTAATGCATGCATCTATTCAGTTCATCCAAATCATTATCATGCACAAACGTTGAGGTTCAACGGTGTTCGAGATCTCGATCTCAGTGGATCAGCTTCATCTGCGTTGAGCAACGACTTCAGGTGGAGCTCGGGTGTTTAAAGTTTAAATAAAAACTCACTACCTCTCCTTGGACATTGGATCACATCGAATTAATCATGGATGACAGTGACTAGATCATAATACGCGTGATGGATCGTGTGGCTGTGATCGGGTGAGGGATCAGGTGGACAGCCCAGATTAGTTCTAAATTTTTAAAATGCCATCCCACATCAAAATGGGCCATGGTTTTTGTGTGTTTGAACAATAAACTCTCACCACCTTGATTCCAGATTACTCCTTTCCCCCCTCTAGTGCCCCCTCGCACCGTTTCTTCTGTGGGCACACTCTAGCATCAACTATGCTCCTCCAGGCGCACACCTAGCACCCATGCTGCATGGGTTCATCACCATGCAGCACCTACGGGATTACATACGGCCCACACACACATGCCTCATGTAGTGCTGGCCTTGAGGGCTTCCATTGAGCATGGTTGACCCTTGGGTCCCTCAAGTTCATGAGGTTAGGAACTCGGCTGGCCCTCCATGGTCGGCTTATTTTTGGTAAAGGAATAGTCTACGTACATAGTATAAAAACTATATAAACAAGTATAGATTTCTATTTTAAATTAAAAACCACAATTCTTCATTCAAATCCCATTCTCCACACTTTTGATCTTCAAATATCATCTATTCATATATTTTTATATAATAAATCTAAAACATCTTTAATAAATTCTTTTAATCCAATCATGGATTATGCATAGATCATCTCTTCATTCCTCTTTAATTAAATCATAATGCATTTCCTTCATCACTTCATCCATTTGGTGACTATTGATGGATGCCACTTATTTCCTTATGCAATTTAGTATTTCATGTGCTTCTCGAAGTCTGGTAACATTGTATCACCATGATACAAGTCATGGAACTCAAGACTAGTTCCACAATCATCAATGTTAATCCCCTTAGAGAATATATCATGTGTATCATTCAGTTATTTAAATCAACAATAATATTCCAAGGCTTCACCAACTTTATTCGCAATACCATTCATTCACATATTGACTTCTCATTGACAACAAATAAAACTCTTATTCCCTTCAATCCATATAGGAAACTAATGAAACTATTATACACTTCAGTATCAATAAGATGGAGGTGTATAAAAGTGTATTTCAAATCCCTATCATAACAACATTCTAGTGTATTTAGGATACTCGTGTTGTTTTAAAATAATAGAATTAAGGGAGTTTTAGGGGTTTGATTAATAAAATAAAAGAAAATAACTTGAGGGAAGACGTTACCTTTAAATATGGTTACTCCATTTTGTTTGAACCAAATGATTTTATGAAGTGCTTTCTAAATAAGGTAAAACTTCTAGGAAGAATATAAAGATCTTGAGAGAATATTTGAGCCAATGATGGATGATCCATGGTGTCATGAACCAGCCCGAGTCCACCCTAAACTGGTCACAAGGGCCGGTCTGTGACATGTCCCGAGAGGCGTTACCAATCCTAACAAGATGGAGACAAGCACCGAGGACATCAATAGAGTACATAAGGGAATAATTTCACCCAAATATAAACAATCAGTCAAACATCGGAAAGAAATGGAAATCCCAAAATACATTTAAATAAAAATTGAACTGAAGGTTATTTTTACAAGAAACAGAATGTACAAGTATACCAACAATTCAAATGACCAAAACAGATAACCAAATGACTCCATGTGACCCCTCTGGTAAATATTAAACAATATTATCACAAGTCACCCAAGGCGATCAATCTCAAGCAAAATCATGCCCAAGGGCTAAAAACAAAAGAAGATTATAAGCATGAGTATTAAAACTGAGTAGGTTAGCCCAATATTCTATTCCAAATTTACATCCTTTAAAATCATATAAATATAAATATCATGTTTTAAATAGAATATATAAAGGTTTGTTTTCCAAATGAGGTCCCATGCTAAAAAAACTTACCAGACAAAAACGTTCATGTTTTATAAACAATAATGCTAGTAACAATTTTCAAAGAGGTGAAACTTTAAAATGAATATAGTTTTCAAGAGGGCTGCTTTAAATAATTTAAAAATTCAAATAAATCATACATTGTGATGAATTCATAAACCAAACACAACTTATTTTGACTATTAATACAAAATATCCCATGAGAACAACTCATGGGAACACCCCTAGGCACTAGTTATTTGTGAAACCTAGGTACCTTGTATCTCTGTAAAAGTAAAAATTATCCATATCTATTCTCGTGCACACGATCCACTAGTAGGGATCATACCAATAACCTAGCAGTCCTCCAACATCATCATAATGATTATATTTTAGTTAGTGATGTCATCTTCAAACTTGCTATGTGAAATAAGGGCCAAACCCCACGAGATCACGAGCATACTAGTAAACATCTGCCCACCAAGATAACCGGGATTAACGTTAGTTATCAATAAAGTTACACATATTATGATATACACTTTCCACAAAAAATTATATTACCAAACCATAAACTCACAAATTACCTGCAAACATGCTTCACATTTCTTTCACGAATCAATAAACTATTAAAATGTTTCGTAAAACAATTTCAAGGAGTATAACAAGGCCTTGCACATAAAATCCATTAAAAATGATCTTTTAAGGCTATAAACCCATTAATAACATAAAAAAGATTTAGAAACCCCAAAAAAAATTAATAAATCACATTCATGGACCATAAAATGGCCCCAAAAGATTGAACACCAAATATAGATGGAAAACATTTTTACAAAAAAAATGCCAAATGAGCCATTAAGCCTTTATCAAAACTATCATTTGACAAAGGAATGTATATCAATATTATTATAGAGGTGTATACACACACCATTTATAGAAGAAAAAACATTCTTAAATCCATTTAAACACTCAGGTTACCTATTCAAAATACAACCATTTTCATAAGAATGTGAAATGGGCCATTTTCCAATAGCTTGGGCCAAAACATGTTGTAAACCAAAACTCATTTTTTTTGTAAAACAAAGTCCAAATTTGAAAGCCACATAAGGACACAAAAATACCATTTTAAATTATTCCAATTCATTTATAAATCAAAAAAATAATTTTTAAATCACACATCACACATAAAAGCCATCCGGTCAATTTTCCGAACACATGACATGCCCTTTTTAAAAAACACAATTTAGTTTAAGAACATGAAAAGGAATAAAACCCCACATTCATGCCAAATTATTTTATAGATATAGTAACATGTTTTAAATACCATAAATCAGGTTTTAATCTTCTCAAAACAGATGCAAAAGATAGAGGAATATTAAATCAAACACACGGTGTGCACTTTTATGACAAAACAACTCTACCTTTCATAAAACAAGGCATAAACAAACATTTTTAACATAATGAGAATTATCCAAAGGATGAAAAAAAATAAACATATATATCATATGTTTAAAATAATAAAATGATGAAGCATAATTGATAAAGTCATGTGCAAGGGATATCCTACCTCAAATCTTTGGCGTAATGGAAGCGCACAACCAATATCACCATATGAGGTTTTAAAAACCCTAAACCTAGGACGACCAGCCACAAACAAAAAAATTCCAAAAAAAATTATGGTATAACAAAAATCTTTATATAACATGAATATGTGAGTATAGAAAGACAATAAATAATGAAAGGAAGAGGAAGGGGAAGGAGAAAGGGGAAGGAATCTCACCATTCAACCTAGAAACCACTTCGGCGTCCATTAAACCTGATCCCATAGAGAGAAGGTAATGTCTTGTAACTTTTTGAAGATGATAATAAGATCTGGAGAACCATGGAAAGAATATTTTTTGGAAAAAGAGTAATAATTATATGACTTATTGATGAAACAATTTACCTTCTCAATTATGGACATTTGGAGAAAACCAGAGAAATTTCACCCTAATAAGTGAATCAAATGAGCTCCAAATAGGTAAATTCTATATTTTGATAGGGGATAAGTATTATGGATTATAATGTGATTTGGAATCACCTAAATACATTAAAAAATGAAAATTATATAAAAGAAGCAATTCATAGTTTTAAAACTTGAATGGGCCAATGGTCTTGCTCATTACCTAAATTAATAACCCAAATTCACCATGCTTATGAATTTATATGGGGTCCAAAATGATATGGAAGTTTTAATATGCTAGTGGTGAACATGTTTGAAGTGGAAGGAATGAAAATTTTTGACCAAGTAAGATGTTATAAAATAAAAAAATTTGGTTCGTAAATCTGGAAATGGGATCACAGTTGGCCAAAATCATGAAATAACCGATCTTTCTCCAAAAACTCCTAAACATGATATGGGGAACCCAAATAATGATGATTAGATATATATGAAACTTTAGAAATCAATATTAAT
This sequence comes from Viscum album, assembly GCA_963277665.1. Lineage (NCBI taxonomy): Eukaryota > Viridiplantae > Streptophyta > Magnoliopsida > Santalales > Viscaceae > Viscum > Viscum album. The sequence goes on from OY728159.1 coordinate 1,925,642,689, forward strand.
CTTACCTAACACCCATGAAAAATTATTGGGGTTTCTAATAAACCAGATGAATACAATGACCTGAAAAACTGGGTGTGACAACTCACCCCACCATTAAACCTTCCCACCCCCGGAAAGACATATCACATTACAACTTAAAGATAAAAAACTAAGGATTAATTATCAATATGGTCCAACCTCATAATCTGATGACATAAAATCAACAATTAATGGAACTTAATCCTCTTACCTTAACCAAAACACCAACTCTCAAACACTTCCTGAGAATCAATTGAAAGATCGAGTCACTACCTCCAAAACCTAACCAAGAACCTGATTTTTGGGTGTCCAGCCAATGAACCCAAAAATCACCCAAACCAAAGAGAACTCACAAAAACCAAATATTCCAGTGGATTATAGGATATAATCCCCACCAATATGAAACAACTAACACAAGGTAAGTTCTTAGGATAGAAAATTAACAAGACCCATGGTGGTTCTCCCCAACAAGAGTACCCAACTTGCAACGAACAAACATCAATTAAACATTAACTAGAATTAGGCATCACTTGTGAAATTCCACAAAAAATATCACTTAAAACCCTACCAACCCAAGTTATGAGTGTTATAACATGATTATTTAAACCCCCCCACTTTCAAACGGAGGGTACATCAACTGGGCCAACACATTTGGAACGGATCAATATCCCCATCACTCAAGGTAGGGAGGAAGGGGACCCAATCATTGGGCCACTAAAACCACAAAATATATAGACGATCCACCCAATACTCTCTATATATGAAAAAATAATACCAATATTGCACCCTATTTACATAGGCAGTCTACATAGGGACATTAATCAGAATCCCACATCCATGAAGGCATAACCATTGACATTATGTGAGGGGTAAGTCCACCACACTAATTGCGACAAAAGGTAATTCACACTCACAATAAACCACAATAGAAAAGAAACTAACATACCAAAATGGTGGAGAAATTATCCTTGTCGAGCACTCCACACCTCTTGCGATTTCTTAACTGCGTGGAAAACATCACTCCAAGGCCTAGGTTGGAGCCCTGATTCTTGAAGAATCTACTGCATCGTAGTCAGGTTATAAGGAACACACCATTCAAAAAAGAACTATCATGTTAAAAAAACACCTCCATATAAATTGGAACTGACATATACATATCAAAATTCATTCTCACTCTGAACGATGAGAAGAAATGAAAAAGAATATGGCTAAACAAATCCACATCACCAAACACAAATAATATTCCAAAAGAATTACTGTGACATGGAATCACATTAAATTGATCCCAAACAACTCCCTATTCCAAAAAAAATAGGCTGAGGCATCATCAGAAGAGGTGGATTTAACACTTGAAATGAATTATTTGGTTGATCAATTAGAAATATTTCCAACGGAGAAATATCCATTTCCACATCACGACATCCAACACATCTTTAGAAACCCACAGAACATTTCTCCCAAAACGAGGCACTGAAAATATATCATCTCAATACACAAAAAGTGTATGAATTATTGATCACAAGTAAGTAAACTGAACAAACAAATTTTCTAGGACATAGAAAAAAACTAGCAACAAAACTGTTGGTTTATAAACCAAGGCCATAATATTTCACCTCAATACAATTTGAAAAAACACACTAACTTGGTAGTTTATCACATTAAACAATGGTGGTTCATAAAATATCATCAACATGAACATTTCCATTCCACCTTAGGCACCCAACCACCAGGACATATATGCCACCCTTCCAGATATCAATAAAACCATGAATGTGAGAACCCATTAAACAACCAATGGAAAAAACAAAACAACATCATTCCATAAATCATGTACGTTCAAAATGACCACCAACCACCAAGTCCAAAACCCTTTTCATATTTCATAAAACAAACCACACTTCATCAAGAACCAATTTCATAAAACCCTACCCATTTTTATTTTTAACAACTTTAAAAAAAACCAAGCTACTCAAAAACAACCCGTTCCCATTTTCAAAAATTTAGCAAGGTATCATTTCATAATCTGATGGCCATTTAAAACAATACCCTTTCAAATAAAACACCTATCACTCGAAACAAATTTACTAAACAAATTAATAAGATTCATAGACTTTTCAAAATCCCAAAAAACCATTTAAAAAAATATTCGCAGTCACCTAAAAATTATTCAAACCTTCAAAACATTTTATTTCAAAAAACCCCCATTTTAGATATGGGAAAATCGAATCCTGTTAAATCATTTCCAATTCCTCGCCAAAAGTTTTCTAAAAAAACACAACCTTTGAAAACAATTCTCATATTTAGTTTTTGAAAACCCCGTTTCCATTTTTCAAAATCCAATCTTACTTTTAAAACCCATTTCTATATTTCTCGCATAAGTCTTTTCAAAAAAAATTCAGAAATTAAAAAATGTCCAAGAAACCCACAAAAGGGAAACAGTGTCGGTGGGTGACATGACCATATGGTTGTGGCCATATATCAAAAAAATATCCAACACAAAGAGACTTATTAGGACCATGAACTATCTCTACATGGCTTTCTAGGACCGGTGATCTCACGGGGGCAATTATTCAGACTCCCCTTGTCATATCCAAACACTAAACACTCAACAAGAACAAAGGATACTAATAAAACTAGACATCCCGTGGAAACTCAAGGATCATAATGAGAAAGAGTTCATGATGCTCTTCTTGCACTTACACCTAAATTCCCAACAATATTACTCCATATACCTTGAAATCCTCCAAATAACAAGGGCGATCAAGAAAAAGGTCTCCTAAGAGCCGACCTATTATGATACCATTTTGTCTTAACCAGCCCGATTCGACCCTGAACAGGTCACAAGGGAAATCCCGTGACAAATACCAAGAGGAATTCATGATCCTCTCAGGATGATGACAATAACCTAGGGAATCAATAGATAACCCAAGGGAATGGTTTGTCCTAAATATAAACAATCAATCAAACATCGGAATAAAATGGACAACCCAAAAAACATTTAAATAAAAATTGAACTGAACATTATTTTTAGATAAAATAGAAAGTACAACTAATCCAACAACTCAAATGACCAAACATGATAACCAAATAACTCAATGTGGCCCCTCTAGTCACTCTCCAACATAATGATCACATGTCGCCCAAGGCGATCGAACTCAAGCTAAAACCAGCACATGGACTAAAAACAGAAGAAGACTATAGGCATGAGTATTAAAACTTAGTAGGTTAGCCCGATATTCTATTCCCAATGAAAATCCATTAAAATAAAGGAAAAATCAATATCAAGTTTTTAAATACGAAGATATAAATATATGTTTTCCAAATGAGTTCCCATGCTAAAAGAAATTTACCAGACAAAAACATGCATATTTTATAAACAAGAACGCTAGTAACAATTATCAAAGAGGTGCAACTTCAAAATGAAAGTAGTTTTCAAGAGGGATGCATTAAATAATTTATACATTTAAATAAATCCCACAAACTAATCAATTCCTCAAAAAAACACACCATATGATGATGGTGAAATAAAAAATTTCCAATGAGCATAACTCAAAGGATCCCCCTTGGTACTAGTTAGTTTTGAGCCCTTGGTATCTTGTATCTCCGTGAATGTAACCACAATAAATATTCATTCTCGTGAACATGATCCACTATTTGGGATCATACCCATAACATAGTGGTCCCCAAAGACATCATCATTGTTGTTTAGTTAGTTTTTTCATCATCAAACCTGCTACATGAAATAGGGGCCAAACCCCATGGGATCACTAGCATACTAGTACACGTCCACCCACTTAGATACCCGAGATTCCCTTTAGTGCTCAATCATGGTACACATATTATCAATTACAGTTTACATATCAAAATTTCATTATCAAACCATAAACACACAAATAGCCTAAAAACATGATTCACATTTCTTTCATAAACCAATAAACTACTAAAATGTTTCGTGAAACAATTTCACTGTGTATAATGAGGCCTTGCATATAAAATCCTTTCAAAAGATGAAATTTTATGTACAGAAACACATAAATAACATAAAAATATTTATTTGGAAACCCCAAATCAATTAATATTTCACTTTAATGGATCATAAAACGGCCCCAAATAATAGAACATGAAATATAGATGGAAACCATTGTTTGAAAAAATGCCAAACCAGCCTTTCATCCTTTCTCAAAACTAACATTTTTCCAAGGTATGAATTTAAATTTTATTAAGGAGGAGTATACACACCATTTAAATCTACCTGAAACATTCTTAATTCCCTTAAAACACTCAGTTTACCTCTTCAAAATACAACCATTTTTAAAAGATTGTGAAACATTACATTTTCCAACAACTCGGGGCAAAACATGTTGTAAACCCAAACTCATTTTTTCTGTAAAACCAAATCCAAATTGGAAAGCCATATAAGGACCCAAAAATACCCTTTATCATTATTTCAATTCATTTATAAATCCAAACAAATAATTTTTAAAACACACATCATACATAAAAGCCAACCGGGCAATTTATCGAACACGTGACGTGCCCTTTTTAAACAAAACAATTTATTTTAAGAACATAACAAGGAATAAAACACCAATATCATGCCATATTTTATAAAGATACTGTAAAATTTTAAAAATTTAATAATCCAGGTTTCAAACCTCACAAAATAGTTGCAATAGAGAGTGGAACATTTAATGAATCACTTGGTGTGAACTTTAATGACAAAACAACTCTACCTTTCACAAAACAAGGCTTTAACAACCATTTTTTACACCGAAAAAATTATCCAAAGGATAGAAAACAATAATAAACATTTATATGAGATTTTAAAAATAATAAAATGATGAAACTTAATTGATAATGGCTATTTCATGGGATTTTCTACCTCAAATCCATGTTGTAATGGAAACGTACAACCAATATCACCATCCGAGGGTTTAAAAACCCTAAACCTATGATGACCAGCCCCAAACAAAAAACACCCCCATAAAAAATCATGGTATAAAAGAACCCAAGGTCTAAAATGGCTAGGGAAGAATATAAAACCATGATATAATGAAAGGACGAGGAAGAGGAAGGAGAAAGGAGAAGGAATCACACCTTGCCACCTAGAAAACTCTTTCTCTTACATTAAATCTACAATCATAGAGAGAATGGAATGGATTGTAACATCTTAGAGATTATCCTAAGATCATGAAAAACCAGGGAAGAAGGATTTGAGGGAAATTTTTTTTGAATTTTATGACTTCTGGATGAAACATTTTACTTTCTCAATTCTGGACGTTTTGAGGAAACAAGAGAACTTTCACCCAAATAAGAAATACAAATGAAATCCAAATAGGTAAACTCGATATTGGGAGTGAGAATGGGCATTAAGGATTCAAATATGAGGTGGAATCACTAAAAAAAATTAAATATGACAATGGTATAAAAGAAACAAATTATTTTTTTAAAACTAAAAATGGGCACATGGATTGGCTCAATACCTAAATTAGTAACCCAATGTCATCATGCTTATGAATATCTATGGGGTCCAAAAGGATATAATAGTTTTCATATGTCTGTGGAGGCCAATTTTAAAGAGTAATGAATCAAAAATGTTGAAAAATGAATATGTTATAAAATAAACAAATTTTGTTTTTAAATTTTGAAATGGGCTCACGATTGGCCCAAATCAAGAAATAATCACCCTCTGTTAACTTATTTAACATTCACCATGTCCTCTTATATATTTATACTATATGGTTAATACCAGAAAGGTCTGGACCAGGCGAAAGCCTGATCCCGAAAATTTATTAAGAAAAAAGTGCAAGTAAAGACAGTAGAAAATAAAAATGCTACATTACATCAAACCCATACTCATCCCTCTCCCTATCATCGCATAACTCATCCCCAGGATCAGCTGACTCCCATTCTGAAGATACATACCTCCGCATCATCTCAAGGTACATGTTTTTCTTCCTAAGCATCTCCTCAGACATCTTCTCCTTGATTTTCCATTTCCCACTATGTCCATTATCCATCTTAGGAGACCCTTCCCTTCGCTTGCCACTATTCCAATTTGCATGAACAATTTCTTGTGACCCTTCATTCTTGTAAGCAGACCTCGTCGCCATTGGTTTGGGTAGGTCATTATAGTCCCTCTGTGTCCTCCTCCTACTTTTGGTTTTCCCCTCCACTTCCTTGCTTAGGGGTTTATGAAGTCCATGCTTGACAACATCAGTGTAGGATGCTTTGTGGTTTTGTAGCTCCTCTTCTTGCAAGGGGTAACCATGTGACTCCACAACACATCCATGGTCAACCTTACTGCTCGTACTCAAGTCATTCATAATTCTTCCAAAAACCTGACAAACTTTCGGATTTTCCATCACCATTGTTTCTTTTGTCATGAAAAGATCATGTTCACTGCCTTCTGCCACCATAGAACCATGCTGCTGTTCAGCCACACCATCAATGTCCAACCTACCTTTAGAAACCTTCCCATGAGAAGCTGTCAATACCCCATTCACCTCCTTTTAGATCTCCTTGATCTGCTCATCAGACCCCCCTACACTTTTACCAATTTTTACCTGCTCCATCCGAGGTGAGACATGAGGCTATCCACCAGAGTCACCCATGGTCAGAACAGCTGAGCTCTCCATCACATGGACAATGATGGCATCTTCATGAGATGGGAGACACTGAACTGCCTCCTCTTCCATTGGTTCATCCTCCTTCTGATCATTATCCATCAAAACAGCAAACTGATTTTCCGAACAATTTATCAAACAATCATCACTAACCTGTACCATGACAGGAGATCTCTGCCCTGTAGATTTACTCCCACTATATGTCTTATTTTTCCCCAGTCCCCTGCCCATATACAGCACATCAGGATCACCAGCCTTCATCCCCTCTTTATCAGAATGCTCCATTACTTCTTTCCCCTTTATGTTAGCCATTTTCATTGAACCCTCATTTTCCTGCATTGAATCCTCCATACCTCTGTTACTTCCATTTGGCAGTTCTCCTGACTGGATCTCCTGCCCCACACACATTCCTGAAGAAACCTCAACATGACCCTGATTATTTACCATATCATCTACCACTGGGGCTTGTCCAATTTCAGATACCCCTCGATCCAGACCTGTTTTTTTCTGAACCATCTCATCAACCGCCAGGACCAACCCAGTTTCAGATGCCCCTAGATTTAGAACTGCATGAATCTGAACCATATCACCATTACCAGTGTTATTAAGCACACCTGAATGGAACGCTGGAATCCTTCTTCGACATTTAACTGTTTCATGCCCCTGCTTGCAACAATTGGAACAAAATGGAATCCAAGTTTCATACAGAATTTTTTGAGCGTACCTGTATTCACCTTCCACGATGATCCAAACGACCTCTGGAGGAACTCTTGAGAGATCCATTTCAACACAAACTCTTGAAGAAGCGGGATTTGACAAAGAGGTAGTTCTTTGATCACAGAAAATAAATCTTCCAATAGAGTTACCTATCGAGCGTAGAAGTCCTGGATTTTGAAAAGGAATGGGATGTCCCAGAAGCTGCAGCCAGATTGCAGAATTTGGAGAATCAAGGTTCAAATGATTTTCAAAGGTCCATCGAAGAAGATGGAATCTCGAATCCATCTTACTTCGGGACCAAGCCTTCCCCAAATCCCCATCATCCGCAAACAGGATGAGGATTTTTCGTGGTCCAAGAATTCCAACATGCGCAAAATTCTTGAGGCCCCATTTTTCGTTTACAAACTTACTGAAATCCTCCAACAGCGGACGTTTTCTCACAAACCTTGCAATAATGGCATTAGAAAGGAAAGTCGAAGCCGCATAGAATTCCTGTGATGAAACTGGAACAACGGGTTGGCCGGAGATGCAGCCGGGGACCTTCAGGGCGACATTGATAGACGGAAGAAGGAAGCATGTGGCCAGCGAGGGTTGGAGAGCACCATCCCTAAACTTCCCATATTCAGGCGCAGGAAAGGACGGTCCCCCTCCCCCCGCAGAGGGAGGAGGGGTTGCGGCGGCGACCATCGCCAAACCCTACCACGGGGTTCGCCATTGGTGGGAAACGAGAGCAAGCGCCATATGTCTATATGGTTAATATATTTATAATAAAATTGCACGAAACCCAAAATGGTTCATTAATGACAATTTTAACATCATATATGTCATTTTGCAGTATATTAGATTTTTAGGACTATTTTAACATTTAATAAAATATTGATTTATTTAAAAATGCTTTTATATCAATTTTAGTAATATTCATATAATGATTTTTTAAAAAATTAAAACCCACTTTATTGTTTATAAAAAACGTCATTAATTCTATGATAATAATTCAACCTAATCTATTAATGTTTTTATGGCATTAAAAGGTAATAAATATTATTTTAATATTTATAATATCATTTATTTGAATCAATTATTAATGAATCATTTACTTTATCACCATTATTCCATAACTAAATTTGTTTATTTAATGTCTACAAATTATAAATAAAATTCCATGATTTAGGAAATCGTTTTATATTTCCAAATACTATTTATAGTCGAAGATATAACTTATATAAACCCATATAATTTTTTTTAGTAAAATGATTAATGTTTATGTTATTTTTGTCCTTACATTAAATTAATTAATATATTGTGTGATTATCATTCCTAAATGGCTCCCTGGGATTCCAAAACCATCCCAAGGATTCCCATAGACCGAAATAACTCATCTAAAAGGGTTAAAACAAGTTTTTAGGGTATTTGTTTAATATTATAACATTATGTTTCGCCCTTATTTACCATATTTACCCTTTAACCATGGTAGATAAAATATTTACTGAAGTAAATATTCATAATATTTAAAAATAAAAGTTACTTATTTACACAATTTTTACATTATGATTCCAAATATGGAACCCATTTTTCCAAATTCAAAACACAGAAGTTGTAGAAATTAACGTAAAATTACTTCCTGTCGTCAAAACCAAAATGATGGTTTTAAAAAAAATAACTATCAAAAGATTGAAACATGTTTATATTCAATTTTGAATATAAATTACGTCTAATGACCAACATTCTATTAAATGGTAAAAATATAATACAATTAAACATTAAATCGAATAAAAAGAACAATATAACAATATAAATAAATTATATTAAAGAGTGTTTTGAATTAAAATACATTATTTTTCACCTTTCATAAAAAAATTAACTTTATCCGAAGAATAGGAAAAATTTACCCAAAATAAATTTTTATGTCCCTATTATAAAGAAAAAGTTTGTTTTTTCAAATAGAACATATTAAAGTAAAAAAACTAGGTTTAAAATGGATTCTCCATAAAAAGGTGGTAAAATGAACTTTTAATGAGATTAGAGTATTTAAGCTTAAAATTGGATTCATTCTCATTTTAAGCCTCAAATTTTTATTGGATAAATGTAAAAACATTTTACAAAAATGTCTAATCTTATTATATTGAGTTATGTTTATTCTCGCAAATATAGTGGATATGCAATAACAACCATTTAAAAATAATATTATATTATTATTTTTCTGTATGACTCAGCCTTGTCTACAACATGAGATTTAAGAGAAACCCATTGTTGTGTGTTGGGTATTCCATTGATCATAGAATCCCCTTGAATTAAAATTAATATATAATTAACAAATATTAATAACTATAAAAATTTCATATTCTATATTTTCTTGGGATGTTATAGAGGATCCTAGATATCCATGATCTATCATATCATCTTCCTTTACATTATGGTCATCAAATGATGATGTTCATAACTATCTATTATAATAAAAAATGGGTTTGTATTTGGATATTGAAATTGGTAATTTTAAACTATTATTGAAATTAATAAATAATTAATTTCTCTGGGTAATTTTAATTTGATGCATGCTTTATGAAATGTTATTCATGTGTTCATTTAACAATGTATTAATTTATATTTTTGAAAGAAAATTTTATTTTCATTTTCTCCATAAAATGTGATGATTTGTCTTTTTTATCTATTATAAATGATATATTTGTGGGACTATATTCAAAAAAAAATCTCACATACTTTATTATCCATTTAATATATGTAGAGAAAACACTTATAGGCCCATGTAATGGCATTTGACACTTGGAGATGGAATTTATATGTGCTAGAGGGTATTGGTTGTTGACTCCCGTATTATGGGATGCATACCCAAATGTGATATTGAGATGGGATTCTTGTTTTATAGGTTTAAGAATTCCTTATATCAGAGTAAATATTATCTATGGGAAAATTATGGATTTAATTTACTATTTATCTCTCATGAATTTCATATAGTTTTGTTATATGGTACAATGATTTTTGATAACCATATTCTATCATGATAATAATAATCCCAAAAGGTGTTCACTTATTTTGGGGCACCAATTTTAATTCTATTAGGACTGGGGATGTGCTTCACCGCAGGTTATGATAATTTTCATAGTTCCTAGTTTGATGGTTGATATGGGCTGGTTCATAAAATATTTTTATCCGAGGGAAGGTTTATCATTTTATTGTAGATGGTCTATATACAATAAGGATAGTGTATTTGGGACTTAATTGCTAGGTTACTATTTATTTCCTAGCTATATCCTATTTCAATGGTCCTTAATATTTAGTGGTGTGTCATATATTTGTTATTATTAGTGCATAAATAACATCTATTTAGATTCCATGTTTTTAAAATCCATATTTTTGGTTGTCTTTAAATTCATAGGTGATTATATTTTTTTATATTTTTTATGAATTTATTTTGTGTTATGAAGTAATAAACATAAAATATGATGAATAATTATTATAAATGTTGGTTATATAGAAAATATTTTATAGAGAATTTTATAGTAGATGAAAACTATGCTAATGATGTAATTAACATGGACAATGTCATGGAATATTTGTCCATGATCATATGAGACCCTAACTATAAAGACGAACTAGTAACACGAGGATAATAATTTTGAGCCTTGTATTTTCTATTAAAAAAGATCTATATTAACGGTATAAATTTCTATATTGATGTGATGGGTTGGTTAGAGGAAATTTAAATGATATTTATTGTAAGGTAAATCAAGGACTTCGTGAACATGATGCCCAAAATATTCAATCATGATTTCCTCCAAAGGAGAGTGTGGGATAAAATACTTTTTAAAAAATAATCATATGGGCATGCTGTCAAAATAAATCAAGGATATATTTTCTTAACATTATTTACAGTAGTCACTGACATTGGATATGTCCCTCTTGTTCCTTCCCATTCAAGATGTTGATTATATATTGATGGATTTTTCCAAAACACTAACCAGAAATTGAAATTTCTCACTAGAGGAAATATCAAGCATAAAGATGAAGGAACACACATATATGTGGTGCCAATACCAAGAAATATAATTTATTATCATCATGAAAAAAAATCCACCAACTCAAGAATAGTTGATTTATTTAAGATTATAGGATTTTCTATTCACGAAAAATTGGGATTTCTAGATTTCTTCTTTTTCATAGTGCCAGTTGCAATTTCTCTTATGGGAAGTAGAATAAATACTGGTTGTTTTGTAATGAATCCTTTATTTCTGAATAGAATAATTATATTTCCATGTATTAAATTATATTTTCTATATCTTTTACTTAATTATATTAAAAAAAATATAAGTAATTATAAATTAATATAATGAAAAATTGAAAAATCTATGATTTGTGAAGACATTACAGAAATTTATAGAAGTATTTTCATTCTATATCGATATCATGTAAGCACATGTGTTCCTAATATGATAGAGAATTTATAAAATACTATAATTCTTCAATGGTAGTAGGTTTATAGACATATAGTTTTGGTTTTAAATAGAAAAAATTTATTTTATATTGATTAAACACCTTTAAAGACTACATGATTTAATTAATGACACGTCCTAGAATTATTAGAGGTAGTATTTTCATTAGTTATTCTAGGTTTATTTCGTTTTTAGAGCCCCTAAATATTTTATATTGTTATTTTTTGACCTTTATTAACCCCTAATTAATCTCATGTATTTTGTTGTAGAATAGAAAATTTCTCTATAAAATAGGAAGAGACAATGATTCTAAAGTTCCTGTTGAATCCTTTATATATTAAATAAGATATATTCTTATATTTCATGATATTTTCCACTTTTTTTAATACATAAGCATAATTTTTAAGTATCACCTAAGGCATTACACAATTGGTACTATTTTTATTGTATTTTAAATCCCATGGTTTTTGTTGTCAGGTGATTCAAGGGGAATGAGATACAATGGAATACCAAGAAAGTCATTAATTTCTAATGTTTAGGAAAGTGAAATCAAAATTTCAATAGATTATTATTTAGATCATAATATTCACTAACAATCACCACATTTTTTTTAAAAAAAAATACTGATATGATTTTAGATTACCTCTCTGGTGTACATCAAGAGAGGGGGTGGATTTCATGCTAAACCTTGTCTTGGGATTAACACCTATATCAATATCCAATAACTGAATGAAATAAAAAGTGATAATGGATATAAAGGCTTAATTAAATGTTTAAAAACACATTGGATTTATAAGATATAGTAATTTTTTTAGGTAGACACAATACCATTTTCTATAAAAGTTTTTTTGTTTACGCATTGATATATCGATTATTACAGTTTGATTATTTGATGTTTAAAAATAACTATCATTTTCCTTGTTTCAATGTTTTATTTGTTTAAGTGAATTTAAAAAGTATTTTTGGCATTTTTAACATTGAATGTGGTATTAATAACATAGTTTTATTGAATATTATATCCCTAATAAAACATCATAGAGTAGGTATTTCTACATTGAATATCATGTTATAAATTATGGTGTTGAAAATTATCTTGTAGTCTTCATGGATTTAAATATTTTTAAATTACCCGAATACCATTATTCCTACTTTTTGGTATTTATTGAAGTCATTTTTGTTTACTTGATAACTAGTAAAGATTATAATTTTTTATTTTTTGATGGTTTTTAAATCCTTAAAGAACACCACCATCATTCTATGTAATTTAAATATCATTTCTACATTTACTAAAATATTGCACTGCGACTTGTTCACTTAGAATATTGCATCACAGATGATTCCAAGAATGATTTTTTTTATTTTCAAAGGTATATCTCCAAATTTTTTAATGTTTTATTATTTCCTTATCTTCTAATGGTATTACTTCTATTTCATAAAGGATTAATCATATCATTCAACATCATTTTCCACTATTACCTAAACTAGTGTAAATATCATGTGGGAGTATATGTGTTATAATTTATTTTATAAATTGAAATAAAATATAACCAAAATACAAATATTTATTTGGATGATATCAATGGATTCTGTCTAAAATATTGTGATTAATTATGTATAGGGTTTTTATCTTTATATTTTATGAGAACACATGGTTAAATTTAGATCGAAAAAATTTGGAATCGGTGTGAAAAAAATATAAAACTCATCTATTAAATCATACATATTATATGAACACCCTTCATGAATAAAAATATGTTTTCATATAACATATCAATATTTAGTATTATGTTAAGGGATTTCATTTAATCATTCGTAAAAAGTCCTAAATTTTAGATTGTGAAATTTGTATAGTATATTCTGTCAATTAAATAATGAATCGTATATATATTTGAAAATGTTAATTATTATTATGATCCTATCAGTAGGATGTTTCCCTCTCAAGACATTAATGAATCCAAGTATGTGTGAAATTTCATTATTCCCTTTACTAGAATAACCATTGAGAAAAGATATTAGAGATCTTGTATCTTTTGGGTATGTATTTAGATGAATACATGTCTCATTGAGTTTTTTTACATAGATAAACAATTATATAATTATAAATAGACTCTCATAGATTCTTTATATAGTGGTAGATAATCCCAGAGTTTTCATACTTCTGGAAAAAAGTTCATTATTTAATGAATCAATAACAATTACCTTCATCGGTGTGAAATAATATATTATAATAATTTCATGGATCTTCATTGGTAGTTCATCTGGGAACAAGAAATATGTATAATAATGTGAAGCATCATTATTCACCGTATGATTTGAGACAAGGTATATCTAAAAAATGCTTTGATTCTATAAATGTCAAACATTTAATTAAGAATAAAAATGATCTTCTGGTACACTTTAACCTGTCGACCTTCAAATATGGAAATGGGGTTCCATATAGAAAGATTTTATTATTGGACTATCATGGAATCCCCAATGGTGTAATTCTATATGGGTTGTTATTTCCTAACTCAACAAGCATGCTCAATTAATTTCAATTCACCATACCAATATTGTTGAAGATGTATGAATATTTTATAAGGAGGATAATATGCTGCTTTATTAATTTTCATTAGCCATTAAATATGGATAAGATAAACTTTTCATATCATCATTTTTGGGATATAAAATCAATCAATCATTTCTAGATTCTAGAGAACATTATGTATTCATCTTTTAGAGAAATTAGTGGATACATGGATATAAATTTGCGATTATTAGATATTTAATTATATATTAGATAACAATAATCAATCAAAATATCACCATTTATGTATTTTATTATTTTATTTGAAAATCAATCCTTTTTTTTCAATGATATTGTTAAAATATCATTTCATTTCTTATCTATTGTCCACTAGATGTAAAACATGACCTATGTCATTTGTTAACAAGTGGGTACATTATAGAGTTGGCATAATTACGACATGTATTATCAGTTATAATCATTTGAGTTCATTATTTGTTATTATTTATTCAAAAATATATTTCCTATCATGAGATACAAATTATGGGAATATAGGTAATGATTTCCCAATATATGTGACACCGTTTTAGATTTCCAATTAGATTAGTATAGTGGTATATCATTTAGAGATTCTATGTAAGTGGAAACCAATTCACAGATTAATCTTAATATCAGAAATCATTATGATAAACATAAATCTATCTCACATTATGATTTATTAGGTCGATGAGTTGGAATACTATTTATTGATAATTAGAAAACATCATCACTTAGTTGATTCCCTTAAAAAATATTATACTTATTTTCTATTTCATGGGTATATGTAATTTGTGAAAATATTATGAACTATAAGAATTCATATGATAATGAATAAATTTATATGTATATTAGGACCTTTATTTTTAAATTTTTAATTCTATCATTCTATAAAATTGGTTAATAATGTGTCATAGTTGGAAGAATTTTCACATTCTTTTGTCACTTTTAGGTGCATTACTACTGTTATTTATAGAATTTTCTTATCCAATAATATATCATTTGTTTTATATAGGATTTATATATTTTGCGATAGTTTTAATGGTTCATTATTGTATCATGGTTTGTTAACACCATGAATCTTTTCGTGGAAATTGTGAAATAGGGTGTTCTTTTCAAGATGGGGCCTATATTTAGCACATAGTTTGGGATATATTTGTTCCCTGGTTGATTAAAAATTGAATATTTGAAAAAAAACAATTAAATTATTGTTTCATGGTTCATAAAACCATGAAATGAAACCATGTAGTTTTATAATGAGAAAGTGAGAATCATAGGGTTGCCACAGATTGTTTCTAACCATGAAACTATGCCCTGATCACATATTTCCATAATAAAAAAATTTATATCCATATTAAAATTTACCCTTTAATCTATATTTTTATATATTATTCATTGATTATTTATCACAAATATATACCATGATGAATTTTGTGATTTTAGTCTCTCTGTATGGTGATTCATTTTATTCATGGGGTGGTGGATCTGTTAGATTATAGGTATTTTATCAATATTCCATTGTTTTCTTCATGCATCCAAATGACATCATATCTCCATGAAATATTGACCAATGTATAATTTAATGGTTAGATAAAATGTTTTATTTAATATATAATGAATTTTATTTTGTATCTATCGTCATAGAGGGGAAAAAATATAAATACTTCATATTTTATGTTTTTTTCATTCAAAAGTTTATTATTGATGTCAGTGGTTTCATATGATGACATTTCTCTATAAACATTTGATTCATGTCATTTTATTAATTAATTTTCATTATTTATTCTGAAACATTGTTTGTTTTTTTGGAATATTTTTTAATATTATATATTTATTAGTTGAATGAGACACTAAAAATGGTCGCAAAATTTAATATAAGTGCCTCATAAAATGGTTTTTACACAACCATTTTGTCATTTATGAACTCCTTGGGTTTACTCAAATTCTCAAAATAATATTGTCAATTTTGAGATGATTATAGTAATGAGAAACTCAGATAATATATAGGAAATCAAGTAAAATTATAAAAGGATGATTTTTATCCACCTAGTAATATATTTATGCAATAATATATACTAATAATTTTTTAGAAGTTGGGTGTTGATGAAATACCAGGTAGTATTATTCCCAACTCCTTATTTTTACTCTCACATATAAGGTTTCTAATGAACATTATATTTAATCAATAATTTTGGAGTGTGGATTCTTATTAACCATGCCCAAACATTCCCCAAGGAAAAAATAATTGGTTATAGATTTATAGAATTATGTAATATTTATACCATTCAATACTATTTTTCAATTTTACATTGAAACGGTGAACATGAATTTATTATAATAAAATAATTATTTATTCATGATTTTGGAAATTTTTTGGACTAATTTTTTTCTAAATTATTAAAAAATATTTATATCAAATTTCTAAATATAAAAGATTTAAAAAAACATTTAAAATGTATTTATGGCCTAATATTTGAAATATTTTTTATTTATAAAAGAATACTTATAGAACACAAGGTGGGACCCTACATAGCTTATTTTAATCACACAATCTATAAAATATTGGGTATAAATATCATTATTTTTACCATATTGTTAAAATAAAGATAATTTTTAGTGATGGTGGGAATATTGGATTTACAGTGTAGGACTTTGGTAGTGGCATGGTGGGACGTAGACACTCATGTCCTATGATGTTGCACTATTGGTTTTTCATGTAGTGTTTGTTATTAGACCATATTTTGTATTTTCTCATATCAAATTAACTACATGTTCTTGATTCATAAATCATTGTCTTTTCATCTTGGTTATGTTATATGATAAAGAAATATTTTAAATCTATTTTCTCTCTTGTTAAAAATCATTTCCAAAGGTATTCATTGATACACATGAACTACCTGAAATATCATAGGGATCGGGTATCCCCTTCCTAAAATATTTTCATTCATCTTAGGTGCCTTGTATGGTTGTTAAAATGGGTTGTTTTATGATATTTTTAAACAAATATATCTTATTTAATGTACATGTTTTGAAACCTAAGGAATTTATAGAACATAGTAATTTGTAGAATAATTTACTTAAAGAATTTATTTGTTCGAGTTGAAAGTTATTTATGTAATATAGGAGTTCAAAACCAAAGTTATTTATAGTCCTTATGATTTTAAACCATATATCAGCAATGTTTTGTTGGATTTTGAGTCCATTTCCAAATCGTAATGAATTACCACTCATTTATTTGTGTAATAATTTTTTATAATTCAATATTTTAAGGACATAACCTATCTGTTTAACTAAGAATATCCTCTATCACTCATCTATATTATCTACCACTTCTATACACTAATTCCATGGTGTATGTATCCTCATTTTATATTACATGTATTCTGAAATGGAATATGGTAACTCATACTACTTATTCTTCATTTGAATATGTTATTTCCCCATGTCATGTTTTGTCATTTTCTTATGATATAACAATTAATGAGATGTTAATGTGTTTTTACCATATCGAGTAAGTGAGATCACATCATTATTTTTACACTATTCAAAATGTAATGAATATTAGTATATCCTGTAACACCCCGAGCTTCCATGATACGCTTCTAATTCAATAATACAATAGCTTGCATTGTACGCAACTTCGAGTTCTAACACACTGCAATTAATCAAAGTAGCCATTATGAATATTAATAACCACTTTTTAAATTTATAGAAATTTTATATTTCAAAATGGACTTCATTTTTGTATTCCTAATATTGAAATTATCCTATGTTGAATTTTTTGTAATTTTCTGAGAACTTCCAAATTTTTATGAATAGTGAAAAATATTTAAAATTTTTTTTTAATAAAAATAATTTATAGTGATAAGTTATACTATTGAGTGGTTTTAAAGTATAATTAGAATATATTTTTACCATTTTATCCAATGGGGTTTGTTAGAATTAATTTCACTTTGAAATTGGACATAAACAATTGTCAATCTTTTGATATAAATTGTTTCTTAAAAACACGCTATTTGTTGTGACAACAGGAATTAATTATAAAATTAATTAATACAACTTATATGTTTTCAATTTTATAAAATAGACATCATTTTTTAATTCTGAATATCAATTATAGCTTAGGGTGAAATTTTGGCATTGTTCTGAAAAACTTCAATTTTTGATGAATAGTGAAACCACAAAGTGGTAGTTAAATAACTGATTTTTCATTTAAATGAAATATTACCACTTATGTGTTTTGATTTTAAAAAATCCGACATACATGGTTGTCATTAAGAAGTAAAATTTGGTTCAATGAGATTAAAATAATTTTTTTGGTGAATAGTAACTTTTAAGTTCTTAATCACGATTAGAGGTAATTAGTGTAGTTTAAGGTAAAAATAATGTTTTAATAATATGAGATGAGCTTGAAACATGTCCTACCCTCATTGGATATGCCATGGCCGACCAATAAAATCAATGGGTCAACTTGGGGACCCCATGGAGCCACTTTAGTTAGAAAATGACATAAATACCTTTTATTTAATGTTAAAGTAAAAAATGACACAAACATGAAATGTTTTACTAAAACAATTCTTACATGGGTATATACAAGTCATAGTTTTGACTATAAATAGTCATTGGAAAGCTAAAAAGATTTCCTACAGCATATTTGTTTTTATAATTTTTAGACATTAAATAAATTAAATTATTTATGACATCATTATGATGCAGCGATGACCTCATTATTTAACGATTTTAATAAAATCAAAAGATAATGTACAATCCAAGGCTTACACTTGTCCAAAGACTGTTGGATGTATATATTTCGAACCCTTATCACCTTAGACACGAATTATATATATGTGTGACCTTTAGAATCAGAAAATCATTGTATAATAATGTAAAATTTCCTTACTTTCCAAGAGTGCCCCTCCTCACTCTTATAAAAGGCCCCCACATCTACCACCTCATTAACACTTTCAAGCCATTTGGCTCGGCCAAACTCTGCCCAAATACTCTCCCAACTTCCCCCTCTTACTCCTAGAAGCCTCACATTGGGCAGAACTCTTTCCAAGGAAGCCTTTGGCTCAAATCAAAAAGAGTTACCCGATTTTGAGGTAATGTCTTCTCTAATGTTGTATTGTTTTACTTTTCTTCTCCAACCCCCTTAACACTTTTTATTCATTCCTTTAGAAACAACACCATTATCTAAAATATACTAGGATGTTGTTATGATAAGGATTTGGTTTACACTTACACACAACTTCGTCTAATGGTTAAAGAACATATTGTTTCTGTGGGTTGCGAAATACTGCCTCACGAAACGATGATTGTTCAACACTCATATAACACCTTCAAAGGTGGCCATTATGATGACACTATTTTCATATATGATATATATATTATTTTTATGTTTTTATTATGCTTCTGTATTTCTCATTTATGGAATTCCTTTATGATTTCCATTATGGGTAAACACGATAATTTCATTTTAGGAAGTGCGGACTACCGCCCCCTCAAAGTGATTTGAAATCGTTAATGCCATATGTGGGATGTATAAAGGATGGATTAAATGGTATTATATAATATATTATACTGTAATTATAATATACCTTTATATAATTATAATTTCATTCCCTTAAAAATGAAATAGAAATGAAAGTAGCGTTCATGCGTACGTACGGCTTACCGTCTCCATGAACGGTGCATTTCATTTCTTACCTCTAAATGTTATGTAATATTATAAATGCATGTATATACTGGATATATATGAGATATATGATATCTATATCATGAATATAATTCTGAATATAATGGATATATCACCACATGAACAACTTGTAATTATAAGAATGTTATTTTTGACTCAAGTACCTATGATCGACAAAATGACCGTTATAAACTTAAATAATTACATAATGTTAATAACATGGTAATAATGGATATAAAAGGAATAATGAACATGAAAAAGGTTCTTAAGTAAATATTAATTAACTCTAGTTTATTATTCAAGAGGTTAAAGAACGGTCGAGTCAGGACAGGACGCAAGGTAAGGGAATTTTTTAACCCAACTTCCATTCTTTGGGTTAATCTCCTACTTTCAAATTATGTCATGATATTATTATGTCCTATTTTGTATTTTTACTTTATTTATGTGTAACTATAGTGAATACACATAATAGATCTATTTTATTTTAAAAATGAACTTTTTAAGGACTAGTCTCAATCTCCTTTCATTGAGGCATATTTGGTTTTATACACAACTTTCTTTTATACGGTGTATAAACCCCTTTGACTTTTACATTTATTCAAAAAGAATCTTTTTTATACGAAGAGTTTTACTAAATGACAAAAAGGGAATGTTTTTCTTTCCGTACTTATGCGGCGACAACGACTTCTCTGCCGCCGTGACCATTATTTGAGTTTCGGCTTCCTCTACAAGCCATCATTTTTTTTAATGAAAAATAAATACAAAGTTTTAACATTCTTTTAATTTGGTATTGAAAATGGTTTTGAAAGCATTTTTATTATATCAATGTGCTGTATTGATATCTTGTGATTGAAATGAGGAAATTTTATGTTTCCTTTATGTAGGTTTTATGTGATACGATTATGTTATGGTTTATGATATGTTTAAACCTATTCATATGAGGAATGCATTGGACATAATAAGTGACAGGTGGAGCCCGATATAGCTCCTCGATGCATCGGTAGGTCTCATGAGACAACTAGACATGGAATTGGCCGAGGCCCTTTCCCAATTTGATTTATAGTTTTGGTCGAGGCTTTAATCATTTTAGACGTCTTGGCCGAGGCCTTGAAAAAATGTTTCAGAATGTCTGGCATTATGCATTCCATCATTATGAAAATGGTTATTGATATTGCATGTGATTATTCGACCAGTAGAATATCCATGTGAAGAAGTAAATGGCATTATCTCATTTTACTTATTCCATATTATGTTGATGTTCATGTTTAAAAGGCTTTTGTTTTAGTTATACATTGCCTTAAATGTTTATGTCTATTTATGAAAGCCTCTGCAATATTGTTATCCTTACTGAGCATATGAGCTCACCCCTTTCAATGTTTTAATATTTTCCAGGATTTGAAGAAGTATTTTAGGAATGACCTGAAGGGATAGTCAGAAGAGGATATGAGTGTGGACTATGAAGACTTTGTTATTGTAGTTTTTCACCTTATGTTGTAATGTAACATTTATGACTGTATCTAGTGTTTCCAAGGCTACTAAACTAATCGGTCTTTCGAGACTTGATCTTTTATGATCATGCCAATGTTACGAAGTAATGCACCGACTCTGGGTAGCTGGGGTCGGGGCGTTACAATTGGTATCAGAGGTAGTTTAGTACTAACCTTGGAATCTAGATTTAGATAAACTCTGATTAGAGAACATAGCCCGAAGATAGAATTTAAGGATTAGTATAGAAGAAATTCCTAGAATTTTGGTATTATAGAGATTTTGTGAGTTTTCCGAGCAATACATCCCTGTCTGGATACGAGAAGGTAGAGGCGGCTCTGGCACAGATGTACCTAGGGTTAAAACCCGAATACACCGCTTTGAGCTAGACTCGAACGGGAACTGGTGCACGACAACGGGCCTTGCTGCACTCTTGGTTACGACACTCCTGGGGGATATGCTTAGGATAATTCTCATTTTCTTTACAAACCACTATGAAGGGTTATGATTATATACTTCTTCAAAGAAAACATTCCTTTTTATGATTATGGATTATATCCATAAAAAGTTCAATTTATGTAAAGTGTTTTACAAATATGGAATTATGTATTTTAATTCATAAACTAATCAAGTTTATGCCATTGTTTAGTAATGGCGCCTAGTGGAAGGAATGGAAACCGTATCAATGCACGCACTCCGTGTATGAATTTCCCTCCTGCTCAAGATAACTATTGTGGGTCTGGAGATACAACTGGTGCTGATCAACTTATTACCATACTAGGACAACTCACTCAGGTTATGAATAATAACTTTTCTCGTATGGAGCACCCTGATCCGCAACGTGGAGGATCAATGTTAGACCGCTTCATGAGGCAACAACCACCAACATTTAATGGGGGTACAAATCCGTTAGTAGCTGAGAAATGGATAAACTCCTTAGAGAAAATATTCCACGCCTTGGGAAGTAGCGAAACAGATAAGGTTATCATGGCAGTTTACCGCCTCACTGGAGATGCCGATCAATGGTGGTCATTGATTCAATATACAAAGGAAGATGATGACGTATCTAATATGGAATGGAGGGAGTTCAAAGAGCTTTTCTTAGAAAAATACTCTCCTCATGACCATCGAGCAGATATGGAAAGGCAATTTCTGAGTCTGAAACAAAAGGTGGATGAGAATGTTGCAATGTATGAGGCCAACTTTACAAGGTTAGCGAGGTATGCTGCAGATTATATACATAACCCAAGGAGTAAGATTGATCATTTCTTTGATGGGTTAAAACCATTTCTCCGTCAAGCTTTAATATCACAATCCTTCTCATCATACGAAGATATTGTCTCGTGTGCTATCAAGACAGAAAAGGAATTCTCTAAGTCTTATGACAACAAAGTAAAGCAAGAGAAGAAGAGAACGGTGGAACAATAGATGGATAAGGGGAAAAAGGGAAAGAAAGATTTTCCATTATTTCATAATTGTGGGAAGAATCACCCTGGTACTTGCCTAAAAGGAATGGGAGTTTGTTATAAATATGGAGAAAAAGGTCACCAGACACATGATTGCAAGGGAAAGAAATAGACTATCAATGTTGAATGCTACAATTTTAGAGAAATGGGGAATTATGCAAATGAATGTCCTCAGCGTCAGGGAAACTTACCTCAGAAAAGGCCAAAGGATCAAGTACAATCTTATGCTGTTACTACAGTTGAAGCGGAATAATTAATGTATCGGTGCTTTTGGACTCATGGATTATATTCTGGTTATTAGAATAATGTGATATATATATAAGGATTGTACTACAGTACTTGTTGATTTCAGTAAGGTTTTAATATGATGAAGGTAATTATATTTTTTATTATGTGACAATAATAGAAACTTTACTTTGTTTGGGGAATCTGATAAATTGATTTTGGAATCAAGAGACCTTTTAGAGAAAGTCTGGACAGAAGTATTTTGGATAACTATAAAGGTTGGAATGGATTATATTTTACATTAGATACTATTGTTAAGGTTATTTTTGGATATTTATAAAAAGGACAACACGCAGACCGAGTGACAACCCATCGCGTCAGACAAAGCTGTGGGAATCAAACCCACAACCATAGTGCGATTGGGATTAATCGCCTACCACTGGACTACGTGAAGTCCCTGGTTTTTACAAAATAGTTTTTCTAATCTAAATGGCATGTGTTAAAATTTGGAACCTTATACAATTAGGATAAGTATAATATTTTTGAGTTCTATTATCTTTTTGAGTGAAAGATGAGTTGAAGGTTGAAACTCTAATTATCAAGCATAAATATATATATACCTATCTCTTATTCAATGAATAAATTAATTCGTAATCTTTAGTAAAAGGATATTAAAACAAAAAAATGTGTTATCCTAATACCTTATGTCTTGTTGAACTGATGATATTTTAAATCAACATGGATTGAAGGCCTTGAGGCCCTCAATTTGATAGTTGATTGTGATTGATGACCTTAATCACTCCCTACAAATATTTACGTTTTTCCTCCAATTATATGTCTCTAATTGACACTAATGTTCTCCTTATCGAGATCAAAATTTGGTGGTGACTTTCTTATTTCCATTTCCCGCTTATTAAGACTAAATTTTATTAACCTTATTTCCGATGTGGGTTTTCCACAATGGTATTTTCTATTTTCAACCTTCTATTTTCCAAGAAAAATTTCAAATTGCGAGAACACAATTTATTGAAGGAGGGGAGAATGTAACACCCCGAGCTTCCATGATACGCTTCTCATTCAATAATGCAATAGCTTGCATTGTACGCAACTTTGAGTTCTAACCCAATGCAACTAATCAAAGTAGTCGTTATGAATAGTAATGACCACTTTTAAATTTATAGAAATTTTATATTTCAAAATGGACTCCATTTTTGTATTCCTAATATTGAAATTAGCCTATGTTGAATTTTTTGTAATTTTCTGAGAACTTCCAAATTTTTATGAATAGTGAAAAATACATAAAACAAATTTTTTAATCAAAATAATTTATAGTGATAAGTTATAATATTGAGTGGTTTTAAAGTATAATTAGAATATATATTTACAATTTTATCCAATGGTGTTCATTATAATTAATTTCACTTTGAAATTGGACACAAACAATTGTCAATCTTTTGATATAAATTATTTCTTAAAAACACGCTATTTGTTGTGACAACGGGAATTAATTATAAAATTAATTAATACAACTTATATGTTTATAATTTCATAAAATAGACATCTTTTTTGAATTCGGAATATCAATTATAGCTTAGGGTGAAATTTTGGCATTGTTCTGAAAAACATCAATTTTTGATGAATAGTGAAACCACTAAGTGGTAGTTAAATAACTGATTTTTCGTTTAAATGAAATATTACCACTTATGTGTTTTGATTTTCAAAAATTCTACATACATGGTTTTCATTAAGAAGTAATATGTGGTTCAATGTGATTAAAATAATTTTTTTGGTGAATAGTAACTTTTATGTTCTTAATCACGATTAGAGGTAATTAGTGTAGTTTAAGGTAAAAATAATGTTTCAATAATATGAGATGAGCTTTACACATGTCCTACCCTCATTGGATGTGCCATGGCCGACCAAGAAAATCCATGGGTCAACTTGGGGACCCCATAGAGCCACTTTAGTTAGAAAATGACATAAATACCTTTTATTTAATGTTAAAGTAAAAAATAACACAAACATGAAATGTTTTACTAAAACAATTCTTACATGGGGTTATACAAGTCATATTTTTGACTATAAATAGTCATTGTAAATCTAAAAATATTTCCTAAATCATAGTAGTTTTTTTATAATTTTTAGACATTAAATAAACTAAATTATTTATGACATCATTATGATGCAGCGATGACCTCATTATTTAACGATTTTAATAAAATGAAACGATAATGTATAATCCAAGGCTTACACTTGTCCAAAGGCTATTGGATGGGTATATTTCGAACCCGTATCACCTTATCCACGAATTATATAAGTTTGGGGCCTTTAAAATCCGAAAATCATTGTATAATAATGTAAACTTTCCTTACTTTCCAAGAGTGCCCCTCCTCTCCTCTCATAAAAGGCCCCCACCTCTACCACCTCATTCACACTTTCAAGCCATTTGGCTCGGCCAACCTCTGACAAAATACTCTCCCAACTTCCCCCTATTAATTTTAGAAGCCTCACATTGGGCAAAACTCTTCCCAAGGAATCGATTGGCTCAAATCAAAAAGATTTACCCGATTTTGAGGTAATGTCTTCTCTAATGTTGTTTTGTTTTATTTTTCTTCTCCAACCCCCTAAACTCTTTTTATTCATTCCTTTAGTAAAAACACCAGTATCTAAAATATACTAGGATGTTTTTATTATAAGTATTTGGTTTACACTTACACACACCTTCGTCTAATGGTTAAGGAAAATAATGTTTCTGTGGGTGGTGAAATACTGCCTCACGAGACGATGATTGTTCAACACTCATATAACACCTTCAAAGGTGGCCATTATGATGACACTATTTTCATATATGATATATATATTATGTTTATGTTTTTCTTATGCTTCTTTATTTCTCATTTATGGAATACCTTTATGATTTCCATCATGGGTAAACACGATAATTTCATTTTAGGAAGTGCGGATTACCGCCCCCTTAAAGTGATTTTAAATCGTAAATGCCATATGTGGGATGTATAAAGGATGGAGTAAATGGTATTATACATTATATTATACTGTAATTATAATATAACTTTATATAATTATAATTTCATTCCCTTAAATACGAAATAGAAATGAAATTAGCGTCCATGCGTACATACGGCTTACCGTCTCCATGAACGGTGCCTTTCATTTCTTACCTCTAAATTTTATGTAATATTATAAATACATGTATATACTGGATATATATGAGATATATGATATCTATATCATGAATATAATTCTGGATATAATGGATATATCACCACATGAACAACTTGTAATTATAAGAATGTTATTTTTGACTCAAGTTCCTAAGATCGACAAAATGACCGTTATAAACTTAAATAATTACATAATGTTCATAACATGGTAATAAGTGATATAAAAGGAATAATGAACATGAATAAGGTTCTTAAGTAAATAGTAATTAACTCTAGTTTATTATTCAGGAGGTTAATGAACGGTCGAGTCAGGATAGGACGCAAGGTAAGGGAATTTCTTAACCCAACTTCCATTGTTTGGGTTAATATCCTACTTTCAAATTATGTCATGATATTATTATGTCCTATTTTGTATTTTTACTTTCTTTATGTGTAAATATAGTGAATACACATAATAGATCTATTTTATTTTAAAAATTATCTTTTTAAGGACTTCGTCACAATCTCCTTTCATTGAGGCATATTTGGTTTTATACACAAATTTCTTTTATACGGTGTGTAAACCCCTTTGACTTTTACGTTTATTCAAAAGGAATCTTTTTTATACGAAGCGTTTTACTAAATGAAAAAAAGGGAATGTTTTCTTTTCCATACTTATGCGGAAACAACGACTTCTCTGCCACCGTGACCATTATTTGAGTTTTAACTTCCTCTACAGAGCATCATTTTTTTTAATGAAAAATAAATACAAAGTTTTAACTTTCTTTTATTTTGGTATTGAAAATGGTTTGGAAAGAGTTTTTTTTATATCAATGTGTTGTATTGATATCTTGTGATTGAAATGTAGAAATTTTATGTTTCCTTTAGGCATGTTTTATGTGATACGATTATGTTATGGTTTATGATATGCTTAAACCTATTCATATGAGGAATGCATTGGACTTAATAAGTGACGGGTGGAGCCCGCTATAGCTTCTCGATGCATCGGTATGTATCATAAGACAACTAGATGCAGAATTGGCTGAGGCCCTTTCCCAATTTGATTTATGGTTTTGGCCGAGGCCTTAATTATTTTAGACGTCTTGGCCGAGGCCTTGACAAAATGTTTCAGAATGTCTGGTATTATGCATTCCATCATTATGAAAATGGTTATTGATATTGCATGTGATTATTCGACCAGTAGAATATCCATGTGAAGAAGTAAATGGCATTATCTCATTTTACTTATTCCATATTATGTTGATGTTCATGTTTAAAAGGCTTTTGTTTTAGTTATACATTGCCTTAAATGTTTATGTCTATTTATGAAAGCTTCCGTAATATTTTTATCCTTACTGAGCATATGAGATCACCCCTTTCAATGTTTTAATATTTTCCAGGATTTGAAGAAGTATTTTAGGAATGACCTGCAGGGATAATCCGAAGAGGATATGAGTGTGGACTATGAAGACTTTGTTATTGTAGTTTTTCACCTTATGTTTTAATGTAACATTTATGAATGTATCTAGTGTTTCCAAGGCTACTAAACTAATCGGTCTTTCGAGACTTGAACTTTTGTGATCATGCCAATGTTACGAAGTAATGCATCGACTCTGGGTAGCTGGGGTCAGGGCGTTACATATCCTTTTAGGACTATTAACAAGATTCTATTATGGAATAATAATCTATATTTTAACCACATACTAATGTCTATAAAAATTTAATAGTGTATCAAAAACGATATATTAAAAATATTAAAATGTTATTCATTTTCTTGTTTTCTTTTTATTTTACACTATATATTTCTGATGGAATTCCATTATTTATTTTTATTATTTCTATTATATATTATGATTTGTTTCATTAAGAAATGTTTTTCAGGTTTATTTTTGAAAAAAAAAATGTTATTTGTAAATTTACCCTTCATGAAAGTTATACAATATTTTTTATCCATGCAATTTTCCTGATTATACTTCTATTATCCTCTTAAATAAGATATAAATCCTTTATATATTTCATTAATAAATAAAACTATATATACCTCTTTGAAATACTCATTTTGGGTCACTTAATGAATTAATCACTCGGTATATTATTTGATGTCAATATAGGAGATATCATTTATAAATAATTTAAACGCATCATTAATTCGATGTGATCTCTAGATATGATGAAATATTGATTTGTTATAGAACACCCACAAAATAATGATGACCTATGCGGTCCCATATCACCACATAATTCATTGGTAAAGGTCTTACACATCATAAGATACTTATGTAATATATTATTTTGATTCATTACTTTGTTATGGATCATAAGATTATAAATTAATATTAAAATATAGATGTTTTGATGTTGAAAAATATTTATCTTATGTAATGTCGGTTTTCGAAACAATAATCAAATTTTCACTAAAGGTATGAAAAACACAATTCAATTATAGGTTGTACAATTGAAAACCTAATGTCTCGAAAGAATCATAGGTTTTAATTACATTGGTAATGTATATATTCTATGTTTATAAAGGTAATTTATCTTTATGACCATATAATTATGAATCCGATGTAAATAATGGTCTAGAGGGTTTTTATGCCTATGAAACCATGTAATGATTCCATATTCTAATATTTTGTCCACATTTTATTATGGTGAATCCTTTAAATGTTAAGCCTTGTGATTATGCCTTGATTATATTATATTTTTTACACACTATTATGGATTATTTTTTCATATTTGATGTTATTATAATTTAAATCATGTATTTTGGATTACTCTTATTTTTATAAATTATTTCTAATAAAATATATCTCAAATTCTGAGGTTTTCTCATAATCTCTTTTTCTAAACCTGGATAAAATATTATTAGGGTTTTACATGAAGGATATTTTACAAAAAATAGATTTAATTTACTTTATAACCATTGATATAAAGATGAGTATAAATTCTGATAATTCTAGGAAAATATAATGAATAAGAAATTTAGGAAAAATAATGTGTTTATAAAGAATATTTTAATAATTCTGAATAATATTTTTAAATTTTCGTCATGTAATTGAAAATTATTAATAAATAAATCATACATGATATGAATTATAATATACAAGACAAGAATAATTCATATATATCATGATTAAAAAAAGCAATATAAAACTATATTTTTTAAACCATGTATTATTCCACATCAAAAAAATACATTGATTTAAAATTTAATCACAATATGGTAGAGTGGATATAAATTAATAAAATCTTCATGGATAGAATACCATTTAGATCTTGTTCTACATTTTAAATCACCAATTTCAAACAAAACCCTACAATATGTAATATAATCATGAAATAAAAGGGAATTGTAAAAAATATATGACATTATCTATGAACTAATCCTTGTGAAGTGAGAGTGGAATAATTGAACGATTTAGGTAAAAAATATTTACCATGGTGAAATCTAAAATGGAAAACTCGTATAACCTATGAGATAGAGGGTAAAATAAGTTAAAACAATTTTTATTTAGTTTATTTTGTACAATTATATCGTATATCTTCTCCCCTATATTATTTATCAAATTTTGACCAATTTTTATTATAATTGACTTTTAATTATTGAAAATTGGTGGGTATTTTCAAATATGTCCCTATGTTTCACATATAAATGTTGTTCTCCACTTCTCAAATCTATTTATATATAAACCCCATATTTCATCCAAAAACCTACGAATATGATAGATAATACATTTATCCACTTTCGTGAGGCTACATTCTTCTCAAAATATAATACTAAAATAAATTAATGTCATTCTCAAATTCATAAGACATGTAGTTATATATTAATTTTTTATGGTTTCATTGATGTTTCCTTTCATTATATAAATTTATTAAAGTTAAAATTTCATTTCACAATCCGAATACTATAAAATCATTATTATTTTCATTCTTTAACTTTAATATAATGATTTTAAATTTAATAATGTCTCTTAACATTTTCCTAAGAAAATATAGAATAGGATTTTTCCTCCCTAAGTTGTTATATTTGGTTTTCAATGGCCAACACAACAATTTGGTCAGGTAATATAATTTATTATAAATTATGATATTTGTAATATATTTTAGATTTCTAAATCATAGAAAAAATTATTCATTTATATCCTTATATGGAATGTAAAAATTTTCAGCCATGTATACTTGTGGATAATCACCTTAATGGGACTATTTATTATCATTTTCATTTCATCACCACCTTACATAGATATCCATAAGAATGGAATCAATGAATAAATATTATGTTTATACTTTTATTTTGGTTATTATATGAAATATTAGAGATCATACTAATTATATAATCAATACATTATTATCAAAAAGTCAATTATATTTATTTAATACTCTAAGAGGAAAATCATTAATTCAAATTTTATATTATTTTTAGAAACATTTATTTTTTATAAAATTAAATTAAATTTAAAATATATCCTATTAATAAAAAATTAATTATTTCATTATCCAACTGTTGTAAAGAAATTTTTATGAAGTCACCACATAAGATGCCAAAAATCAAGGATTGATTACATTTTTATTTGTTTAACAACCAACATGAAAAGTGATATCAAATAATGTCATGGATTATTATGAAAATAAAATTAATATAACAATGTGATTTAAATATTTAAATAATATATTTTTTGTATTTTTTATTATAGTGTACATAAAAATATTTAAGTGTGTAATTAAAAAAACCATTTTTAGGTAAAACATTGATGTAAAATCATAGCTATGGAATTAATCGTCTTGGATAAATAATGTAGTTACCATTATAGGAAACTAAAACAACATAAATCATTATTATAAAGTAATTAATGTATTATTAACAAGCCTATAATTATTTTACCAATCGATAAGAAAGAATAAAAACCATGTTGATATGAAATTATTTTAAAACTAGAATTTTTTCCTATAAATGATACCAAAGATATTTAATTTCACACTAATATAAAAATAAATATTAATTAAAAATTATATAAAAGGGTTTTATTATTAAAAATTGAAAATAATTGTTGATTAATATATTTATATTTTTTAAATATGATTTTTAAGAGTATAGGAATATAGGGGAAAACTAAATAAGGTGTTTGTTCGCTCTTATTTTATTTTTTTGGACTTATTTATTAATTTTGTACTGTTATACAATTAATTTGGTGTAATTACATCATAATTATTGTATCATTTTATACTAATTGGGTTTTAAGTGAAATATCTAGTACTTTTCATATATTTCAATTGATCCAAAAGAAACCAATCCTTAAATTTTTTTTTCAAACTAAAACCATAAGTGTTTCATTTTTATAATTATTTTAAAAATAAATATTTTTTTTAACTGATAATACTTATTTGTAAATATTAATTCTTTAAAAAACATCTCATAATTACTATTTTATATTTATGGGTTTTATATGTCCACTCGGTATTTCATTTCACCTTGACTCAAATTTAACACAAAGTGTTTCTTGAATGTGAATCATATCTCATCTCCTTTTTTCCGATAGGGAAACAAAATTTAAATAAAAAATCAGAAGTTTTTTTTCAATTTATAAAATAATTTATTGACAAAATTCTACAAAAAAGTATCTTCTATAAAATATTTAATAGTATTTTTAAAATTTTCTATACGTTTTGTTTTCATAAATGTGTAAAATACATTTGATTTCATTTTTTTGGAACCAAATTTTTACAAAATATTGGTTTTATTTTAATCTGAATATCTACATATTCATTATTTTAAAAAAAATTATTTTTAATTTATTTTTAAAAAATATATTTTAAAGTTATACACAATTATCTATGATATTTAATAATTAAAAATAAAATTATGAAAAATCCAATAAAATAATGCTCATACAATCATTTTCATTTGACCTATCATATTCTTTATTGATGATTTTTAAAAATCAAACCACGAAAATTCATTACCTAGTTTTCATATTTATTGGTTTTCCCTCATAATTCAATTATTAATCGTTATTTTTTCCTTTCATAATTGCATTTCATGTAATATTGACATATTCATTCCAATTCATTTACAACATGAATACATTATTGATAATTCCATTCATTAAATAGTTTTCAAAATTATTACATACATCAATTTATTTTAGATATTTATTATATTAATATTAAATCATATATAAATTGTTTAAATAAAATTTGAATTATTATATATATTTAAGGGTATTTCCTAAGAATGAGAAATTATTATATTATATACCAATTTCTTTTACATGGGTTTTTCATGTTATTATATCTTGGTGGACTTTTAAATGATTTAATTTTTTGAATCCATTAATATAAAAACAAATTTATTTATTTTTTTATTTATGATATGTCCAATAAAACATATTTTCTAACCAAAATATCTATGTCACGACCCCCTCCCCACAATATGTACCCCTCTTGGGATAGTGATGTGAGAAGGGTGATAATTACCCCTGAGACTCGCCTTCATTAGGCCCCAGGTTGGCGACTAACACCGAGGGTATATTAAACACACAGTTGAGAGGCATTACCCTCAAAGAGAACACATGCATAAGGGAGAGATAAGATAGACACCAACCAACTCCAACTCAGAATGATATATAAATGAAGTCCCATGTGCACATTTGTAATGTCATGCAAAATTACTACAACTGGAAGGGTAAAACTACAAGTATCCAAAAGAATGTAAAAACAACAGCAACCACAAGCCCGAACATCTCCTGCAACCCCAAGCTAGTAGAAACCAGCTTTATCTCCAACCTGCACCTTCTGACCTAAAAAAAAGTTTAGATATACATCACGTGAGTATAACAGAATACTTAATAGGATCCTCCCAAAAGCCTCTCATCAAAAGTAAAGAAATCTTATAAAAGCACGATGAACAACAAGTGAAACTAACTTGTTACCTAAACAAGTATACTATATTCCCAACCTCACCATGGATACTCTCACCAAGTAACACATACAAGAGTATACAATAAAATAAAGAATATCAAGGGCACCCTCTTCTACTTCCCCATTGGTTTACCACTTTTCCCCAACGTCGCACGTCCTTAGAATTGCTCTAAAAAGGCTTGCCCGTAGACACCTGGGCAAAGAACCAGATCATGCACCTCGTGAAACCAAACCACCACATCCACACAAGAATGTAACTAGGTAGCTTTTGGGGTCCACCACAGCTCACATAATGTGTATTATATTTCAGGAATTATATCCCAAGCCATTAAATCCTATACACCGAATATGGATCCTCAATCCATCATAGCCTATACACTTTACACCCACAGTTGTCCATATGATCCTATATTAAGAATATATGTTTCTGAATAACCACATGTTTTTACAGCCCTCTACCCATATATATGTGGAGAAATAACCACAGTGCCTACCGGCACAAGTAACTATCAAAAAAAGAGAGCGGGGATAAAGTGGTATTCATCCATCCATCCTCCCACCAAAATGTTGGGGAAAACACCCCCAGGTCACAGAATCCCTGGGGTGTCAGTAGCTTTAACTGACGGGGTGGATTAGTGTATATAAACAGAAAAATTATAGAATATAATATATCTCACAACCACACTATGGGAATATCCTATTCTTAGACTCAACTATAGCTAACATCTCTAGGACTCCCGACTACCACTACTAAGACAATTTATCCTATAAGCACACTACCATTTAAAGAGCACAATTTTCATTACATCATTCCCCTTATTTTAATTCCTCTTAATTTTAATTAATTCATTAAACATTAATTAACCATTATCAATTTAACATTATATTTCATTAGCATAACACCCAAAGTCCATTGTCCCTTTACAATTTTAAAGTCAACATTTCGTTCTAGCAAGTTCCAACCCAATGGGTTAACATAATTTATTCGATTGTTTATTTAAAGCATTACTTTCCCTTATTCCTATGGATTCAAAAAAACATTCTCTACTACTAAACACAAGGGGGATAAACACGGTGAGTAGATGAACTACTCGTTGAGTCTTTTCCACCTATAACAAGAGCATAGACCCATCCTCCATTGAGAATCTTGAAATGAAAAGCTTGTGGCATACCTGTGCGTCTTCAGCCTGTAAGGAAGAAGGGTAAGAAATACCAACTACTTTTTGTCATGTGGATAGTAAAGCAGATAACCAAAATAAGAAACATCAAGAATCCAAACATTCACATCCAACTTGTTCCATCAGCCCTGGTGTCCTCTCTGACACCCACATGGATAAACCGATGCATCTCGCCACTCTAGTTATCATCTGCTGCCAAAACCAATCATCCTCCCTACCCCCACATATCACAACAGCCTTCCAGGATCACATCACAACCCATGAATTAGGAAAACAAAAATCATATGAATTGGGATCTTGGCCCTTATACCAACAATAGGGTAACTCAGAAACCTACAAGGAATTATCTTTTATTAATCAACCAATTCTTTAATCCTTCTAGGATTAACTAATTAATTGTTTGTAGCTTCCAATTCAGGAATCCTAACTAGTAAGCTATCAAAAATTGATTATACTTTATTACAGCATCAATTTGATTAACATAAAATCACAAAAACATCAAACAGATTCATTCACATGCCTCTTTATCTTTATCTAAGAAATTATCAATTAATTCCATCTTTACATTCATTACCAATTTCCATTAAGAACGAAATTCTTAACACATCAATCATTGATATCACACTATCTAAAAAAATAGGAGGTAATAATATATGATCAATATCAATTAAATTACCCAGATCCAATATTTATTATGTCAATTCCATTGTGATCCAGTGGGAGAAAACAAGCTAGTTATACATTTACACCTAAAAGAAAAGAGATTCAAAAAACCCCCAACCTCAAATAGTTCATGACGCTCTTTATATGAGAACGAGTCACATAATGGGTTACGATCGCCTCCCACTATGACTACAGTATCCACCCGAGGATGCAGAGACACCACCACACCGATTAAAACCCATGAGGAGCCCATTAAGAACAAGGATATAACATTCTATAAAAGGGAGAGGAGAAACAAAAAGAGATGAACCCAAAAGAATGACGATAATATATACCATATATCGAAGATTGGTCAATATTTTTTGGTTTCATCAAAACAGAGCGGAGAAAATCCTAGAAGGAATGTTTGATTGCACAACTCCTACCAAAAGGAACGGGATTTTTTATCTTCTCATACTCTAGAAAAATTACGAAGAACTACGGAGGAAGACCTATCATCCCTTAAGAATATTTAACGGAGTAGTGGATTAAGATACGCTGGATTTTCAATTAAAAGAAGATCGTATTAAACCATGCCGGTTGACCATGTAAAAGACATAATGAGCCTTAAGATAAATTAATATAGAAGTTATAACCTTTGAATCAGCCTTAGTTTCATTTAAAATGTGGCTTCAAATGCATTTTATATCAAAGGAAATGTCAAAGGGGTGAAACTATATGAAGCAGGAAACACTGTTCACAGAAGGTCATTGTTGACACTGTTCATAGAATTTCACTAGTTTCACTGTTCACATAAGGTCACTGTTGGATTGTTTACATAAGGTCACTGATGAAACTATTCACAAAAGGTCACTGTTCAAAAAAGGTCACCGTTGGACTGTTCACATAAGTTTACCAATGAAACAATTCATGGAAGGTCACTGATGACACTGTTCACCGAAGGTCACTAATGTCATTGTTCACGGATGGTCACCGTTGGACTGTTCACATATAGTTACCGATGCACTTTTCACAATGGTCTACTGTTGGAACTGTTCACCGATGGAACTGTTCACAGATTCACTGTTCACAATGGTCTACCATTGGAACTATTCACCAACGGAACTATTCACAGATAGCTACCAATGCACTATTCACAATGGCCTACTGTTGGAACAATTCATTGATAGAGTTGTTCACAGATAGTTTCCGATGCACTATTCACAACGGTCTACCATTGGAAATGTTCACAGGAATGGAAATTTGGAAAATTGTTGTAAATATGCCACCTTAACCTCCCAAAACACCTCATATACCTAATTTTGGAAAAGGAATGGACTAGAAAGGTCTGGACCATTACATTAGATACCTCTTAGAAAATTATCATCCGAGAAAATTCAAAACCCACCTAAAGATAAAACGAAACAGTGTCCGAACAACCACCCATTAACATACGTCTCAAAAGAGAGAAATCCACAAGAAACAACCAATGAAATCCATATTATAAACATAAAAAGGTCTAAAACCACAAATACTACATTGATATATAAAAAGAGTTAAACATCAAACTACTTTGGGTACTGAGTGCATATCTGTGACTCATATTCCAATGTAAGACATGAACCAAGGGGATAGAATGTCTACACAATTCCTTCTCTTTTCGGTATTGGATCTCCACAGGTCACTCCTCAAAGGCCGTATCATCATCAAAATCAATCTCTCCCCAATCGATGACGTAAGAGTAATCATGAAGATAACTATGGAGCTATGATACATGGAAAACATCATTTATCCAACTAATCTATGGGGGAGTGATACTCGATACAAAAAAACTCCAACATGAGATAACACCGCGAAAGGTCCAACAAACTGGGGAGAAAGCTTAGTCCCATGACCAATGCTTCTCTTCCCTTGACAGGGAGTCACCTTCAGAAACACGTGATCCCCAACATCAAACTCTATGGATCTCCTCTTTGACCGACATATGATTTCTGACGATCTTGTGTTGTCTTCATCCTCTCACGAATCACCTGGACCATCTCTGTTGTATTGTGCACTAGTTTTGGTCTGATAATTGCTGCCTCTCGAACCCTAGTCCAGCACAATGGAGAACATAATTGTTGGCTATACAATGTATCAAATGGAACGATACCGATGGTGTAGTGAAAGCTATTATTTTAATAAAACACCCCTAAGGGTAATTTCCTTGTCCATGAACATTCAAAATCCAGGACACAAGTGTGTAACATGCCTTCAAGAGTCTGAATGGTTCACTATGTCTGATCATTAGTTTGAGGATGAAAAGAAGTTATAAGGCATAACTGAGAACCAAAATCATGCTGGAGACCTCTCTCACACCATAGAGGTAAATGAAGGATCATGATTAGAAATTATCTTCCTTGGGATGCCATGAAGTTTCACCACCTTCTCTAGATACTTCCTCGACCAAACTTTTACTGAGCTTGACTCCTAGATTGTTATGACGTGGGATGATTTTTTTAAACGATCCACTATCACCAAAATTGCATCATGTCCTCCTTGAGTTCAAGGTAAACCAGTGACAAAGTCCATTGAGATGTTCTCCCACTTCCACTGAGGAACATCTAACAGCTAGAGAAAACCACTAGGAACACGGTGATTGGCATTCACCTTCTGGAAGACCAAACATCGGGACACAAACTCTGCAACCGCATGCTTCAACCATGACCATGAAAAATGGTGTCTCAAGGATTGGTACATCTTTTTCATTCAAGGATGCACCGCTAAAGGAGAACTATAGAAATCTCTAAGAATTGTCCCACACATTTTCAAAGGAACAAGCATCCTTCCATGATAGAACACTCAGTGATGTTCATCATCAGAAAAACCTTTCGGGGCCTCGCCATAAAAAACAAGGTCTCTCCAAACCACCACCTTTAGATCCCCCAACTAGGACTCTTCCACCTTTTAAGCCAAAGATGTTTGCACCATCATCTGGAAATGAAAACCTCTGCCCCCAACATCTCCCATATGAAAATGTAATTATGAATGTTCTTCCATTACTCTCTTGGAGTCACCAGATTCACACACTGTGTCACTCCGCGGTTTCCTACTCAGTGCATCTTCTACAACATTCCCCTTTCCAGTTGTATATGATATTTCAAAATCATATTCCTATAAGAACTCCATCCAGTTACGTTGTCTTAAATTCAAGTCACGCTAGGAGAAAACATACCCCAGGTTGTTATGATCGGTGAAAACCACAAAGTACCCACCAATGAGGTAATGTCTCCACCACTTCAGAGAAAACACTACAGCTTCCAAATCAAGATTGTGGGTGGCATAATTACGTTAATGGGGACATAACTGCTGAGACCCAAAAGAAACATTTGATCTCTACTGCATCAGAACACAACCTAACCCCAGATGTGAATCATCATAGAATACAACAAACTGAA
The DNA here is from genome assembly GCA_963277665.1 of Viscum album. Taxonomy (NCBI): domain Eukaryota; kingdom Viridiplantae; phylum Streptophyta; class Magnoliopsida; order Santalales; family Viscaceae; genus Viscum; species Viscum album. Next base: position 1,925,681,250 of record OY728159.1, read on the forward strand.
CTCCCTCTGCTGGAAGATGAAGAACTAGAGCACTTAATAACTTCTATTTTAGATACTCGAAGGATGTCTGAAATTGATCATTCCATCTGAATTCTTTGTCTTTCCTGGTCAATGTTTTAGTGGAGCTGCAACTTGAGTGAAATCGTCTATGAACATCCTGTAGTAGCTGACGAGACCAAGGAAACTTTGCACCTCTAACACAGTCTTGGGGGATTCCCTTATGAAAACCACTTTATCATTGAATGATCCATAGTTAATCCCTCATGGGAGACTACATTCCCCCAGAAACAGACTTCTTTAGACCAAAACTCACATTTCGACAACTTCCCAAACAACTTATGTTGATGAAGAACTCCCAAAACGGTGTGTAGATTCCCTATATTATATTCTTCTGACCTGGAGTACACAAGGATGTTGTCCGTGAAAACCACAATGAACATGTCCAAAAACTCACGAAATGCAGTGTTAATCAATCCCTTGAACATAGTATGAGCATTTTTCATGTCGAACTAATGAACTCATAATGCCCATGACACCAATGGAAAGCAGTCTTCGGAATATCCTCATCCTTCAGACACAACTAATGATATCCTGACCGCAAGTCGAACTTTGAGAACCAACATTCACCATTTATTTTATCAAATAAATCATCAATATGTGGAAGAGGATAGAAATTCTTTATTTTCACATTGTTCGTGCGACGTTAATTGACACACAATCTCTAACTGTCGTCATCCTTCTTCACAAACAAAACTGGTGCACCCCACGGTGACCCACTCGGCCAAACAAAAATACACATTAATAGACCATAAAGCTCTATACATACTCTTGAAACTCAAATGGGGCCATCCTATATGGGGACATTGAGATAGAAGACGCTCCTGGTTGTAGCTTGATCCCAAACTCGATCGCTCATCGAGGGGGTAATGCTACAACTTCTTCTAGAAAACATTAGGGTACTCTTCTATGACCCTAGGTAATGCAAGCAACCAAACATCTGAAGAACTCAACATTATCTCAACCATAATAGATGATAAGGATGTAACACGCCTTTGACTAATCTGAGGGTCTTGCTTGCCAACAAACACCATTGGACGTCCATCCGCAACGAAGAACATAATATGCCTCCAGATGCAAACCACGATAGCCTACACCAAACAAACCCAATCCATGCCAAGGATGACATTATATGGTTGTATTTGTAAACATAGGAAATCTCCCCAAGATCGGTTCTACCCCAACACTAGAACATAGTCACTACATATTCCAAACAATTCATCTCAACCTTCAACTTGTGTAGTCAACGCCAAGGGTACTAGAAACCTCTCTACCTCAAGTCTTAAAGCATGGACAAGGGTAGGTTATATGAAGGAGTGTGTTTCTCCTAAATAAAATAAGGCATACACAAATTTAGAAAACAAGCAAAGGCCACCTCGAAAGACATATGGCTCACCTGGTGCGGGAAATGCTAAAGCTTGAAGGTGACCATGACCTCCTCCATGACCTCTCTGACCCTGATGATGACCACCTCCATGGTCGTGCACTTCTCTCTGAGGATTTGGAGTGTCACGAGGTTATCCTATACCAGCCCCATCTTCCCTCTTTTGATCTAAAATCGGTGAAAACTGCTACTGCTACCTCTACTAGAGCTGCCTCAACGGAGGAACCAGGAGTGGAATATAAGGTGCACGATAACTCCTATGAATGTTTGGGAACACTCGCTACTGATGACCTCAACCACCATAAGAAAAACCATCACTTCATGTCTTGGCATAGGTCTGAGATCTGTTACCTTCGATGAAAAGAGATGATGAGGGATGGGACCTACCCCCGGCTGAACGGAACCTCTTCTTCCCGAAAAACTGGGTACCCCAGACGACAACACTACTTCATGAGGAATCATGGAGACTCCCCTCTCATGATGATCCAGTTCTGGCCAAAGTCCTCTTGACAACCTCTACCTTCCCAGCACCACAAGATGTGTCTTCAGCATAAATGGGGTCACCTATAATTGGATCTTTGGATGCAAAGGCTCCTTGAAATTCCTCACCTTTGACTCCTCATCTAAAAACAGGTCTGAAGCATATCGTAAAAAGTTCTTGAAACATATTCCAAACTCTCACACATTGGGGATCCCCTGTCGAAAGGTACGAAGCTCCTAGAGACTGGACACCTTCACGGTTGAAGAAAGAAACTCGAGTCTAAACTTTTCTTGAGACTCTTCCCATGAGATCACTGACTCCTCACAATCCTTGGGGAATAATAAACCCCACTTCTCCAATTCTCCATACATCATCTTCACAACCAAGGTCACCTAATGCTTCTTCCAAGCACGGATCAAAATGAAGCCTATCTCGACCTACACCAACCACTATCATATGACTCCTTCTAAAACGGAGTCCTCAAACATCTGTAGACTCTGGTGTTGAAACTCTCTGAGTGTCCTCCTTCATGTGTCTCCGTCGTCAACCTCTACCAGGCGGTGATCTGCTGGCAAAACATTCTTGACATCTTCTATGCGATCCTGAAGAAGACATCGACCTAGAGCCTTACCTGAAAAATATAAAATATTTAGACCTCCTAAACTGGGAATATGGATGACTCATAATTAATTAATTATTTTATTTCCTTCATTAAATTTAGTTTATCATATCCCAAGGTATACCCCTTCAAACACTGTCACAAAGAAGAATGATGCATTATCCTTTCCAAGGTCTCTACCTTGCTACTAGTATAACCACATTTAGTAAACATTGTAAAATTAAAGGTGTGTACATCAAATTTTAGGGGGCCCTAAATGCCTTTGTCTCAGCTAGTCTCCAGTGTTTACATCACTTACTAAACATCACTGACATTGTTTCCCAACCAACCCATGATACGTCACCTGTGCCTACTTCCAAACTCCATCATATCCCTTAACATGCGTCTGATACCACTCTATCACAACCCCTCCCCACAAAGTGTACATCTCCCTAGTCAAAAATGTTAGAAGGGAGATAATGAACCATGAGTCCAACCTCTAGTAGGCCTTGGGATGGTGACTAGCACCGAAAATATAGTAGAAACACAGATGGGAGGCATTACCCTCTAAGAGAACACATGTGGAAGAGAGAGATAAGATTGACACCAACCAACTCCAACTAAGACTGAACTATAAAAGAAAACCTAAGTACACATATGTAATGTCATGTACAACAACTACAACTAGAAGGGGAAAATGGAAATACCCAAAAGAAAGTAAAAACAATAGCTACCACATGCATAAACAAATCCTACAACCCCAAGCTCGTAGAAACCAAATTGATCTCTAACCTTCTCCAAGTGACCTAAATATAGTTTATATATTCATAGGGTGAGTATAACAATATAATTAGTAGGATCCCCCCTGAGGCCTCTCGTGCAAAAGTAAAGAAATCATGCTAAACCACAGTGAACAATACGTGAAACTAACTCATTACCTATAAAGTATACTAAGCTTCCAACCTCACCATGGATCCTCTCACCAATTAACCCATATAGGAGTATATAATATAATAAAGAATATCAAGGGTACCCTGCTACTATCTCACCATTGGTTTTCCAATTTTCCCCAACGTTGGACGTCCTAAGCATCTATATCCAAAAGGCTTGCCCACAGACACCTGTGCGGAGCACCACAACATGCTCCTCAAGAATCCAAACCACCACATCCACTCAAGAATGTAACTAGGTAGTTTTTGGGAGCCACCACTGCTCGCATAACATGTATCATAAATCGGGTATTATACATCAAGCGATTACAATCCATACACCATGTAAGTATCCTCAAGAAATCACAGCCTATACACATTCCACCAATAGTAGTCCATAGGGTAGTATATCCAGAATATATGTGTGTGAATAACCACAAGATATTACATCCCACTACACACATATATGGGGAAAACTAACCACTATTCCTACCAGCACAAGTAACTACCACGAGAAGGGAGCGAGGCCAAAGGGGGTAGTCATCCATCTATCATCCCACTGAAATGTTGGGGAAAACACTCCCCAGGGCTCAGAATCCCTGGGGTGTATGTTTCCCTAACTGATAGGGTGGTGTAGTGTATAAAAACAAAAAAAAGTACAAAATATACTATATCTCACAACTACACTATGGGAATAACCTAGTATTAGATCCAACTGTAGCAAACGTCTCGCGGACTCCTGGCTGTCACTTCTAAGACTATGTATCCCATAAGGACACAACAATTTAAAGAGATGAATTGCATTAAATCATACCCTTTTTGTCATTTCCACTTTATGTTAATTAATTATTTAATTGTTCATTAACCATAAAGAATTTAACATAATATTTCATTAGCATAACACCCAATGTCCACTATCCCTTTAAAATTGTATCCTCGATATTTCATTACAGCAAGTTCCAACCCATGGGTTAACATCATTTATTCAATTTTTTATTCACAACATTAATTTCTCATATTCCAATGCATTCTAGAAAATATTCATTGCTTTTAAACACAAGGCGGCTCAACTAGGTGAGTAGATGAACTACTAGTCTATTCTTGGCCGTCTATAGCAAGAGCGTAGACCCATCCTCCCTTGTGAAGCTAGACACAGAATGAATGTGGCAATCCCCGCACATCTTCATATTTTTTGGAAGAAGGGTAAGCAATACAAGCTACTTTGAGTAGTGGGGAATGTAAAGTAGAAAAAAAATAAGGAAACATCAAGCATACAATCATTCACATCCAACCTGTTCCACCATCCCTGGTGTCCTCTCTGACACCCACATGCATAAAACAATACATCATGCCACTCTAGGCGCCATCTCCTACTACAAATAATCGGCTTCCCTTCCCCCACATATCACACCAACCTTCCAGGCTCACATCACAACACAATAAGTAGGAAAAAAACCAATACATCAATTGGGATCTTAGCCCTTAGACAACAAATTGTGTATATTAGAACCCTAGAATGAATTATATTTTTTCAAACAACCAATTCTTTAATCCATATTGGATTAACCGATTTATTATTTGCAAGTTCCAATTTGGGAAACCTAACCAATAAGCTATCACAAATTGATTAAACATGCTTACTACATAAATTTGATTAACATCAAATCTCAACAACATAAAATGTATTCATTCACATGCCTCTCTATCTTTATACAAGTGATTAAAAATTAATTTTGATTTTACATTCATTACCAATTTCCATTAATAAAAAAATGATAGACACAAAATGCATTGATATCACACTATCTAGAAAAAGAAGAGGCAATAACATACAATCGAAAGAAATTTATTTACTCGGTTCAAATATTTATTAGTTCAATTACATTATGAACCAGTGAGATATAACATGGTATCTATACATTTTCACATAAAAGAAAATAGAAGCAATGAATCCCCTACCTCAAATAGTTCTTGGAATTCTTTATACGAGAACGATCCACACAACGGTTTGTAGTCTCATCAACCCGTGAAAACTGTATCCACCAGAAGATGTAGAGACACCACCACACTGGTCAACACCCATGAAGAGTCCATTAATAACAAGAAGATAACATTATATAAAAGGGAAAGGGGAAAAAAGTGATGAACCCAAAAGAATGATGATATAATATACTTTATATTGAAGACTGGTCAATATAACTTGGTTCCGTCAAAATAGAGAGGAGAAAATCCTAGGAGGAATGTTCGATTTCAAAAATCCTACTAAAGGGATTGAGATGTATGAGCATCTGATACCCGAAAAAATGGGGGGAGAAATAGGGAGGAAGATATATCATCCCTTTAGAAGATTTAACAGAGCAGTGGTTTAAGATACGCTGGATTTCAAATTAAAAGCAGATCGCTTTAAACCACACAATTTTGTCATGTAGAAAAAAACATCTTGAGCCTTAAGAGAGATTAATATAGAAGTTATAACCTTTGAATTGGCCTTAGAGTACTAAAAAATGAGGCATTAAATGCATTTTATGTTAATGGAAAAGTCAAAGGGCTCAAACTGTAGGAAGCTGAAAACACTGTTCACCAAAGGTCACTCATGACACTGTTTAACAATGGTCATTGATGTCACTCTTCAAATAAGGTCACCCATGGACTGTTCACATAAGGTCACTAATGAAACAATTCCAAGAAGGTCACTATTTGTCACTGTTCACATAAGGTCACCGTTGGACTGTTCACATATGGTTACTGATGGCACTGTTCCCAGAAGGTCACTAATGACACTGTTCACAGAAGGTCACTGATGTCACTGTTCACATAAGGTCACTATTTTCACTGTTCACATAAGGTCACTGTTGGACTGCTCACAGATAGTTACCAATGCATTGTTGACAATGGTTTACCATTTAAAATGTTCACTGATAGAACTTTTTATAGATAAAATATTCACAATAGTCTACTATTGGAACTGTTCACTGATGGAATTGTTCATAGATAGTTACCAATGAAATGTTCACAACACTCTACCATTGGAACTATTCGTCGATGGAACTATTCACAGATAGTTACTGATGCTTGGCTTACAACAGTCTTCCATTAGAACTGTTCACTGAAATGAAAATTAGGAAATGTGTGGGGGATATGTCCACTTGATCTCTCGAAACACCTCATACACCAAATTTTCGCAATGGAATGGACCAAATTGTTCTAGCCCATTACAATATATATGGTATGATGAATGATGGATTGTTTAATGGGAAACAAATTTTTGAATGATGACATGGGGTCATTTTTCTCCCTCCAATTCATTTGATATGTGTATATATATCTTGAGATAAATATTCATAATTATTTTTTTGAATTCTAATAGTTATATGCATTGATGGTTTTACTCATGAAATTTAAATTCACTATATTAATGATTGTGTGAATATTGAATGATGTTAAAAAAATTTAGATTATACTCAAAACTGTATCAATATCTCATGGTCTATGTTTTTGAATTATTTTTACTTACTATTTTGATTCATATATTTTATTATTCAGTTTCCAATATCATGATTTATAATATATTATTTTTTTTATGAAAATTATTTTGTATCTTTATTGATGTCATATACTCATCATACGTACACATATGAAATTATATTGTTACCAATTACGCTTAAACGTACTGATCATCTTATCTCTCTTATTTCTAATGTTACTATTACACTTGGGTATGATGATCATAATATAATTTAATAATTATATGAGGGATTGTAGTCTAAATCAATTATGGGGAAATATTTATAAGTGTTGTAAAATATTATGATTATGTAGCTATTACCTAAAAACATGAACATATTGGATAAAAGAATTTGAAGATTATTTCGGAGATGTAATTTTCAACATATATTATTAATGTAAAATAAATATATTTTTATCTTGGGATAATATAAATGGACACAACTGTTGATCAATAATTGGAATTTTTCACAAGTGTCCTTAAATAATTTTCTTATATAATCAATCATAATAGACATGAACCATATAAATCCATGGATTTTTTGATTTCTTTGAGATGTAATTTTAGAAAACTAAAAATAATGTTAAATGTAGATCTATTTATATTGGTTATCTCTCTTTTTATTAATCCCTATGTGTGATTAATTTTATTTTTCACCAAATATGAGAGTGAGTGATTAGGGATCCTGAAACATAATATTGGAATCACCTGGGAAAAATAAATGAATTAGTTCTTTATTGTTAGACATGTTGGACTATTTGTTTTCAAGGGGATAAAAAAAATATTCATTATTTATATCAATTTCATATAATACATAATTTAAACTAAGGAGTAATTGAATGAATGTTTTATTATATCAAGTGATTCCTATAATAGAATAGAAATGCTATATTTTTTTGAAAGTATCATAAGAAGTTGTTTAGAAATGTATTTTTTCTATAAAAAGGGGTTACCATAAATTTCAATAACATAATATATGAATACATTTTGACAAACAATGATATTACATCATGAGAGGTTTAACTAAAGGATATAATTCATAGTAAGTATATATTGAACAATAACATTAAAATGATATAAACTATTGTCATACCCAGCAGAAGAATGAATATTATTTGAGAGATAACCCATTTTTTATCTGTTGGAACATGTAGAAGTAGTATTTTATAGTTATTGGATCCCTATAACTAGCTATCAATGGAGTTTTAATTAATATAATATTATATTAGAGGAACTGTAGTAAAAATCATAACCCAATTCATTTTTGTTACATTGGTGATAAATTATTTACGGAATATCTATTGCTTCAAAATGTATTAAATGTTCTTCAGTATTTTAAAAATGAATTTAAAAAGTATAAAAATAATTTTTTTTGGATCATAAGAGATTTACAATTATATTTATGATTTCATATATTGCAATCTCATAGAGATTAAGTAAAATGAATAGTCGTACCAAAAAAAATGTTTTGTATGTTTTCTATGTATTTAAAATTTTCAAACATTGGAAGATATTATTGGTCAATAAAATATTTTATTTTATTAATGTGTATAATAAATCATTTATATTGATTAAATAATAGAATTTATTAATGAATGTGTTTATTTTGAGGAAATAAGTGATGTTTTTTCATAAGTTACTTAAAATCATGGAAGATGTTTGAAATATTTTTTCAAATTATATATTAATGGACGTAGAGATCTATGTCACTTTAATATTAATAGATATGTAATATTAATCTTATGGTAGTGATATTATTTAAAAGTATTCATTTTTTGTATTAAATGAATGATATGTGAAAAATTAAACGTAATGGAAATGTTTGTATCCTTTATGATGAGATATAATGAATTAAAATTATATTAAAATATTTACATTTATATGAGTCTCTTTTTTAAATAATAACATATCTTCATTCTAAATTGGTTCTATGAAGTGATAGTAGATACAAATTTTTATGTGTTCATCATATTAATCTTGTAAAAATTTATTTAAGGATGGAATATATTTTAGTAGAATAATAAATTAATATTTATACACTATATTTTTAATATAATAAATTTTCTATTTATTGAATGAATAATTTTATGATATCTTTTTTCATCATTTAAGATATACCAAACAATGTTTCATAATTTTTTAGTAGGATTCATAAATTGGTTTATGTGTCTAGATTTTAAGAATATATATTAATTTACAAATTTAAATGTATCTAGTTTATTATTTTAGTAATTAAAAAATTATATTAGTGATTTAACAAATGTAATTGATTTTATTAATTATAATTATATAATTATTATTAACTGTGGGGTTTAATTGGAACAATTAAACTAGTTATAATATCTTTTAATGGGTTTTTTGGTTATCCACAAACCATATTTTTATCATTCGCTGGTTGGGGTTTGTTTTGGGTGGTTTGGGTGATATATGGAATATTTTTGGTTGTTTCTAGGGTTACAAATGGTTTAGGCATGATTCTCCCAAACCTTTCACCATCCTAGTTAAATGTGCGAAAACCAATAAATTGAGGGTTTTCATGGTTAGTTCATGGATTAATAAACTGTTCACCAACTTTGTAAAAATTATGCAACCCAGTTGAGTGCCACATTGTTTGGGAGTATATTTGGTCTAACTGTAAATTACTGCCAAGACAATTATGTTCATGGGACATTATAAATATCATAATTTATTAAAATGGTCCCAAAGTTACATTTTATCCTCCCCATGACCCTAAGTCTACTAATGTCGAATTCATAGATATTAGAGGCTCTCAAGAACCCATTTACCTCATCTAACGTCATTCTTTGGTGGATTAATGAGTGTTGTATCTCATTTGATCCCTCTCTAATAATTTAATCATATCAACTGCTTTATATGCATATACCTTTTACTCTCTTACTTATTGAGTGTTAGATTGGAATGTTTTTTGAGGATATAAAATCCATTTCTTGGGACATTGATTCTAGGAATGATTTCATGATCTTTGTTGTCATCGTTCATCATTGGTAGAAACCATTGCCCCTTTTGATTAGTGATACCACTAATAATGGAAGGTGAATCCATTTGGGTTTGACCACATAATTAAACCATGATTTCATTTACTTGATTTATATATTTTTAAATGGTATTATGAAAATAGGATTAGAGATTAATTGGAATTTTTATTTGAAATGGAGTCAAATTTTTGAGACCCCCGCAAAATCTAGTGGAATTAGACTTTGGGGTGTATTTGAGAAATTTATAAAATTTTAATATTTATTCAAAATTTTAATTAATATAATGGATTAAATTTAACGGAAAAAACACATGATAGATTTTTTATAGAAAATGAATGAAATGATGAAAAATACATGTTATGGTTTGATAATTTATTTCTTATATTGAAATTGAAAATTGTACAAATGAAATGTAAATGATTGTTTGGTATAAAATTTGGTTAATTTACTATTACTAATTGATTAATTTATTACATATGATCCTAGGATGGTTGTGGGTTATTTAGTAAAGAACAATATGAAGGTAATTACTTAGAATTTGATTAATGGTGAAAGATATAACAAAATACTTATTAGGATGATATTATATTAGATGGGATATTGATGAGTCTTATTCAGTGAAATCCTATGTTTCATGTTCATATAAATTCCATGATCACATATATGAGATTTTAATAATAATATAATAGTTGTCTATCAAACCACTAGAAAGATGACCATAGTTTTTATTGTGATTATTCTGATTTATCTTCCATTTATTATGAATTGTGTTATTCCTTCCATTTAATTTATGTAACCTCTTATATATAAATTATTTATTCAATCCTTGTTTAAAATTATCTATATATTTGTGAAAATAATTCTTGTTTTTATTTAAATAAGATATTATACATCCATTCCTAATTTTACTAACATTCTAATCCTCAATTGGTCTATTATTATGGAATATTTTTATTGAAGACATAGTTTGAACAAAGTGGAAATCATTGATCGCACACAACATTTTACATTGGGAATTTGTAGATTTCCTTACACATTCAATGTGTAAATAGAATAAATCACCTTATGGTGAAATATACCGTTTATTCCTTGGGATTTGGGTGATGTGTCATTTGAGATGTTTTAGATATCATATAATATGCTATTTAAATTGATCATATTATTTTTTTGGGATCTAATATACCTATTTGTTTTTTGTTACTATCTATATTTTGGGGCTTTGAGCTTACAAACTTGTATATGACATATTCTATAAATTTGTGGAAATATTTTACCCCAGTTATCATTTTTGATTCCATGTTCTAATATAAATCATGTGGGGATTGGGAACACCCTTCAGACCATGTTAGAATTATCATAGGTATCACGGTACAATGTTATCCAATATAGTTGGTTATAAAATTTAGTGAACGATGAAATTTTTTCATCTTTCGTTGATGTCGATATATAGTTCGATGTATCTTATTGGCATAAAATAGTTATTTATTACTATCTTCCCAACCAGACAAAATCATAATGATACTTAGGACACTATTAATTTTTTTGGAAGAGCATCATGAAGAATAAATATAATCTTATCATTATTATTGTTTTGTTAAGTAGAAATCACTATCTCATTATCTCATCAAATGGGATAAATTTCTATGATTTCATTGTTTGGTTTTTAGATGTTCATATCCTTTTGATATAATTAATATTTTTTCAAGTGTTGTGTAGCTTCATGCCTCTAAGATGACATGTGAAAAGGTTTTAGGAGGAATCTTATGATTAACTACATTGAGTGAATTTCCCCATGGACCATAATATCATTGGGGTTATTTCATGCATTTTCCATTCCCTAGGACATGCAATTTTCCAGTATCCCATTTAGGTTATAGTTTTGGAACCTCATTGGGATGAATCTTGAAATCTTGGTTAGGTGTTCTTTCACAAGATTCCACCCACATTAAAAGTATCAAATGATCCTTGAGAGGGTGAGGATTGGTTGAGGGGGAATTTATTTTGTATGATTTATTAGAGACTCTTGATACTATTCATTTGAAATGTTCGACCATAATGATGGAGGGACCTAGAAGGATATATTAGGATTTAATTGTTATAGAAAACAAGTATGTTTTCTTAATTATATGATCATTAATGTGAATTTCACTAATCAATTGTATCAAATTTCAATGGTTTTAGATAAGGTTATGTCATTTCCCAAACTATAATGAGTAAATAAGACCATGAATGAATACAAAAATCACATTCTTGATCATGTAAAATTTCCCACTGATATTTTATTGATTGCGAATTTGAATACATGATTTTTTAAGAAGGGTATTTGATATAATAATCCTTCAAAATATTACATGGTGAATCTATATTTTTATTCCTATATATTTATAGGGACTTGGTGGATGAACTTGACTTGGCTAGGAAGTCAGGGATGACATTGACCAGGCTAGTAAGTCAGGGTTGACATGAGTTTCATTTTCACATAGTGTATTTTGGTGATATATTTTAATTAAAATAAAAATAATGACAATTATTGTAGTGGATATTGAAAAAATGGTTCTTCTATACCTCTTTCAGTTCATGGTACAAGCCCTTCAACCTTCTCAAAGTGTGGTAAGTCAGGGCATTCATAATGGGTTTCCATTGATGAAACCAAGATTTTCAGCTCATATAGATGTTCAGGGTTATTTTAAAATATTTTTAATATCATCTCTACTAGACATAGTTTTATTGCATATTCAGAACCAAAAAGAACTAGGGTTCATTATGATGCTTCCGGAATAAAGGAGTTCTAGCAATAACCAAATTGAATAAAAATATTCACATTTTGGAGGAATCAAAATTTTAGGTTGATATGGGTTCTATGGACATGATAGGTGCATAAAAATAAAATAATCTCTAGTAAAAACATAATTCTTCAGACATGTGAATCTCATTAAGTTATATAAACTTGTTTTGTGATCTTCTTTAAAATTACTACTACAATTTTTTCTTATGTGATGGATATTACTAGAATCCTTGGAAAAAAGAGAGAACTAGGTCTCTATTGTCTTACTTGTGTTTTAAATTTATTTTATAATGATATTAATAATATGTTTTCTCTAAATATGAAACAAATTTACATGATTTTAAATATAAAATGGTTTATTTTTAATAAGTAATTAATTGACTACTATCATCAACTGGTCTCCATTATTGTTCTCAATGGGTTGTGTTGTATCATTTATGTATAATGTTACATATGGTTGAGTAGAGAATGTCCTTCTTTTCTAGACTAAGGTAATGTTATATTATTATTCAATTTTGATAGGGAGATGTAGTCATTGTGTGATGATCTACCACCACTTATCATCGAATTTCCTAGCATTTTACCGTCTCAAAAATCTTTTTCTTTCACCGATAAGAGTGGTAGTGTATTCAACTAATTTTGGGTGTGGCACTCAGTCAGTATCTCTTCCATCTTACAATATAGAAATGAATTATATGAAATATTGGAATACTCAGTTGGATTATCCTTTAGATGATGGATTTATACACCCATGTGTTTCACCATGGAAAGTTCAAGTTATATATTATTAGAAACCTCATAGAAGACATGGACTTTATGTTTATTACTAGAAAAAAACATCAATTATGTTGAAAAAAATAATTATCTTTACAGATATTGATGATATTTTAAATATTTTAAATGGGTGATGTGGTTATTGATAATTTATCTTATATCTAGATATAACCAATTCAGAATAACTAAATTTACCTTTTAAAAAATAAATTCCATAGTTGGATTTTACATTATGAGAATCTTTTCATTCTATTTTTTCAGTCAAATTCCTATACCATCTTTACATATTTGTAAAAAAGGATATTCCATTAGTATTGTGAGATGATTTTAGAGGTTTTTTTGATCACATCAATAATTATTATATGTCTAAGGAGGAATATGTTCATCATTTGAGAGTTTTTTTGGCCTTTTTTTTAAATCAAAAACTTTTTTATAGGGTACATTAATGTGATTTATATGTTGGAGAAGTTATTTTCTTGGGACATGCGTTCTCGAAACATGGTATATCAATTGATCCAGAAATTGTGAAAGATGTTATGACATAGGATAATCTATAAAAAATTTATATTGTAGACTTCTTGAGTTTAAATGGCTATTATAATATATTTTTAAAGGACTTATTGATGTTGGCTTCACTTTTGACCACCCCCACTAAGAAGGTAGTGATGGATTCATTTAATGACAAATGTCATTTTTCATTTGTTGATATAAATTGACTATGGACTTCTATCATGGTTCTAATACATCAAGTGTCTATGAAGGGCTATGTTTTCTTCGATGAAACATCATGTATGGGTTTGGGATGTAATGTAACATAATGTCATTACTATATTTAATATGAATTTTAGTAGCATATGACACAAGAAGTGTCATCCGACCCTTACTCTTGAAATCACAATTATGAAGAATTTTTATTAGATTTTGTGGAATTTTCTTTTTTGATAATGTTTTACCAATTATTATCAAAATTTTATTGAATTATATATTACGTAAATATGATTTCATTTTCCACTAGATGTGAAGGGTAGACTACATTCTTTCTTTTTGTTTCTATATTACCTATACGTAAGAGAAAGAGAATGTATTTTTTTGTTCCGTTAGTAATAAAATCTCCTCCTATACCAAGAATGAATCATCTTATTAGTAAAAATTCTTAGACCATTTTTAATAGTTTTATATTAAATTACATGAGACTCAGTTATATTTTTTCTAGGATATTTTAAGTTGACCTATACTAATCATGATTTTATTATTTGGGAACAATAGCTTGATAATGCATTCCATAACATTAAGACTAATATTTATGGTAGGAGATAATTTAAAAGTGTTCATTATGAAAGGAAGGTATTATATGTTTTTGGAATCACTTTGTTTTGTTTTTATACATGATAAAAATTTTGATTGTGTATTTCCCAAATTCCTAGTGGTCTATACCAATGGAAACCACATATATGTTTTATGATAAGATACATCAGTTCAACTATCTATATATGAGAAAAGGAATTGATGAATTTTTTCACATTGTGATACATTCCAAGAAGTCAACACATAGTATCAGAGACCTTTGAGTATTCTTTAGAAACTTCTTTTATAGACATTTATGTGGGATGAGATCGCGATGGACATTGTGGTTGGATTTACAGACACCCCTTAAAAAATATTATGATAAGGGGTTTGATAGATAGGCTGACCAATTTGGATCACATTATACGAATTCCTGATAAAACAAACATATACTAGATTCGAAATATCTATATGAAATATAATTATAATATTTTTTAGATATCCATATTATAGAGTCTCTGTTAATGATCACCATATTACATTTCACCACTAGAGAGGACTCAAAAAGGAACTAGGACATCAGGTTCATTTATGTATGACATAAAATGCATAGAAATATAGTCATATATAGAGGGTAATTTATATTCTTGACGATATACATTATGCATGAGTTATTGACATTGATGTATCATTGGTTGACCATTTAGGACTGGTTGTGTTTTCTTATAATAATAGTTACTTTTATAGGATTAGAATGAATCCTTACGTGCCATTTTATGGAATGCCTATAAATATCCATTGTGTTGTGGTGGGTTTTTAATGTTCATTTTTTGTTAAAAAAATGGTTCTACTAACTTCATTAATGATTTTGTCAAATCATCTGATAATATTAACATCAAAAAATGGTAGTAATGCTACCTTGAAAATCATCATTGAGAATAAGATTCGATAGTTGGAGACTAGTTATTTTTGAATGTTTCACCTTTTTTAGGTCCTTGATGCCTTTGGAGGAAAGGGAAGCATGTTCCTAGTTTTTTAGACCTTTTCAGGTTGTTGTGTACGTGTAGAGAGTGGAATTAAATTTAACAACTTTTCCATAGTTGGCGTCAATAAAATACTAGCTCCATGTATCTTAGCTAAGAAAATATATTTCTGATCCATCTCATGTAATTATCTACATTGATCTTGATGGTGGTTTTTATTTTTCAATGATTGAGCACCCAATAGGATAGTTGATTCTGAGAAAAAAGTACATTGTAGGAGGACGATACCTATTGTCCATGTTCTATGGAAGCATTGTTATGATACACATTATAGAGAAAACGAGTATCATAAATGGATATTACATAATTTTATCCAAACAAAATTATCATAACGTAAAGAACATGTTAAGGGTTATATTTACCTTAATAATGAGTTTTCTATGGACATAACCTTTCCATTATATAATTTTTCTATTCTCTCTGAACTATTCAACATGTTCGTGTAAATCATTATAAAAACACATAAACTCAAAAATCCTTATATAACTCATGTTTCATATAAAATACTCAATGAATCAAAATACATAAATTATTTTTTATTCCACTTAATCCTAATTCCATATGCAAGGCTACCTCATCCTATTACAGGATACCTCTTTCCTTTCAAATTTCAATTTTAGTCTCTTTGTCCTCAGCAATGTAACCATTACTCTTACCACATTGATAATCCACTTCTAGATAATTCATCTTGCGACATTGAGTTTCATAATAATAGTTTATTCCAAAAATAAAATAATTAAACTTACATTATTTCATAGGGAGTCCAATATTCTAATCCATTTCATTTACCAAACTCATTGTTTCATCCTTATAGTCACAATATTTTTTTCTTTCTTTAGCACAATCAAGAGAAACTTCTTGTTCCTATAAGACATTCACATTAGTGATTATTTCCACATTTTGACATAATGGCAACTAATTCTTATACCATCCAGGGACTCAATTACCTATACTCTCAGTGAACTCCTTATTTATCTTCCTTGGTGAGTTCAAATATTGGTTAACATACTTATTATTCATCACGCTCTCTGAAAATTGATATGGGATGATCATAACATTTTTCCCTCCAATGATCATTCCACTTGACCTCACATCAGAAAATCATCAAACTCATTAATCATTAATCTTGTTTCCACCACTGACTAAAACAAGAATCATAGTCTAAGAATTACTAATCTTAGTTAGAATCCAAATTGTCATGAAATGATTTATTTATGGGGATTATAAATTATGGACACTTATATAATCTAGGAAAACCTAGGATCATCATATTTTATTCATAACCGAATTATATTTAAATTATTCAAGATGGTAATGAAGTGTTTCTAAATTCCCAAAGCATATCCCAGAAGATTTTCAAACCAATTTTGTGGAAAGGCCCATTGTTGGGTTCTAGATTACCCCATGTCAATTCTGAAACATCGTATTGATGTTGTTACCCCTATGTACATCTCTACCACAAACACATCCACATTTATTATTCACACAAGGATGTATTTCATGGACACCACACAATCTATCATTATGGAAAATTCCACAATATTTTCCAAATTGTTAACTCATCCATATATGTATCCTTAAAGACATCCCTAGACATGTCCTTAGAAATATACCTAGGGATGTCAGTATTATTTCTCATCATCATTTTTAAATGTTACCTAAATCATTTTCTGATACCAACTATAGTGACACAGAATTAACATAAATGGATATTACATCATTTTAGATGAATATTAAATTTATTATAAAAATATATGCATGAGGATATTAATAGTTTAGTGTACATGGAATCATAGAAAAACATCCTCTATAATGGTGAATGAATATAAAAATATCCCATAAATATACCCACCTTTATTCCTTCTACCTAAAACCTTTCATCGTAAATTTGGGAAACGAAACATAGGATAATGGTGATCTCAAATGCTCATTATGGGTAAATAAAGGAAATGTGTGAGAATATCATGAACAAAAGTGTGTTGAACTTGTGCACAACATTTTAAGAATAGAAATTTCATATTATATATAGTAATAATGATTGGTAGTTCATATGTCATGAATCATATGGAAACAAATAACAAAATCCATGAAATAGTAGAATATGAATAAAACATGGAATTAATGGAATACATATATTAATGTAATATTTTATGTCATGACTAACTACCAAAACATTTATACCATATTTTGTTAGTTATATATCCTATATACCTGTTGAGAATGTCTTGATTTCATGAATACTCTATTTTATTATTTTTAGGAGAAATTATTGAAAAAAATACTCTATCGTTTTATGATGATTTTGATGCTCACAAATAACCTTGTTTGTTATTATAATGATTTTACCTTGCATATATTTTTTGAAATTATTATTTTATTATATTATTACTTTTCTGAGTGATATTGTAGCATTTAAATATCATGGAATATTTGAACAAGTATTCCGAAATTATTTGATCGTGTTTTGGAAACACTGTTTATACACTACATTGAAGTGCGTAAGTGTAAGGACAGAATTTGCCGATTACTTTATGGGAGTTTAAAAATTATGGTAAAGAAACCATATGTTATCATAAATATATATAAGAGGAACCCAAAATTGGGAAGAAACCTTAATTTTTTAATATCAGTAATGTATGGATGTAGAACCCTACGTAAATATAGAACATTATGTTTTTTTATGAAAAGAATGGTTCATCTACCATAATTTTATAATGATCCTAACATTTTATTAAAAGTACAGATCATGTATGTTAAGTTTTTCTAAAGCGGAATGTATGGATAATATACCATACATTTGAAAATAGAATAGAAAAGTTTGGTTGATCAACCATACGTTTTAGATCAACCATACTTTTGTAAACAACCTTATGTTTTATCGAAAAGAACGTTTTATGTACCAAACGTTCTGAAGAATAGAAAATTATGGATGATCAAACATAATTATGATATCAAAATTAAGCTTGAGATCAACCTTATGTTTTCAATCTTACATTCTAGGAAAATAATGATATGCAGTTCAACCATACATTTGGCATCAGGAAATTAAATTTCGACTTTATCGAGCAGCAGACATTTTGTGGATTATCAGCACATTTTGATCAAGATTTGAAGGCCTATTTTAAAGAATGTATTTGACTGGTTCAAATCCATTTATTTATGATTCAAATTATCTATTTAAGAGGATGATTTCATGTCAATTTATAAGGGATGATACGACTGCTCTGTTATTTGAACATTAGAATATCGCGATTCTTAAGACGACTTTTGTGGATCTAAACATGAAAGGAAAACACTCTTCTTTATTCTTTATTTATCTATGTTTTATTTAATTAAAAATTAGTGAGGCAGATCACCCTAAAAAATATTTGAAGAAAAATCTCTCAAGTATCATGACTTCTATTTTTACCGAGGATTTTGAGATATATAGATATTCTGTTACAATGTACAATTAAACACTGTTTTCCAAAGAAAAAGAAACACATTGAGGATTCACCATTTCAGAATCAAAGATCTATCATGTACCCATTGTTGTTAGAGTTACTAAATTTATTTATATATCTTTTGCATCCAAATATTCTCAGAATAGCTCTTACCCGAAGAAAATCATTTCTAAAGAAGACGATCCATATACATTCAGTTGTGTACTACAGTAACTGTGAAGAACATTTGGAAAGTATTTTTTTAACAAATAGTATATTCATTTTGAGTAATCAGATTCTCATTCTAAGATGTGTATTCTGTTCTGTGTATGAACCATAAGGCTCTATTTTATTCTTAACATGTAAAGAAGTCAACTGGCAGTACTTAGTTGTGGACATCCTGTGGATATAACCAGATAGTTAAAATCACCATTCTCGTGGAGTAGAGTACCGGTTGAGTGGGATAAGGGCCTTCTGTTCCCCGATCCTCTATAAATCCTTGTGTACTAATAACTATTTATTTCTACTACATAAACATCTTGATAGTGGTCAATGATAGATTTGGCAATCATCACAATACATGATAAAATTTAAAAAGGAACCACTCACCCCCCCCCCCCTCTTGTGCATATTTGGTATAACCCAATCCAAAAATTTATACCAATGGGTGGGGATTTTGCCATATCAATAACAATATGAAAGTTTTATAGGTTTATACTCAGTGATCTCAAAGGCTGATACACTAGAGGGAATGTCAATGGTCTGAGCTTTATACTTCTATGATGAAAACTATGGATATTGGAAGTCATGGATGATCATCTATCTGAAAAATCATGCATATACAATCTACTACAAATTATTACACCTTATGAAATTCCTAATAATACTGAAACATGCAATACAAATACTAAAGTAGTGAATGTCATAAATTCAAAATCTACGAATTTTATCATCTGTGGTCTAGGACCAGATGAATTCATCAGAGTATATTTGTGCCCGAATGCATATGAAAAGTGGCATACAATTGCAATTTCTTATAAAGGAACTGAAAATGTTAGACAAATGAGTTATACCATAGCTAAATTTTAAATAAGCACATTCAAAATTTTAGAATGATCAAGACTAACCTAGATAAATGGAAGGCTTACAAAAATTGTTAACTATATCAATACCTAGGGTGAGCCTATCAAACAAGAAGATCAAGTCTTGAAAGTACTGAGAGTACTTCCAACCAAATGGGATGGGATATCAGCATCCATTGGGAAATCATCACCAGTCAATGATATAACTATTAGAGAATTAATTAGAATCTTTATGATGTAGGAAGTAGAGATTCATGATGAATAAAATGAGTTTAAAGTCACGATCAATAGAGAAAATACTGCTTTTAAAGTAACATCCCAAAAGAATAACAGAAAGAAGAAGAATGAAATCAAATAGAAATTAGAGAGTTCAAATTCAACCAATTCAGATAAGGAACTCTCTTAGCTAGCCATAATGTTTAGCATGTTCTATAGATAGAATAATGGATTCAAAAAATACTTCAATAAATTGAAAAAGGACCAAAGGAAGTCAGATTCTATGAATGAAAAAGTATGGGTCACATAAGATATAACTGTTATCAATTAAAAGAGGAAAAGAAAAAGAAAATTTTCAAAAATAATGATTATGAGTATAATAGGAAAAATATAATGAAATCTACTTGGAGTGTTTCTTAAGATTCTAGAAGCTTATTAAAATCAGACTGTAAAAAGAATGAATCAAATCAAAAAGAAAATAGGTGCCTTTTTGAATAATTTGATGCGGTACAACCCTATTACTCATCTGATTCAAATTATAGTTCTATTTGTTCAAATGATAAACATTCAACATACTATAATATGAAATAAAATAAATATGATTCCTTATTTAAGAAACTTAAAACTCTAAAGAATTTTCACACTATAGTTTTAGGAGAAAGATATACTCAACTAAAACTACATCAAAAGTTATTTGAAAAATATGACCCATCAAACACAAACTGTAATGATAATAAAAATAAAATAAAAACACTACAAACAGAATTAAAAAGATACAAAAATAAAGCTCTTGTTTTTAAAAAAGGAGAAAATTCGCTGAATGAAATTCTTTGTGAAAATTTGATTAAAAATAAAAGATATGGAATATGCAGTAAAGGTTAAAACTCAAACTATTTATGAATTATTTTATTCCAAGAACCAAAGGTATAATTTTCAATTACGATGGAACAAAATGTCACATATCTAAAAACAGTTATTTAAGGAAACCACAAATAAGTGGAATTAAGAAATCCTTTTTTTCAAATTGTTTATAGGATTCTATTGATTAAAGAAAAACAAATCGAATCTAGATACCCAGATCTTTGCTAGCTAACACTGCTGGACTCACTATGGTTTGGGTACCAAAACAATATTTTGTTTGAATATATTTACATAAAGTAGGTCACAAAAGCCGAATTGAAATATGGTGTATGGACAGTGGTTGTTCCATGTATATGATTCTAAACTCATAAAATTTTATAACAATAACTCAAAAGGATGGTGGACTAGTCAAATGTAGGGAAAATACAAAAGGGAAATTTGTTGGCATTGGAACTGTTGGAGATCCAGAAGCTGTCTCAATCAATAAAGTACTTTATGTACTATGATTGAAACAAAACATGATAAGTATCTCTCAAATCTGTGATGATGGTTATTTTTTTTGATTTTTCTATCAACTATTATCCTATTATTAAAGATAAATTCCTTGAATTTAGAGCACCTAGAACTGATAATGTTTATACCATATTCTTAAATTCCTTGTGTAAACAAAAAATCAATATTCTTAACTGCTAAGATAAGTGAATCGTGGATCTGGCATAGAATATTTGGACATTACAATATATATGATTTACATAATTTATCAATGAATCAACTAGTTTTTTATTTTCGTAATCTCAAATTTTAAATTGATATATTCTGTAATGCATGTCAACATGGAAAGCAGTATAAATTTTCCTTCAAATATGTCAAAAAAATTATAACATCTAAACCTCTAAAACTGGTTCGTATTGATTCT
The DNA here is from genome assembly GCA_963277665.1 of Viscum album. Taxonomy (NCBI): domain Eukaryota; kingdom Viridiplantae; phylum Streptophyta; class Magnoliopsida; order Santalales; family Viscaceae; genus Viscum; species Viscum album. The sequence goes on from OY728159.1 coordinate 1,925,703,583, forward strand.
TTTGGACCTTCAAAAATATCATGTTTGGCTGGTAAATTATATGTATATGAATTAGCTGATGACTTTTGTATATTTTTATGGATTTTCAATCTAAAATAAAAAAATGAATCTTTTTTCATATTTGAAATTTCATGAAAATATATTCAAAATGAAAAAGGTTTTAAAATAATTTAATTGAGCATGATCATGGTGGAGGATATGAGAATCTAGAATTTAATTCATTTTTCTCAAATATGGGTATTAAACCCACATTCTCTCCACCAATTACACATCAAATAATGGAATTGTTGAAAGAAAAAATAGAACTATTAACGAAATGGCTAAGAGTATTCTAAATGAATACAATCATCATACCTATTTTTGGGCAGAAGCTTTAAACATAGTCTGTTATATAATCAATAGAGTTTTAATTAGACCTATTTTCAAAAAGACACCCTCTGAACTATGGAATAACAGAAAACTAAATGTAATGTACTTTGATGTTTTTGGATGCAAGGATTATATCTTGAACACGAAATACAACCTTGGTAAATTCAATCCAAAATCCGATGAAGGAATTTTCGATGAATATTCTACATCTTCGAAAGATTTTATTATTTATATCAAAAAATCATGAATTTTTTAAGAATCATTTCATGTAACATTTGATGAATATGATCCATTTGATAAAAGTAATAACCATGTTGATGAATCTAACTATAATATTTACGTGAAAATTGAGAACATGAAAGATGATTTGGAAAATGAAATAAGTAAAATTAAGTCCAGTTTAGAAGAACATGACAATGACGAACCTAACAATGTTTAACCTAGAATGTAAAAAACCTTATAGAATCACCCTTTATAAAGTCTAATATGAGACTTAGACACAGGAATAAAAACTATAAGGGACATAGGAAATCATTTAAAGTTTTTTTCCATTATATCTCAATTAGATCCCAACTAAATAGAATAATCCTTAGTTTATTAAAGATGGAAGATATTAATGCAATAAGAATTAAACCAGTTCAAGAGAAATAATGTTTGGAATTTTTTAGAAAGACAATAGAACTATCTTGTTATGGTAACTATGTGGGTATTTATAAATAAATAGGAATATCAAAGAATAAAAACTAGAAATAAATCATGACTTGTAGCTATGGAATATAATCAGGAAGAAGGTATAGATTATTATGAGACATTTTTACCTATAGCTAGACAAGAAGCAATTAAGATCCTTTTATCCTATGCATATCATATAAACTTTAACTTATTTTAGATGGATGTTAAATATTTTTTTAAATGGTTATGTAATGGAGGAAGTTTATGTTGAGAAACCTCTTGGTTTTGAAAATTCTCAAAAACCGGATCTTTTTTTAAAATTACAAATGCTCTTGCTGGTCTTAAACAAGCACCTAGAGCTAGGTATGAATGATTAATTCCTTTTCTTCTCAAACGTTATTTTACTGTTAGAATGGAATATCCATCATTTTTTTAGATAACTATAATCTCTCATATTTTATTGGTTCAAATTTATGTTGATGATAAAATGTTATGATCATCAATCAAAAAACATTGTCCTGAGTTTCCAAATTTAATGAAAAATTAATTTGAAATAATTAAGATGTGAGAATTAAATTTATTTCTAGGACATCAAATTTATCAAAAAGATTTTGGAGATGTTTGCAATCAATGAAAATATATTACTGATTTTTTGAAGAAATTTGATATAAAAACAGCAAGACATATACAACTCCTATGTGTAATAATATAAAACCTAATCTGGATAAAACTGGAATATTTTTTGACAACATGTTTTATATAGGTATGATTTGATGTTTATTATATCTTACTGATAGTGGACTAGATATAATGTATTCAATATTTCATTGTGCTAGATTTCAATCAAATCCCAAGAATCTCATCTATGTGCTGTTAAAAAAAGTTGATATAAAAAATGAACTATTTTTCAATCTCTTACCAATACAAAAACATATTCTTTCAATTTAATCTGAGACTAAGATGATAACTTTGGAATCTAGACATTAGATAGAAAAATAACCTCAAAACCCTATCAATTTTTAAGAAAATGATTAGTCTCATGGTCTATTAAGAAACAACACTCAGTTTCTTTGTCAATAGCCAATGAAAAATATGCCTTTGTAGGCTGTTACAGTGCACAAGTGTTGTGGATGAAAAACACTCTTATTGACTTTGGAAATTTTTTTAACAATACACCTATTTTATGTTACAATACAATCACTATAAATATTTCAAAAAACCGTAATAATAATGTAACGTCTCGGATTCGGGTGCCACTCAACGGGTTCCCCAAAAACGGTGATTCACATGACCTCAAGAGCATTTCCCCAAATGCCAGAGGCTGCCGACTTGTAGCAAGGGCCCAAGTCTGATAGTGGGGTAACTATGCTCTCATTTGTCAAAGTGTAATATAGCAGAACAAAATTCAAGCATACTAATAATGGAAGTGGTAAATAATAACAGCTGAAAATGACAACAGTATTGAAGAAAATAAATGACCAACAGTTATATATGATGATGAAATATGTCCCTAGGTCTAAGAAAGAATCCAAAACAAGATACAATATAATCTAAAACAAAACAGTACAAGGTGCAAATCCAACAAAGCAATATAAGAAAGAATAACATGAACTCAGCAGCATCATAAGCCTAAGCTCGGTCACATGCTCTCCCACTCCTCTACAAAAATCAAGTACATGCATAGGGACTCTTGACCTTATCTAACCTAGTAGCAATTTAATCTGTTTGGGCCCAAGGCAAGACCCAAATAGGGAGTGATAAAAAAATCTCAGTAGGCAACCACCAAAGGCCCATGCCCCACTATTAGTGAATTTGTGCAATAGCAGAGTGTATTAATGGAAAAATAGTAAACTAGGAAGTACTCAAAAGTAGCTACTCCTACCAATTCCATTCCATTTAATTATTATTTAACAATTCAATAGATTTGAATTATATATTCCTGAGACTCATCCACTGTCGACAATCTCTTATACAGTGCTGCGACACATATCACAACAAGCTATCTAACAAGTACAAGGTAAAACAATACCTAGCATGTGCTTAAGATTAGAAGATATAACATGTGAATCACCACAGTGAATATAAAAAGTACACAGAGTCCTCATATATGAAAAACCTTACCCTTAGGTAATCATAATCAAAAACCTCAGGTGATTTCCCAAATGCATAATGAATATTACCCTTAGGAATAAGAGATAATGCCTTAAGACCCAGAAGAAACTTCCCACGAGCATATGAAAAAGTTTCCCTCAGGATAAACAAAACACTTGCACTCAAGCATGAGTAACACTACCCTCATGATTAACAAGAAACTGGTCTGATCCCAACACATTAGTAAGCAGTTTATATACATTTTCTCTCTTGAAAACTCGGAGCAAGATAAAATCACATTATACCCTCAGGTATCCTGGCCAAATGGAAATACAAGGGAAACATAGCCACAGGGTCACCCTGGATCCAAGCAATGATCCCAAAGAGTAGTTGTACATATTCACTAAATTACCTATATAATTCTATGTATTTAATTAATTATGGCCTCAGCCATATGACACCCCAAACATGGGCGCGTAGCACAACAGTACACAAAAACCACATGATAGTTGGAATTAAACATCAGACCACCTACCTTGATCTCCTCTGATCAATATACGTGAATGGTGCCTTTGGAAATGTCTGAGAAAGACATATATCTAGGATAAACCAAACCTGTTCAAACCCAAATTACTTCCCCTCGAGAAATAATTGGAAGGAAGGGTTAAAGAAGAGTGAACAAATCACCTTTGTGGTTCAATCAAGACCATCAGCGAAGGAATCCGAGTTTCGGTGTTCGGTCAAGAGCTCCTCCAAGGATTGGCCATATCTCTCATGGCCTTCTATCATTCTAAGATTACTCTATTGAAAGATCATGATACTACTCATTTTAAGCGAAAAAAAAACTACACAGTGTGTACTCTCAAGTACATGGTGTGTACATTACAATTTTTAACGGTTCCTCTGGTCAGCTACTTTTCACTGCCACACTATTCATCTATCGACATGATTACATGGCATGTATTTAGGAATACACAGTGTGTACTGTCGCTCCGCTGGCATCTACTTCCACTGCATTACTGTTCACCTGTTGACTGATTACACGACCTGTATATACTAAGTACACGATGTTTAGTCAGTTTTTACACCATTCAACACCAAGAGGCCTACATACCTTGTGTACTCGTCCAACATGGCCAAAGTACATGGTGTGTGGAGAAGTACATTGTGTGTACCCGTAAAATTGGGGATTTTCCCCCATTCTCCTTATTTTCTCATAAACAACTATGGAAAAAAGAAAAAAATAAGCCCGTACCTCATGAATAAGAACTGGGTTCTTACAAACAACCCCCTTAAAGCAAATCTTCCACAAATTTCCCTTCCAAGGGTGGTGAAGAGAATGCTCAGAACAACTTTGGCCACTGATCACGTACGTCGGTCTCCCGCTCCCATGTTTTGTCCTGCACTTGGCCATGCTGCCATAGCACCCGTATGAGAGGAACTAACCAGCCTTGAAGAACCTTTGTGCTCCTATCAACAATACCGATTGGATGCTTTTCAATGGATGCATTGGACTGAAGTTCAACTACATCGGGCTGAATGACATGAGATGGGTCTAAGTGATAACGGCATGACTGAGAATCATGTAAGACGTCATACATGGCACATTACCTCTGTGGTAACTACAACCGATAGGCCACCAGCCTGACTCTCTCTAGAATCTCAAACGACCCCACATACCTCAGGGAAAGTTTACCATGTCTCCTGATCCTCCTGTATCCCAACCTCGGTGAAACATGTAAGAAAACCTGATCCCCAACCACAATCTCCAAGGGTTGTCTATGATGATCACCATAAGATTTATGATGAGGCGATGTAGTATCCATCCACTTCTGAATCTACAGGACTTAATCTGAAGTCTCCTACATGAGACGTGGTCCCAGAAAAGCGGCCTCACCTCCCACCAACCAGCACAAAGGTGATCGACATGGCCTTCTATATAAATCCACATAAGGTTACATCTCAGTAGTTCCCTGGAAACTATTATTGTAGGAAAACTCAAACAGGGGTAGGCGCTTCTCCCAAGAGCCCCCAAAGTATAGGACGCATGCACGTAGCATGTCCTCAGGCACCTATATCGTATGCTCTGACTGTCCATCGGCCTGAGGTTGGTAAGTTGTGCTCAAAAGCACGTGTGTACCTATTGCCCACTGAAAACTCTGTTAGAAATGAGACATAAAGAAGGAATCCCTATATGAAATGATAAACTGAGGAACCCCATGAAGACGTACCAACTATCAGATATACAAATTTTTGAGCTCGTCAACACAGAATGTCTCTTTGTTCAGAAAAAAGTGAGCTACCCTTGCAAGTCAATCCACACCAACCCACACGACTTCACTACCACGAGGTGACCTCAGAAACCAGGTCATGATGTCCATCACAACATCATCCCATTTCCACTCTAGAATGGGTAACTACTATAACAGTTCATATGGCCTATGATTCTCCGACTTAACCTACTGACAGGTGGAATATCTCGCAACAAAACCAGGTACTTCCCATTTCATACTCGGCCACCAATACTGATGACTCTAGTCATGGTAATGTTTTGTAACTCTGGGATGCACTGCCCAAGTTGAATCATGAAACTCCCACATCAGCTCCTTGTATATATCCCCTGGAACCCACACTCGTCCATGGACACACAGTACCTCATCATCACCTCTCGTCCAACTCGAAGGAGGGTCATTACATTCCACCAACTCCCATAGAACTAGGAATTCTGAATCTGATAGATGTCTCATACTCACTCTATCTAGGAGGGTAGAATTCACAGCTAAGGAAGAATGATTGGCTCCCCCTAACTATCATGCACCTTCAAATGCATCTTAGAGAACAAATCCATAAGCTTCCACTCACCACTATCCTACTGCACTGCCTGTATCTGAGTCCTCCTACTCAGTGCATCAGCAAATGCATTGCGTTTACCAGGTGTATAGGCAAGCTCAAAGTCGAATGTATGATGGTATTCAACCCACCTTTGTTGTTTCAAATTCAAGTCACACTATGAAAAGATATATTTTAGACTTTTTTGGTTTGTAAACACCACAAAATGTTCTCCCAAGAGATAATGTCACCAACAACATAATGCATGAACAACTACAGCCAACCTGAGATCATGCATCGGGTAATTCCTTTCATGTGGCCTCAACTGCCGAGACCTGTAAGCAACTACTCGATCACCAAATATCAAAACTGCTCCTAGACCAATACCTGATGTATCATAGTAAACTGAATAGCTCTTCCATTTCTCTAGAAATATCAGGAATAGTGCTGATATCAACCTTCCATTAAAATTCTAAAAGGATGACTCGCACGCTTTGGACCCAAATAACTTCACACCCTTCTTAGTCAAACTTGTCAATGGCATTGAAAAGTGGGAGTAGTCATGTATAAAGATTCATTAGTAACCATCCAGACAAAAGAAACTCTATATCACAAACACATTCTTAGGCTTCTCCAATGAAAATACTACTCTCACTTTCATTAGGACTAACACAACTCATGCCTCTGAGATAATATGACCCAAGAAGTGTATCTAGTCTATCCAAAAGTTTCACATTGATAGCTTAGCATATAATTGATGCTTTCTCAGTGTACTCAGAATTATCTCTATATGGGTAGCATGGTCATGTTGAGTGTGACAGTACATGAAGATATAATCCACGAAGACTACAACAAAAGAATCCATATAAGGGTGGAAAACAAAATTCATCAGAGCCATGAAAACTGCTGACGCGTTCGTGAGTCCGAACGACATGACCATGTACACATATAGACCATATCTACTCCGAAAAGCTGTAAGAAGTTTGTCCGAATGTCTAACGCATAACTGATGATATCTGGATCTCATGTAAATCTTTGAGAACACTCGTTCTACTCGAAGTTGATCAAAAAGATCATCAATACTCGACAAGGGATATCGGTTCTTGAATGTCAACTGGTTCAAATTCCGATAATCCACACAAAGTATGAGGGTACCGTCCACCTTTTAAGCATATCGGACAGGTGAACCCCATTTAGATGTACTGGGTCGGATGAAACCCTTTTCTTGTAACTCCTCCAACTGCCTCTTGATCTCTTGTAACTCTAGTGTCTCCATCCTATAAGGAGTAATGGACACCGGTGCTACTACTAACACAATATCAACAGAGAAATCCAACTCTTGCTCTGCAGGAAGATCTGAAAATCCATTCTAGAAGACATCCTTTAAACAATCAACCATTGGAGGGAAATCTTTCTGACATGTTCCCCGGTCATCTATATACAAACTCACAATCTGCGCTATTACACCACCATTCCCACGATGCTCGGGTCCAGCTCGGCACACCTAGACATCCCATTCTCCCTTTTATAGAAAATCTCTACACTCTGGTGACTTGAAACTCACCCTGTAATGATAGAAATCTAGAAAGTATCGAAAGGGTACCAACTGTTGAGTCAATAAGGTTTTCCTTATGAATTTTCCATTCTTTCTTGTTTTGAAAATCACAAACACCTTATCTTTATGGAAATTCTCTTTTTTAAGGAAAATTGCTTTTATAAGGTAAATTACTTTTATAAGGAAAATTTATTTTATATGGAAAAATATTCTTATCAAATTTTCATTAACTATATCCATATTTTTCTAAAGTATAAGAATTGGATTCATTTATATATTCTCGGAATCGTTTAAAACTTTGATATGAAGCATTCTGTTTTAGGCTCCGAATTCTGGATGAGAACTGTAATGAAGTTCCACTCCGAATTCCGGATACGAACTCTAATAAAGTTCCACTCCGAATTCTGGATACAAACTCTCATGAAGATCGACACCGGGATCTAATGACAAATACTGATTATGAATTCTCATTACGAATTCTGATGAAAAATTGTCATTCTAAATTCTCATTCTGAATTCAACTATTAAACAGAATCTGTTCATCTTTGCTTTATACACTCCGAATTTATTTAGACTCCGAATAATATTTTTCTTACACTATGAACCTTCACTCCAAACTTATGAGTTAGACATAAAATGTTGTTGTACTTTCTGTTACACTTGTTTTGTTATAAAATGATGTTGTCTATTCCGTTACAAACTAACCATTGGTTTAGTGACACGTGTATAGGTCCCTCCGATTTTTAAGGAAAATATGACCATTGGAAAGGAGGCCGACCGAGCATATAAATAGGAGCTCATTTGAAAGAGCCCAACATTGATCTTTGATACTGATCTTCGACTCATGTGATTACATGCTTAAAGTGATTTCTAGAAAGAGAGGCTCTTATTAACTCTCAAAGCTTCGTGCGACTCTGAATGTTGGTGATTACATTCGAGGACTTCCGGGGATAGGAAGACAGAGGTGCCTACTACCTTAAAGTTCGAGGGATTCCTTGATAAAAAGACAGAGGTTCCAACTACCTTGAAGTTTAGGGCTTGCGGGGATAGCAAGACATATATTCTGATCTTCGTATCAAGGGACTACCCTGGTGTGGGTAAGACAGAATTACTTGAAAGTATAAATCAAGGGACCTTTATACAAGTTGTTGGATGCCCTTCTCCTTGGGTTAAAACACTTATATATTGTTACTTGTTTGTTTCCACTTCATATTGTATTTTAAGGAAACTATAACTTTCTTATACTTCCTTACTTGTACGCTGTTTCATTTAGATTCTATACGCTTTAAGGTAGAATCTCATATTGTAATCTTTAGTTATGTTTCAATTTCCGGATCCATATTTCCAGAACCTACTTTCATAATCTCTTTCCAGTTTTAAGCAAGTATATAGAACTTGAAGTTTATAACTTCATTCCTCATTCAAAGATCTCAATTGGTGTTAAAGGTGTTGTGAATTTTCTTAGTTTAACTTTGTTAAACCTAGATTTTCCTTGTCTAAGGAAAACATAGTTATCTGTAACTAAATTTAAAGGTTCCAAAGGAATTTTTAAAGTATACAATTCACCCACCTTCTTGTATATTGAGAATCTACATCACTATTTCGATCCTACAATTGGTATCAGAGTAGGTTTTTGAAATACTTATACTCAAGTTTATGTTTTCTTATTCATTTTCCTTTATTCTTCATACTTGCTTAGAAAGTTCTTTGTAATTCCGAACTTTATAATTCCGAACATTGTAATTCCGAACTTTGTAATTCTGAACTTTGTAATTCTAAACTTTGTAATTACGAACTTTTTCATTCCGAAATTTGTGATTACGAACTTTTTCTACTAACAAGTTTGTGTGCAGAAGGTTAGTTTTAGTATGGTAGGACTCAATGTTGGTTATATTGATAATCTAAATCCTACAAGACCACCAATCTTTGATGGTAATGACTATGAATAATGGAGAGATCTAATGAAGACTTTTGTTATCAACATTGGAGTACACAACTTTGTTATGCTTACTGGTGATTATAAAATTCCTGATAAGGATGCTAAAACTTTCACTAACCAGGAAAAGCAAGAGTATCAACTCAATTATAAGGTACGCAATACCTTACTTTGTTCAATGACTAGAAATATATATAGCCAAATTTCTTCTTTTGAAGCGGCTAATTGAATCTGGAAGAAGTTAGAGGTTACACACTTTGGAACTTCTAAAGTGATTGAGACTAAGAGAGCAAAGGTTAGATCTGAATACCATGGATTCAATTTTCCTCATGGTGAAAAAATTTGTAAAGTTCAACAGAGATTTATGACTATTGTCAACAGCTTACAATCTATGGGAGAGAAAGGGATAGATGATGAAGCACTTGTAGATAAGATAATTGATATTATGCCCAATGAGTGGGAATCAAAGAGAACTACTATAGATGAGAATAGGAAGGTCACACAAATTTCTCATTATGAGCTATTTGGAACTCTTCTCCAACATGAAACAATAATGAAGAGAGATGATGACAACATCAAAAAGAAGAATGGGAATGGTACTGTTGCTTCTACAAAAACATCAAATCAGATTAAAGCTAAGACTCCTATGAGAGTAACCAGATCCAAGTCTAAGAAAGTTATTTTCCAATCTGAATCTAATGAGAGTGAAGTATCTGAAAATGAGTTAGAAAATCTTGATCGAAGTATGAAAAAGATAGCAACCCAAAGAAGTTTCCAATCCAAGTATAAGAAAAAGGAAAGGAAATATAGGAAAGTTGGAGATGTCACGTGTTATGAATGCAAGAGAGCTGGACATATTAGACCAGATTCCCCTTTGCTTAAAAAATAAGAAATGAAAGGAAGGCATTCGGACAGGAATAAAAAGAAGTACTATAAAGCCAAAGCTAAGAAAGTCTTGAAAGCTAATGATACCTGGAGTACTAGTGGTGGTGACTCTTCAGATGAATCTTCTGATTATGAATCGTCAGGACAAAATAATCTTGGTCTTATAGCCAGACTACCTATTGACAATCATTTTTTTATGGCTAAGGTACTAAATGTTGAATCATTGAACAATGTATCTTTAAATTCAAATTATAGTAAGTATTATAACTCCCAAGATGAAGAATCATCTTCTGATTAAGATAATACTTTACCTACTTATGAAGAAGTATCTAGGTTTTCTGAACTTCTTGAAATTTAGAATTCCAAACTCAATAAGAAACTTGATAAGGCAAACTCTAGGAATAATATTCTTACTAAATAAATATCATATCTTTCTAAAGATCTTGATAGAAAAAATGATGATTTTGAAATTATTTCAAAAAATCTTGAGGAAGTATGTTCTGAGAAGAAAAAACTTTCTAAAGTGTTAGAAAAAGTAGTTTCTAAGAAAAATGTTTTCGAGCCTAGCTCTAGTTCTAAAACTAATGATTTTGAGGATAAAAACTTGGTTATAAAACTCACGTTCGAAATTTTTTCCTTAAAGAAGAGTTTGTCAAACTTTACCCATGGAAAGGAAAATTTTGATAAAATGTATTCCCAAATAAGACCTTTAAGAAATAAATCCGGATTTGGTAATACCCATGCAAAACCAATTTTTAGTAACAATTATTTTGTCCTCAAATTGCCCCATTTTGAACCAAGTGTCAATGTGGTGGTCACTGGGCAACGAATTGTTCCTTAAAAAAACCCAATCTCTAGGATTTCAAAAATCTTATTTCTCTAAGAAGATGTGGGTACCTAAAATTTTGTTATCTGGAAATCTCATATCCAAACATGTTTGGATTCCGAAAGTCTAATTATATTCTTGATTTCAGGAAAATAAAGAGGGTACCAACAGTAACACATGGTACATGGATAGTGGATTTTCCCAGCACATGACTGGTAACAAAAGCTATTTTTAAAAATTATCAAAACGAAAGGAGATATTATTCTTCAGTTTATTGGAACGCAAGATCAACATGCTGATATTTTCAAAAAATCTTTGCCTTCTGATAGTTTTGAATACATTAAACAAAAGTTAGGAATGATAACTGTAAGGTAATATTTCTTAATTAACTTTCTGTTCAAAAAGTCTCATTACAGTAATAAACTCCTTTTCATAGGGGGGGTACATTTGATTGTTAGAGTAACTAATTTTTTTTAAAGTTAGTTTTTCAAACTTTTCGGAACTAAATTTCCGGAAGGGGAATTTTTGGAACTAAAATTTTCATGAATGGATATTTTTGTATAGAAAATTTCTGGTATGGAAATTTTTTTATTGAAAACTTCCGGAATGGAAAATTTCGTACTGGTGTTTCCGCAACGGGTTTTTCATACCGAGATTTTCATAATGAGATTTTTGTATTCAAACTTTTGTAATGAAATTTTCATGTTGAAAATCTTGTAATGAATTTTCATTTTCTTTGTTGAGTTTTTTGTAGATAATTTTGTGCACTTTGTCTTTTCGTAGTAAAGATTTTTCGTAGTCAAATTTTTTTTCTCTTCAAGAAGAATATTACTCATTACGAATAATCCTCCTAAGCCAATACGAAAGGTATGATTTCCTTACTCAAGTTTTCATAATCATAATTTACTAGCTGCTGTTTTATTATATCTTGTTTTCAGATTCTAGTTTTCTTAAATCATTGTTTAAATGAAAACCTCAAAAGATTAGATTCATGTTTTCATGAGAATTGGTTTTCAACCGTCAGATCTGATCTCAGTATTTTACAACCATTTGATCAACCGAGGAAGATGAACCGTCATATAATTTCCTATTTAAAGGGGACTCCAAATGGTCATCCCACATCGGTTTTTCAAGCTCCATCATCCCGATGCTCTGCCTCTCCGATTTAAGTCCATTCCGATCTTCGGCAATTTCCGTTCTGAACTTCTCATAAGTCTTCAAATCCGATGTCTGTGGAAGTATCTTCTCAAGACATGTCAACCTCTAAGCCTATTTCTCAAGGATTAGTATATAGAGAAAGGTTGGTTCATCATGATTTCCATAACAAGTATGATTTTATTATATCCAAGAACATAAAGCTTAACAAATGGGAAGCTGTTGTTTTGTCTAAGCCTGTGAATCAAGATGAAGTATATTCGGATTTTCTTTTAGATTTCTATGAGATAGTTTCCTTCTTTATAGAAGATTCTGGGGAGAAATTCTCATTTTAGACTTATGGCAATACATATAAGCTTTCTTATGCCAAGGCAGCCAGCTTGGTAGGGCTGAACAATGAAGGTGAATCCGAGTTCATCACTCATGTTTTTCCGGATTCAAAATGATGTTTCAACAAGCAAAAGGCTTTGGAGACTCTCAGACTATCAAATGATAAGGCTCCGAAGATTTATAGTCTGTTTATGAATTTTCGGATTCTAGAATTATGGGTAGAAGGCTTTATCATACCGAGAAAGGGTGATAAAGACAGTTTGAAGAAGAGTGAGATCTTTATCATAGATGTTTTTTGATAAATCTAAGGACGTTTAATCTGATGAAACACATTCTTTTTACCATTGAGAATTTTAAGAAAGGGAATCTGAGAGCTCGGATTATAATGTATCCATCAATCATCTCAAAGTTAATAGTTCGGTGCCTTGAGTCTTTCAAGGAGGCTTCCAAGTCTAAGCCAAGAGTTTGTAGAATTATTTTGGTGAGTGATTATACAATTAAATGGATGAACATTGCTTTTGACAGGAACACTGGTGAGTTCTTTGATTTGCCAGTTCAAGAAGAAGCGGTTCCGAAAGTTGCTGAACCTGAATCTTCTAAGACAGTGAAGAAGATAAAGTTGAAATAAGTTGAAGTTGAAACAGAGAATCCCAAATCTATAGAAGTTCATTCCGCACCTCCAAAACTGAAAAAGAAGAAATCTTACCCTGATGAGGTAGTTTCTAAGTGGAGGGAAGTCAAAGAGAAGAGAGTGCAAGGGGAACCTCAATTTGTCTTGGACCCTGCAGAGGCTAAGGCCTTGATGGAAAAAACAACAGATGAATTAGAAAAACAAGTGAAACAAAATATGCTTAAGAAGATGATGTCTAAAGATGAGTTAGCTCAGACTTTGTTTAAGTTTAATGAGATGGCCTCCGGAAACATTCCAGTTCTAAGATCTTTCTCTTTGGAATCTCTACCTAAGACTCCAAGAAGAAACTATGTCACTCCGGAAGAGACAGTTGCTAAGCATGTTGAGGAAGTTGAGCAGTTTGAGGAAGTGCAAGAGGAAGAAGTAGTTGCTGAAGGTAGTGGTGAAACCAGATATCTATTGAAGCAAGTAGACGATTATAAGGGGTCACCTTCAGAACATTTGTCACTCTGAACTTCAGAAGCTGAGTCTTCTAAGTTAGTTAGTCCAGGAAAGGATAAGGAGAAAGGAGAATAAGAAGTATCTTATCATGCAAAGGAAGAACAACTTCTACATGATATTGCTCAAATGGAGACTGTAGAGGATGGTGCTCAAAAATATGTTGATGATGAATACAATATTGTTCAAGTGCCTGATAGTGAATAGAAAACCCTAGAACAGAAATCCATTTCGAAAAAGGACAAGGGAAAGCATCTTGTTGTTGATACCCCGAGCTCAATGGTTGTAAAGAGAAGGGAGGTTGGTGATTCTTCTAAGAAAAAGGATGAGCAATTTTAAGAAGAAGTTTCTCCAAGAAATGTCTCGGATTCAGAGTCATCTTCGTTGGGGCATGACTTCGTTGTTTAGTCTTTAAAAAAGTTGGTAGGTTCTATCCCGACCTTCTCTTGTATTGATTCAAGATGCCAGATGCTCCAACGTACTTTAAATCAGAAAACAGACTCTATATCCATGGTTATGGATAAATGTTTTGAGATGGAGGCTTAGTTCAAAACTTTTTTTTCAGCTATGAAGCCCACAAAAGGTCTTGTAATAAAATGACTAGTTGGTCGAGGAAAACTGTAGAAGAGATGAGGCTCTTGGATGATTTCCAAGATAATGTCAAAGATGCATTTGAGATAGAAGACTGGAAGCTAAATGATCTTACTTCTTCCTTTGAAAAAAGTTGACAGCTGAGAAGAATTCCTGGATTCATGAAGACAGAGATATGAATGGGAAGCTGAGTTCTGTTTTTCAAAACTGGAGGAATGGAAGGGATCATCGGATTGATATTGAAGATAAGTTGTTAAAGAAAGAACAAGTTTTTAAAACTCAGGAAGAAAAGATTGAAGCTCAAAGTGCAAGAATAGTTGTGTTAGAGAAGCAAGCCGAGGAAGACTATAAAGACTTGAAGAAGATAAAATACTATTCTTAAGGGTCTCATGTTGAAGGAAAAAGATCCAAAATAGACAAATACGATCTTTTTTTGTATGTTAGCTTTATTTTTTTTTAATCTTTCAAACCTAATGAAAATCTTGATCGCTCGTCACTTTTGTTGTTGTTACTAATTTTTCAGGTACCTTTTTCTATTTTCCATTCCCTAGAATTCTTTTCGAACATCACAAAGGAGGATAAGGAAAAAGAACCTTAACAAAGGGGGAAAAGGAAAAAGAACCTTAACAATCGGTGAGAAAGAAAAAGATATCTAATAGAGTTTATATAAGGGGGCGTTTTTTCATTAAAGAAGACCTTCTTATTCTTAATGAAATATCATTCTGGAAATCTAGAATACGATCCTTAGAGATTAAAAGCCTAAGGGGGAGTTAGTCATATTCATCAACATCCATAAGAAAAGGGAGATAATCCTTAATGTTTTTTTCCTTAGTCTTTCTTTTTCGTAAGGATGTTTGTGTTTTCCAAAAAGGGGTGAGATTATTGAGTCAATAAGGTTTTCCTTATGACTTTTCCATTCCTTCTTGTTTTTAAAATCACAAACCCCTTATCCTTAAGGAAAATCGCTTTTCTAAGGAAAATTTATTTTTTAAGGAAAATTTATTTTATTAGGAAAATTATTCTTATCATATTTTCATTATCTATATCCATATTTTTCTTATGTATAATAATCAGATTCATTTCTATATTCTTGAAATCGTTTAAAACTTTGATATGAAGCATTCTATTTTAGGCTCCGAATTCTGGATGAGAACTGTAATGAAGTTCCACTCCGAATTCTGGATACGAACTCTAATGAAGTTCTACTCCAAATTTTAGATATGAACTCCCATGAAGATCGACACCGAAATCTAATGACAAATCATGATTACGAATTCTCATTACGAATTCTGATGACTAATTGTCATTCTGAATTCTCATTCCGAATTCACCTATTAAACAGAATCTGACCATCTTTTCTTTATACACTCCGAATTTATTTATACTCTGAATAATCTTTTTCTTACACTCTGAACCTTCACTCTGAACTTTTGAGTTAGACTTAAAAAGATGATGTACTTTCTGTTACACTTGTTTTGTTATAAAACGATGTCATCTATTCCATTATAAACTAACCGTTGGTTAAGTGAAATGTGTATAGGTCCCTCCGATTTTTAAGGAAAATATGACTGTTTGAAAGGAGGCCGACCAAGCCTATAAATAGGAGTTCATTTGAAAGAGCTCGACAATGATCTTCGACACTGATCTTCGACTCATGTGATTACATGCTTGAAGTGATTTCTAGAGAGAGAATATCTTATTAACTCTCAACACTTCGTGCGACTCCGAATGTTGGTGATTACATTCGAGGACTTCCGGGGATAGGAAGACAGAGGTGCCGACTACCTTAATGTTCTAGGGCTTCCTTATTGAGGAAGACAGAGGTTCCAACTACCTTGAAGTTGAGGGCTTGCGGGGATAGCAGGACAGATATTCCGATGTTCGTATCGAGGGATTACCCTGGTGTGGGTAAGATAGACTTGCTTTAAAGTATAAATCATGGGACCTTTATCCAAGGTTGTTGGATACCCTTCTCTTTGGGTTAAAAGACTTTTATCTTGTTACTTTTAGTTTTACTACTTGTTTGTTTTCGCTGCATATTGTATTGTAAGGAAAGTATAACATTCTTATACTTCCGTACTTGTACTCTGTTTCATTTATATTCTATACGCTTTAAGGTAGAATATCATATTGTAATATTTAGTTAAGTTTCAATTTCTGGATCCATATTTCCGGAACCTACTTTTGGAATCTCTTTCCAGTTTTAAGCAAGTACATAGAACTTGAATTTTATAACTTTATTCCATATTCCAAGTTCTCAATTGGTGTTAGAGGTGTTGGGAAGTTTCTTAGTTTAACTTTGTTAATCCTAGATTTTCCTTGTCTAAGTAAAACATAGTTATCCCTAACTAACTTTAAAGGTTCCAAAGGAATTTTTAATGTATACAATTCACCACCACCTCTTTTATATTGAGAATCTACATCATTATTTTGATCCTACACCAACCAATCCATCCTAAGAATGAGGTCATATCTCATCATCTCTAATACATAGAGGCCCCATAGAAAGTGACACCCACCAACATCTAGGGGGAACTCCCTGCACTGATGCACACTAGCCATTCTGATCCCCAATGGAGTGTCTAGTGTCATGAAATCTGAAAAAGAAGAAACATAAAGCCCAAGGATCTCCATAAGAGGCATAGATATAAATATATGTGTAGAAACTATATTGAAAATTACTTAAGACAAAACAGAAGCTACTATAATAGTACCTCAGACATTGAAAGTTCTGATATCCTGCTCTAGTTGGGTTTGTTTCACTGCATATGGTTGCCCAGTGTTGTGGCCCCGCAACACAGCCTGGCTACCTTGAGCTGACCCGCCATGCTGTCTCTGAGATCCTGATGTCTAGCAACAATGGCCATGACCACCACCTTGGCCTGAACGTCCTGTCATATCTCAATTCCCTAACAAGTAAGAAGCTGTTGGCCATGCTACTGCATGCAGATTATGCACAGAACCCCTCTCACTTTCCCCTCGTGGAAACTCCATGAAAAAGCACTACAGATGACCCATCTTGCCGCAAGCTCGACACTCCACTAGGTCACATGGACACTGAGGTCTCATGTGCCCCTCTTTACTACACTGGAAGCACCTTACCTGGCCACCTGAGGAGTTCTTCTAGGTAGTACTACACCGTGAGATAAATCCATCTACCTCTTCCTATTACCTGTAGAAATAGTACTCGAAACAGGTGCCGAACTACACTAGCCTGCACCACTAGATTCCCATAGGTTCTGCTCAGTAATCAATGCTTGGTTCAGAATTGCATGCACTGTTTGAAACCTAAAAACATTCAGCAATTCTCAGATTTCATATCTAAGTCCATCCTCAAATCGTCTGGCCCTCAATGTCTCGTTACCCACTAGAAGAGGTGAAAAATGATGTAGCTCAGTGAAGCAGTTCCCTGCTGAAGATTCATGAACCCTCAAGCTATATCTTCCCATAACATCTCCAGAAAGAAAAATTCATAGAAGACCGCCTAAAAATATTCCGACGCCATGTCTTTGAGATGCTCTATCTGAGTGGTAACATCCCATCATCTCTTGGTGGAATCACACAACATGTATGTATCAAGATTGGCCCTCCACCCAGGAGGCGTCTCCAGATGCTCAAAAATAGTGTACATAGATCCTGGACAATACTCTGCAGCCTGTGGTCCTCCATCCCTTGAAAACATAGGCGGATGCTGCTGCTGGAATATACGTGTCATCTCTGCCATAGATCAGGCAGCCGGCGGTGCTCCCTAAAAGGTCTGCATGAACCGCATGAAGCCTCCACGGAAATGTGCATCTGCGCCTATGTCTGGTATAACGGCTAGTGATGCATCTGGCTCTGCTAGGGGATCCATCAGTAGTCAGTGGGCTACCATCTCTAGAGTATACTCATTGCCTCTCTCCTGGCAAAAAACTTGAGGTCGTCTCTGTGGAATGACTCTACAAGATCAAACTCCTGCCTTAGATTAAGATCATCAAGGACTAAAAAAAGGATTGTAAGAAGGGAACAGGAGAAGGAAAACATTCAAGTCTTACTAAACAAGACTACACGACGTGTATAACAACTACACAACATGTTCCATTTGGTCTTTCGCATTGGTGTGTACTCTGCCAAAACTGGTCATGTAACACCCCATACACAAGGCACATTGTCCACTCACATGGCATATACTTGAATTTTCTTCCCCTGCCTGAGTCCTTCTACACGGCTTATCCACATGACTCTCTTTTGAATGAGACTACAGGGTTTGTATAAGATCTAGGCGACTTGTACTAGTTGAGATTCACATACCCGTGTTTTCCATTACACGGTTGGGTACATAGCACACTCTACACAGCATGTAATAGATATAAACAGTGTTTATGGCTTAATTTCCCACTGCCTGTGTTGTTAGTGACACGGCAGGCTACTCGGCTGACGCTACACGGCATGTTACAATCGCACACGGCGTGTAGCTTAGGTACAGGATGTGTTTAAGAGGAGGTAACATCGACTCGTGTTTGTTAGTTACACGGTAGGGTCCCCAGGTCAAACTACACGACGTGTATGTCATTGACACGACGTGTATAAGCTCAGATTTTTCTGCCTGTGTTGTTAGTTACACAACAGACACATGGTCAACACAACATTGCATGTATAATAACTACACGGTATGTGCCTTTAAGTTTCACTATGCCATGTTACTGCCTACTCGGCCTATGACATGGGTAGAAACTACAGGGTGTGTACATACAGTACACGATGTGTACTAAAAAATTAATTTCTTCCCAAATAGAAGAGTAAATGGTGTGTAATCAAAACTACACTGCGTGTATTCTAGGTTTTCTGGATGGTAATCCTTAGAAACTACTCTGGAGCCCAGGAATACACTGAAAAAATGCCTAGGTTCCAAATTCTGATCTGTGAGGGCCCATACTCCCTTAGAATCAAAGCTTGGAATCTTATGCATTTTAAAACAATGCAATGAAGTTGATGATCCACTAAATTATGGTTGATGAGGGCCCATACACCTCAAAAACCAAAGTTTGGTGTTTATTTATAAAACATCACATAATAATTCCCTATCAAATAACATGTGTTTTATAAAGGCATCTATCACAACAACATGCATTTTCTAGAACAATATATATCACAACAACATGCAATTTCTAATGCACCTACATGGCCTGAAAACTATGCATGACATGTGATTCTGACATGTGCCTAAATGATGCATGAGATAGAATACCCTCATCTCATTGGGTTGAAATTAAATGGAACGCACGTATAATAATATAACATCACATCACAAGTACATCACCCAACAGTGAAAATCAAATCAATTATAATAATCATAAACAGAAAATTACAATTTACATCGAGGAAATTTAGCATTTACCTTTACATGGGGGAGCTAATCCCGGGCACCGTTATTTATGAATCCCTTAGAAATCTATCTCTTTTTGTCGTCGCCAAATAATAAAATTATTTAGAGAAAAGAAATGCCCTCTAATACCACTTTGTAATGTCCCAGATTTGGGTGCCACTCAACGGGTGCCCCGAACCCGGTTGGTCATATGTCCTTATGTGCATTTCCCCAAATTCTAGAGGCTACTGACAAGTAGCAAGGGCCCAGGTCTGATAGTGGGGAAACTATTCCCTCATTTGTCAAAGTGTAACGCAGCAGAACAAAATACTAGCATATCAAAAACATAATCAATAAATAATAATAGCTGAAGAGGACAACAGTAATGAAGTAAATAAATGAACAACAGTCATATATGATTATGAAATATGTCCCCTAGTCTATGAAAGAAACCTAAATATAATACACTACAATTTAAAACAATATAGTAAATAAAAAAAGCAAAGAAAAATAAAAAAGAGCAGCCGGAACTCAGCAGCATCGCAAGCCTAAGCTCGGTATCATGCTCTTCTACTCCTCTGAAATAATCAAGTACTTGTAGAGAGACTCTTTCCCTTATATACACCTGTATCAATATAATCTATTTGGTCCCAAAACATGACCCAAATAGTGAGTGAAAAATAAATCCTAGTAGGCAACTACCAAAGGCATGTGCCCAACTGTTAGGGAATTTGTGCAACATCAGTGTGCAGTAATGGAAAAATAGTAAACTTGGAAGTACTCAAAAGCAGCTACTCCTACCAATTCAATTACTATTTGTTTATTCTTTAAAAATTCAATATATTTTAATTATGAGATCTTGAGGCACATCCTTATGCGATAATATCCTATACAGTGACGCAACAAAAATCACAACAAGATATGTAACAAGTACAAGGTAAAACAATACCAAGCCAGTGTTTAAGATTGGAGATATAACATGTGAATCACCATAGTGAATATGCAAAGTGGACAGAGTCCATAGACATGAAAAACCGTACCCTCAGGTAATCTGAATCAAAACCCTCAGGTGATTGCCCACTGGCATAATGTATATTTCCCTTAGGCACCTGAGATAATTCCCTCAAGCAGAGAAGCAACTGCCCATGAGCATAAGAAAAGTTTCCCTCATGCTAAAAAAACACATTCCCTCAGGAATGAGAAACACTGCCCTCAGGCATAATAAGAATCTGAGCTGAGCCCAACACATAAGTAAGCAGTTTATATACATTTTATCTCAAGAAAGCACAAAGTATGTAAAAATAATGGTATACCCTTGAGTATCCTGAAAAAATGGCTAAAAAAGGGAAACTCACCCATGGGGTCGTCCTGGATCCAAGAAATGATCCCAAACAGTAGTTGTAAATATTCATTAAATTACCTATGCAACTATAGGTATTTAATTAATCAAGGCCTTAGCTATACGACACCCCAAACATGGTCATGTAGCACAATAGTACACAAAAAATCACTTGAAAGATGGAATTAAACATCAGACCACCTACCATGATCTCCTCTAATCAATACACGTGAAAAGTGCCTTCCGAAATATCAAATAACGATGTATATCTGAGAGAAAAGAAGTTGTTTTCAAACCCATATAACATCCTCTCGGGAATGAATTGGAAGGAAGGGTTCAAGAAGTGTGAAGAACTCACCCGTGCGGTTCAATCGAGACTGTCAGTGAGGGAATCTGAGTTCTGGTGTGCTATCGGGAGCTCTTCAAAGGTCCATCCATATCCCCTATATCCTCCCAGTGTTCCATGCTTCCTCTATTGAAAGGGGAGGCTACTGACTGTTTTAATAAAAAAAACTACATGGTGTTTACTTTCAAGTACACGTCATGTACTTTTTCATTTCATTAAATTTTCCTCTGGTCGGCTACTTTTCACCACCACACTATTCATCTATGAACATGATTACATGGCATGTATTTCGGAATACAAGGCGTGTACTATCGCTCCATTGGCGTCTACTTCCTCAGCCTCACTATTCACCTTCTGACTGATTACACGGTGTGTATATACTATGTACACGACGTGTAGTCAGTTTTTACACCCTTCAGCACTGACAGGCCTACACGCCCTGTGTGCTCATCCCACACAGCCAATGTACACAATGTGTAGTAATGTACATGGTGTGTACGGATAAACTTTGGTATTTTTCCCAATTTTTTTTTATTTTCTCAAAAACACTTAAGGAAAAAGGAAAATAAGAAACCCATACCTCAAGAATATGAACGGGGTTCTTACAAATATTTCTAGAAATAAGCATATTGATATCAAACATCACATTATAAGAGATCGTTTTCATAAAAATGAATTATTCATATAATTTGTAGGTACTGAAATTCAATTAGTGGATATTTTTAAAAAACCACTTCCCACTACACGGTTTGATATTGTTATTCCAGATCTAGGGTTATTTAATTTTAAACGAATCATTTTTCATGATTTTATTAATTCATATGTTATTTTTTTATTAGTATTCACTGTTTTAAATAATTTAATTATTTGATTTAGAATAATTTAAAATTTTCATCTGTACTACTTTTTTTATCGTATAAATTTTACATTATTTTAAATAATGTAATGATTAATATTTATGTAAATGATTTGGGAATCAAGGATGTCGAAGCCGTTTCAAATTCAAAACCTGTTTATTTCTCTCAAAAACCTTCAAAACCAAAAAATACTTTATTTATTCTCAACAAAAACTTGATCCTCTAAATCCCTAGATCTTTTAACCTTTATAAATCTATGACAAAGATGTACAAGACAAAGATAATTAAGGATGGAGAATCTAGTAATTCCAAGCGTCAACTTTCGGTAGAAAGGAAGATATTACAAGGACATAAAATTGATTTGGAATGGTTGTACCAAACCAATTTAACGGTGAAGCAAGCTTTGGCTTTTTAGAATCTTGAGAAAACATTCAGTGACGAAACCACATAATTTCTTTTTGGGGTAGAGTTTAAAATTCTATTCAAATCTATTTTAGTTCAGTCTTGGAGATATAGAAAAAACTATATTTGTAGAGATTGATGATCAGGAATTTTCTATTTCATCTGTGGAAATAACTAGAATCATAATGTACACTAATGAGGGAGTTTATCATTTTGAATTAATGAATATTGGAGATAATGAACATATGTTAGTGAAAATTATGACATTTTTATTTTGTTCTAAATATATCAAAAAAATGTTAGTCAAGGATCCAGAGCCTGATCAGAAAATTGATGGAAATTTTTTTCAAATAGGGATTCTTCAAGGATATCTGAAATAGAGAAAACTTTCGATCCTAGTATGTATTCGATGTTTCAATTTTTGAGTGAAATCATGTTGAATTTTCCTAATTACATGATAAGGTATTTTATCTACTATTTTCAACCATAGGATAGAATGAACTACTATCCCTATGGAAGGTTCATTTCAAAATTATTTTTTATGTCTGATATAGTGAGAATAGTAGATTCTAGAGTGTGATGCTATCACATTAGTGTTTTCAATGAAAGAACTCAATGTAAAAGTGGATTATTCTGGAGTACTGTGAATTGAAAACATATACCTATTTGAGCTAAGGAAGGACAAGAATTGGCTCATGGAGAGCACCCTAAAATGTCTAAAGAAGGCATGGATAAATAAAGAGTAAGTAATGTTTCAAAAACATCATGAAGACAGATATTTGAATAAGTTGATGTACCTAATGATGATGGAATTCAATAGAGACTTTAGAGGAAAGGGAATAGAGTAACTTAATATGGGGAGGATCCTTTTCAAATAAATACTCTTCCAACTGAAACCCTTTTCAGCTATAGATTTTTAAAAGATATTGTTTCCCATATTGAGGTGGTATCTCAACTTGAAGAGTAAAGTTTTCCTCAAATAGATACAGATCCTTTAGAAGTTGAAGTGGATCGAACTGAATCTATTCAAGAATAGTCTACACAACCAATTGAAGTTATTGGAGAAGAAAAATTTCAAGAATAACCTGTTTTAGATGAAATAAATGAAGATGCTCATGTGGAGAAACAAACCTCATTTAAACATGAACTGAGTATTGAGTTCTTATAAGATTCATATTGATTTTTTAAATGAAACCTTTTCTATGGATGATTCTGTTAATGACTTTGAGGATAAATCATTGGGAAACCAGAGAAAAAGGCTAATGATTAAAGATATGAGGCTCAATCATTGCCTTTTGTTTTGATAAATCTAGTTGAGAATCAAGAATAGGGTGCCTCTGATTCTGAGAATTATTATGTAGAGGATTTAATCAGAAAATTTTATTGAGTTCAAGAAGAAAATTATACTTTGATAATATAATTAGAAAATTAGAGACAAAAGTTTCTGAACATGATAGAAATTTCAGTTTCAAAAAATGATGTTGAAGCTTTTACCAAGGAGATGTTATCCATAGTTAGGAAATTAAAATCTAAAATTGTACAAAAATCAGATGTGGCAGATTCTAATATTTACATAGAGTAACAATTCACAACTGTTGGGAGAAATTATGAATGTATATTAGGTACTTCACCGGATCTGATCAAGATATTTCAGGCCATTACAACTGTAATGGGAAATATGAATGATATACTGGAAGATCTTTAATGTAGAAGTTCTCCATTATCTATTTTGTTAGACAATCAAAAGTATCTTGTTGAACATCTTATATCAGGTGAACCTGGAGTAAGAGTTTTTCTAAATTGGTTCACTAAAATTATAAATTAGTTAATAGAGATTGAAGAAAGATTACATGATTCATTCAATGTCAATATAATTGAAGATATCAATATGACTCTATAAGGAAGGGATCTCAAAGTCTAGTTAGGAGATGGACTAGTGAAAAGGTTGAGACAGCAGATGATAGAGTTCAAGGAAATTATTCAGAGGCACTGAAACATGTTTCACAATCCTTTTTATCGAAATATTGATTCTTGTTTTGGTTTTTGTCCTTGTATATATATTTTCTCAATAAAATATATTTTCATATCATTTTCATATGTTTTGATTTGTTTTTTATACTGTCTGTATTAAAATGTCAGTAATATAGATTCAAATATTGATAAATTTTTATCATATCATTTACTTAAGTCCAGTGCTACATTAAAATGTGTTATATTCATTATTAAATAATTTTTTTGATATCAAAAAAGTAGGAGAAATATGGATAAACAATACATTTTATTTTAAGTTTTTATTAATTATAAATAATTTAATGAGGAGGAGAAAATAAATTTATTTATATAAAAAAAATTGGATAACACAACATTTTATTTCACTTTGAAATAATTTTGTCAAAAGTAAATATTGTTTCTATCCTTGCAAAATTCAAAATTCTATGCAATAGATTCTATAAGTTAATTTCATGGGTTTCATGAACATCAAAAAGGGGGAAATTTTTGAGGAAGTGTTGTTTTCAACAATACAATATTTTATTATTATTATGGGGTATTTTTGAGAACCATAATCTATCTTTTTATAATTATTTTGATGATCCCAAATATGCTTGTTTTTTATTCAAATTATTTTACCTTGATTATATTTCAGTAAATTAATATTTATTTATATTCTTATTTTTTGAGTGATATTAAAGTGTTTAAATCACTTGGAATATTTTCCAAAGTATTCCGAAATCATTTTTCCTTGTTCTGGAATCACTGTTCAAACCCTCTTTTGAATAGTGTAAGTGTGTGGACAGAATCCTTCGTTTACATTACAGGAGTTAAAAATGTATGGTTACACAAACATACGTTATCGTCATTATATAGAAGAGGAACCCTACATTTTGATGTAACCTTACTTTTTAATATCAGAAAATTATAGAAGAAGGAACCTACATAAATATGGAACATTACGTTTGTTTTTGAAAAGTATGGTTCATTAACCTTACTTTTATATTTAAACTTATGTTCTATCAAAAAGTATAGATAATTAATCTTACATTTATTTAAGAGGAAAGTGTGGATAATATACCATACATTTGAGAGCATAAGAAAAAAGTATAGATGATCAACCTTATGTTTTAGATTTAGCTCACTTTTTAAAAACCATTTTGTTTTATAAAAAAGGTATGTTTTATATACCATACATTCTGAATAATTGAAAATTTTGGATGATCAAACTTATATTTGAGATCAAACATAAGTTTTAGATCAACCTTACATTGTCAATAATATGTTAAAATGGAATAATGATGTCAAGTTCAAACCTATGTTTGGTGTCAGGAATTTATATTTCGACTTTATTGAGCAATGGTCTTATACAGATTATCAAGCTGATTTCAAGCTAGATTAATATCCCACTATTAAGGTGAATATTTGAATGATTCAAATTCATTTATTTATTATTCAATGGATCGATTTAAGAGAAGTAATTCTTACCGGTTATTATGGGATATTACTATTTCTCTGTTATATGAACATTTGAATATCGTGATTCTTAAGGTGACTTTTGTGGATTAAAATTTATAAGGAATACTCCCTTCTTTATTTTTTATATATCTTTTCTATTTTGAATTACAAAATGAGTGAGAGAGATCTTCATGAAAATGATTATAAGGAAAATTTCTCATGTTTCTCGAGTTCAGTTTTTATAGTGGTATTCGAGATATAAATATATGTTGTTACAAAGTACGATAAAACTCTATTCTATAAAGAAGAAGAAATAGGTTAATGATTAAACGTTTCTACATCGAATATCTATCCTGGGCCCAGTTTTTGTCGGAGTTTCTGAATTTATTTCTATATCTATTGCAACCGGATTCACTCAGAACTGTCCTTACCAGAAGAATGTCTTTTCTCAAGATGATGATGATTCTACAGTCAGTCTTGTAGTGATGCAACTATGAAAAACATTTGGAATGTATTTTTAAACAAATTCACTTTTAATTTTGAGTAAATGGAATATCATACTAAGCTATGTATTCGGTATAACCTGATTCAACAATACCTACTTCTGGCATAAGACAATGACCCAAATACCCTCTTACTTTTACGCTTGAGATACAAAAGATGTACCTTCTTGTTTTCTGTCATCGTCTACAACTCGCGTACCTTCATATTTAAGAGATTCAGATACAACTGATGCACCTTAGTACTTTAATTCATAGGATACAACCTTGTTCTATCTTACTTATATGTTTTTTCAACAACCCATGTGACACCCCAAGCTTCCATGGTACACTCCTCTTTGAATAATAGAGCAGTGTGTGTTGTACGCAACCTCGAGTTCTGACACACCGTGACCAATAAAAGTAGCCGTTATGAATAGTAATACCCATGTTTTAAAATTATAAAAATTTTATGCTTCAAAATGGACTTCATTTTTGGATTCAGAATATCAAAATTAGCCTATGTTGAATTTTTGGTATTTTTCTAAGAACTTCCAATTTCTAATTAATAGTGAAAAATACTTAAAAACAAATTATTTAATAAAAATAATTTATAGTGATAAATTATACAATTTAGTGGTTATAAATTGTAATTATAATATATTTTTATCATTTTATCCAATGTTGGTCATTAGAATTAATTTCACTTTGAAATTGGACATAAACAATTGTCAATCTTTTGATTGATATTATTTCTTAAAAACAGGCTATTTGTTTTGGCAGTGGGAATTAATTATTAAATTAATTAATTCAACTTATTTGTTTTGAATTTTTTAAACTAGACATCATTTTTATTTAGGAATATCAAATATATCTTAGGGTTAATTTTTTGTGTTATTTTGAAAAACATTGATTTTTGATGAATTGTGAAACCACTAAGTGGTAGTTAAAAACTGATTTTTCGTTTAAATGAAATTTTAGCACCACTGTGATTTGAATTTACAAAATCCGACATACATCATTATCATTATGAAGTAAAATGTGGATCAATAGGATTAAAATAATTTTTGGTGAATAGTAACTTTTAAGTTTTATTAATCGCGATTAAAGGTAATTAGTGTATCTTAAGGTAAAAATAATGTTATAACAATATGAAATTACCTTTACAGTTGTCCTAACCTTATTGGGTGAGTCATGGATGACAAGAAAATCCATGGGTCATCTTGGGGACCCCATGGAGCCACTTGGGTTAGAAAATGACATTAATAACTTTTTATTTAAAGTAAAAATAAAATCGACACAAACATGTGTTGTTTTACTAAAACAATTATTACATGGGGTAATATAAGTTAAATTTTCGACTATAAATATTAATTGGAAATATAAAAATATTTCCTACATCATTATACTATTTTTATAAATTTGAGATATTATATAAATTAAATTTTTTATGACACCATGATGATGCAGGGATTACCTCATTAATTAACATTTTAAATAAAATGAAAAGATAATGTAAAATATAAGAAATAAACATGTCAAAAACCTATTGGATGGGTAGATTTCGAACCTTTATCACCTTATAATAGAAATATATAATTTTTGGACCTTTTTAATCCGAAAATCACTTCATAATAATGTAACATTTCATTACTTTCCACGAGTTCCCCTCCTCTCCTCTTATAAAAGGCCCCCACCACTACCACCTTATTCACCCCATAAAAGTCATTTGGCTTGGCCAACCTCTTCCCAAATACTCTATCAACATCCCTATCTTACTCCTAGAAGCCTCACTTTGGGAAAAAGTCTTCCAAAGGAAGGCTTTGGCTCAAATGAAAAAGAGTTACCATATTTTAAGGTAATGTCTTCTCTTATGTTATTTTGTTTTATTTTGCTTCTACAACCCCTTAACCTCTTTTTATTACATTATTTTGTAACAAAACCAGTATCTTAAATATAATAGAATGTTTTTATGAGAAGGATATGATTTACACTTACACACACCTTCGTCTAATGGTTAAAGAATATATTGTTTCTATTGTTGGTGAATTTTTTCCTCACGAAACGATGATTGTTCAATCTTCTTTTAACACCTATAATGGTGTCCATTAAGATGTAACTATATTTATATATGATATATATTATGTTTATGTTTTCCTTACGCTTCTGTATTTTTAATTTATGGAATACCTTTATGATTTCCATTATGGGTAAACGCGATAATTTAATTTTAGACAGTGCGGACTACCGCCCCCTCAAAGTGATTTGAATCGTTAATGCCATATGTTGGATGTATAAAGGATGGAGTAAATGATATTATATGTGATATTATACTTCAAATATAAAATACCTTTATTTAATTATGATTTCATTCCATTAAATACAAAATAGAAATGAAAGTAGCGTTTATGCGTACGTATAGCTTACCATCTCCATGAATGGTGCATTTCATTTCTTACCTCTAAATGTTACGTAATATTATGAATGAATGTATATAATGGATATATATGATATATATGATATCTAAATCATTAATATAATTATGAAAATAATGTATATTCTACCACATAAACAACTTGTAATTATAAGAAATTTATTTTTGACTCAAGTACCAAAGATCGAAAAAACGACCGTTATTAAATTAAATAATTACATAATGTTCATAATATGGTAATAAGTGATATAAAAGGAATAAGAAACTTGAAAAAGGTTCTTAAGAAATTATAAATTATCTCTATTTTATTATTCAGGAGGTTAAATAATGGTCGAGTCAAGTCGGACATGAGGTAAGGGACTTTGTCTCAATCTCAATTCATTGAGGCATATTTTGTTTTATACACAAATTTCTTCTATACGGTGTATTAACCCCTCTAACTTTTACGTTTATTCAAAATGAATCTTTCTATATGTTGTGTTTTACTAAATGAAAAAAAGGAATGTTTTCTTTGTCATACGTATGCGGTGACAATGACTTCTCCACCACCGTGACCATTATTTGAGTTTCGGCTTCCTCTACAAGCCATAACATTTTTTAAATGAAAAATAAATACCAAGTTTTAATTTTACTTTATTTTGGTCTTGAAAATGGTTTTGATAATGTTTTTATTATATCAATGTGTAGTATCAATATAATGTTATTGAAATGTGGAAATGTTATGTTTCCTTTATGCATGTTTTATGTGATACGATTATGTTATGGTTTATGATATGTTTAAACCTGTTCATATGAAGAATGCATTGGCCTTGGCTACGTTGTTATGATAGTCTGGCATTATGTATTCCATCATAATGAAAGTGGTTATAGATATTGCATGTGATTATTCGAATAGTAGAATATCCATGTGAAAATGTAAATGGAATTATTTCATTTTATTTTTCCATATTATTCTGATGTTCAACATTAAAATGCTTTTGTTTTAGTTATGATTTGCCTTAAATGTTTATGTTTATTTATGAAAGATTCCCCTATATTGTTATCCTTACTAAGCATCAGAGCTCACCCTTTCAATGTTTTTATTTTTCTAGGATGTGTAGAAGTATTTTATGAATGACTTGAAGGGATAATATGAGGGGATATGAATACAATATGTTGTTGTAGTTTTGTATTACTTGATGATGTAATGTAAAACTTATGAATGTATCTAGTGTTTCAAGGCTACTAAACTGATCAGTCTTTCAAGAATTGATCTTTCTGATCATGCCAAGTTACGCAATAATGCACCGACTCTGGGTAACTGGGGTTGGGGCGTTACAACCCATGTACGTTATTGTTTTTGGGAATTGAATACAGCCCATATACCGTCTCGGCTAATATAAATATTTTCATTACATATTGCATTGGAGATAGATATAGGTCCCACTCATCTCATAGTCAAATTAGACATATATGTTCCATAAAATCATCAACAATTATATCATAAACTCTGAAATTAAATGGTTATCATTAAAATATAAACCTATCGTAACATATGGAATATAGTTACTAGTTTAATAATCATTCCTTCAAATTCATAACCGATGAAAGAGAAATAGAATTCACAAACATGTAACCCTAGAAGAGAAATAAGTTTCAAATATTCCAATACATTAATAATAACTCATTCATAGAAATAATATGAATGGATACTTTGGATCATTTTGTATAAGGGAATGAGTAATATCAAAGTATGTCATCAGAAAATGAAATTAATTATGGAATATATGTCAAAAAAATATTTTGACGAAAATATCCTTTCATATATTAAAATTATTTTTAATTCATAAAACACTTTGAAAATTATTTTCATATAAAATAACATGAAAAATATAAAGAATACTTTAAATCGTTATGAGAACTATTTTCTTTGAAAACATATAAAATATAATTAATTATATTTTGAAAACATTTTAAATTAGAAAAAATTTAAAACATATAATTAAATATTAAAAATGTTTTGAAAACCTTTTTGCATGAAATCATGTGAATTTATCTTGAAAACTTTTTCAAAACCATATCTTTGAAAATACATTGAAAACATATATATAAATGGCTCGAAATAGAATTTAAAAGAAATTTCCTTGAAATATTTTGAAATAATGTTGAAAACATATTTAAAAAAAATATAAAAAAATTTCATAAATAATTTTCCTAAAAATTATCCTTTTAAAAATGAATAGGATCTTCAATGAAAATATGGCAGCTAAATCTGTACATGTCATACAAGGTAGAAATAAAATTCCATTGGATTGGTAAAAAGGATATAAAAATTCGTTGTATGGATAGATACAATAAAATTAATTTAAAGAGATCAGTAAAAATTAACTATGTATATAAAAGGATAATTTTACAATATTCATTGAAACCCTTTTCCAAAAATATTATTATGAAAGATCATAGACTTCAAACCGAATAGAAGGTAATGATCGGATTTAATAAAAACAAATCATTATCTACCATATTTAACATAGTGTTAAATAAATGTTATTAATATATGAATAAATCATTAATAAACATATTATAAAAAAATTCAACATTTTTTTGAAATATGGATCATAAGATTTTGTTAATGTAATTATAATAAACAATCATGGAAAGCAATGAGATTTTATCAATGACCTCATATAACATGGGGACATGGGATCATACTCTACATGTATGACATGGATATTGATTTAAAGTTATAATATCATAAAAAGATGTAAATTCATGATATAAATTTTAAAATTAAATTATATAAACCTCTAAAGAGAATTTTGATTCATAATAAAACATGGGTCTCAAAGAAGGGAAATTAAGACCAAATGATTTCATCGATATGGTAACATTGGAAACAGAATAAACATAAAGGAAACATAATTAAATAAATATTTTAATACCCATAATTTTAATTATATGATATAGAGAATTTAATCATTGACATTGCATACACCGCACAAATGGAAAAAGTGGCGAACATAGCATGTATCTCACGGAAATAAAAAATGAGATGAAATCCTCATACCTTGTGTCTTGAATATCATCTTAATCATTCATAAAACCTCTATAATAAATATAAAAATATTATAAATATTATAGGGACCATATATTATTATATAAAAT
Organism: Viscum album; assembly: GCA_963277665.1. Taxonomy (NCBI): domain Eukaryota; kingdom Viridiplantae; phylum Streptophyta; class Magnoliopsida; order Santalales; family Viscaceae; genus Viscum; species Viscum album. The sequence continues at coordinate 1,925,735,743 of OY728159.1, forward strand.
ACCATATATGGTTTTATTATGGGCTTATATTTCTAATTTTTAACAATCCTTTGTTTAGGGTTCACTTCGGATAATATTCGATTTGTTCTTCCCATGAATCTTAATTTGTTATATCAATGGTCCTAATACTTATGTCATGATTCCAAAATTTTAAAAAGATATAAATATCATTTATATCCATTATAATATTAATATAATAATTTATATATTATATAATTAAAAAAGGGAATACACCATTTATGGAGACATTATGACGTACGTATGAATGAATGATATTTCTATTTCCATTATTGCATTGAATGATAGAATGTAAAGAGAATATATGTATACATTTATATAATATTATTAATTAATAATTATAATTTAATATATATCATATAATTTCAGTAATCCCATCCTTAATTGATTCAATTTATTGTGCGAAAGAATCACAGAGCATTGAAGGGTTTTTAGTGAACACTTACTCAAATAAAATTATCATATTTATAGAAAATTGTATGTAAATAAGATATGTGTTGTAAAAGGAATAATTAATATTTATGTAATAATAAATATAATTTTTAATATATATAAATTTTTTCCCATCATAGTTCCCATCATGATAGGTAGTAAGAAAGATGACCAATCATCGTTTTGTGAGGCGAAAGATCATCGTAGAAATAAACTATATATTCATTACCCATTAGATAGAGGTGTTTGTAAGTGTAGGTAGAACATAAATAAAAATATAACCGTAGTATATATTTTATACAAGTTTCATTATTATAACATTGTATAATATGATTTGTGTGGTTAGAGAATAAAAATAAAAGAAAGGAGCTTGGGAGAAGGCATTACCTCTTAATCAGGTAACTCCTTTTAGATTCACCCAAATGGCTTCCATGAAGGACTCTATTCCCAATGGTAAGATTAAAGGAGGATGGTAGGGATGTTTTTAAGAGTATTGATCATGTCTTTGTAGAACCAATGTGGTTCGAGAGGTTTGAAGAATAGGTAGAGTGGGTGACAATTATAGGGAAGGGATAGGAAAAACATATAATTTTTTAAAACAAGTCAGGTGTATCCAAATTTGAACATAAAAAAGTCATACCAACCCAACTAAACTCAATAATGTAAGGTTGATTTACTAAAATTGACCACAAAATGGGTTTTGGACAATATTACAGCCCTTTTTGGGTTCTATATTTCATGTAGTGTCCTTAAAAATGCTTAATTTTACAATAACTTATGTAATTAATTTTAATTACATTCACTTATATGTTTTTAAAAAACAAATATGATCATATTATACATTATAGACTATTATGATTCGATAAATGGAATAATATTTTTCAAATTATGAAACTAGAAGTTAATGAAATTAATTTAAAATTTATCTCACTGATGGAGATACACTACGGCTTATTAAATCTAAAAATTTAATCATAATATTTCTATAATTTTATATCAAATTTCATTGTGAAATTGGATACAACAACCTAAATTGAAAAATATTATCTTATTAAAATTTTAAACCAATTTTGAATATAATTTATCCTTATAAATAAATTATATAAACCTGTAGTCTTGATTTAAATTCAATTATATTTATATATTTAATAAAATAATGATACCTTACAAAATATTACAAATAAATTATCCTAAACTATTTTTTTATGATTAAATTAAAAATATAATGATTTTTTGATATTTTAATTCTATAAACTCTCCATAATTTTTATTTTAAATGGATTCTCCATTAAAATACATTAAAACAACCATTATAAAAAAATCTGGTTTTATGCATGAAATATGGGATGTTCTTATATTATGTATATAAGTTATGTTTGATGAATATAGAAAATATTTTACTAAATATATAACATATATATTAAATATATATCTCTTACTAAATGTAATTACTTTAATTTATAAATATTAAAATTCCTTTTGACCATAAAAATATTAATATATTCAATCAACTTAAATCGAATTTCATATTCATTTATAACTAATTGATAAACAAGGAATTCATATTATATTTTTGAAAATAATATATTTTCATTAATTATTTAATACTATTTATAACATCATATTTAATATCTATTTTTTATCACAATATATTAAATAATAATAATTTATTAATTTATTATTTTTTTTGGAAAAACATGGTCATGAATGTTATGCATGCCTTTGAGGAATGTAATAATTGCATATAACACAAGTTGACCTCAGTGTTTTGTGTAGAGAAATAAAAAATTTATCTTGTGTGTATTGCAATATTTATTTTGTGTTCTTTATAATTCAATCAAAATATAGTGAATTAATTTTAAATATACTATTTATAGTGATATGTAAAAAATAAAATTATCTCAAATGTTAAATAAATTTGAAAAAAAATAATTCACAAAATATCAGGGTGTAACACACAAGATACATGTGGGAGGGAGTAAATTATTAAAGAACATTGGCCTTATCTTTTTGTTATGGAAAATACTATATAGTATTTCTATTGAATAATTTTAATATATTGGGGATATTATAACTTCCTCATACTGCATTTTAGGTACCATGATACCCATCATTTAATAATTCTTATACTGGGTGTTTTTTTAGGTTTTTTTTGCTAAAATATTGAAAAATGTTGAATTTTCATGGTTGTTTTCATTTGGGGAATGATTTTTCTAAACTATGCACCCACCTAGTGAAAACCTTATGACCCTATGAATTGGTGGTTTTCCATGATGCTTCTTATTTTTTTACCATGTGGCCCATCCAAGGTAACATTGAATGTGTTACTTTTTAATTCATTTCATTATCTTGAAAATCCATGAGAAACAATTTTATCCCCAACTCAACACTAACTCAACAAAATTCTATTTTGAATCTCTTGTAGACTCTCAAAAATACATTTTTGATTCCCTCAAAAAAATTTCGGTGGATTGAAACACGGATGATATTTTTTGATTCCTCCCTGACAAATGATTCTATTCCTCTGCACTTTATCTAACTCTATTTTACTCTCATCCATATAGAGGGTTTGAGACTCATGATTTTAATAGTTATAAACTACGTTAATGAAATATTTATTCTGTGATTGATTATTTTATATCATTTTTCATAGTTCTTTGTAGTATGATCCCACTTTGGGTGTTGATTTTTGATTTTTTGAATAAATGATGGTGGTTCATTTTTTAGTTACACTATATAATTGAAACCTTGCTTTCCTCATTTAATATAAATTAATTTTTATTTCTTTATAAAAACATAATTTTACTTGAATAAGAACTGTGATTTGAATTGGACTTTTATTTTTGGTAAAACACCCCAAATTACATTGGAATTAATATTTGGGGCATATTTTAGAAATTTATGGAATTTTTGAAATGATTTGTAAGTTTATATTAGAAAATTAATTACATTTATCCATTGGAATCCAGTAATTTTTTTGTCTTATTAAGGAATGAAATATTTAAAACACCTTTGGTTATGAAATAAACGATTCATTTCAAGTAATATCACCATTCGGGAACATGAGCATACTATCATCTATCTTTTATCTTCAACTATTTTGATGCAATTTTTTTACCTTTCTTTTCCTTCTATTATTCCTATAGTAAGTATCCATCATCTGGGGACCAAGAACATCCTTTACTAGATATCAAGATTGGATATGGTATCAGGGGTACTTGGGTACCTCAGCTTGTTCATAACATTAGATCTAAGACATTGCAGAATTAAAATTCTTCTAAACCTACTAATTTAACTATGAATATAAAATTTTCAATAGTGAGGTGAATTTCATTCACAATGCTATTCAGATTTCAACATTCTATCATGGATGAATATATATTTTTCATCAATTATCTCATGAATGAGAGATTATAATTCATATAAATAATCACATTTAAATGTGGAAAATAATAAACTAATCCATATTACATTAATTCATAATGTGATCAATGGTGAATGACTTAAAATAATTGGTACATATGTTCTTATAACTGATGGTTCATCATTAATGTTCATTGATTAATGGGACATGGGTTGATACAACCATGGATTCAAATACCCTATACAATGGGTTAGTGTTATAATGTCACCCAAGAAAATGAATATAGATAGAGCCCCAACATCAGTTTATTTGATGATGATTTTGTCACATTGAAATGGATATATGGATGGTTCTATGTCTATATTGATCTGTTTAGTGGATGTGTATCATGATCCATATTATTTTAGTGTTTTTTCAGCCTCCTTGAATTTTTTTGTCGTGTAACTTTCATTGAGGATTAATTGGATGTATTATATATATATATATAGACAAGTTTTTTTATCCAACTAAGGGATTGAATATTTAATGCACCTCGTCCTCCAATAGGTTTTACTATTTGTAATTTTCAAACCCTATGGAAACTGTATTGGTTTTTAATTACCCAATAATGAATATGTAGTGGTGGTATGTTTTCAAAATGTATTTTTGATGCCAAGTTCACTAGGATATAACACGGTCATCAATGATTTAATAATTTTGATAATTTATTATCTTTAGTGATATGATATAGTGGTTCATAATTTACTATAAGGTAATTTTTTGTGTTATATCTATAATGATGATTAATGGATGAGTATTGATATGTCACTAATCCATGCGGTGGGTTCATACCACCATAATATCATCCAATTCAAACACTAGTTAGGTAATGTATTATCACATGTTGTTTATCTAATAAAAAATATATTTATGTGATATATTTTTCATATAATTATTTTTCCCATTATATCAAGCTTGAAAAAAATATAATAACCCTTTTTATGGACATTGGTTTTGGTTGGATACTATGTTGTACACACAACAAGCTTAGTCTCTCTAATACTTGAGTAGACATCATTGCTCTCAATAAAAATATGGAAAATATAATTTTTTTCTGAATATATTTTTTAGGAAGGACTATTAAGATTAGTTATATATGATCATGATAGGTTTCAAGACCTTATTTATTGACAACACCATTCTGTTCTTTATTTTGGTCCTTGTTGAAAGTGATCTACCAATGACAGATCTTGTTAATTATTGTTTGAATTGATTGAAATGTAATGTGTATTGATTTATTATACAATTATTAATATTATATAATTTTGGTTTCCATAATGTTGTTATTTTTATTTTATTTTTATGAAAAATAGACATCACTATTTGTCGATACCAGAGTTATCTATGAATTATTTTAGTTTAAAACATATTTTGTAAAAAATCACCATTATATAAAATAACACATTAAAATAATAATTTTTATCTTACATATAAATAGGTTTGATTGATGTGCATGGTAGACGAATCAAATCATCTCTAAGGTGGATTAGAAAAGGGATGTCGCAATGTGGAATAAAAGTTTGGTTTACTTTTCTAAATCTATTTCAGATATGATATACATGAGAGGAGTGATGTCAAAATGTGGGATAAACCTTCATTCAAAGACTAGCTAACCCATTCCTAAGGAATTTTCATTTCACCCATGTCATTATTGATATTATAATATTTTTACACTTTGTATAATATATTTAGATGAAAATTATTTCAAATTAAATATTTTTTTATTCACACATTTTTTGGGATAGATGAAAGTCATTTAAGAATAATTCATCATATGATGGACACAAATGATATTAATATTCATGTATGTGACATTTTTTGTGTTAAAATATACTTATTCATAAATTTAAGAGTCCTGAGAAATTAAATTTCATATTTTTAAATTACTTTTCAGTTTTAATATACATAACCAATTCATAAATATTAATTATTATTTTTTATGTTTGATTAGTATTAGTTTCACCCTATGTGGGATTATATGTACCTCAAGAGTAGTTAAAACTTGGTAGACTATTGATAATCTTCGATATACACATGGACTAGTTCATTTTTAGGATAGTGTCAGGTGTTTTTGTTAATGCCGTCCCTAAACATTCATAACGTAAACAACAAAAAATTGTTATAATATTATTCACTATTTCATTATAGTGACTTGATTCACTATCAACCTACTTCCTACACCCATTAGGGTGGGAATTATAACAATCCCTTAAAGGTGGATCCAAAATTCATATAATGCTCGTAAAACATATTAATAAACCAATTTGATTGAGTCTACAATAGGATTTAGGGCTTATGTGAAATATATAATTGATTTATTATTCAAATATATAAGAAAAACAAGAGATATTATTATATATATTAAACCAATATTTATTCTTGGGGTAGCTCTATTGGTTATATAAATTGGAGTAGTATATATTTGGACTAAATTTAATTATCTTGAGAAAACAATAATTTTTTAATGATTACTTCCTACTTTCATCATTGTTTAACAAAGAATCTATAACATATTTTTTTGGGAGAGTGTAATTTATATATTAATATTAAAAGGATTTTAATCCCTATTTATTGAGGTTTTACATCATTATACTATTTTTTATTATAAAACTATATAGTTTGGACATATTATTAAGATGGAATTCAATTAATAAATTATATTTCTTATTTTACAGAGATGTTTTATTTTTTACCTTCTCTCATGAGTACACATATTGTTATAGATATAAATTTTATGGAAAAAATAAGGAATTATATATCTGTATTGGCTAATATTTTTCACTATAACGTCTTGGTTCCAAGAGCCGCCCATAGGTGCCCTGTACCCTATTGGTCACAGGGCCTCATGAAAATTTACCCAAACGCCAGAGGCTTTCGACTAGCAGTGGGGGACTTAGGTGTGATAGTGTGAAAACTATTCCCCCATTTTTAGTGTAACACAGTGGAGGTAAAATAGATATTCAATAGCCGAAGTAGTAAATGAATGGAATTAGTAAACTGTTGAAGACAGAAGGAATAAACAATTGGATCACATATTTATATTGATTCATAATATATATTTCTAAGAAAGTATCAAAAGAATTCACAGTGCTAGAGTACAGTAGTAAACAAAAGTACAAAAGAAAATAGATAAAATACAACATCATCGCATGCCTCGGCTTAGTCCCATGCTCTCCTGCTCCATATCAATCAAGTACCTAATGTGGAAGGACACTTTCCCTTACCTATACCTATAACAATATAATCTGTTTGGTCCCAAAAGAATGACCCCAATAGGGTGGAACCCAGTAGGTAACCACCAAAAAATATGTTCCTAAATTTCAGTGAATATATATGGAAGGTAAGAAGAAAAAATAAGTAGTAAACAAGGAAGTACTCAAAATTAAACAATCTTACAGTTCCATTTACAAAAACATACATTCATGTATTTCATCATCCAAAAAACTAATACAATCAACCCTTGGGGTAGTTCCCACAACCTAACCCCTTTGGTTAACATTATATGAGAACATTGAACAAAGAATCTCTGATGAAGAACTCACCCTCAATTCTCCCTATAGTTATGTGTGATCAAAGACTCTCTGAGGAAGAACTCACAATAAATTCCCCCTATAGTATTTTAAAACTAATCTATAGACACACTGAGGAAGAACTAAACGTAAATTATTCTTTTGGCCTCATAACATAACTAAAAACACGCTGAGGGAGCACTCATCATCAATCCCCCCCAGCGTCTCCCATCATGATAATTATAACAGATACTCTGGGAAAGCTTTCAACATCAATTTCCCCTATGGTATCACTACACAAGGATTCCATAGCCCCGTGTAATGAAATCATGCACACATAATAAATTGAAGTCAAATTAAACCTCATGAACTACTTGTATAAAAAAACTAAAACATATTATATCATGTCAAATAATAACCACTCAATCCTAACAATACATGGAATGGAAAGCAAGTAGCAGCCAAACATGAAAGGATATACCCAACTGTCAGAAAATAGAAATCAAGGGAAAAAAATCCATAGCATGGAAAAGATATCCCTAATCACAAACAATTAACCTCTATCCAAACAAACAAGGAATAGAGTGCAGTAAAAGCAACAAAAACCATAAAAACGCACTTCCCCAAATAAGGGTATTGGGAACTTTTTCCCATATAACTCAAAGACTATATAAGGGAAGTCCAAAACCACCTACATCGACATTTTACGAACAATATATGTGAACCTCATGCCTTGAGTCTCTCTAGAACTCCTTAGATCTACAAAAATCATTATAAAGTTCAACCGAGGATAACTTCTGAGAGAGGAGAAATCAAGAGATGATATTTGATAAGAATGAATAACTCATCGTGGAAATTTCAACATAGTCAATGATGATCGATTCAAAGAACAGACGACAAGTAGGAAGCTTGGCTAAGATCTGTGGATGTAAAGTTCCTCCTAGATGAGATAAATGAAGAGAAAAAGGGATCTTTCGATTAGATGTGACCTAAGACTGTTTAATGAAAAAATGAAAGTACATGTCATGTAATTTAAAAGTACACGATATATACATGCCTTTTTTGGCCTCCACATTAGGTGGTCTCAAGGTCACGACACTCGGCCATGTACCCAGCCATCACACAGCCAGTACACAGACACGCACAACAACTAAGTACAAATTGTGTACATAAAGTACACAGTGTGTACTCATGAAATTTCAAGAAACTCCTCTTTTTCTCAAAATCCCCGAGAAGGCATGATTCAAACCTAAAAATAATATCTGGGTTCTTACAAACTTCCTCATATTAAAGAAATTCATCCTCAAATTTGCATAGAAATGTAGCGTAGAAGATGAATCCTTGAACAGATCCGGCCACTGCAACAGTAAATCGGCCTCTATCTTCTAGGTCTCGTCCTGTACTCACCCATGATTCCATAGCACTCATACAAGCGGAAAAGACAGGCCATATAAAACTGTCAGACTATGCTAAAATATTTTGATATGATGATCTTCAAATGATGCGCCATCTTGTAGATCAACCTCCTCAGGTTAGTAAACATGAGAGGGGTTTGAGAAGTAACGCCAAAGCTATGAAACATGGAAGACCTCATATATAGCCTGCCACCTCTGCAGTAACTACAACCAATAGGGAACTGGACCAACTCTCCCTAACACCTCAAAAAACCTGTCATACCTCAGCTAATCCTTAACCTATCTCATAATCCTACTGTGTCCCATCCACGGTGTGACACGTAAGAAAACATGATCCTCGAACTCGAACTCCAGAGGTCGTCTCTGTCGATCAACATAAGACATCTATCATGACGGTGTAGTTTCCATCCTCTTCTGAATCAAATCTATCTACTATATAGTCTCTTGGACAAGAGAGGTCCCAGCATAGCTTCATCTCCTACCACCAGCCAATATAAGGGTGATCAGCATGGCCTACCGTACAAAGCCTCGAAAGGTTTTATCTTAATAGTTTCTTTAAATATATTATTGTATAAAAACTCCCCAATAGGTAAGTTCTACTCCCATAAACCTCCAAAATCTAGGATTCATTCTTAAATCTTGTCCTCATGATTGTAAATTGTATGCTCGGACTTGCCATCTGTCAGGGGATGGTAAGCTGTACTCAGAAGTACCTATGTACCCAAATCCCTCTGAAGTCCCTGCTAATCTCGAGAATAAAAACATGCATCCCTGTCAGAAACAATGGAGTGTGAAACCCCATGTAGACGTAAAATATATAGGATGTACAACCTTACTAGCTCTTCAACACTGATGGTCTCCTTGATCGGCATGAATTGAGAAAACCTCATGAGTATGTCAATGAAAACTCACCTACATCATGCCCTCGAGGTGACCTCAGAAAACTTGTCATGAAATCCATCATAACATTATTCCATTTCCACACTTAAATGTGTAACTACTGAAAAACACCTACTGGTCGCTGATGCTCTACCTTCACTTTCTTATAGTTGGGACACATCATTAAAAAATGATCAACATCTCTCTTCATACAAGGATACCAATACTGATGGTGTAGATCTCAATACATCTTGGTAACCCCAGAATGAACTGCCCAAATTGAGGAATGAATCTCTCACATCAGATCCTTATGTGTGTCTGTTGGAACCCACATGCATCCATGAAAATGAAAGAACTCATCCTATCCTTCTTACTATCCATGAATAGCGTCCTCTCCCAACACATTCTTCTGTTGGACAAGGCCTTCTGAACAAGATAGCCTCCTCATTCGCACTCGTTCATGAAGAGTAGAGGTAACATCTAAAGATGATTAAAACACCTGCCCCTTTCTTTCGTGCACCTCCAAATGCATTTAAGGGAATAGATCCATAAGCTTCCACTCACTACTGGCCTCCTGAAGTACCTATATCTGATTCCACGTAGACAATTCATTATCCACAACATTGCCTTTCCCATCTGGGTAGGAATGATCAATGTCAAAGGACCAAATGTACTCAACCCACCATCGCTGTCTCAAATTCAGATTGTGCTGAGTGAAGATATACTTGAGACTCATGTGGTAGGTGAAAACCCCAGAAATATATCCTATAAGTAAATTTGTCCAACATAATAAAGCATGAACAACTATAATAAGCTCGAGATCATGTGTCAGGTAGTTCCTCTCATGTGGCCTCAAGTGCTGAGACCTATATGCAATGACTCCTTCTTCCAACAGAAGCACTGCTCCCAGCCCGATACCTGTTGCATCACAGTATAGAGTATAGCTCTTTTCCAGATCTGAAAAAACATGTATTGTGGCTAAAGTCAACCTCCTTTTCATCTCATGAATGTTTGACTCACAATAATATGACCACAATTACATCACACGCTTATTAGTTAAACCCATCTGTGGTCCTAATAAAGGTGAAATGTCCTATATAAAATGCATGTAGTAACCAGATAGCACTAGAAAACTATGTGCCTCAAAGTCATTCTTCTGCTGCTCCTGAGAAACTACCCGTCTATCTTTCTTTAGTTCTACTGATACTCTTGTCTCTGAGATAACATGAAACGAGAAGTGAATTTGGTCCATCCAAAAGGGTCATTTAGTGAGCTAAGCATATAACTAATGGTCTCTTAGTGAACTCAAAATGATCTCAAGAAGTGTTTCATGGTCACGTAGAGTGTGAGAATACCCCAAGATAACGCCCAGGAAAACCACCACAAAAGAATCCAAATATGTATGGATCACTCGTTTCATCAATGCGATGAAAACCAAAGACATGTCCGGGGAACTGAACGGCATAACCACATGCTCGTAGAGAACATACCTACTATGAAAGACTGTAAGATGCATATCTGATGGTATAATGCACAACTGATGATAACATGATCTCAAGTTAATCTTTGAGAACACCTAGGCTCCTCAAAGCTGATCTAAGAGATCATCCATCCTCTGAAAGGGATATCAGTTATTGACCATCAACTAGTTCTACTTCTGATAATCTACAAAAAGTCTGAGGGTGACATCTTCCTTTTTCTCAAACAAAATAGGAGAACCCTAATGAGAATTATTGGGTCAGATGAAACCCTTTTCATGCAGCTCATCGAACTACTTATTGAGTTCTACTAACTCAGATGTAGCCATCCAATAAGGAGGAATGCACACCAGTGCTGCTTCTATAGAAAGCTCAATAGAAAATTCCAACCCTCATTTCAGAGGAAAACATGAAAAGTCCGCTGAAAATATTCTCTAAAAAGATCCACCACTAAAGGAATTCCACTGGTCATCAAGTTATAGACTAGAAAACTGGATTGTAACTCCTCCAAACCCATGATGATCAGGTCTCGCTCTGTTCACCTAAACATCCCATTCACCCTTATGATGAAACTATCCACACTCTAGCGATGTGAATCTCACCCTATGTCAAAATAAATCAATAACATACATGAAGATAACCAACAACTCTATTCTAATAATGACATCATATCTCATCATCTCTAGGATATAGAGGTCCCTGAAGAAGTTACACCCACAATCCTCAAAAGAGAAATCTGTGCACTGACGTACACTAGCCTTTATAGTTCCCAATGGAGTGTCTAGCATCAAGAAATAAGTATAAAAATAGGATAGTGAACCTAAGGCTCTCCACAACATCAAAAAGTATAAATATATCGGAAGACCATATATCAAAAAGAGAAGAAGCTAAAACTGGGGCAACTAGGATCATTCCTCAAACTCTAGAGTGGTCCAGTATCCTGCTTCTGTTGGGTCTGCTCTACTGCAAAAGTCTAACCTATACCACAGCCCTATGACCCTACCTGACCACCCTGAGCTGATCTACCATACTTTCGATAAAGGCCTGGTGACTGAACACCATGGCCACAACCATCACCTTGGCCTGAATGGCTGGAAGAACACCAGTATCCAGACTGATGGAATACTTGTGGTGCTTCTCCTGAATGAGTTGTCATAGAAGAACCAATATCCCCCGATGCAGGGGAGAATATCTGATAGGAGTGTTGATGATGACCCATCTTAACACATGATCAGCACTCCACTGGGTATCTTTGGAAACATGTCCTAGTATGCATGAACTTTCCACACTGGTAGCATACCACCTAGTTACCTGAAGGTGCATCCTTTCTACTTGGATGTCCCCGTGTAAACTCCCAATGGTGCTTTCTGCTATCAGCTGGAGAAGCACTACATCTTGATGAAGAACTGCCCTTTCTCACTGCTCCAAAATCCCTAAGGCAGCACTCTATGATCAGTACCTGATTAATGACAAAATATATCAAAGTCAACCTAAAGATGTTAACCTGAGATCAAATGTCATGTCTGAGTCCATCCTCAAACATCCTTTCCCGAAACCTCCTACAATAGGCATGAAGCATTGCAACTCTGGGAAGTGAGATGAATACTCCATAATAACAATAGTACCCTACTCCAGACTCATGAACTCTGGGGCTCGATCTTCCCTCAATGTATCAAGGTAAAAGTAGTCATGAACAGTATGATGAAACTCACCCAAACCATAAACTACTAGCATCTTAACATTCAGATCACATCCCACAATATCTTGGATGAATCCAAAAGAATATACGTAACAATATTGATCCACCTCTGTTAAGGTGTCTCAAGATGGTCGAAGATCGTCAGCATGGCTTCTAGCCAGAAATCTGCAGCCTGGGGTCCTCCTCCCCTAAGAAAGTGGGAAGATGTTGTGGCTGAATGACCTGTGTCAATTCTACCATTGACGGGGAATGATGCAGTACTCCCTAGAAGGTCTTTATAAATCACCAAAATCCCTCTTGAGAATTGTGCCTCAGAACCTGTATCTGGAATGATGGATGGATCCAAGACTGGAAAAACTGGAGGGTCTGCCTATAGCCCTTGGTAATCTATATTTGGTGTCTAGTCACAGCATTGTAACTGGCAGACAACTGGAGGACGTCTTGGTGGAATGACTCTGCAAGGTCAAACACACACCTTAGATCAAGATTAACTGCGACTGAAACATGGATGTGTAAGAAGGGAAAAAGGGAAATTAAGAATTCATGTTTTTCATAACATTGATACATGGTGTTTATAATTCCTACACAGTGTGTTCCCTTAAGCCTTGACATGCGCATGTACTTATACCAATCCAATTCATTGTAACACCCCAAACAAGCGACGTGTTGTCCTAACACATGACATGTACTAGAATCATATTCCCCACCCCGATTTATTCTACACGGATAAGCCACATAGCTCTCCTAGAACTGGACTACAAGGAATGTTAGTGCCAGACACAACGTGTCCTAGAAAAACTTCACCGACCCATGTTGTTAGTTACATGGCTGGTTACACAGCCGACTCAACACGACATGTTTGTTCCAAACACAATGTATATTAAAAATATTTCACCGACCCATGTTTTTTTCAACATGGCTAGATACATGGGTTACACTACATGGTGCATTCAAGATTGACACTATATGTATAACATATGTTTTTATCTATCTGTGATGTTAGTCACACGAGTGGACACATTGTCTTCACAACACGTCATGTACATCAGGAACACGACTAGTTCCACCAATGATTTCCCAACCCCGTGTCTCTACCCACATAGCCAATGACATGGTTAGAGTCTACACAGTGTGTACATACAGTGCACGACATGTACTTAAGAAAAACAATTTCTTACCGAATAGAAGGACACATGGCATGTATTTATCATTACACACCATGTATTCTGGGTTATTCTGTACAATATGTATAGACCTGTAAAATTCAAGGGAAATGTTTTCTTAATTTTCTTTTGAATTTTAAAAGAACACAGCTTCTGACGGCACCTGATTCCGAGGCCCGGTGGGCCCAGAATCATTTTTCCGAAGTTTAGCTCAGGTGCGTTTAGTGAACGAACGAGCGAGTTTTTCTATCTTTTGAACCGGTGTTCGGAATCAAAATATGAGGGAATATATAGAACTGTAGCACCGGTAATTACTTAATTAGACCTTTTCCAACGGTGCATTTTCTCGGGAGTTGTTTAAAATTTGAGGTTTAAGTGGAGAATAAAATAAAAATGTTTCCAATTTTATTTTTCTTCTAAGTAGTTTTATCCATTTTGTGGAAGTTGGGTTTCTATATTCCCTTGGGAGAATAAAGGATTGGTGGGTCCCACACTATCCCCCACCTTTTCACATTCCCTATAACCCCTTGAAACTCATCTTAATATCTTCCTTGTAATTAATGTTGTGACTTTCCCTCTCCTATCTTTTAATTAAGCCACCTCCTTAATTCAATTAATTGAATTGAGTTTTTAAATTTTAAACTCTTGGCATGAATTAATAAAATTATTGGAGCATATTTTATTTTTGGGTTAGATTTTTGGTGTTAAGGATTGGGATAGAATACTCAAAATCTATAGGAATGTTGATCGTCTTCGTAAGAGAACGCGAAGAACGTCAAGACCCCAACGAAGAACGTCGCCACCGCAAGGAGTGATCGTCGTGCCTTTACACTCCTCTCCGCAGCTGGTGTGAGACACCACTCCACCTCGGATGATCTCCGTTAATCTCATACGGTGCTTTACCTCATGACGTTGTTTCCGCGACACTCTTCGATCATCAACTTGTTATCGAGGTAGGGGTTTTATTTTGGTTCATGAACATTCATGACCATCAAAATTTCAATTTCTTATCCGCTTGATATCAGATTAATGGGAGGAGTTTGGACAGCACAAACACGGCCAACCCTCCTCCCCCTTTGATGATGTGTTTGTCGCGGCACGAACAAAGGTAGCGCAGTGCAATAACACTGCGCGGAAACAAAGAAGAAGTGCAGCGCCGTTGCGCCGCGCCGATGAGGCCGAACAAAGTCGTGGTGCCGTCGCGCCGTGCCAGAGAACCATGAAGAGGTCATGGCCAGAGCGGGTCCATGGCGGAGGGGCGCGATGCCGTCGCCCCGCGGCTCAAAGCCGGGGCGGTGCAAGGTGGGGCGGACAGAACCGTCGGCAGCCGGCACCTCAGAGGGGCGGGACCGCGGGGTCCCGCGGTGGCAGCACCGGCCTGCCAGACAGGGCCGGCCATTTCGGAGGGAAGACAGGGGGTCATAACCCCCGGCTGGAAAAGGAATCAGCACCCACGTGGGGTCGCGGTTTCAATGAAGGGGGGCAGCGCCCCCCCCCCCCTTCCCGCCACGGCTCGGCCAGCACCGAGCTGGCCGTGCGGGGTGCACCATGCCAGGCCAACCGGCCGCTCCGACGGGGTGGAGCCGCGCTGACAGGATAGGGCGGCGCCGGCGCCGCCAGGCCATGCCCTCTGGGCTGGACTCGGACTCGATTCGGGCCGACCCAGGGGGTCTCAGGCCGGGTCGGTCTGGACCCAAAACCCCCTAAAATTGGATAGGTTCGTTCTTTTGACCATATCTTGGGCTACAGACGTCCAATCGACGCACCGTCAGTTGTGATGTGATCCTTGGATCGATTTAGTCGTTTAGGTATATTACACTGAAGGTTTCAAAGGACTATGGGTATGGTCAGATTGGTTCGAACACGAAACCAACCGAGCCCTCGGAGCGGAAACGCTTATAAGTTGAGCTCTAGACGTCCGATTGACATGTTGTAGACATTGTTTGATTCATCATAGTGAGAAGGACCTTTTGGATTACTACGCTTGAGGTTTAGACGCATTTGGAGTGTGGTCCGGTAGGTTTTGACTTAAAAACCAACCGGGCCCCTGGAATGAAAAAGCCAATAACTCTCAGACCGGGTGTCCGATTGACACGTCGTCTGTCACGTTGAGTTCCTATTGTCGAGATGGAACTTTGAGATACATCAACTCAAGACTACTTGTTAGTTGATGTATCGACCCCTTGGCTCATGGAGCGGACCCCCTCAGAATCGATCATACTGTGTGCGGGAAGCCTTGAGCTGGCTACGACTACGACGACGATGATGACTGCACTGAAATCCTTCGTGGGATCGGCAGCGATGAAGACAACACTAAATTCCTCTGTGGGTTTGGAAGCAATGAAGACCGTACTGAAATCCTCTATGGGTTCGACAACAATGAAGACTGCACTGAAATCCTTCGTGGGTTCGGCAATGATGAAGACCGTACTGAAATCCTCCATGGGTTCGATGTCAATGAAGACTGCACTGAAATCCTCAGTGGGTTCGGCAGCGATAAGACCATCCTAAAATCCTCCGTGGGTTCGATGATAATGACTACTGTTCTTGTATCCTATGTGGGTCTGGCAGTGTTTGACTCTATTCTTGCTAT
The DNA here is from genome assembly GCA_963277665.1 of Viscum album. Lineage (NCBI taxonomy): Eukaryota > Viridiplantae > Streptophyta > Magnoliopsida > Santalales > Viscaceae > Viscum > Viscum album. The sequence continues at coordinate 1,925,752,332 of OY728159.1, forward strand.
CCTACGTGGGTCCAGCAGTGTAGCTGGTCTATATCCTATGTGGGTCCGACAACTTAGTTGGTTTAGTATCCTACGTCGGTCCCAGCTTAGATGAATCAGTGTCTATATCTGATCATCTCTATCACCTTACGAAGAAGTATACCTGTGTGAGCTGAGTCTTGACTTTCAATCAATATCTTCAACATGATTGACTTGCTTTCCAATGTGGATTGAGTTGTGTTATCCTTTGTGGATTGGGTTGTACTCTTATGTGGACGTGATCGAACATGGGCTCGGATGCTGGAGCCGAACGGGAATAGATGACTTAGGTATATGTATGGGCATATACCTAAGTAGTTTGGGTTAATACTTCTTGATTGCATATTTACATTGTGGATTATCCTTTGTGGATTCTAGGAGACCTTCGGGGGTCTCGGGGTCCCTACTGAGTAGCGTATACTCACCCCTGCACGGTCTATGCCCACACTAAGTTGTATAGGATGTAGACGACAGATAGCGCTGATCGTGGTTGATGCTCGTGGAGCAAGTCAGTACCTGGAGGTGGACCACTGGGCGGGGCGTACACGAAGCAGACGGCTGGACCCGAGGAGCTGAGGAGGTTATCTTGTACCCACCCTTCAGGTGGGACTTCCAGTGGACGGCTCAACATTGCTTCTTTACTTTCAGTTGTTGTACTTCTTTCTAGTTGTACCATTCATTCAGTTTGGGTTTGTATTCTAGCCCATTTACTTTCCGCACTTACTATTGTATTCAGTTTTACTTAGTGATTACTTCTGTTTACTTACTATGTGGTGTTTGTTTACATTATAAAGTCAATGTCTTCCCCTTGTTTTCGGGATTTATGCCTTGGTGCTAGTCGCCATCCCCTGACCTATGGGAGGTGGGCTTGGGGCTGTCATGGCACGGGTCTCGAGGACGGGTCGTGAAAAATTGGTATCAAAGGAGTTCGGTTCTACCATAGAACTCAGGACTCTGATCTTTCTTCTATGTGAAGCAATAGTGTTAAGGGTATTGAGTGTCGTTATCAGTCCAGGGAGTCCAGTGTTGGTGCGGCGGCCGACGTATCCGTACACCAGGACCATGACTTCTGATTTCTGGCTCAATCCACGAAAACATTGATTGCATGTGTGTTTCAAGATTTTTCTTTGTGATTACTTTGTGTCAGATCACCAGTTATATTATTCGACCGTGGCACACCTGTTTTTTTTTTCAGGATGGCCTCACGATGGCAGCCAGCTAGGGTTTTGAGTTTTGTGCGAGCTGACAGCCCACCGAGCGATGAGGCCTCGTTGTAGGGCCCTTTTTCAGCAGAGGCACCGACAGTACCACTACCCACCGGGCCACCGATGCCACCATCCCCAACCGCTGATAGTGCACATCACCTTAGTTCACTACATGAGTTTCAGCATTAGAGACCGCCCAGGTTTCACAGGGAGATGGACCCTCAGGCAGCTGATTATTGGATAGAGGCGGTTGTGCGAGTTTTCAGGTTAGTGGGGACACCAGCTGACCTCATGGTGATCCTCGCAGAGAGCCTCCAGCACGCGGCCGCATGAAGATGGTGGAGCTTGATACTCCAGGTGCACGATGAGGCTTCTCTCCTTTGGACAGACATTGAGAGCCTCTTCTGCTTAGAGTTCGTCCCAACCACCCTCCATGCGGTGCACATCCAGGAGCTTCTACAGCTATGGCTGGGCAGCATGACGGTCGCCCAGTACTCGGTGAGATTTACCGATCTCTCGCGCTATTCGACAGACATGGTACGGGACCCATTCTTCGGGGCCCGGACCTTCGAGCAGGGACTGAGGCATGAGATCAGGGCATCGATGATCTCTCTTAGCATTCCGACATAGGCAGGAGTACTGGAGCGAGCTCTTATCATATAGATCTTTCTTTTTGAGGCTACACCCGCAGCGTGACCTACCGCAGGGCAGCACGTAGCAGAGTCGTCTGCAGTGAGCAGTCGATGTATGTCACAGGGGTCCAAGTGGATCGGGACATCAGGCAGATGACCTCAGGACACTGGCTCAGAGGTGCGGGGCACACAGCGTAGAGCCAGCCTTCCGAGGAGCTGACAGTGCTACGCATGCGGCGGGTAGGGCCACATAGCTCGTGACTGCCCGACCAGCCGTGCAGAGGAGCAACAGATGGTTGAGGGGCCACCTAGGCAGAGGCAAAGGGTCGTCTGTGGCGGTCTGTAGGGAGCAAGAGGATGAGGCAGGGGAGCTGGCCAAGCAGCAGGTGGTGGGTGACACATTGAGGCTTTACCACCACCACCACCACCAAGAGGTCCACCCCGACCACAGGGAGCTGGTGGGCAGAGACAGGCTCAGCTTCAGGTAGTAGAGGACTACGACCACGGCGCACTAGAGATGAATCAAGGTACTATCTGTGTCTACTCCACCCTGCAGCAGTACTTATAGACACAAGAGCGAGTCATTCTTTTATTGACACTGCCTTTGTTCGGAGCTCGGAAATTTCGACAAAGCCGTTGGCTTGATCCTTACGGCTAGGGATTCCTACGGGAGAAGACTCGATGATTACGCACTGGTTCCGGTAGTGTGAGATTACACTAGGAGGCGATAGCTTCGGCTGGGATCTTCTTGTAGCAGTGTCGATTCCTTACGACGTCATCTTGGGAATGGATTTGTTATCTACAGTCCATTCTCAGATTGACTATATTAGGCGCAAGGTGCATTGTGTACGCACTGACGGGAGCAGGTTCACCTTCACCGGTGAGAAGGGAGCCTTGCAGTGCAGGATGGACTCAAGCAGAGGATAAGACATCCCATCACTCATTAGTTGGCTAGCCTCATACTAGGAGCAGTTGACGTGCGAAGTCTTAGTTTTCCTGTAGTGGTGGATCAGTATGCAGACGTTTTTCCTGACGACGTTCCAGGACTACCTCCTCGTAGAGAGGTAGAATTTTATATTGACATGTACCCCCGAGACAGCCCCGATATCCACTCCAGGATATCAGATGGCTCCCGCTGAGCTTCGAGAGCTATGGGTACAGCTGGAGGACTTTCAGGGCAAGGGATTCATCCGACCCAGTGTTTCACCCTGGGTTTCCCCGATATTGTTCACCAAGAAGGTAGACGGGAGCTTACGACTGCGTGTCGTTACCTAAACCAGGTGACAGTGAGGAACAATTATCCACTACTGAGGATTGACGACCTCTTCGATCAGCACAAGGGAGCATGGTGGTTCTCGAAGATATACCTCAGGTCAGGCTATCATCACCTCAGAGTTCGAGATGAGGACGTGTAGTAGATGGCCTTCAGATGTCGGTATGGCCACTATGAGTTCTTAGTTATGCCTCTCGGCGTAACCAATGCTCCAGAAGTGTTCATGGGTCTCATGAATAGGATCTTTCAACCACACCTTGATCGATTTTTCATGGTCTCCATCGACGGAATTTTGATATACTCAACCACTAAGGAAGAGCACGCCTACCACTTGCGGGTCGTACTAGACACACTCCTAGAGCACCATATTTATGGTAATATCTCTAAGTGGCAGTTCTAGTTTCATGAGGTCCACTTCTTGGGACACGTCATCTATGAGGTGGGAGTTGAGGCGGATCCTGCGAAGATTGAGGTAGTGCTATCTTGGGAGACACCCAGGAGTGTGACGGAGGTGCGCAGTTTCTTGGGTCTAGTTGGTTACTATCAGAGATTTATGATAGACTTTTCCAGAGTTACGACACCACTCTCAGCTTTGACGAAGAAGGGTTAACCCTTCGTGTGGTCAGTTAGATGTCCGCCGATCTTCCAGGATCAGAGACAGAGATTGACCAGCGCACCTATCTTAAGGCTACCGGAGGAGGGAGTAGGGTACGTAGTCTACTGCGATGCATCCAGGACCGGACTAGGATGTGTCCTGATGCAGGATCGGCCCGTGATCTCCTATGGATCGTGTCATTTGAGGCAGCATGAGCAGAACTATACTACCCATGACTTAGAGTTAGCAGCAGTGGTCTTTGCTCTGAAGAAGTGGAAACACTACCTGATGGGCGAGCGCTTTACAGTCTACTCTGACCACCATAGTCTCAGGTACATCTTCTCTCAGAAGGACCTGAATCTGAGACAATAGTGACGGCTCGAGTTCATCCAGGACTATGACTTTGAGATAGTCTATACTTTTGGAAAGGGGAACGTAGTATCCGATGCCCCCAGCAGGAGGACAGGCATTCAGCTACTCGGGGAGGCGACAGAGCAGCTAGCCACTTTGAAGATATCCTTCGTGGATAGATATGAAGTAGCCTTTCTTCAGTCACTCACAGTCACTCCTCCACTTCTTCAGCAGGTCAGAGAGGCACAGCATGGGGATGTTGATTGTGAGACGCGACATGCTTAGATATCCTCAGGACAGGCACCTGATGGATTCTCTGTGGGGGAGAGCACGTCGTCCTTTTCAGAGGATGTACCATGGAACCGGCTGCTTTACAGGAGGAGGTGTTGAGGGACTTTCACACATCCCCTCTAGCAGTACATCCAGGAGTGGAAAAGATGTACCATGATCTCAGATGACAGCACTGGTGGCCAGGTATGAAGAAGGTTGTGGTAGAGTTCATTTCTCGATGCCTCAACTTCCAGCAGGTGAAGGTAGAGCATCAGGCACCAGCAGGCTTGGCACAACCCTAGGTGGTCCAAGAGTGGAAGTCGGATGGGATATCTATGGATTTCATGACTGGACTTCCACGCACATCCATAGTTCACGACTCCATTTGGGTGATTGTCGGCCGACTCACCATGTTGGCCCAGTTCTTGCCCATCAGAGAGTAGGCCTCAGTGGAGAGCTTGGAGTGCCTCTACATTTAGGAGATAGTATGACTTCATGGTGTTCCATCATCTATCGTCTCCGATCGAGATGCTTGCTTTACTTTCTGACATTGGAAGGGGTTGCATGAGGCATTCGGGATGCAGCTACGTCTAAGCACCGCCTTTTTCCCTCAAATGGATGGTCAAACGGAGAGGACCATTCAAACTCTTGAGGACTTGCTCCGTGCATGTGTCCTCAACTTTGGTCGCAGTTAGGAGGACCACCTACCCTTGGTGCTGTTCGTGTAAAAGAAAAACTACCACTCCACCATCAGAATGGCTCCATACGAGGAATTGTATGGCCGACCTTGCAGATCAACTCTGTGCTGGACATACCCTAGGGAGTCATCACTTGTGGGACTGGAGACGGTCCAGGTAACGACAGAGAAGGTCCAGGTCATCCAGAAGCGGTTGAGGACAGCTCAGAGCTGGCAGAAGTCTTATGCTGACAAGAGGAAGAGGCCAATAGAGTTCGAGGATGGTGACCACGTCTTTTTGCGGGTCTCACCTCGATGTGGATTACAGAGATTTGGTCCGGGCGACAAGTTATCTCCATGCTTTATCGGACCGTTCCAGGTTCTCAGTAGTATAGGCGAGGTGGCTGAATGCCTGGCTCTACCACCTTAGTTGCACCGGGTGCACGATGTCTTCAACGTATCTCAGCTAAGGAGATACGTGCACGACCCGACGCATATCATCGACCATGGGGAGCTGGACATTGATGATGAGGCGACTTTTGCGGAGGTCCCGGTGGAGATCGAGGATCAACAGGAGTGGGTCCTATGTGGGCGGTCGATTCCTTTAGCGCGCATCGGATGGCCGCACAGGAACCTCCATGAGAGCACCTGGGAGCGGGAGGCTAAGATGCGTGCACAGTACCCACATTTGTTCCTCTAGTTTATGATGTATCTTTACGGGGACGTAAATCCCTGAGGTGGGAGTAGGGTAAAGACTCATAAAATTCAAGGGAAATTTTTTCTTAATTTTCTTTTGGATTTTACGAGAATGCAACTTTTGACGGAACCTGATTCTGAGGCCCGATGTGCCCGGAATCATTTTTAAGAAGGTTAGCTTGGGAACATTAAGTGAACGAACGAGTGGGTTTTTCTATCTTTTGAACCGGGGATCAGAATCAAAATCTGAGGGTACCGAAGGAACCATAGCGCCAATAATTCTTTAAGAAGGCCTTTTCCAAAGGTGCGTTTTCACGGGAGGAGTTGATTAAAATTTGAGGTTTAAGTGAAAAAAAAATAAAATTGTTTTCCAATTTTATTTTTCTTCTAAGTAGTATTATCCTTTGTGTGGAAGTTGGGTTGCTAACTTCCCTTGGGATAAAAAATGATAGGGGGGGCCCACATGATCCCCCACCATTTCACATGCCCCATAACCCCTTGATACTCTTCTTAATATCTTCCTTGTAATTATTGTTGTCACTTTCCCTCTCCTCTCTTTTAATTAATCCAAATCCTTAATTCAATTAATTGAATTGAGTTTTTAAATTTTAAACTCTTGTCATGACTTAATAAAATAAGTGGAGCTTATTTTATTTTTGGGTTAGATTTGTGGTGTTAAGGATTGGGAGAGAATAATCAAAATCTAGAGGAATGTTCATCTTATTCGTTGGAGAATGCAAAGAACATCAAGACCCCAACGATGAACGCTGTCACTGCATAGAGTGATCGTCGTGCCTTTCTTCTCCTCTCCGCAGCCAGTGTGAGATGCCGCTCCACCTCGGACGATCTCCATCAAGTGCATATGAAGCTTTACCTCGCGACTCTATTTCTGCGACGCTCTTTGATCTTCAACTCATTATCGAAGTAGGGGTTTGATTTTGGATCATGAACATTCATGACCATCCAAATGTCAATTTCCTAGCCACTTGATATCAGATTAACGGGAGGAGGTCGGACCGCATGAACACGGATGAGCCTCCTCCCCCTTTGATGATGTGTTTGTCGTGGAATGAACAAAGGTAGCGCGGTGCAACCGAACCATGCAGAAACAAAGAAGAATCGTGGAGCCATCGCGCCACGCTGTTGAGGCCGAATAAAGCCGCGACACCATCACACCGCGCTGAAGAACCACAAAGAGGCTGCGGCCGAATAGGGGTCACGACGGAGGGGCGCGGCACCGTAGCGCCGCGCCGGTCGGACAAGGCCGCGGCTCAAAACAGCTGCAGTGCAAGGTGGGGCGGCCGGAACCGCCAACCGCTGGCACCTCAGAGGGCAGGACCACAGGGTCTCGTGACGGCAGCACCGGTCGGCCGGACCGGGCCGACCATTTCGGAGGGAAAATCAGATGTCGTAACCCCCAGCTGGAAAAGGTAAAGGCCCCCATGTGGGGCCGCGGTTTCAATTATGAGGGGCAGCTGCCCCCCTTCCCGCAACGGCTCATCCAGCACCGAGCTGGCAGTGCGGGGCACGCCGCGCCAGGCCAGACCGGCCGCACCGGGCTGGGCTGGGCAGCGCCGGGTGGGCCGCGCCGCGCCGTGTGGGCTGGGCTGCATCGGGGTGCTGGGCCACACCCACCGGGTCAGGACGCACCCTAATGGGCCAGTACCTGACTCGGTTCGGGTCGACCTGGTTCGGGCCGACCCAGGGGGTCTCGGGCTGGGTCGGTCCGGGTCCGAAACCCCCTAAAATCGGATAGGTTCATTCTTTTGTCCATATCAAGGGATAAGGACTTCTGATCGACGCACCGTCAGTTGAGATGCAATCCTTGGATCAGGACGTTCGTTTTGGTATATTTCACTCAAGGTTTCAGGGAACTTTGGGTACAGTCGGGTTGGTTTGAACACGAAACCATCCGGGCCCTCGTAGTGGAAACACTTATAACATGAGCTCCGGATGTCCGATTGATGTGCCACCGAATTTTTTGGATTCCTATTAGTGAGACAGACCTTTTGGATTACTCCACTCGAGGTTTCGATGTATATGGAGTGCGGTCATGTTGGTTTTGACTTAAAAACCAATCAGGCCCCTGGAACAAAAAACCCAATAACTCTTAGACCGGGTGTCCGATTGACGCACCCTCTATCACATTGAGTTCCTCTTGTCGAAATGGAACTTTGAGATAAATCAACTCCGGACTATTTTTCAGTTGATGTATCGACCCCCTTGGCTCGTGGAGCGGACCCTCCCAGAATCAAGCATACTTTATGTGGGAACCTTAGAGCTGGCTGCGACTGCGATGACGATGATGACTGCACTGAAATCCTCCGTGGGTTCGGCAGTAATGAAGACTACACTGAAATACTCGGTGGGTTCGGCAGTGATGAAGACCGTACTCAAATACTCCATGGGTTCAATGACAATGAAGACGGCCCTGAAATTCACTATGGGCCCAACAATGATGAAGACCATACCAAAATCGTACGTGGGTTCGACTATAATGAATACTGTACTGAAATCCTCCTTCAGTTCGGCAGCGATGAAGACCATACTGAAATCCTTCATGGGTTCGATGGCAATGACTACTGTTCTTGTATCCTACATTGGTCTGGCAGTGTTTGACTCTGTTCTTGCTATCCTATGTGTGTCTAGCAGAGTTGCGGGTCTGTATCCTATGTGGGTCCGATAGCTTAGCTGGTTTAGTATCCTACGTGGGTCTCATCTTAGATGAATCAGTGGATATATCTGATCATCTCTATCACATTACGGAGAAGTATACCTGTGTGATCTGAGTCTTGACATTCAATCAATATATTCGATATGATTGACTTGCTTTCCTATTTGGATTGAGTTGTTTTGTCATGTGTGGATTGAGTTGTATTCCTATGTGGACGTGATCGAACTTGGGCTCGGATGTTGGAGCCGAATGAGAATTGATGACTTAGGTATATGTATGGGAATATACCTAAGTAATGTTGGTTGTTACTTTGTCATTGTATCTTTCCTGTGTGGATTATCCTTTTTGGATTCTGGGAGAGCATAGGGGGTCTCAGGTTCCCTACTGAGTATTGTATACTCACCCCTGCACGGGCTATGCCCGCACTACGTTGTGTTGGATGCAGACGACAGAAAATGCTGATTGAGGTTGAGGTTCGTGGAGCAAGTCAGTACTTGGAGGTGGACCACAAGGCGGGACGTTCCTGGAGCAGACGGATGGACCCGGGGAGATGAGGAGGTTATCTATACCCACCCTTCAGGTGGGACTTCTAGTGTATGGCTCGACGTTGCTGCTTTACTTTCAATTGATGTACTTCTTTCCATTTGTTCCTTACTTTCAGTTTGGGTTTGTATTCTGGCCCATTTACTTTCTGCACATACAATTGTATCCAGATTTACTTAGTGATTAATTTTTCTTACTTACTCCTTGGTGTTTTTTTTTACTTTATAAAGGCAATTTCTTCCCCTTTTTGTCGGGATTTATGCCTTGGTGCTAGTCGTCAGCCCCTGGCCTATGAGAGGCGAGCATCAGATAGTCACGGCACGGGTCCCGAGGACTGGTCATGACACAATAAGCCTCAGAAACAACTCTGGATCCTATAAAAAACTGAAACAAACATTAAAGTTAAATATTCCAATCCTCGAGGGCCCATAATCCTCATGAATGAAAACATTGCATCTTATACATGTCATACACAAGGAATACCAATACAATGATCCACCAATTTCTGATCCATGAGGGCCCATACACCTCAAGAACCAATGTTTTTCTTCCATTTAAACAAAACCTTACACAATCTAATACCATATCAAATAGAAGATATTAAATCAAGGCAACTATCACAACAACATGCAATTACTAATGCACCCTAAATGGAATGGCCAAGAATATATGACATTTGATCTTTATAAAGTGCCTATATGATGCATGAGATGGAATAATCCCATCTCATTGGGTTGAAAATGAAATAAGACCTCAATAATATTAAGAGTAACATCTCAAAACATATGAATAACACAATGGTGAAATCAAATCAACTATAAAATTTGCAAAACGAGACAAAATTGCAATAACCAAGGTAAATTGGCTTTTCTATGATCCGGAGTTAGATACTCTGTAGCACAAATTATAACCAACTACATATTCCTTCCTATCAATGGCTATAGGCTCCAAAACGTTAATCATGAAGAGAAGAACCCACCTGTGATACCACTTTGTAAAGTCTCGGTTCTGGGATCTACCCAGAAGTTCCCCGTAAACGTTTTCTAACATGGGCTCAAGCGCATTTCCCCAAATGACAGAGGCTTCTGACTAGTAGTGAGGGCCTTGGGTGTGGTAGTGGGGAAACTATTCCCTCATTAGCAGAGTAATATCACAGAAGTAAGACTGATATACATTAACGGAATCAGTAAAAGCATGAAATATGTAAACAACAGAAGACTGAAAGAATAAGAAACTGGGGAAAATATATATAATGATGAAGGATACATATGTCTAGGAAAGTAGCCAAACATGTCACAATGCTGGAATATAGTAATAATCTAATGTAAAAAAGAAAACAGATAAACTCTAGTAGAATCACAAGCCCCATCTTGGTCCCATGCTCTCTAGCTCCACATCAATCAAGTACTTAAAGTGGAAGGGTGCTTTCCCTTATCAGAACCTGCAACAATATTATCTGTTTGGGCCCAAAAGCATGACCCAAATAGGGTGGGTGGCTAATCCCCCTCAAAAACCACACAATGATCACTGTCTAACAGTCATTGAATATATATGGAAAGTAATAAGAAAAAAAAATAGTAAACAAGGAAGTACTCAAAAGTAAAACGTTATACTTTTTCATTTATATTCATTTACTTTCAGGTATTTAATCAACCAAAAACAAATAAAATAAACCCTCTAGGTTGTTATTATTTCCTATCCCCTCTGTCACACTTTACAAGAGAAGATATAACAAGACTCTCTGAGGAAGCACTCACCATCAATTCCCCCTATTGTGATATGTGATCAAAGACACTCTAAGGAAGAACTCTCCATCAATTCCCCCAACTGTTTTTAATGGAAATCTACGGACACTCTGAGAAAGCACTCAATGAAAATTCCTCCAGTGGACTCATAAATTAACAATAGACACTATGACAGAGAACTCATTGTCAATACCCCCTATGGTATCACAGTGTGATAATTATAACAAACACTTTGTGAAATCCCTCAATGTCAATTTCTCCTATGATCTCACTACACCAGGTTCCCGCAGCCCCTTGTTAAGAAATCGTGCGCAAAAGATAAACAACAGAAAAATTAATCCTCAAGAACAACATGGATAAACACCTATAGCATATCAAAGCATGTCTAATAATAACCAATCTAACCTAACAATAATAGGTATTGAATGAAAGAAGCAGTCTAATTGGAAAGGATAGACCAAATAGTAAAAAACAAGTAAACATGGGAAAAACATCCCAATCATGGAATGGATTACCCAATTCACAATAAATTCACCTCTATCCATACAAAAAAAGGCATATCAAAAGTCCAAAGTGCTAAAAAAACATAAACATGCAATACCTAGAACAAGGGTTTTGGGCACATTTTCACATATAACTCAAAGAATATCTTTATAAAGGTACACAACACCTACCTCAGTGTTTTACGGTTGATATATGTTATCCTTAGGCCATTAATCACCCTATAATGATGTAGATCTACAAAAAATCATAAAACATTCAAGAGAGGATAACTCGTGTGAGAAGAGAAATCGGTAAATGAAGTTCCAGAATAAGGAAGAACTCAATGTGGCAATTTGAACCTAATCGATGGTGGTCGATTAGGAGAAAGAACGGTGAGTTGGTGGATCAACAAATATCCACATCCATACAGTCAATCCTATAAGAGAAAGACGAAGGTAAAAATGGTTATATTGATTAGATGAAATCCCAGTCCGTTTAATGAAAAAAGATCACGAAACGTATTTTAAAAGTACATGGCATGTACATGCCTTTTCCGGCCTCCAATTTAGGTAGTCTCTAGGTCACCACACATGGCCATGTACATGGCTGTTATAAAACCAATACAGGGTCACCCATGACAACTGGGTACATGGTGTGTACATAAAATACATGGCGTGTACTCTAGATATTTTCAGATTCTCATCTTTTTTCTCAAAAACACCAGAAGGCAAGATTCATACCTGAAAAGAAGATCCATTTTCTTAAATGAAAAATAAAATAATATCTGATTTCAGGTATCACGACCATATTACAAAGTAAAATATTATTTAAAGTATTTCATCTACCAAAAATGCATCTTTAGTCAGGGTTAGAAGATGGTAATCAGTATATAATATGTTAAGGGGTGTACAATGTAACCATAATAGAGACCAAAAGGGTACCATGGGTAGGTTTGATAGAATCCATTTAATGGTATATCTTGGGGCATGAGTTCCCTAGATGAACTCTCATAGGTTTGTTTCTATAAGAATACTTTATAAAAAATTATAATAGACACAAAGTGATTTAATCATAATCAAATGAATTTTTGATTATTTACATAAAAATACCGTCTATTTTATTTTTCAATCCTAAACCATAATAATGATTTATCACACTCAAAACATATCATGTTGTTAACAAAAACATATCATTTTTTGTATTTATTAGATATATACTGTCTAATAATGAAAAATAATGCACACTTGTTCCTTAAATAAAATCAATCAAATTTTCTAAATTAAGGATACAATTAAATTATTTGAATACATATTATTTACGCATGTTATCACCAAAATTGACCTAAAGAATTTAAATTGTTGATACCAAAATTTAGAAAACTAAAAAATGTCCATTATAACAACATTTACAGGCTTTTTATTTGATGTTATTAATGAAATCAATAAAATGGTGACAAATTAAAAAAAGGTGACATAATAAAAAAAATATTTTTAAATAACACATCTATCATTTCAACAAAAGGAGATGTTATGGTATAATAGTAATGAAATTTATGAATTGGTTATGAGAAATTTATTGAAAATAATTTATATTATAAAATTACATTCATTCAGATATTGATTAAAAATATATATTGGTTTCAAAACAATTTAAGTGGAAACTCATTTAATATATTTAAATATAAGAAGAATCATCATTAATCGAGCATTGAGAATATAAAATAGTTTGTATAAGGATATGTGGATACACTATTAAAAAAATACAATGGAATGAAATTACAATTAATCCACCTTTGAAAAGATATAATGTTTTTTAAAAAATTATTTCTAGATGTTGAAAAATTGTGTTATTTTTAAAGGACATAAATCCTTATTTAGTTATTTAAAATATGTCTATTGAAAATGTAAAATGTAAATTTTGTAAAAAGCACATATTTAGATAGGTGGATGGATTAATTACTATCACACAAGATATCATTTATTTTATTTATTTAATTTAATAGGGAAATGTGGAAATAATGGAAAATGTCAATAAGGAATAAAATTCATCATTTAATTGAATGTGAATTATCCTTATCAATTACATAAATTTTTATAATATGAAATTTATCGAGGTGAATGATTGGAATAATAAGTATCACATTACCTATGGAGAATTAAAAATTAAATTAAACGAAATGTTTACTATTGAAGATATTTTTTAGGGATGAAATATGTTCATAAATTATTATTATTACTCAAAAAGGGTGTTGAATCAATAAAAACACTTATTGAAATGAATACTTAATAATTAATCAACCAAATATAGATACCATGAAATGGGGAAAAAATAACATGAAATTAATGAAATTAAATTTAAATAATGTAGATGGGTATTTTGAAACACCATATTAGATAAAATGTGGTTCCAAATTTCAAATATGTATCATGGATTTGAAGATGGGATATAGTAACACTTTCTTTGATTTATAACATCAATTAAAGGACCCAAATATCCTAGATAACAAAAATAAATTCAATAATGACATTTTTAATAAATATTGTCATATAAATAAAGTTTATACACTATAATAACCAGAATTTATTATATATTAATAACATATTAGTGGTTTATATTCATCAATTGATGATTGTAAATAAAATTATTTTATTTTTTTATAATTTCAGTATTCATACCCATTATTAAGTTATAATTTTCTCATTCCCGGAAGTTTCATTGTTTTATAATAGTTTACATATAATTATTTATAATTTTTACATCTAATTAAATATATGATTTAGTTTTAATACTTGATGATAGAATTAATGTCGGGGTATTTCATTAATTATAAAGATAACTGTTTAATTTATGGAAATAATATTAATAAATAATATATTATTAATAGAAAAAAAATCAATCATGTTTTTTGTTATTATGTAAAGTCAATATTAGTGTTTATATCCCCATATTGATCCATTAAATACAATAATATAATTGTTTATGTATGTTGTAAAAATATACCCAACCAAGATCATGATATAACATGATGGGTGAGTATTGTTATGGAATTGTATAATATCATTAAAATATAGGAATAATTAAATTATTCATTATGTTTTATATAATTTTTAATAATAAATAGAAAAATAATTTAAACATTGATTAATAAAAAAATCAACATTAAGGTGGTAGTTTTCAGCATAAATTCAATGTTGAAGTCATAATTTCTCATTTAATGGGAGGGGTAGAGGTTAGATAATAATTTTTTTAAATTTATTAATAAATTTTACATATAATATTAGTGCATCAATAAAATCAATAATATCAAACAAGAGTAGGTATATTAAAACCTATGATTTTGATTTCTGGAGGTGGTATCCCGGACAAATGAATAATTAAAATCCAATGTTTTTTCTAAAGTTTTTTCTATATCATATAATTGTTTTTACATTAATATAATTACACATTAGAACACTAATCAAACTTATGTAATTATATAAATACATGTATGATATTTTTTAAATTTAAAAAATTATGAATAAAAAGTTAACAATATTATAATACTTACATTTCAAGCATGAATAATATATGTTATATAATCATATAAAAGAATGTAATAGGTTTAATAGTTGAGACTGAAGGAATATAAAAATTTCTATGTTTTGTAAGGATATAAAATTATGGTGTTCATTAATTAAATTAAATGGAATTGGTATGGAATAAAGTACATATTTTATATTCTCCCAGAATCCATTTATAAAAAAACACTTGAATCTCTAAGACATTAAGAATATTTGAAATCATATATTTTTGTTGAAATTCCAACTATATTTAGTGATAAATTTTTCTTAATTATTATGTGATAAATTTTAACAAAATATTTTTTATATAAAAATCACAATATCATGTTGATATTCAAAAACAATTCATGAATAAATTATCAATCCTAACATTACTAAAAATTTATGAAGCACATTTTCAAAATCAATCCATCCTATAAGACACAACATCAATGGTTTTCTAAACATATGATTTATCCATCAATAAATTATGTTTTGAATAATAATTATACCATAACATATAAAATATCGATAATATCACTTTTCAAAAATATTGACACAACATAATATATGTTTTAAAATATTTTAATGAGATTTAATAAATAAAATTCATTATATGTTTCACATAATCCCTATAAAATTCAATATATACTTGAATATCATCGATAAATAAATCTTATGAAAATTACGATGAGAAGTATGGATTTTTTAAAAATAATATTAACTCCACTACCTTATGAACATCTCAATGACTCACCATTCCAATAATAATATGAATATATTGATATTAAGAAATATTTAATTATGGTCCAACCTATTAATAAAATTCATAGATGGGTCTAGATACATTAAATTACCATATTCAATTCTATGATCCTGCTTCAACCAAATAATAAAATCAAAATTGTTATGATAATTTAAAAAATATAAATATAAAATCATCTACATAGTCATGTATTACTGTAATTAATATTTCTTCATTAATAATTATACTTTTTTATCAACCAATTGCATAATTTTTTTATTCCATTTTTATACATACTAATATTATTATTATTTTATATAATATAAAATATTAATATCCTACTCAGTTACTTTATACTAGATTATTATAGTTAATGTGAATCATAAATTAATTTCCCTTAGGAGTTTCAAACTCAATGTATAGTACGACCTCATTATCATTCATTATGTTATGGTAATTTTGGTACCATGTCATCTCTTTTAAATGATATTAGTACTAGGTAAATAAACTCTAGATCGTATATCAACATATATAATATTGACATGAACATCATTATTGGAAAACTAAAAATATGTACATTGGGAATTTTTTAACATTATCATACATGTAGAATTATACCTTTCCCTCTTCACATGGTTTTACATTAATTTATTCCCATCATAATCCAAAAAATAAATAAATTATTCCCTAAAAATAACTAATCAATATATTCAAATGTAATGAGGAACACATGTCCCACACTAGAGGATTAAGTACTAAAAATTTATTTGTTTAACAACATACATTGATACCATGTCAAATAGTGGAAAATAAATATGATTTTTCTATTTTCATGTTATCACATAATAATATTATAAAATATAAATAACCTTTTTCTGAAGCATTAATGATGATAAAATATGTAGAAAACTTATTTTACAAAACATTGTATAATTTCTATATAATCAAACAAAAAAAACTCCCTTCTTGAATTTTCAAGGATTACAATCATCTTCATACCCTGGGGAATAGAAATATAAAAATTAGATGATCTCAAATTCTGATTAATTTAATACATATCAATATAAAATCAATTTTTAGATCATAAAAATCTGATAAATCATGGTTCAGGGATTAATTTCATATTCAATATATTACAAATAAAAAAATGTTATTAACAACTCATTATAGAAGGACATGTAATATCATATGAAAAAACATATTCAATTGAAAAAGTGATTGAATCCATGATATGGTAAATAAGAATAATGAAAAAATATCATTGGAATATGAAATGGAAGTACTCCAAGTCATTTAAAACAAGAATAATAATGAACTTTTGAATATTATATATTAAATGGAAATTCTAATATGTTGAAAAATATATATATTCATAACATTGTTGAAGAAAATGACGAAACATGAAATCTTTGTATCAATCGATATATTATAAATCTAATTTTTTGATTGGACATAATTGATGAAAGAACTCTTAAGAATATGTTGATCACAAACAACCTGATTGAGTTATTTAAACCAAATCATATAAAAAAACTATGAAACCCCATCTATTTCAAGGATTTATCTAACAGAAACCATCATATGGTTTTTGAGAGGATAAATACATGATAATGAAAGTCCATGAAAATTTGATCATTATGAAAAATAAATTCAATATCAGAAAATGGTGAAGCCATGAAATGGAAATGAGTTTCACAAAATTTTCTTATGGATTCAAAAAATTTTAAATCAAGACTAAAACATTTTGGAAATGAAAACTCCACACCACCAAAACAATATTTCATAAGAAAATTTAAGGTGTTATTGTTAAAAAAATAATGAAAATTTAAATAAAACCATTATTTATAAATTCTAAAACAATAGTGAGAGTAAATAAGAGTTTATATGAAATTATTTTAGCATCCATGTAAAAGATGATATTTTGTTCTTCTAAAAGAAATTTTTTTAAATGGTTCTATGAATAAAGTAGTGAATGATTTTAATATATATATATTATCTTTGAAAAAACATTACGTGATTAAAAAATATTAATTCAATAAACATTGAGGACCTTTACATTGAAATATAATATTCAAAAACGGATGACTGAAAATGATAGAGTGGTTTAATAAATGTGATGTCCTAGGATTTGGATATATTTACATTTAATGATATTATTTCAAAATATTTCATTGAAATGAAATGATTATTATCAATCTTGAATGTACGGTGCATAAAAAAATTGTTTTATGATGGATATGGAACCATATATATATTTCAAAATACCATGATTGAAAACAAAAATATTATAAAAAGAAATATACCTTCCTTTATTAAAAGATATCTTAAATTTAAATGTGAAAGTATATAACAAAAAATTGTGTTCCCATATATATGGGGCATTTTTTATATATGAAATTAATGAAATTGATGACAGATAAATGTTAAAGTGAATGAGAAATATTTATATCAATGTCATACATTAATGAAGAAGAAACAAATATTGGTGGAGTATTTGAATAAACTATTACTTTTTACCTAGATATTATAATAATTTATCATGATATAAATTCTTAGTCTAGAATTCATTAATCATAGATAAATGACGTCCAATAAAAACTATTATAACTCGATGAAAATATTGAGTATAAAAATTCATATGGAAATGATAACATATAAATAATTGAATATAAGATCCATTCCATCAATTGGAAATTAAAGGATCCTGACATTAAAAACATTCACTATACCATAAAGAAAATAGTAAATATAACACCTTATATAATTGAATTTATTGTGCACAGTATCAAACATACTCATGTATAAGAAAATAAGAAAACTAAACCCTTACCCTAATTTATCATTACCAATAATGCACCTAAATAACTTATTATAGAAATCAAAACTGTCATAACAACCTACTTCATAATTATGTTTATATAACAATATATAATATTAAATTATAATCACTTATTTTATTCTTAGTACATTATTATTATTTTTATTCTTCTATAGCTAATAGTAATTTAAATTGATACTTATTAATTTATATTTTAATATTGATACAAAATATTATATATTAAATTCAAAATTTATATAAAATTTTTAGATCCATAATAGATAAAATTTTTTGATATATAATTATATTTTCTTATTCCATATGTTTATTATTTTTTCCATGAGAAGGACTTGAGGTTGGATTATTTTTTTAATTTTCCGGATTGAAGTAGAAAACATGGTAAATAATTTTATACAAAATATAACATGTATCAAAACCATAAATATAATAATTTTCACATTTCAAAAAATAATATTAGTATATAAGTTCCCATAGTACTTCATTACTGTTTTTATACTATACTTTATATGGGTGGTACAATTGATCCCAAAAAATGTTATAACATTCTGGATGCGTATAGACTAGGAAGTGTTTATTACCATTAAGATATTACAATTTAGATATTATTTTGATTTTAGGATATTAATGAACCATATTTTAAGTGGTTCAGATAAATAATAAAAATCATTTAGTAAATTGGAAAATGTTATTTGATTGAGACGGTAGTCCGGAAGTACCCATGACTAACATAAAAATATCTAAACATATTAGAGGATATGAGGATAGAAAATTACATCCTTTATATGAATGCATGACTAAATTATATATATAAAATTAATTCTTAAGAATCATCATAATAACCTGAAAATAGGGATGATGATGAAATATTGAATACAACATTTTATTGAGATGATAGTCTTCACATACGTAGGATCGATATTCAATTTGATTTCTCTGTGGATTGGAATAATATTTCATGGTTTTTAAATTATAATAATAATAATAATTCTCTATATTAATAATAAATATAAAATTATATTAATATGGATAGGATTGTATTATAAGTAAAATAGTAAGATGTCAATGTTATGAATTATTTAATAATCACTTTGGGATCTTGAAATTTTCCTTTAATTTATCTATGGATATTATTGAAATAAGATAAAAAATTTCCCAACAGGATTATAAACATTAGATGGCTCTCTATGAGGATAATAATGAGAGAGTTGTATATTAAAATATAAACAATTTTTTTGGAATCAATTTCAATAAATGTTACCCTTTTATAAAAGATGAATTTGGAAATATTGTGAACAACCGATTTTTTTAATAATTGAATGACCCTATCATTGGTTTTGTGGTTCTAAAATCATGAAATAATTAATTTTTTGGTGGTTTAATTTCCATAAATATTCTATCTATAACCTTAAATAATCTGTTACAAATGTTTTATGTCATTTAACATTGGGGTTTTCACGTTTCAGCCTATTTTTTTAACTTAGGTCACTCATTTTTATCTATGTAATATATGATTTTATAAAAATAAAAAATATAAAAAATTAATTAATTTTATTTAATGAACCAAAAATTTACTTTATTTTTATCTAATTGAATTCATCTCAAATTAAAAAATATCTTATATATTAAAACAATTCATATATAAGAATATTTTTTATATAATATTTTTTTACGATTATGTGATTTTAATCATATATATTTTATACTGTGAATTGGTTGATTGATAATATAACAATAGAAATTTAGAAAAATAATATTAAATTAATTTTTGATCAATGATTGATTTATCTATTTAGAAAAATATTATATATTAATATTAAATTTATTTTTCAAAAAAATTATATTATTATCCTGATCATTAACATCAATCTTTTTAATCATACATTTTTTACAAAAAAATAAAATTCAACCTATTTCATATTATGATCAAGATTATATTAAATTTATAATCTATTTTAATAGATATCATTTATGGTGCTGATGGAAAATAGTTGTCAATATATATAAATAATTATAACTTTTTGAGTAAAATATTAAATATGTTTCAAAAATCATAGATATGGGTTTAAATAGATTATTTTTATTATAAATTATTCATTTTTAATAAAACAATATACTAATTTTAATATATATGGTTTCAAAGACATTAAAATAATTTATATATTATTATTATTTCACAAAAAGGATTGTATTTGAAAAATCCAGTATTTCTTACTAACATAAATTTTAATTACATTTCATACAAAACTAAATGATCACCCTAAGATGATATTATGTAAGGAAATTCAAAAATGATGGTCATATTGTCAAATAAAGGTTTTATATTTTTATATTTCATGGTAAATTGACAATTCACTGTATATATAATTATTATATTCTTATATTTAATAATTTATTTTTAATAGTAAGTGCTCATAATCATATTTTGTATGAATTTCTAATTGACTAAAATGTTGTATTTAAAATTTATTTTTTCATATATAAATTATCCTAATAATATTAATCTATTATTACAAAAATATTTAACCTTTATGATTTCATGTGAAATAATATAAAAAACATATTATTAATTTTGGGGAATGAAAATATTTAAAAATATAATGATCTTATGGTTTAGATAAATCCGGACGGTTTGTTCAGGTATATTTGACTTGATTGTGATAACTAACCTATGAAGTTCCATTTTTTTGTTGAAATTGGGAACATTAAATCATTATATTACATAGTTGAATAATTGTTTTGTGGGTGAAGAATTAGTTAAACATTAGGACAGAGAGTTAATAACAAATCATATGAAAAATGTGTAAATAGATGTTTTCATTGAATTTATAACTTGGAGGGTGATGTGGTTATAATGTGAATGATGATATATAAAAATATTGTCTATACTTTAGGGAGGCAAAAATATTGAGATCAGTGCAATGGTTATACGTAGATTCAGGTCATTTAGCATACTCTTACTGACTAAGGTGATGTTCTACTGAAAGATTGATGTTTGATTCATTTATAGTCAACTACATTACCTATTTTAATCAATAACAATGTTCCAAAATCATTTATTTTTAAAGAATTTTTTTTTGATTTGGGGTTTTTAATAAAGAACCCATCTCTATTGATTTATATCGAAACTAACATCATATAGAAAACTAATTGTATTTGGATATGTTGGTATATTGACAAACTTATATAGTATTTTCAATAATTTCAAATTGTATGAGGTACATTACATTTATATGAAACTTATAATTGATTTAAAACCTTATATAAAAGAACACATTAACTACAATCATTTAATGGTTTCTTACAAATTCACAACGAGTGATTATCATACATTCATTTTTGAATGGAATCAGTATGTATGATGTTTAGGACAAAACCATCAGCAACTATGGATGATTTTATCAAACATTTATATATGAGTTACAAAATAATCATACATTCATTTCGCATTTTTAGGATCTTTTTGTGATTCATTTCATAGAGATTTCACTAAATTATCAACCGGATAGAAGCATGAATTTATAATGACCATATATGTTACATGGAAAACAAATATATTCCATAATAAATGTAAACTCATATTGATATTACATATATGAAGTATCTACTGTAATATTTAGATGCAATATGGGTTTTATACTCAAACAGTAACCCTTTTAATGATCCTATGCTATTCTTGAAAAATAATTATATATCAATATGTTCATTATATATTAAAAAAATTTAATCCATGTGATAATAAATAATATATATCTAATTCCATTTTTTAAATAATTCTTTTAATCTGTCGGAATCCAAGTGGTTCTCTTTTATATAAATGTGATTGGGGGATACCTATTGGCGAGTGAGGCCTCCAGATGTGATATATTATACATTTATGATAATCTATAAAATAATTGAGTATCATATCATTTTATTGATTATGATTTAAATTTAATCCATAATTCCATTATACTAATGTGGGTATTCCATAAATATATATATTCCTATGTAATTATATTTTATTATAATATTATATAACTCTCTTAATCATTGTAGGATATTGATCCCCCTATTAGAATAATCTAAAGAACCTTCAGGTAGAATCATTAATGAACTAAGACATTGGTCATTTATTTTCAGATCTTAGAACTGAACATCATGTAGGAATGCGATATTAGATTTTAGATTTTAAGTATTCCAATATAAACACAAGGATATGGTTTCCTAAGAGGTGGTTAAGAACATAATATAGATTTGTTTGTTTCATTTAATTTCATGGTTATCATAGCTGTATTATATATGTATTATATAGTTGGATAGCTTCAATTACAGATCTGAAATTGAATGAGATGATGGTCTTGGTCACATACTCTTATAGGAAATACATTAATGAGTTGAATGATAGATGGATGTGCACACCAATATCAACCTACCTAATTAAATTATGAGGCATAAATTAAATAATTTGAATTAGAAATAATGATGTATGTATTGAAAACGAAATATATAGTAGTTGTCAGTTATATTTATAATAATATATGTCCCCATAAAAGGAAATACATAATATATGATCTATAGAATGAAGCAATTGTTCTTGAACTATGATTTTAGAATTACTATGATATTGGTAAGTAGTTTATTTTTAATAGAAACTGAATGTACCTTGAATATATATTCTCATATAATAACCAAAAAATTTGAGGTATAGGTTGGACATGTAAATATATTTTTTTGTTTTTCATATAAAATGCATCCTTAGGTAATGTAATATCTACTATTTTGAATTGTGTATAGAGACTCATATAGATGACACCTATGTTACTAATTGTGAGTGTCAAATGATGAGATTCAAAATTGGGATGGGCCTATATGTATATTAGTATCTAGTCATATTTAACCATGAATCCTTGGATATTATGTTGTCACACCTTGAATGGGTAATTTTGATTAAATTATTTTACCCAAATATTATGGTGATAGGTTACAATATATATTTTAAGGATATACCACGAAACGCTTTCCCATGGATAATGTATATTATATATATCCTTATACATTTCTATATGAGAATGTGGGATTAGACGATGAAGTTTTCAGACACATCAATATGACTTGTTCACATAGTCCATATTAATATTTATTATGGCATATATGCTGGTAAAATTGGATTCAAAATAGTTTTAGGGTGAAAGTGATTATCATTTCAAGGAAAATAATGTCCTAGTATGTGATTAATTTCAATAATTACCCTAAAAGTCATCATTATCCTTTATCCATTCTCATGTTGGAGTGGGATGATGTGACAAAGGAATTCATGAATTAACTATCAAGTTCATCTCATGGATGATATTTGTTATGGGATACCACATAGTTATTGATGATGATAACTAATTTCTCATGAATATAAGAGACCAATTGAATTTGTTATATTGATTAGTTATACATTTTTGATATATTTCATCACTATGGGAATGAATAATAGTTTTGTTTCATTGGAAGACACACATTTTAAATCATTCTTATTTCAACTCCCATAGGAGGTTCTTAGTAACATGATCACTTAATAACTATCTACCATCATTTCCTTGATTCGTTTAATGAATTTAAAGACTGAGAGTTGCAAAAAAATTTGAGGGAATCATCTGATGACTTGTGATGTACATGGAATAATATTTTTTATGTACTATTAATGACAATAACAATAGTTACTATGAATAAATTCCAATAGAATATTTTGATTCAATGTATAGATGTTCATACTAGACACCAATGTTATTATTAGGGGAAGGGGAGTATATTTCTATTGGTAAAAGCCTCATGTAGGAAGAATAAATGAATATTAGTTTGATCATGAAGTAGTTAGTGATCACATTGAGTATGCATATATCATATGATAATAAGATATTATATACGTTGGTGTTTTATGTAGGAAAAAAATTCTTATTAAAAAGGAAATCAATTTTCACATAAATTGAAATAGATATTATTAAAATAATCACATAATTTAAATAGGATAATTTAGGGTTCCATAGGGATTAATATATAAGAATATCAATAATAGTATCATTTATTGAGATATATAAACAATAAATTCTATGTATACCGTTGATAAAGATATCAAATCATCAATTCTCATGCAATCAATTTCAATGATGATAATGTCACGACCCGTCCTCGGGACCCGTGTCGTGACTACCCCAAGCCCGCCTTCCATAGGACAGGGGCTGGCGACGAGCACCAAAGGCATAAATCCTGATAAAAGAGGAAGGCATTGCCTTATAAAGTAACAAACATCATAGAGTAAGCCAGTAGATGTAAACACTAAGTAAACTGGGTACAATAGTATGTGGAAAAATTAAATGGGCCAGAATACAATCCCAAACTGGAAGTAAAGTACAACTGGAATGAAAGTACAACAACAGAAAGTAAAGCAGCAACGTCGAACTGTCCACTGGAAGTCCCACCTAAATGGTGGGTACATATAGCCTCCTCAGCTCCTCTGGTCCAGTCGTCAGCTCCGTGTACGTCCAGCCCAGTGGTCCACCTCCAGGTATCGACTTGCTCCACAATCCTCAAGCATGATCAGTGATGTCCGTCGTCTGCATCCAATACAACGTAGTGCTGGCATAGCCCGTGCAGGGGTGAGTATACACTACTCAGTAGGGACCCCGAGACCCCTGAAGGTCTCCCAGAATCAACAAAGGATAATCCACAAAGGAATTATACAATCACGAAGTAACATCCAACACTACTTAGGTATATGCCCATACATATACATAAGTCATCAATTCTAGTTCAGCTCCAACATCTGAGCCTAATTTCGATCACGTCCAACAGGATAATACAATAAAATCCACATAGGAAAGCACAATCCAATCCACATAGGGAGGCAAGTCAATCATATCGAAGATAATGATTGAAAGTCAAGACTCAGATCACACATGTATACTTCTTCATAAGGTGATAGAGATGATTAGATGTATCCATTGATTCATATATGATGGGACTCACATTGGATACAAGTACAGAGTCAATTACTACCAGACCCACGTAGGATACTTGAATAGTAGTACTGCCAGACCCACGTAGGATACAAGAATAGTAGTCATCACCGTCGAACCCACAGAGGATTTCAGTATGGTCGTCATCACTGCCGAACCCACAGAGGATTTCAGTGCAGTCTTCATCAATGCCGAACCCCCGAAGGATTTCAGTGCAGTCATCATCGTCGTCGCAGCCGCAGCCAGCTCTAGGGTTCCCGCACATAGCATGCTCGATTCTGGGAGGGTCCACTCCACGAGCCAAGGGGGTAGATACATCAACTTACATGTATTATGGAGTTGATTTATCTCAAAGTTCCATCTTCACAAAAGAACTCAACGTGACAGACGGCGCGTCAATCAGACGACTGGTCTGAGAGTTATTGGCTTTTTCGTTTCAGGGGCCCTGTTTGTTTTTAAGTCCAAACCAACCTGACCGCACTTCAACTGCATCCAAACCTCGAGCGGAGTAATCCAAGAGGTCCTTCTCACTAAGAGGAATCCAAAGAAGTCAACAACACATCAATCGGATGTCTGGAGCTCAGGTTATAAATGTTTCCGCTCCGAGGGCCCGGTTGGTTTCGTGTTCGAACCAACTCAACCATACCCGATGTTCTCCTAAACCTTGAGTGTAATATACAAAAATGACCGTCTCTATCCAAGGATTGCATCGCAACTGACGGTGTGTCGATCGGAGGTCCGTAACCCATGTTACAAGCATTTAAACGAACATGTCCGGTTTTAGGGGGTTTTGGGCCCGGGCCGACCCGGACCAAGAACCCCTAGGTCGGCCCGAACCGGGACGAACCGACCCGGGTCCAGGTCTGGCCCACTAGGGAGCAGCCTGGCCCGGTTGGCGCGACCCAGCCCGGCCGGCGCGACGTGGCCCGGCCAGCGTGGCCCGGCCCTGCATGGGCGGCCCGTCCCAACGCGAGTGGCCCCGCCTGGAGCGGCCGGTCTAGCTAGCGCGGCCGGTCAATGCCGGCACGGGCGCCGCGCGCCATGTGAGCGTGGAAGGGGGGGAACCACCACCCCCTTAGAATGAAATGGCGGACCTGCTGGGGGGTCCGCCCACCTGTGCTGACCGGGGGTCAAACCCCCCGGTCTTTCCGGATCTGGCCAGACGTAACGGCCGGCCAGCGCACCACGCGGGTCCTGTTGGTCCTGACCTCCATCACCGGCGGCCGACGGCTCCGGCCACCCTCCCTTGCTCTGCCGAGACCTTGGTTCGTCCGGCACAGCGTGATAGCGCCGTGCCCCTCTGCCACGGCCCCGCTCCAGTCGCGACCTCCATGTGGTTCTCTGGCATAGCGCGACGGCGCCGCACCCTGTTTTCTGCAGCCCGACATCGGCCGCAGCTTCTTTCAACCACAACGACACAGTGCGACGATGCTGAGCTTCTTCACCGCATTCCTCTTTGTTTCCGCACGGTGTCGTTGCACCCCGTTGCCTTCATTCGAGCTGCAAAAAATTCAACAACAAAGGAGGAGGAGGTTCGGCCGTGTTTGGGTGGTCCGACCTCCTCCCATTAAATTGATTACAGGAAGCAAAATCATTAACGTTGAATGCCCAAATATTCACGAACATAAAAATCAACCCCTACCAAAACGAATTTTTCGAACG
Organism: Viscum album; assembly: GCA_963277665.1. Classification (NCBI taxonomy): domain Eukaryota; kingdom Viridiplantae; phylum Streptophyta; class Magnoliopsida; order Santalales; family Viscaceae; genus Viscum; species Viscum album. The sequence continues at coordinate 1,925,779,258 of OY728159.1, forward strand.
AGGATCATCGCGGGAAAATGATGTCGTGGAAGACAGCGTCGCGTAAGACGACGTCACCGATGACGACGTCGCGGAAGACAATGTCGTATACGTCGTCGATGCACACCCGATCAAGGATGTGGTGCGTCGTCGTTCTTCGAAGAAGGCGTCTCTCACCCACTGTGGAGAGTACAAGAGACGACATGGCAATTCCCTTGTGGTGTCGGAGTTCATCGTCGTAAACTCGGCATTCTTCGCGTTCCTCGACGAGGAAGAAGATGTTCTTCAGAGCACAAGGGTTCTCTCCTTGCTTCCGCACAACAAATCAACCCCCAATAAAATAACACATTGTCTTATTTTATTCACACACATGCATTCCATTATTAAATTTGAAATTTAAAAAGATCTCATTCAATTAATTAAATTAATTGAAGATCCTTTAACATTCCATTAAATTGGGAGAGTTGACTTATCAATTAAAAAGGGTGGTGCGGGTGTGTTACACAATTAAAAGCACGATAGAGGTTTTATAGAATTTGAAGGGGTGGGGAATGTGTGGTCCCCACCTCACTATTATCCTACCAAATGGAGTTAGGATGTAGTGGGACCCACTCCAACATCCATGCATCGGTTAAAACTACATAGAAGAGAAAATAAAAATTGAAACACAAATTTTTATTTCATTCCTTAGTTAACCCATTTTTTTAATAACCTCACCCGAGTAAAAGAAACTCCAAAAAAGGTGTTCCAAAGAAATTACCGGCATTGCGGTTTCATCGGTGCCTTTGGATTTCGATTCCGATCAACGGTTCAGAAGATAGAAAAACCTGCTCATTCGTTCACTGAACATACCTGAGCAAAACTTTGTAAAATGATTCCTGGCACACCGGGCCTCGAAATTAGTTGCCGTCAGAAATTGCGTACTTATAAAATAACAAAGAAAATTAAGAAAATATTTCCTTTTAAATTTAAGGGTCTATAAATTACTCCCACCTCAAGGATTTACGTCCCCGTATAGATACATCACAAACTTGGGAAACAAATGAGGGTATTGAGCACGCATCTAAGCCTCCCACTCCCAAGTGCTCTCTTGGAGGTTCCCGTGTTGCCATCTAATACACACTAGAGGAATAGACTGCCCACGTAGGACCCACTCCTATCGATCCTTGATCTCCATCAGGACCTCCTGAAAAGTTTCCTCATCGTCAATGTTCAACTCCCCATGGTCGATGATATGCGTCGGGTCGTGCACGTACCTCCTCAGCTGAGATACGTGGAAGACGTCGTGCACCCGATGCAACTAAGGTGGTAGATCCAAAAGCTAAGCCACCTCACCAATCCTGCTGAGAACTTGGAATCGTCTGATGAAGTGCAAAGATAACTTGCCGCCTAGGCCAAATCATCGTAATCCACGTCGAGGTGAGACCCGCAAGAAGACGTGGTCGCCATTCTTGAACTCTAGTGGTCTCCACCTCATGTCATCATAAGACTACTGTCGAATCTGAGCTGTCCTCATCCACTCCTGGATGACTTGGACCTTCTCTGTCACGGCCTAGACCATCTCTATTCCCACAAGTGTTGACTCCCCAGGGTCTGTCCAACACAGAGGTGATATGCAAGGTTGGCCGTACAATGCCTCGTATGGTGCCATCTTGATGGTGGAGTGGTAGATGTTGTTGTACGCAAACTCCACCAAGGGTAGGTGGTACTCCCAGCTACGACCAAAGTCGAGGAAACATGCACGGAGCATGTCCTCGAGGGTCTGAATGGTCCTCTCCATCTGACCATTCGTCTGAGGGTGAAAGGAGGTGCTCAGTCATAGCTGGGTCCCAAATGCCTCCTACAACCCCTTCCAAAGACATGAAGTAAAGCAAGCATCTTGATCATAGACAATAGATTATGGCACACCATGAAGCTGTACAATATCTTGAATGTAGAGGCATCCCAGGCTCTCCCCTGAGCCCTACTCTCTGATGGGTAAGAAGTGGGCCGACTTGGTGAGTCAGTCGACAATCACCCAAATGGAGTCGTGACCTCGAGAAGTACGTGGAAGTCTAGTAACGAAGTCTATAGATATCCCTTCCCACTTCCACTCCGAGACCTCCAAGGGCTGCACCAAGCCTACTAGTACTTGGTGCTCTGCCTTCACCTACTGACAGATGAGGCATCGAGAAACGAACTCAGCTATAGCCTTCTTCATACCCAGACACCAGTGCTGTTGTCTGAGATCCTAGTACATCGTCGCAACTCCTGGATGTACTGCTAAAGGGGAAGTGTGAAGCTCCCTCAGAACCTCCTCCAGTAAAGCAGCTGGTACCATTGTACATCCTCTGAAAAGGACGATGTGCTCTCCTCCTATAGAAAAACCATCAGGTTCCAGTACTGAGGATATTCGTGCATGTCGCGTCTCATAGTCAGCGTCCCCATGCTGTGCCTCTCTGACCCACTACAGTAGTGAAGGAGTGTCTATGAGTGACTGAAGAAAGGATGCTCCATCTCTATCCATTAAAGATATCTGCAAAGCAGCTAGCTGCTCCGTCGCCTCCCTGAGTAGATGAATGCCCGTCCTCCTACTGAGAGCATCGACTACTACATTCCCAATTCCAGGAGTATAGACTATCTCAAAGTCATAGTCCTAGAGGAACTCGAGCCATCAACGTTGTCTCAGATTCAGGTCTTTCTGCGAGAAGATGTACTTGAGACTCTGATGGTCAGAGTATACTGTACAGCGCTCGCCCATCATAAAGTGTCACCACATCGTCAAAGAGAAGACCACTACTGATAACTCCAGGTCATGGGTAGAGTAGTTCTTCTCATGCTTCCACAACTGACGTGATCCATAGGCGATCACTGCCCACTCCTGCATCAGGACACATCCGATTCTGGTCCCTGATGCATCGCAGTAGACTACGCACCCCACTCCCTCCTCCGCCAGCCTCAAGATATGTGCACTGGTCAACCTCTGTCTCATCTCATGGAAGCTCTTCTGACATCTATCTGACCACACGAAGGGTTTCCCCTTCTTCTTCAAAGATGAAAGTGGTGCTGCAACTCTGGAAAAGTCTGGCACAATTCTCCAGTAGTACTCAGCTAGACCCAAGAAACTCAGCACCTCCATCATGCTCCTGGGTGGCTCCCAAGCTAGCACTGGCTCGATCTTCACAAGGTCAACCGCAACTCCAGCCTTATAGATGACGTGTCCCTAGATGTGGACATCACATAACTAGAACGGACACGTTGAGAGATTACCCTAAAGCTGGTGCTCTCAGAGTGTGTCCAATACAACCCGCAAGTGGTAGGCGTGCTCCTCCTCAGTGGTCAATATATCAATATGTCATCGATGAAGACCATGACAAATCGATCGAGTTATGGCATAAAGATCATGTTCATGAGACTCATGAACACAGCTGGAGCATTGGTTACGCCGAATGGCATAACCAAGAACTCAAAGTGGCCATACCGACATCTGAAGGTCGTCTTCTACACGTCCTCGTCCTGAACTCTGAGCTGATGATAACCTAACCTGAGGTCTATCTTTGAGAACCACTGTGTTCCCTTGAGCTGATCGAAGAGGTCGTCAATCCTCGGTAGCAGATACTTGTTCCTCACGGTCACCTCTTTCAGGTGACGATAGTCAACACACAGTTTCAAGCTCCGTTCCGCCTTCTTGGTGAAAAAAATTAAAGAATCCCAGTGTGAAACACTTTGTCAGATGAATCTGTTGCCCTGAAATTCCTCAAGCTGTACTTGTAGATCTCGAAGCTCAATAGGAGCCATCTGATATCCTAGAGTGGATATCTGGGCTGTCCCGGAGTACAGGTCAACATAAAATTCTACCTCACATCGAGGAGGTAGTCCTGGAATGTCGTCAAGAAAAACGTCAGCATATTGATCCACCACTACAAGAAAACTGGGACTTCGCATGTCAACTGATCCTAGGATGAGTCTAGAAAACTGATGAGTGATGGGTTGTCCTCTCCTCTGCGTGATTCCATCCTGTGCTGTAAAGGCTCCTTTCTCACCGGTGAAGGTGAAAATACTCCTGTCAGTGCAGAAACGCCGCACCTTGCTCCTAATACAGTCAATTTGAGCATGGACTGTAAATAACCAATCCATGCCCAAGATGATGTCTTAAGGCCTCGACGTCGCTTTAAAAAGATCCCAGCCGAAGCTCTCGCCTCCGAGAGTAAGCTCACACTGCATGCACCAGTGTGTAACCGTCGAGTCTACTCCCATAGGAGTATCTAGTTGTAAGGATCGAGCCAACGGATCCGTCGGAATCTCCGAGCTTCGAACAAGGGCAGAAACAATAAAAGACTGACTCATTCCTGTGTCTATAAGAACTGCAGTAAGGGTGCTGTAGACACAGATAGTACCTCAAATCATCTCTCGCACACCGTGGTCGTAGGCCTCTGCTGCCTGTAGCTGAGGATGCCTCTGCCTGCCAGTTCCTGATGGTCATGGTGGACCTCCTGGTGGTGGTGGTGGTAAAGCCTCAAAGGGTCGCCCACCACCCGCTGCTCGACCAGCTCCACTTCCCCGTCTGCCTGCTCTCTGCAGACCACCACGGTTGACCCTCTACCTCTGCCTGGGTGGACCCTCAACCATCTACTACTCCTCTACATGATTGAATGTCAAGACTCAGCTCACATAAGTATACTTCTTCGTAAGTTGATAGAGATGATCATATGTAGCAACTGATTCATCTAAGCTGGGACCCACGTAGGATACTATACCAGCTTAGATGTCAAACCCATGTAAGATACAAGAACATTAGTACAGCCAGACCCACGTAGGATACAAGAACTGTAGTCATCGTTGTCGAACTCACATAGGATTTCAGTACGGTCGTCATCACTACCGAAACCACAGAGGATTTATGTGTTGTCGTCGTCGCTGCCGAACCCATGCTGGATTTCAGTGCAGTCGTCATCGTCGTCGCAGTCGCAGCCATCTCCAGGGTTCGCGCACACAGCTTGCTCGATTCCGGGAGGGTCCACTCCATGAGCCAAGGGGGTCGATACATCAACTGACACGTTGTCCGAAGTTGATGTATTCCAATGTTCCATCTCGACAAAAGGAACTCAATTTGACAAATGGCGTGTCAATCAGACGCCTGGTCTGAGAGTTATTGGATTTTTCGTCCAGGGGCCCGGTTGGTTTTTAAATCAAAAACAACCCGACCGCACTCCAAATGCTCCCAAACCTCGAGGGGAGTAATCCAAAAGGTCCATATCACTAAGAGGAATCCAAAAAAGTCAATGACACTTCAATCGGACGTCCGGATCTCAAGTTAAAATTGTTTCCGCTCCGAGGGCCCGGTTGGTTTCGTGTTCGAACCAACCCGGCCATACCTGAAGTTCTCCAAAACCTTGAGTTTAACATACAGAAACAACTGTCTTGATCCAAGGATCACACCGCAACTAATGGTGTGTCGATCACAGGTTCGTAGCCAATGTTACGGGCATTAAAATGAACTTGTCCGGTTTTAGGGGGTTTTGGGCCCGGACGGACCCGACCCAAGACCCCTGGGTCGGCCCGAACCGGGTCGACCGGACCCGGGTCCGGGTTTGGCCCACTAGGGCGCGGCCCAGCCCGGTGTGGGCGGCCCAGTCCATCACTGGCGGTCTGACCCGGTGCGGCCCGTCCAGGCCGGCACAGGTGCCGCATGTCGTGTGAGTGCGGATGGGGGGGGAACTGCCACCCCCTTCGAACGAAACGGTGGACCCGCTGGGGGGTCTGCCCAGCTGTGCGGACCGGGGGTCAAACCCCCTGGTCTTTGCAGATCTGGCCAGCCGTAACGGCCGCCCAGCGCACCACGTGGGACCTGTTGCTCCCGCCCTCCAGCATCGATGGCCGGCGGCTCCGGCCGCACTCCATTGCTCCGCCACGGCCAAAGGTCATGGCCTTGGTTCGTCCGGTGCAGCGCGACGGCACCATGCCCCATTTCCGCGGCCCGAATCCGGTCGTGGGTTCTTTTGTCCTCAACGTCATGGTGCAAAAGTGTCGCGCTTCTTCCCCACGTTCCTCTTTGTTTCCACGCGGTGTCGTTGCACTACGCCGCCTTCATTCGAGCTGCAAGTAATTCAACAACAAAGGGGGAGGAGGTTCGGCAATGTTCGGGTAGTCTGACCTCCTCCCGTTAAATTGATAATAGGTAGCTAAATCATTAACTTTGAATGCCCAAATACTCACGAACATAAAAATCATCCCATGCCTCGATGAAGTTGTCGAACGAGGATCATCGCGGGAAAAGGACGTCGTGGAATATGGCGTCACATAAGACGACATCGTGGAAGACGGCGTCGCAGAAGACGGCATCGCAGACGATGACGTCTCGGAAGATGGCGTCATATACGTCGTTGGTGCACGCCTGATGAAGGATGCGGTGGGTCGTCGTTCTTCGAAGAAGGAATCTCTCACCGGTTGCAGAGAGGAGAGGAGACGGAACGGCGATTCCCTTGCGGTTTCGGAGTTCTTCATTGTAAACTTGGCATTCTTTGCATTCTTCAACGAGGAAGATGATTTTCTTCAGAGTGCAAGGGTTCTCTCTGTGCTTCCGCACAACGAATCAACCCCCAATAAAATAAGACATTGTCTTATTTTATTCACACACACACATGCCATTATTAAATTTGAAATTTAAAATGATCTCATTCAATTAATTAAATTAATTGAAGAGCCTTTAACAGTCCATTAAATTGGGATAGTTGACTTGTCTATTAAAAAGGTTTGTGCGGGTGTGTCACACAATTAAAATCATGAGGGGGGTTTTAAGGAATTTGAAGGGGTGGGGCTCGTGTGGGCCCCACTTCACTATTATCGAACCAAATGGAGTTAGGATGTAGTGGGCCCCACTCCAACATCTATGCATAGGTTAAAAATACATAGAATAGAAAATAAAAACTATAGCAAAAGTTTTTATTTCATTCCTTAGTTAACTCATTTTTCTAATAACCTCACCCGAGTAAACGAAACTCCAGAAAAGGTGTTCCTAATCAATTACCAGTGCTTCAGTTTCATCGGTGCCTTCGGATTTCGATTCCGAGCATTGGTTCAAAAGTTAGAAAAACCTGCTCATTCGTTCACTGAACGTACCCAAGAAAAACATTGGAAAATGATTTCAGGCACACCGGGCCTCAGAATCAGGTTCCATTAAAAACTGCATACTCATAAAATATCAAAGAAAATTAAAAAACCTTCTTTCAAAATTTATGGGTCTTTACAGATAATATATATTTTAATGAATCTTCTTGGGAATTATTGGTTAATATCATGGATCTAAATTATCATATAAATTATGGAATTATTATTCCAATGGTATTAGGGTATTGATTACACTACTATATCCATTAAAGTTCATGGGATTAACATAGATAAATACTATTGTTGGGGAAAAATATTTTCTCCATCAAGGTTATATATAAAATATTTAGAATAATATGATATATGTTTATGAGGTTATGACACATTATGTATTAAAATTTTATGAAATATTATTATATTTATGGAGACCTAAACCATATTTTAAGATGGAGGTTTTGGAAGGGTCATCGGTGTAAATTTCAAGAACATGACCTGATGTATCAACTGACATTACATAGAATTTTATCAACAAAAACATAATATTGAAAGTAAAACATGAATTTATACTAATAGAGAAAAGTAATTTTAGTAATCTATAGAGGTTCCAATATGAAAAAAGTTTACTGAAGTCATGTATTCAATGATGTATAAATATGTTTCATTAATATAGGAATGTGGGGTAGTGTTCTCTATGAATGTCCCAACTATGAAATGAGTGTGTCTTGTTTGGTGTTCTATTTTATCGTAAGGGAGGGTTTCTTCGATGTGATTAGAGGGAAAACATCTAAAGTAATTCCTTATTTGTTTCAATTTTTGGTAAAAAAATTATCACACAAATGTTCATTATAAGTGTTATTTAATAAGGTTAAAAAAATTTAAAAAATAAATTTTAAGTATAAAAACGATACTAACATCATTAAATTATTATTTTTTTTCACTCACCCTTTTCCCCTAACATTCAATCCCCTTATTTTGGTTTTTTAATTTTTTTGATCTATAATAATGAGTTATTCATTATACAGGATCTTAAAATTAAATTATATTTCACTTAAATATAGTAATAAAAAATTATATTTTTATTTAGATTCCTATCATAAATTATGAGATATATTGGGATATTATTAAAATTAAATTTTCAACCATTTGAGTTCAAATCCCCTTGAGTTATATTACTATATTGAACATTATTTATACATGTATCAACTGAATAGTATTCCCATTGTATTTTACATTATTTTTATTAATTATATTTAATTTCATAGAAACTATCCTTGTTTTAACAACATAATGTATTTTTAAAATTTATTTTCAGTTTATCATAATCGGATTGAGATTAATTAAGGACATCCTAATTATGAGAATTTGTATGAATTGTCACCACTATCACATAAGTTTTTTATATTGTTTATCATATTATTGAATTATGGATAAAAATTAATAAAATGAATTATTTGGTTGATTTGGGATCTATATAGACTCATATAGTGTCATATAAAATTCCATGAAAACGAATGGATATCTAATGTAAAAGGATAGGGATTTGTAATAGCATGAATATGGACTTAAGTGGTTTATTGGCATCAATGAATGATCAGTACTTATAAAATAATGGTGAATGCAATTACATTTTTATATGTGAAAAATAATTTAGCAAGATAACAAAAATATTGTAAATAATTTCCAAAAAGTATGTGTCATTTTTCCTATTAATAATATGTACTAATATAGTTGTATGTCGTCAACAGTGTTTTGGGGGTTTCTCGTCCACACAATTAGTGTATGTGGTTAATTGTTCACTATGAGTATGAGGTGTTACTCATAAAATTCCCACCCATTGTTTATTAATAATGTTAAATAATTTAATAAATATTTTTACATGGTGGTTTATATATATGAAATTTTATTATAGTGCTATAAAAACTACCCTTAATAGGATGGAGTGAGTTATAAAAATTATAATTCTAATAATTATATATCTTCCACCTATTGTAATTAATGTGGGTGGTACCACATCAACCAATAAAATCTCATGGTTGTGGTGCATCACTCCTTGAGATCTATAATCATGGTGAATCATTTCCCTAAGAATGTGTAGTGGTTGTATGAAATACAATATGAATAGTGATACCTCATTAACTAGGAGATAACTCATATAAAATTTATATTAGAATGGTGATGAACTGTTCATCTTGATGTTTTTAGGTGATGATATATCATTCATCCTGGGGTATATAATTTTGATAACTCAATCCTTGTGTTTCTCAAAATTGGGGTGATATATCATTTAATTTTTTTGGTATTGATCACATCTGTATATCATCTCATTATAATATTATTTAATGTATATATGACCTTAGATATTTTGGTTATTGAAAATTTCATAATGTGATGCTATATATGTATACATTTCAAAACATATAATTAAATTACATGAATTTATTGTTCTTTCATAGGGACACTATTAGTAGTGGAAAAATTATATATAAATGTACTATACATAGTTTTGGTGGAACCCGGGTAAATTTTATTGATCATGACTGAAATAAGGTATGGTGACCATTATTGGATGGTTGAGATATGATTTGAGGTCAATATTTGGAAATAGTACATGCCAATACATATGATCTTTCTTTTATAGTGCCTTTTTTCCATTTATCATATGATTTATCTTCAAGAGAACTTATTTTTGACTATATTACAAGCAATACATTTATAAAAGTTAATTTAAGCATATAATATTTCTTGTTTTTTAATTTTGGATCATATTTGGATATGATTACAATTTTTATGCTTATTATATATTATGATGAATGAATTTCTATATTTATATTAGTGTGGTATATCATTATCTATAAATGTGAGTATATATTACCCCATTGTATACAAAAACTATATCCATTAGTCTATGATATTTGAATGACCTAGATTAATGATGGATGTGAAATATGACATTGTTTTTTCCTAGTAGTGGTGAATCAATCTAAGGATTCATTAATGACATAAATATAATTGAAAATATATATTATTTAACCAATGAGTAATTTTAAATACATTGTATACTTACTATACAACAATTTATAATTAAATTAAAAGACTATTTAAATATATCAGTTGTTAAATTAAATCCCAAAATAATAATATAATCCACTAGATATGTATAAAAAGTTTAAAAATACAACATTTAAATGTGAAAAAAATAATCCATAGTGTATTCTTTTCACGACATGTACTAATGAGTCCTATGTCATGAATCTCCAACCCTATATCCTATAATACAAGGTCTAGTGACCATCACAAAGTAGGTATATCAAAAACAATGGATTCCAATGTATATGCGCATATAGACACACACAATCACAAATATCCAAGCCCATAAAATATTGATATGTATATAAATAAAAATAAAACCAAGAATTAAATCATATGAATCACTGAAAAAATTTATGAAAGTATCTAAATGAAAATATACAAGGCCAAATAGAATCCCACCAAAAAGAGTTTGAAAAAAATACAACTAGAATTTAATGTTTTCAATCTTTTCATGATAAAAAAGGAAATCACCATGGTTTGTTCCATCAGGGAGGGGCACAAAAATTGTTACATGGCCACATTACATGTGAATTATATCATTCTCTAAAATTCTATATGATGATGACAGGGTCCTATATGGTATGTTTCTCTGTATAACACCCTATGTTCTTCAAAAAATCCTAGATATCTATATCGAGAATCACATGTCATCTCCATCCTACCCTACAAGATATCATTATTTTACCAAGTACATAATAAAATTGAATCCTTAGTTTATAATTTCCATAATTCAATCATAAAAAATTGGCCATCAAATCCATTTGGAAAATTCCATCAAATTTTGTTCATTTTTTCTCACTGAAGAAAAAAAATCAGATATCAACATGGCTTGATCTACTTCCTCCTCCATATTCACACCACTATGATGTCATTATAATATTGGATATATGAAATTATATTATTGTTCTAAGAATCTATTACAAAGTGATTAACTTTCACATAATTTTTTAAACTGCATAGTAGAGGATTTTTCAGTGAAGAATTAATAATCAGGGGAGAAAATCATAAGAAAAAATCACGAGGGATGCTCCATTATCAATTTTTTATGTTGACCTCAATTTTATTATATTATAATAAATAATAAATAGAAAATAAATAAACATAATTAAAATCTTCCAATTTACAAATAATATAACACATCACACAATTCCCCTGATCTTCATATCACAATGTTTGTAGATTGATTCGTGTTCTTTATAGGGAACATATAACATGGAATTATTAAAAATAAAAACAATTGTACTTTTATTTTTATCGATCATTGATGAGGAATAGAGTTATTAAATGAAATTTGGATAGATCCTCTAATTTCTTCTTGCAACGAACATCATTTGTTGATCCAGTCATCATCCACCAATACTGACTCCTTAATTAATCCCAATTAGATCTCCCATGATTTGTAGGGATATGTGCCTATCCTTATGAATCACCTAGAAGTGCATTTTTAGAATTAATGGATTAGGTGATGTTTCAATGGATAAAATTAAATATTTATTTTACTGATTTTATTGATTTTATGCCTACGATGACTACTCCAAAAACACAATGTCCTGAAAAAGGTTTTGTTTCTCCCAACCCATATTATGAACTCAATGGTGCCCCATATTTTTGATTTGGGAACTTTTTTAGATGTACAAATTTTTTTTTTCAAAAAGTCATTGATTGTTTTCATACTAGAAATATGTGGATGACATTGTGTTCTCAGACTGTCTATATTGGTTGAGCAAAGAACTATTCAACCACACCAAATCGACATAGTTTTTGTAATTGTCTAATTAATCTCAACTATGGCATAAATAATAAGAAAGTATTGATAATATACATCAAGGTGAAACCTATAATAAACCATGGTATCCCTACTCAAACCCAAAAGTCAAATATCATCTATCTGTATAAGAATTTTGATGGCTCTATGTAGTCCTCAATTACTATTAGATGATCATCACCTTTTAATTAGTTTATCATATAAGAAATGGTTCTATAAATTATGACACTCCTAGATCAGTTTTAAAAAGTGGGGACCTACATGATAACTCATACAACACCTCTAATGGTACCATATTAATGGTTAAATTTTATCTATGGATATATATAAACTCCGAAAAAGGTAGTTGACCCTCCCTACTATGGAGAATTATCTAAAATCACGCACACATTATTTCCTCCAATGAACTGAATAGTAGGATCTTTCTAGCCATAAATATATTGGTGAAATTATATTATCAAATGTAACTGAGTATTGACTTCCTCATGTAATCCATTTCATAATCTAAATTTCAATAAAGCATCAGGATAAGGAATGAAAATAAATGAAACACTATGGAGTCTAACTATATCTTGCATAAAGTGGAATCAAATTCTATCCAATGACTAGTGATCCTAGATATATAAGAAGTTAGATTTCTGGGTGTGTTGGTCTATTATAACATAGGTAAAATCACGTCACTATGATATAAGTGTTAATACCTTGATGAATTCCATGGATATTACACCCAACTTACACTCTGGACCCTCAAGGGGTTAAACTAAACCTAATATATCTTGGTGCATAGTATTGACATGTTTACAAGCAAGGAATCCAGAGACAATCTATAAAAATCCCTTCCCAATCTTTAACCACCAAAACTGATGTGGGTTTTCCTAGTGTATCATTATAATACCTAGAAGTGTCATAAAAATACATGCGTGATACTGTCTCAAGGCATCTTTCCACAACATCAATGGTACCATCGTGCATCCCCTAAGAATAACAACAAACTCCATATCATCCCATATAATATTAGGATCATGTGTAGTGGATATATTATAATGATGGACCTCATAGTCGGCATATCCATGTTGTATGCCCCTGAATTTCATTTGAAGTGAAGGGGTAAAAACTATCTACCAGGGGAAAGATGCTCTATATCAATCTATAATTGGAAAATCCAAAGGAAATCTAATGTGATGCCTCATTTTGAAACAATGAACAAGAAATCCTTCAATGAGCATGGGATATTACATTACCCTTGGTAGAAGTATATAAAATATCCAATTCATAACCATATAGGAATTATATCCATAAAAACTAACTCAACGAAAAATTCTACTGAGATAATATATAAATTTTAATAAGGTGGTAAGAATAAAATATAAACCTCTAACCTATTAGGTTTTGCCTCCACAAATTTAGTGCGAATATTACCACAACTAAATCATGATCATGGATTGTGAAATTCTACTCATGTGTTCTCAACTAATATGAACCATGCACAATCACCACTTGACTATACTTAAGAACAAAATAAAAATAATTCATGTTGCATAGAAAAACACAATGTACTCTAAATGCTCAAAAATCAATATCATGATGACAATCCTATTCATTAAGTACCTCAACATATGAAAAAATGTTGGGACATCATTGCCTACAAAAATGGCTTCCCATTTCTTGTTAAAGATGTCTTGGGTGCTCATATCTTGGGAAAACCATGTATGAATATTTTCTAATTATTTTCTAACCTATATAATATATTAACCTCTATCATGATCTTGGGTGGCTCCTAAGATAATACTTCCATAACCATATCCATATCCATTACCTCACTGTCTGTTGGTGTTAAATGTCCTAGAATTTGGAACTTTATAATAAAATTGATACTTCAAGAGAAACCCATAAATATTGATCCCTCAGAGTACATCCATATCCCTCCTCAAGTGTGTCTCATGCTCCTCCTCGAATATTGAGTACACTAGGATATCTCCGATGAAGGTAACCATGAGACTATCACACAAGGGATAAAATATTTTTTCATGTGATCAAAGAACACTCCTATGAAATTGGTTACAACAATGGGAATCACCAATTACTCATAGTGATTATATCAACGTAGTAATGATATATTCTATATAACAAAAATATTGTACTCACAATAGGTGATAACATGATCATAAGTCAACAAATGAGAACCATCACACCCCTCTCGAGTGATCATGGATGGAATAAATCCTCATTAGTGGATAATTTTTCCTCTTTTCAACTATTTTTATCACTAATAATCCCCATAAAACCTCATTTTAATGTATTCCTTCATGGAATAAAAAACAAGGGATACCCAGGATTAAACAGTTGTTCTAACAATGACCTTAGTCTATATGTCCTCAATCTACACCATTATCTTTTGATTATATATAGGCTTCATATGATAAGCTGGCACAAATATCATGGTCATCCCAATGTGTAGATAAATAAATAATTATATCCATACGGTGGGAAGAAATGATAGAACATCCTCATAGAAGACATTTTCATACTCCTACACATATTTAATGAAACGAACACTCTAAACATCTACTACACTAAGGCTCAATCTATTAAATAGATGTGTAATATTTTATACCCTCCTATGAATGATCTCATCCTATGATACCTGGGTTTCCTTTTCACTCATTATAGAAAAAATTGTAATGTAATTGAGGATACCCCACATCCTCTTCCCATAATAGTCAGTATTAGAAAGAATTATTGATAACCAATTAATAAATAAGCTGGTGATGTATGGTCTTATCTCAATGAAAAAGAGGTCCAAATAGAAACTATTATCCTTCGTATTTGTGTCACAGTGTCAGTATAAGTGTGTTATCACTATGACATCTCTTGTAGCAGTCTCAAATACATAGGGTTGTCCGATGTGCTCAACTAGAATCTCTATATAAAAAACTAGATTGGAAGAAATTAAATAATTCAATTATTTTATATTTATAAATACAATAGATATGGTATATAAAACACTAATCAAACATATAATAATTCCTGCAGCCTTTGGATTGTAATCCTTGGTCACTATTATCTTCATACACCCCTGTCCACCAGCTCTATATGCCTTGTGCATACCACATGTGAGTGGTGGTCCTAACATGTCATAATGTCCACTATCTAAAGATTCTCTCACAACTCCTCAAATATTTACACCACCCTATGGATATATCTTCTCCTTCTACAACATCTACCTCAACAAACCACCAACGACCCCATTTTTTCCATGTACAAGGTCATAAAATCTCATCCATGATGTCCTCGAATGTCACATGAGTTTCCTCGACAATTTTTATATTAACCGGAACCATAATATGACACATGATGTATATAACCTCTGTCCTAGGATTGACTACTGAAATGTATTCCACATTGCAGTCCCTTATTCTAACATTGGAACCCTACTGCTGAAGTCTCTTCTCTTGTGTAACCACTTTCGACACAACCCCCTCTTTTACAATAGAATAATTAGAAATTTCATTACTATAATTCTTTTTTTTTTGAATTCTCTAGACATTCCTCACTTGATGGTACAATCCTATAAGAACTAATCAAGAACCATATCAACTGGGTACCTCGAGATTTTCATAAAACTCAATGAATACACAGTTATTGTCATAATGTTCTTCAGGAGCTATAAAATATCATTGATGCATACAACCCTCCACATAACTGGAGAGAACTTCTCTAAAAAATGGAACTCAAAATCAGAACATGTTAGAGTTAACACGTTGTATTATTGGTTTATTATACCCCACAATTGTCTTTATGAGCCATGTATAAATATTATCATTAGGTCCAACATTTGAACTGATATTGCTCTGAAATGTTTTAAAAACTTTTTCACTACACCAATCTAGTCCTCCACCACATGTGGATCAACCTTCCTCAGAACATGAGGGGATGCTATCTATGATAATCATGATGTGCCCTCAGCTTGTGCACGTCATCTGATGGAACTACAGGTACCATTCACTTTTCAACTAGTTGTAGTATAGTTGGTACACCACCAAGATGTATCATCTCTTTAAATTTTATCTAAATTACTACCTCATCATGTATGAAATTATCCCCATTATCCTAACACTAAATCATTTCGGGCATATGTCGTAGAAAAATCCTAAAACTAAACAACATGTACCATGATTAATGATAATATCAGGAAAGAGCAGTTAAAAATTTCATGGAAACCACAAAACATTTCTATGTGATGCATGTACCATTTTTTTCCTAAAACTAGTGTTCTCAGGTAATGATTAAAAAGTACATGATTAAAGTCTTGCTATATGGATATCTTATCCACCACAGCAGCACTAGATTTCCATACCAGGAGGGTGAACATGAAGCAGTTTACAATAATTCCCTAGACCAATATCGGATACAAAATCCCTATGGTAGACCATACTACATTGGTACCACTCTTTCATGAACTTTCCTAACAGAGAGCATTCCACAACTCCCCATGCCCATGTCTAATATGTAAGGGGGTGAAGACTTGAACGTGGTAGAAGTAACACTAACATGGGCGGACTTTTCTAAAGTACTTGTACACACACACATATATCAAATCATATAAAATGATGAAATAAAAAAACAATTGAACAATAATTAATGAATTCTTATAAATCCGACAACCTATGTACGATAGGAAGTAACAGAAATTAAAAATGGTAAAAATACAAGCCCAACCAAATGAATAAAAAATTCCATCATAAATGTAAACAAGGTAATACAATATGATATTACAGGAACACACTTCGGTCTTCTATTATTCTCTAATAAAATCCGGGTTCTTGTCTATAAAAGAATATATAAAACGTTTGATCATCTCTGAAAGACAAGACACATGCCAGAAAATCATATGCTAGGGTGAGTTTTATAATACCCAGAAGGACACCTCAAAACTGAAAATATTATAATAAAATAATAATAGTCATCTCAACATATGTGTATATTAATAATGCATATAAAATTAATATTAATATAAAATCAACAAATACACAAAATATAAATATATAGTAACAACTATAATTTCATCATAGGATTCCTTTTAAAGATAAATATATCAATAGTCTAGGGAAACACAATCAATAAATCAAATTGACATAATTAAATCATTCTAAGAGGTATTTTACTTCATGTCTCACCATTATAAGTATATGTTGGCAGTTTGACGAGATGTAATAAATAGATAAGTATTACTCACAATAACCTGTGTTGTGTAAACAACTAAATGTAGAATATACTAGTAAGTATATGATTTTTTCCCATGTTTTTTTGTCAAATCAGTACAAATAACCCTACTTATATGTAGAATACTATAGAGGATCTCACTCGAGGACTCATATAGGGTTTCCATCAACATTATCTAATATGTCATGCTGGAGGCTGCACTGTCTTATGTGTAGGACAAGATTCCCTAGTATCCCTATGGGGATGGATATACAGAACACATCCTAACAAATTTTCCCATGATATAGTGTAAAATGGATCAAATTCATCCTTTTTAGATTATGTATCCATTATTTGGAGTCTAAAATGTGTCCCATTAACTCCATGTCCTTCCTGTGAAAATGGACCATGTCTGTGTATGTTCCCATGATGGTGTACATTGAAAGGGAATATTGCAACCTTTGTACTTTTATATGTGTATGAATACACGGTATAGCCCATGTATTACTGTCCTTGCGATGTCCTTGTAAGTGTATATGACATTCACATGCTTGTATACTGCATCACATATTCATGTACCCTATGGGGTACACATCGAGCAATCAAGGAGGGTCACACTCCATGTGGCATGGCCATATG
Organism: Viscum album; assembly: GCA_963277665.1. Lineage (NCBI taxonomy): Eukaryota > Viridiplantae > Streptophyta > Magnoliopsida > Santalales > Viscaceae > Viscum > Viscum album. Next base: position 1,925,797,019 of record OY728159.1, read on the forward strand.
TTGTGTGATGCTTATTCTTCTCTTAAAATCATAAAAAATGCATAGAGTGTCCCAAACAATGTCTACCTCCAATGTACAATCCATATTCTTCGAAAAAAATACCAAACTCCCGATTTGGAATCGTGTGTCCAGTTTCAGGGCTTCGACCACTAATCGGGTCGTTCCCCATAATGGAATCATGAATTATCTTATGTTTTCCATAAAATCTTTAAAAAATTTATTAATGTCCATAAAATCCGTGTGTATAATTCATCTAACTAGGGATCATTAATTCCTTATGAAAAACCCAAAAAAATGTTGTATACATCATCTGATCTGTTACAACCTCAATCGCATCACCACGGTCACATTGTTTCGATCTAGGTTATATGAAAACGAATTTCATCCCCATGAAATGGTTATCGAAAAAATTATTTACTATATTCCTTTAAAACCAATAGTCAAACTATTTTCCCATGATAAATGGCTAATCGGGGAATAATAGAATAAGGAAAAACCATGAGGAATGGTCCTCTATCGATATTTCTGCCATCCTTAATTCATTATCATTATAATGAATAATGAATAGATTACAAATAATAATGACGTAATTATCCTAATAAACAAATAATAAATAAAATCTCAGAATACACATGATCCCTTGATCAAACTATTGGTTGATTGATTATAGTTCATCATATCGAGTAGATAATGAGGAATGAATTAAAATAAACTATTGATCTACCTCAATTAAGATGAAAAACTAATGAAGAACATGGTAGTCACATGATCATTGGTGAGACCCAATGATTTCATTATATATATATATATATCATCGATCATTGATCTGATCATCATCTACAAAAAATAATCTCTCTCAAAGATCTCCAATGGTTCACAAATGATTTAATAGATTGTATGGATTACCTAAAAATCCACCGTAAGAATGGTTAAGAAAAAAATAAATATGTATCTAGGTCAATGGATATAATAAAATCATCTATTTTATTATTTTATTCATTTTATTTGTTTTTTCCATGTCATGAAATTTCTACAAATTCCCACACTGACAAAGTTTATTCCATGCCTAGTATAAAAATGTGTTCTAAATTCAATGGTTCCATTATATTTCAAATTTTTCACCCCATTCAGGTGTTATTAAACTTTTTAGGAAGACTAGTCGTGGATTCTAGTTGATATATATTAATCATTTATTGATGGAATACTAGGCCTCAGACTCACATGTCACCTTAGCTACTGGAATATAAAATAATATGCACTATATAAAAAAACAATGCATAGAAAATATAATTCATTATAATGTTAAAGATTAACAACATATGAATCATATTCGACAATGAAAATTTATCGAATTTCTCATCATCCTCACATAAATATTATATAATTAAATATCCAATATATATATATATATATTCCATGAAGTAGGATCAATCATTATCTAGTGATTGACATAATCATAGTTCATACTATTAAGGTTCTACCTGTATCCCTATGAGGACAACTGAGGGTTTAATTCTATTCTAAAAAGTAAGGGTTAATCATTTGAAACAACCTAAAATCCAAATACCTATATGGGATGGGTTCTACTAAATTTTAAACATAATAAATACATTAAAATATGTATTATTTTTATTTTTTATAGTATATGGTTAATAAAAATATTATAATTCATAAAAAAGCATTAAAATACAATATATATCTGTAAAAAAATAATTATTTGGTCAATTTATATCTTTATATCTAATGTCATTCTTCATGGATTAATATTGAAATGGTGAAATAATACAAATTATCATGATAGATTACTAATGAGGGGTTGAATATAGTTCACTCAATTCAAGGAATAATCATTACATACATAACATTGTAATAATTAAAAACGACATAAAATATGTATATAAACATTTTCATTTCTCTCATAATAATAGAAATATAAAATGACATGGATACAAATAATATATATAATAATTATTGAAAGCACATTGTTAGAAATTATTGCATTACATTAATCGATCCATAGAAATATTCATCATATGTTTATTAATTACTTACATCATAATCTGCTCGTTTTAACAATCCTTTTCGATGTCTAACATATTCAACCAATTGAATATTATCTATTTATTGTATTCAGTTTCATTCTATAGTTAATGTATTTTCATTATATCATATAGGGATTTAGTTCAAGGAAAATTATCAAATTTCAATGTGAAATTTTCTTTATAAATTATAGATTAGTCCTGATTGCGTGTTAATATCATTTTATACATATAGGAGATACATTTCATATTATTTTTAAAAAAAATTTCCAAATTAATAATGATTTAATTGTATGATTATTTTAAATTATTAAATTGAGCTCTATCGTTTTACTAATAATATCATCATTTTCGTGCATATTTATTCAATCCAAAATCAAAATCATTGAATTATTTTTTTATAATAATATATATACTTAATAATTAATTATATTTTAGAAATAAATATACAAACATTTAATATTACTCATCATTATTAGATTTAGTGGTATAATGATGGTAGGGGATACTAGAATTTTAATTAGATATTAATGGTGTGAAAAAATAAATATTTTTTTCATAATTTGTTTTAATTAATGTAATTTTTAAATTCATTATGAAATTATTTTCTTAGTAATATAATTTTTAACTGGAGATCTAAAATTACAACACATGGGTGTTGAAATATTAATTTATACATAGTAACAAAATATCCAAAGAGTTCAATGAGAGTGAATGGATAATATTCCATAAATTACAGTTAAATTTTATTTTAATTAAATGTGAATATAAATAAATGACATGAAATTATTAAATATTTTTAGGAAAAATAATCACCAAAATATACTGGAAAAATGTCTTGTGAAATTACACCATACTAATTTCATCCCAAATTTTTATTAATTATAAATCTATTAGAGGTGGGACTTTTATTTTATCCAAAGTCTCATAGAGATACTTAAGAATTATTATAGAGTTATTTGGTACAATATATGTCAGTGTATTATAGTTTAATATTATGAAGAAAATGGTTTGGGAGTGGTAATTATATTTCCTTGTGGAGTGGTGATTTGGATTTTAGTATATTTTAATATTTAGGTCCAATTGTATTATTTCTACAGATTTATTTGACATTTAATTGATAATAGTGATATATAAAGATTCATGGGGCAATTAAGAATCCCAAAACTAATTAAAATCAGGGGAATACTTTAAAGAATATAGAAAATAAAATATGTTTTTTTAAATGGAATAAAAGTTAGGATCATTAATGAAAATTAAATTATAAGCATAGAAACCATGTCTATAATTTAGATATACATTAATGTACATATTAAGTAAAAATTAAGGGATTTCTTTAGTAATATATTGGGTCTTACATACATCATAGTGATGTCATAAGACATATTGTATCCAAGATAATATTATTTTTCCTTATTCACAGAGACACAATATGATTAAATACATAAAATTTCTTGAAAAAATGGTTCTTAGAAGAATATTTGAAAATTAATTTCCATTTTAAGAAATTAATATTCAAAATATAATAGATTTATATTTTATAGAAAAGCATATATTATATAGAATTTTTTTTAAATAGATACTATTCACGTTTAAATGAGTTATTACATATTGATTTTTAATTATTTCAAAATATTTCTACGATACATAAATAATTATAATTTCTATTTAAATTTTAATACATTTAATAATTAAGGAACATTAATGTCTTGATTTTAACATAAAAAATTAAATATTATCTAACTATATTAAGGAAAACCATATAGAAAACATATTCATTTAAATAAATTTTTTTATATTATTTATGAATTTAATTAATTATTATTTTGAATATAAATTGATATATTAATAAAATTTTAGTATTACTTATTATGAGTTTTAAAACTACTAGTAGTAAGGTGAATATTTAAATTATAATTTATTATTAAAATGGTCTCTTATCATTTTATGGGATTGTTTTGATTCAAAAGGAAACATAATAATTTTAAATGAGTTAATATTTTATTGGCACACTTTAACTTTATTGATGAATTTCATTATGTCCTAAATATATATACATTTGAGATGATATTACCATAAATTAAAGAATATAAAAATATTTAAAATGTAAATATGTTATAAAATTATATGATGTTACATCCCCCACCCTCACAATCATAATTAAATAAATTTTCATCACCCAAATATTAATTTACACTTAGTAATAATATATAGTTGAGGTAATCATGAAAACGAAAATTAAATCCTGAATGAGATTTATAGATAACTAAACCATTAATTTTTAGATAATAAAATTTAACTACATGATTTCAATAATTTTTTTAAATATTATGTTTCTCTTAATTCTACACCATTATATTAATGTTTGATTTACTTTTAAAATTCCTTAATTTCCTGAAATATAGATCACATCATTTCACAATCATTATATATTTTTTAAGAATATTGTAAATTTGCATTTTTGAGTGTGACTAATGTTAATATATATTAAACTAATTTTATAAAATAATATTTTTATGAAAAAAATAATGTAATGATATAAGATTCTATAAAACATTCCCTTTTAAATTTGATTGTTTTTATATATCCCGTGTAGTTTTATATTCAACCCAAAAATAATGTATTCCTTTTATTTTTTAACATCATTTTAAGGAATAAAATTATACAATTATATATTGTGGATCAATTATTCACAGTCATCCCATAGAATAAAAATATTACTTTCATGTTCATAAATTTAATGAATAATAATAAGAACATGCAAAGACATTTATATATTAATAATTTATCTAGTTTGAGTTTCAACTAAAAACATATATTTTATTTATTCAGGGGATGAATCAATGTTTTAATAAAACATTGTTGATATAATGGATATTATAAATACAAAATCATATAATATAATAGATTACAATGTGTTTGTATCAAATGTAAATTTTATAAAATCATTTGTGGTATCACCCTTGTTTGTTGTAATTGAAAAATCATTTCCATTCTCCCTCAACCTCAATGAATCATATTTCATGGATTCTTATAGAATTTATTTAATTTTTATCTCATATACTTAAAACTTAAATATTATATGTGATTATAATATCTGTTATATATGTAATGGTCCTAGACACCTTAATAAGGGGAGATGTGAATCTCTGTATGGATATTATTTTCAAAATTAGTCATGCCCACTAGATCATGACCTCTTTATTATAAGGGTATTTTTTCCCATAAGTAATAATGAAAATCATATTATATCCTTATTTAACTAATTATGATGCATTGAATGTAATTAAAGAAAATAAGAGGATGGACACATCGATTTTTACTTGGTTCGCCTCCACCGGGATTTGACCATGTAGCATAGAAAGGAAATATACTGATGTACCAAATACAACAAGGCTCACTATAAAATTTTTAGTAGGATAGATCACTTAAATTATAATGATAACTAAATTTACAAGGTTAAGGGTCAATTCATTGCTTTCCCAAGGGTTACTCCCTATTCTATTTTTCTAACACATTGCTAGTTGAAAGGAACAACTTCTTCATATTATTTCAATTAATGCTCTTGGAAGGGATTCACACATATTTTATCGAATTTTATGTTCCTTCATTATAACTAATGAGTACAACCTTAGTTAGATTTATTCTCTATTGAATATCAACCTTCATCTAGTAGATTAATACCACTTTATAAAAGATATGCTATACCACTACTTTAGAATAACATTCATTACACCCACTACCTTCATGAAGCTCCTCTTTCACATAGATCCTTCCTTTCATAAAGCTCACATATCATTCATGATGAACATATATGTTCATAAAGATCAACTATCATTTGAAAAGCTCCACAACAGTTGTTTTCATTTTTTAACCTTCACAAACATCAAAATATTTTTATGCTCAAAACATTTGGTTATAATTTATAGCCTTCATGAACTTCTTCTTACGAACTACCTTCGTGAACAACATTCATGAATCACCTTCACAATTATCGACCCTTAATATTTTCATTAATTCTAACAACTTTTTATGAAGGAGGTAGAGGCCTATTTATAGGCATTTCAACCAATTCTAGAACCTTCCAGTCATGTCATCACCATTTCATGATGCTTCCTCTTTTTCACCATGATGTTACCCTTTTCAAACAAATATATTAAAATTCAAAATTTGGTATTCCCGTCATTTTTATGGAAATTTTTATCAAACCATTTTCATTTCCACATTGCACCACTCATGATGCCTCTAAACTTCATCATTCAAGGAGATCATCAATTTTTCCTAGATCACCAGAAACATTTTTTGACCGTTCAAGAGAATCCATTCATGAATCTTATCATAAACCTCCCCCCAAAAAGATACCCATCATGGGTTGTAAATGTGGGAAGAGAGATATTGTCCCCTAATTCCCCCAACTAGTAGGGCATGAGTTGGAGACAAGCCCCAAGGGTGTACAAATCACACAAATATGAGAGGAATTACCCTTTTTAGGAAATCAAAATTGAGTGATAATAAGAACCATAAACAACAAATCCAACACATATTTTTAACTAAAACAAACAAAAAACAATCCCACATGCATGCATAAAATTGGAATAATAAAATTTCTTATGTCTAAAAAATAAAATTACAAAGGTAAATATAAGTAGCGACACTATTACTATCAGGATCTGCGCATGTAAGGTCTAGTACAGTATGTGTTATCCCCCTAGAAACCATTAAGCATTTTATATAAGTAGAGTGATTATAAATGTTTACACAGCTGGAAAACCAAAGAATCTCATGCACATGTGGGTCATGTAGACTAATTCTCATTCGAGAAGATAGTAGAACCAATAAACACCTAAATGGGTATACTAACCACACCAACCTCACTAAGGTACACTAACCTAGTAACAATTGTGAAGTAATATATTGTACAATAAATTAATGATAGGAAACCCCACACTACATTTCCACTCATTATGATTCTCTTACGCATCATCAAACATCATGGCACTCCAATACCACATGTAAACTATAACACATCCCACCCACATACCCCAAAGTCACAAACCACACCACAATCTACCCACACAAACCTCAGCCAAAAACCACATCCCAACCTACCCTCACACACATGGGCCATACAACACATCAAAACATTATTAAAAGGCACATGGGAAAGCCCAAACAACCACTATCGAAAACACCTAGGATACCACACAACACCCGAAGAATCCTAAGACTCCACAACCACATCACATCATCTAAGGAAACTAATTGAACTCCAGCCATTATTACAATGATCCATAACTACAACTATGAGATGGGTGAGATGAAAAATAATGTACACAATACTATTTACTCGACACCTGGTGATGGAAAAGTCATCCTCCTATTGACTATGGGTTAGTTTGGCACGCACTTCTCAACTAGGGTGAGTGAATATAGAATTTACAAGGAAAAAACAAATGCATACATATATTAGAGCAATCAGTCAAGACTAACATATGGGCTCTCAATATACAACCATCTCAAAACACCAACCAATATGTTATTACCACTACGTTCATGACACCACACAACAAGCCAAAAACTGAAAATCACATCCCCACAAAAATTCCTTAAACATTTTCATTCGATTAACAGAAATAAAACATATTGTTCTAGAAACCATTAAACTGTTATTTATTCATTCGATCACTCCCTTGGAATCTAAGTGTCACCATAATAGTCATTGTACATTTACTATCTTCACATAAAAGAATCATCGCACAAAGACCTCTACATTTAACACCAATTCATGATATATCATATGTTGATCTCTATGTAAATGGTGAAGAACTATTCTTTATAACAATGTCAAATCACTAATACCAACCATTACAAACCTTTTACAATTTAATATTTCCCAAATCACTGTACCGAATGAAAAAATCCCCCAAACACCACCACATCCAAAAACATATTAAACATCACCTAGGCTCTCACTCTTCATTAAGAACCATGACCACATCCTTGTCACCATACTTACTAAATAAAAAATATTCTTGTTTTAACATGGAATACCTTATTTAATTCAACTTGTTAATTCATGTGTTAACACAGAAGTGATATGATATTGCAACATCCATTTATGAGATGAGTGTACATGTTTAATATTTAATATATAAAACTATTAAAACAATAAAAAAATATTCAATAAACAATCCCATGAACAATCAAGAAACTCCAATGACCTCTGTTTTAGAGGGGTAGTTAGACCATACAGATACAAATATCAACAAAACCCAAAAAAAAGAAACATGATTCAATTTTTCCAACCCCCTTTATATTGATATAAAACTCTTTCAGTTATCATTATTAATCTAAATTATAATATCCTAACAGATGATACACCCATACACCCACCCCAAAAGATTCCAAATTGGGTTATATCAATTAAAACCTACATTGAAGAAGAGAAAATCGACACTACCTAGCTTCACCACAATAGGGTTCTGTATGCACAAGGAAAACCTCCTTGAAAACATAGACCTACTACTACACCCCTGACACATGAGTCCTATGAGAATGAGAACACTGGGCAGCCTGTATCAGAATAAAACAATGAATAAGGATTAGGGGGGGTGTATCATGAATTTGGATAATATTTTAAATTGTGTCACCAATTTTGACACATTTTTTTACATTCCAATGTAGTCTTATCTTGTCAAGATAATTCTTTATGATAAATTAAAACCACTAAACCAATGGAAAATTAATGATGGAAATTTTTTACATCTAATCAGATGTAAAATATTTCAAATAATGATTTAAATTTTTTTACAACAAATTAGAGGTCAAAAGGGAAAAATGGAAGAAGATGGAAATACAGTACATGAGTCTTCCTTAAATGACTCACCGCTCCATGATTCAAAACTCCCGAGCCACTATAAGATGACAGAACAAATGTTGAGACACCTCTCACGAGATACCATTAGCCATATAACTTATTGGTGATTCATCACTCATGAGTGACCATTAAAATAAGAATCTCTCAGTGAAGCACTACTCAAAACGCGATACATAGACGAATCACCTCAGGAAGAGATATCATTTAATGAAATGATAGAAACCATCATTAATTCACCGAATTTTGGGACCCAAATAGATGAAACCCCACTAGTTGAGTGACTGCCAGTGAGTCACCACTAGCGGGTGACTCGAACGGTGTCACCGACTTTGAGTCACCTCCTTTGAGACACCACCAATGAGTCATTGATAGCTAGAGACTGCCTGAGATTCATCGCCATCAATTCACCTTTTGAAAACAAAGAAAAATAAAAAATCATTAAAAGTTTTTAAATATGACACTTTTACATCCTATGACCCCATAAACACCATATTATCAGAAATTAAAGGACTAGAGAGGTTTGGTCTAATACGTCTAACACCTCTCAAGCTATTCTGTCCTAAAGAATTGAAAACCTTATTAGATGGAAAAGAAAGAAAGGGTCTGAAAAAATTCCCCTGAGATACCTATCAAGGATCCATATACACTCGAGGCACTTCTTATCAATCAAAAACATCAAAATTTAAGGATAAAACACCTTATGTTGTTTGAAATATGGAGTATATTTCTCCGCATCCATGAACACCACCTCCAAAATATGGAACCCAAAACATATCATGTCATCCCAAACTACAAAAAAAACACACCACACAATCATAACAATAATTCTAACATTAACATAAGAAATAAGTGATTTATTCCTCTATGTCATGATAATATCCTCTCTAGGAGTCACGGAATCTCCCACACAAGGTTAATCACATTACAGTGAATGTGACTCAATTATCAACTAGGTCATCTCATTTTCCTATGTCATGGCTTTATCTCACATCACCCCACAAAAATCATGAATCAACGGTATTATCTAATTGCAAGGTTCTATAATTCCATCATAAAGAGAAACCAAGCAATGAAAAACTCAAAAAAAATCTAGGTACTGGGAACATATCTGTGCCTCTCACTCCCATGTATACTCCATCTAAACACAATGCCACAACAATACATGAAACAAAGGAACCATCTTTCAATAAAAAACTATATCTAAAATGATATCGTTTTATACAAGCTGATCCACAAAAGGCACGACATCTTTGATATCCAACTCTCTCCAGTCAATGAGAAGAGAGTCATCATGAATGTGGTGAAAATATGAGATACTTGAAATATATCATGGATCCTCTCTAAATATGGTTACATATCCAACTGTTATGCCCCATCATTAACTCACCTTGCACATCAAAGGGTCTAGTGAACCTGGGAGATATATTACACCCCTACCAAAACACCATTGTTATAGATTTTGATCATGCATGGAAAAGATAAGCCTCAAGCTCAAGTTATCCTTGAAGACCACAAAAAAAATCCCCAGTGAGGTAATGCCTCCACAACATTAGCGCGAACACAACCACTGCAAACTTCAGATTTTGTTTGGCATTGTAATGTATATGAGGATGTAAATTCTAAAAACCTATATGTGACCATTTCTTGATACCACATCATCACCCATCCGAAACATATATGGGAATAATTACAAAATACATTAAAAATTTCTCCGTCCTATGGAAACATTAGAACGGGAGCACTGACCAACATCCTGTTATGGTAACAGAGCGCTGTTTGGAACTACCCAATCCACACAAAAGTTGTTTCCCTCTATGTCAAAGTAATAAAAAATGTTTAAACTTGAGAGAAATGGGGTATGAACCTCCAATAATATCCATTACGACTTTGTTATATGAAAACATCATCCATGTTCTTAGGTACTGTCCAAGATATAACTTCTCCAACTTTCGATGGACCTATATTGGCAGACCATTGAGACACCTTATACCCAATTAAATAAATATACCATTTATAAAACAAAAATTTCTACAAATTTTCATAGATCTTTTGGTTTCGAAAACCAACAATATTATTCTGAGATGCTTGGCCTAATCCTCCTTTGACTTCAAGTAGACAAAGATTTCATTAATGCATATCATAATGAACTAGTCTAGTAACACATGAAAAAAAATATTCCGTATGTTCCATGAACACATATACTAAATCTGTAACACCAAATGGCATAATAATGGACTATAAGTGCCTATACCTAAATATGATGGCATTATTCAGGATATCTTCTTCCTTCACCATCATCTAGTGATATCTAAACTCAATATTAGTCATAGAAAACCAACTCTCCCCTTTCAGCTGGTGAAAAGGTAATATATCCTTAGAATAGAGAAACCATACTTTATTCTCACCTTATTCATCCTCTAGTAGTTTATCGAGAACCTCATACTAAAATCTGACTACTTTGAGAACAACACTGGAGCACCCCCTGATAACAAACTGATCATTATAATGCCCTTTTTTCCTCAGATCATCTATAATAATACTCAACTCCCACAACTAAGAAGGTTCCATCCAATAAGGATCCATAGAAATTATAGAAGCACATTGTTGCAAGTCTATCCTGAACAGAAAATCATGTCGAGGTGGGTAACATCACAAACTCCTCATGGAAAACATCTTGAAACTCTCCAATGACCCTCGGACTGTCCAACATCTTATAATCCATTGATTATACTCTCAACTAAACCAATAAATAATGGATAGGATCAATACCTCGACTTCCCACTTGACATCCCCATTGGACAAATAAATCCACACATTTACCATCCATGTTCAAGAACATGACCCTACTCTAGTAGCTTTCAAAAATATCATATATAGAATAGAACTAGTTAATGCCATGAATGACATCTTATGGAATCATTTGTGCAAGATTATATCCCTATAGGATTAATGTACTCCCTTAATCTTTCAACATACCCCGCACACATCCGACAAGCCGGTGTGGCCTCAGACTGGCATACTCAACACCAGGGGAATATGGTGACTCTCTATGTCTAGTGCCAGACAATGGGAAGGAATATGTGTAATTATATATTATGAAGCTTCATAATCAAACAAGGAACAATCAAGTGTATTAAAAAATCCTATCGTACATCTAACAACCTCTAGACCGACTGGAATTATTTCCTCCACTTTGCGCAAATAACCAAGACTGAATCCTCCTACTCTTTGCTAATGAACACCACTTCGGCCATGCACGACTCAATGTTCCTAAGCACAAGAAACATCCTATAGTCATCCTCTACCTGCTCAGTCTCCCCTTGGTGCTGAAAATTCCTCCTGAACCTACAGCTAAAATGGCCAATATGTATACTACATTTGAGTCATCTACTGAACCATTTCACCACATTCAAATTGTGCATTGGGAACCACTTGGAACATACTATTTAGATAACCACATACACCACAACTCAATCAAACAATCATGGATATCCTAGTAAAAGCAAAAAAACCATCATCAATATGGTGATAGAAGAGAAACTACTTTGATCGACTCCCTACAGGTCGACACCTCAACAGTCCTAGCCCCTATGACATACCACAGATTGCACTACCTAATAAAGAACATTACTTAATCCAAACTAATGGTTGACCTCCTCATGGTTTTATCTACATGATAATCCTCACCTTCTTCTAATCATCTACATATATTGGAAATGTAAAATAAGTAACAACATACTAAATAAAAAGAAGGATTCCCTCATCAAGACGTCTCGTAAGATACTCCTCATCTAGGAAGAGATTTGGGGGAAAATAAAAAAGATAGTTGAACATGATCCCATGATCCAACAATGAAATACTATACTACTAATGGGAGAGTAGATCCTGCATCTTTTTAGACTTCATGGTTGATGAGTGGAAATCTGGTCAAAACACTTTCCAGAAGTCGATTGAAAAAACATCTTCCTCTAACCGGTCCCCAAGATACATATTCCAGCATTAATGCAGAAATCCCCACATATGACTCACTAACAATTAGAACTAGTACCATGTTAGGCCCCATACCTTACTAATGATGATTTAAAGATCCTCTAACTAGCCATATGTCTCCATATCTGATACATGTTCCTCATACGTTCCCAAATCCTGCCATTGGAATGCACACAACGTCTACATCCACTGATAATCCACATCTACTAGATAAATATTATGATGATCAATTGGATAATCCTGATGATCCTCCACTACATGAACCTTATACATACAATACCCAAGATCCATATGTGAATGGTAAACAATGATTTCATAAGCCCGAAAGTATGTAATTTTATTAATATTCATTTTAAATTTAAATCATTTATTCTGTTTTAACCTTCACAAAACAACGCAATTCAGTCATGAAAAGAAGTAATTATGAGGGAAGTATTTTATTCTAGGTCTGTACCATGGAATTATGTCCTTTGTATATGGTAATTCAATAAACTCTATGTTTGTTCACTATATCAATGGGGCACCTAAAATCAAATGTTCCAATCATTCTCCCTAGCCAATGTCAGGAACCAATGTCAACTGGAATTATTATCATACCATCCCATGAAACCCTTAATGTGGCTAATTCCAATATACATTCTATCTTTCAACCATATTCCCCTGATTCCACTCTGTAATGACCCATTCTATCCAAAGATACCTTTCTAGGGCTCACAGTGAAGAAAGGGAGACAATGACCCCCCCTCGAGTCCTGCCTCTAGTAGGTCCCAGTTTGGTTTCTAGAACCATGGGTGTAAAAAACTCAAAAAATCATTGAGGCTTTACCCATTATAATAAAGCAATTTAGGGAGATAGGATGAACCATATTCAAAATCTCCAACACATAATATGAATGAAAACAGAAAAACCATCCCACTTGAATGTGTAAAATTGGAATGAAATAAATAAAAAATTCTATAAAGTAAAATACCAATGGTAATGCAATGAAACGACACCACAACAGTCATTATCTATTCTATTATGGTTCAGCCTAGACTATGTGGGCGTACAGGTATACTCAGTTTAAAAACCAACGTCTCTAGTGCAAATGTGGGTAAATAATACTAATCCTCTTGTGAGAAAACATCATAACCAAATCACACTAAAATGGGTATACTAACCATCCCAAAATCAAAAATTAAAACTCACCAAATGATTTGTATCTAGTAATATAATTTTCATCACATAAATGATATGGTTCCCAACAACACTTTCTCAACTGTTATGATACTCTTTCCAACATCGATCATCATGGAACATCAATCCCTTAAGTATACCACAACACATACCGCATGGACAATCATGGGCCATGAAACACATCACAACCATCCCGTATAGAACTAGGTGAAAAACCAAATCACAACCTTCAATCACACACCTAGTCCTCAAAACACATCACAAACTTATCCTGATGGCACCTAGGAATGGAAAAAAAACCTAGGTTGCAAACACATAAACTATCAAATCTTGCTCGAAGACACTTAGGCCACCACAACCACTTCACAACCTCTAGAGAAACATACTAACATCTGGACAACATAACCTATTCCATTCCTACCTATCGTGGAAGGGCGAGAATAATATAGTGGGTACCCATCCAGTTGTACTTCCTACAAGATCTTGGGAACGACACCCTCTCCCATGATGATGGGGGTGTCTATCACATAATAATAAAATAGTGTGGGTGAATATATAAATCAAAAGGAAATAAAAAATGTATACATATATGATACCAAACACTAAATCCTAGCATATTTTTTCTCAACAAAAAAACAACACACAACACACCATACTCTGCTCCTACCACTAAATGCCTGACACCACAAAACAGGACACACTGAAAAATGACATCCACATAAAAAATGTGTAACCATTTTCATTCTATATTCCAATCTAAAAAAATATGTTCCAAACATGATGAAACTATTATTAATTCATTCCCTCACTCCATGGAAATATTTCAAAACATTGTAACATTCAGGGTTAGTTAACCCACTTCTCATTGATGGTAAATTCCTCCCTGAGATCATTGTTTATCAATAATTCATGATATATCTTATATTGATCTCTAGGTATGGGGTGAATCTTTCTACATGCTATCAATAGAGAATCACCCATTCCAACCTCAACTATACTTCTTCAATGTCATAATTCCTAAACCACCATAATATCCAAAACAAACCCACTGACTCAATACCACATCCTGTAACACATTAAACCACACCTAGGCCCACAAAACTATTGCACAATGGTTACTATAATATGTAATTAAACCATAATTACAAGTTTTATAATTAGGGTTTAAATTTTAATCAGGTCCCATATATTTTATGTTTACATTTATATTGAATTTGGAAGACCATTACATAACCAAGTAGAAATACCGATATAGTTTAATTTTTTCCATAAATAATGTTCTTTAATTTATAATCCTATTTAATTAATGAATAAATATCTCCATTCATGACTAATGACCATTGAAATTTATAAAATCAAAATACATCTATATTTAATAATGTAAAAATTAAAATATTTACGAAGAAAACAAATGTAGCTCAAGTGATATAAAAACACATGGGACCTATTAATCGATTTTGACTTCAAAAAAACATATAATCTTGTCTTTATTTTTCACATAATATAAAATCTACAAAAAAAATAAATTTCATGATTAAAAAATCCTACTCATGGAATTTATTCTTTTAAATAATTTTTATGAAATCCAAATGAAAATACAAGGTCATGAGTGTAAATTGGAAAATTTTTAAATCTGAGGATATTTTTTTGTAATATCAAAACCCTTAGCCTTTAAGAGAACATTAATTTTATATTAATCTTGATATACTTTTATTAAGTAATGAAATAAGAATATATCATTTAGAGAACATAGTATCACTAAAGAACATGTGTATTTATCAATGAAAAATAACCAATTAATAACCTTTACCTAAACCCTTTCAATATTATATCCTTGTCATTTAATTCCAAAGAATCATGTCTGCCTAACATCTTACATATTATCTCCATCATCATTACCCAATAAAGTGGATTACTATATCTATCTCACTATGTATTAGTATAGTATTATGATCCAAAATTATAATATGAAATATATATGAATAATAAAATGCATATAACATATAATCTTTATCAACTTCTTTATAGAACACATTATAATTATCATTTAATCAAATATGTATAAGTATATATTGTTAAATAAATAATGTGTATAAAAATATATTTACATTGAAAATATTAATCATTTAATAATTCAAAAATAAATTTAAGAAGGATCACCTTTGAAATAATTATTATATTATGTTGGAATCCAAAAATTGATTACTGTATAAGATGTAGGGAATTTTTGGTCGTGATGAAATATTTAAAAAACATTCAATTTTCACTTTTTATTAAAAATCAAAATGAATTTATAAATAAAATCATTGAAAATATTTTATTCACTTATTTAATATGAAAAAGGTTGTAAAAAATTAATTTTAAATAATATTAATTTAAATAATAATTTTCAAAAATATTTTTTATTACGAGGGTATGGTAGAAACTTGATAAAAAAAATTAAAATTGACATTTTAAATAAAACCCATGTTTCTATTTTCCTAGTATACTACATAAGTCCTTCAAAATCCTAAATTATAAAATTGAAATAATTATATACATGTTTTGAAGTATTATAATGTTTTTAAAAATAAATTATTACATTAATTTAATTTTTATCATTTCATATTTTGTTATAAAATCATTTATGTTTTCGTTTTGTGTTTGGGGTTCTTTGGTTTTGAATAAAAAATAACATTGGTTCATTTAATAGGCTAAATGGTGAAATGGTTCCTTTTAATAAATAATTATTAATCTATTAAAATTACACTTTGATACATCTAATGATCATTTTAAAAAATATATTTGATTTGATAAGGAAAAACAGAATCATATCAGTTTGTGAAGAATGTAGTGCCCACATATGCTTGAAAAATGTTATCACATTCCAAAATATTAATGGGTATAACCATAAATAATATATATATTATTTATAATAATAATAAATTATTAAATATTTAATTTTTTGTAATAAACAATTCATAATAAACTTTTTTGTTGTTGATGAAAAGAAAACATTACATCATTAAGGGGGTAGTCAACACATATGAACTAGTTATGTTTCCATTTATCATAATATTGAAATAAGAAATACATTATATGTGACATTAGAATAACAACATTATAATACAACAAAAGACATTATTTTCATTATAATATAATCGTTATAATATAATTAAAATGATGTAAAATAATCAATAATCAATAATTTTTTTCTTATGACGTTTACCTCCTCTATAGTATACATATTTATCTTACAAAATAGTCTTTCTTATATGGGTATTGTGAGAGTATCATGACCAATATGAAGTGTTGATAGATTTAATTTGTTATTTTTTATTTATTGGGAAATATATTATCAAAAAATGTGTGGACATTTGAGTAGTGGTGGGGCTATTTTATAAGTGGTAGGAATGAAAATCGAGTAATAATTCATAAATTAAAATTAATATAATGCTATTTTAATAATAATTTTCCCCAATATAAATGAATTTTAATCCAAATAAAGGTATAGATAGATATAAAATATCCCCACGTGTTTATGGGTGATTTATATGTTCTAAAAAGTCATTAATGGGTTTCAAAATGGACTAATTTTATTTAAATGATACATTTCTCTATTTAATAAAATATATGGTTTTTCAAGAGGTTTCATAAAACATAAATGAAGTTAAAATCATTTTAATATCTAAAAATTTATTGTTGCAGAAAGTTTTTTATTTTATTTGTTAAACAATAAACTCAAGAATTTGAAAATGAAACAGAAAATAAACACAAAGTTGATTTTAATGAAATGAAATAGAAAATTTAAAACATTTAATACAATTATAATAGTAAAATTACAAGTTTTCAATTTTATGTAAAGCTATATATTTGATGAAAACAAATATAGTTTTAATAGAACTATATTTTATTTAGTAGATAACATTACATAAATTTGTTATAATTAATCTAAAATTATAAAATATAATAATGAATATTAATAAGACATGAAATTAACTAATTATTAACATTAATTGAGTTGTTAAATTATATTTGTCATAATAATTTATTACTGTTAAAATTTTATTAATTTCATTTGCTGATAATGGTAATTTTCCTTTTTAAATTTTACTAGTTCCTATTTTAATCATGTGATCTCGTGATTCGTTCCTAAAACCATATATATATATGGGATATCTTATTTTGTAACTCATTATCATTTTATTCTCATGTTTGGTCTATATTTTGAATAAAATAATAGTTATCTTCGAACTGAACTAAATTATTACTAAAAATATTATTTTCATCGGCCACATATTTTCTGAATATTAAATAAAAAACTAAATTATGTACCTAAGATGAAATTTGAGGCAAGGTTACTATTACTTAATATATTCAAAAAATAGTTTAATTTTATGTTGATAAATAAATGTTGGCTATAAATTTTCATTCCTTGTAAAATCAATAATTACATAAAAATGGGGTATTTTATTTAAATTGTGATCTACCAAGAGAATAAAAATATTATTATTTATATTATCGGAAAATATATTCTATAAAATCTATGATTTCTTCATGCTATATTGATTCAACTTCACATTCTACACCATTAAATATTCTTTTTCTAGTTCCAAAATCGTTATTTCACCAAAATTATTCCCCGACACTGATTTTTAATGAGGTTATTCATAAAATTTAAAACAAATTAGTGATTTATATGATTTCATTGAATATATTATAATACCAAAATTATATTTTTGAATGTTTCTAAACCAATAATTCCTTGTATTCTATAGTTAAATATAAAATAATATACTAAAAATATTAAATATTCAGTTTGACTGTCAACTAGAATTTACATAAATTATTTTACGAAAATATAACTATATAGACATTGAATTTATAATCCCATTCCAAAATTAAGATACATACCATGAATAACAATTGGAGGTAATGGAGGCAGGGACTCTATATAAACAAGGTATTTCATTAACTTATTGTGTAAAATTTTCATCCAAAATACATATTATGTCAAATAATAAGAAAATGAGAATATTTTATCAAATGGATAACACAATAAAAAATATTATAATCAAAAGGGAATGAATTTTTTAATCCAACTACTAAATTAGTGAATTTATTATATCTTTTCTACTCAGTCAGAGAAAATTATTTATACCTTTCCTTTTGTAATTTTCACAAAACATTAACCATCTAACAATTCAAAAATTTTACTCTAAAATAAAAAATTACATTCCTTTTTCCATGAAAAAAATATAATAGTAAAATTTCTCCAAAATTATTTTTGTCATCATGATTAATAAAATATATATCTATGAGAATTTCACATCAATCACTTCTCCATATGATAATCACCTAAAAAATAGTTTTTTAAAAATATCTTAATTTATTCACAATCAATGATATGAAACAATTTCTTCTTGGAAAATTATATTATTTTATTAAATAAAAAATATTTTTCAATCATTCATAAATATGTTCCATAACAATGAATACAATAACATAGAACTTAAGGGGGTGGAGTTCTAATATACATGAATGATTGGAATATAATCATTAATTCATTAACCAAAGGAAATTTTTTCCAAATATTCTATGGTAGGTAATTACACAGACAACTCTTCTCTATTCCATTATAAAAATATAGTGATTTATGTGTTCTAGGAGGTCACAGTGATTTATTTCATGAGTTTTACAAAATTCCATTTTTCGAACTATAGCTCATCTGACCTTGATCCATTCACTGGTAGGTAGTGACGGTGGGTCACAAGGGTGACTTGAGATGGTCAGCCAGGACCAATGATTCATAATAGTGACTCCCACAGGTGACATAAATTGATGAGTTTCTAAAAGTTGGTCATGATAGTAATTCTCCATTGGGGATTAATCTCACAGTGACTCGGCTAATGATAACTCATCCAATAGTGACTCTTCCACCAATGAGTCACCCAATGATGACTCATCCACTGGAAGTTCATTTAATTGCGAGTCACCTAATGATATCATGTCCCTTGTTTCTCAAAATTCGATCATATCCAACAATTTCTTGAAATGGTGACTCCCCTAATGGTGACTCACTTAATAAGTAGTTATTTCCAATTTTTTGTCAAAATTAATTTTTTCATAAGTTTTTTATCTTTAGATTTATCCTTTTAACATTTCCTATGACATGAAATGGGTTTAACCCATATTTAATGGTTTTTAAATCTGTTTTGAATTGAATAAATACTTAAAAACCCTAAACCTTTCTATGACATCCATCTCATTCTGCCTTGGTCAGGATCCACCATCAATGGCCTTTAAAACCCGTTCCATCCATTGATTAAGAATCTCACCATTCTAAAGATGAGATCATATATTCCTTGTGTGCCCTATTTTTTGATTATTGAATCTTAAACCATTATTCCCCAAGGATTGGTGCATTGTTTCATAGCCATTAGATCATGTTTTTCCTAGTGATTCACCATGATACCTATGTGCCCCATGTTTAGTGCTATAAGGAAGTGATGATTTTTTGTACTTCCATGTCGGGATTCCATCATCTATATATTATTTTTATTTCATGTGGTTTGGGTCAATGGATGTATCTTTGAGAAGATATAAGTATACCAACTTAATAATTATAATTGAATCAATTATTTATCAAGAAGAGGTGATGGGAAGGAGATGTAAGAGAGAACTTTTTTATTGATTTTTTATCAATAATCTGAATTTAATGGTATGCATGCCTATTGAAAATAGCAGTCAGGGGTGGCATTTTTTTATACCTATAATGGATTATTAATTCATATTGATTTTATTCTATTGAATAGTTTTGGGTATATGAAATCGATTATCCAGGCACAATGGGATAATAATTGGATTCCCCAGGATCAAACTGTTTCTATGATCACCTCGGAAGTTAACAAGTGGAATTAAATAAAAAAAGAATTTTAAAATTTCAATTTAATCTTCCTATGTATTTGTGGCGGTTCTCTAGGATTGTTTTCGTTATGATTTGTGTTTTATTAGTTTTTTGGGATACATTGTGAGGTGTGGTGTTGTACAGGAAGTGTTATGGAATCTCTTGTTGAAATATTAATTGATTGTGGAATTAATGGGAAGTGTTGTGTAGGGGAGATACCATCAGATTATTCTATTTTTATTTTTTTGATGATTATGTTGAGATGTGATGCTAGGTACAGTTATGTATTTGTGGTTTTTTTGGCATAGATGATGGTTTGGACTGAATGACGTTGAAGAATGATGATAGAAGTTGTTGGTATCAGTAATTATCCATGATATTCTCCTTGAGTAGCATGAAGATATCTTTTCCATGTGTCTTGGGATTGGTACTTTGTTCGAGAAAGAATGTGCTTTAAAGGGAGAGGAATGAAAATCATACTTTAGTTTATATGGATGTTCACCTTCAGAGATTACTTTGGTTGTATTGCATGTTATGGATTTCCATTATTTTTTCCTTGGAAGTGGTGGAATGAATAAATGAATTGTTAATAATTAATGAGAATCTATCAATTAATTTAGATGGGAAAATGATTTCAGTTTGTGGATTTTGGTGAAGAAGGTTTTCATTTATCTACTTCTAAAATGGTTATTACTAATTCCTCTAAATGAATTTAGAAGTAATAAGAGAGGTAGTATCTTGAGTTTGTTGTCGATTGAAAACACATTGGCTGGGATTCAGTGCATGTTAATAAATATTTACACATGTATTTCCTTTTGTATTTCTATATACACCCCACCATAGTTGAGCACCATGTGTCGAACACTCCCATTATCCTATGAGAGGGTTACTTCCCAGACATCCTGGTGAAAGGATGGCCGGTTGGACACCCACTATTCCAAGCTCTATATTCTAGGTATTGATATCCCATTATTATTTTGGATTGTTGTGGTTCTTGATTCCTAGGTTTTTTAGGGTGAGTTGTGTTTCTTAGGTGTCTCCATTATGATATTTATTTTTCATACTAGGTTTATATATGATAAGATGGTATGTGATTTGGTACATGGTCCAGAAGTTTATAGTCGAGACGTAGTTGTGAGTTACATAAGTTTGTAGGAAGGATATTATATGGTATGTGTACTAGGATTATGGGGTAGAGATGCGGTTGTGAGGCCCAAGTGTGTGTGGACGGGTCGTCATATTGTTCTTTAAGAAGAGGTAGGATCACAAACACATTTTCCATTAGGTTCGGAGGGCATCTAATCAATGAAAAAGTGGTGCGGGTTACCCTATCATCAATGTTCTTTCTGTATTACTTTACATTAGTTGAGTAATATGATGAAACTGTCTTGGTGAGGTGGGTATGTCTAGTATACCTAGTTAGGTGTTTTTGGTTCAACTTTTTTCAAAACGAAGAATTATTTTTCTTCTCCCACTTGAGCACAAGATACATTGGTTTTTGTACTGAGTATACCTTTATTCTCAACATACATTATAAAAATACTTTTAAATTTCCAAGAGGACTACAAAGGCCATATCCAGTGTTACAAGCTCAAATTTTGTGACAGTTTATGTGTCACTTATTTTATTTACTTTTGGGTATTTACTTTTTATATTTTCATTTTATTTTTAGTATTTTAATTAAATATTCATTTGGGATGTGATTTTGATTTGATATATATGTGTGTGTGTGTGTCGGTGGGTGGGTGTGTGCATGTGTCTTGGATTTTTTTGGGGTTGATCCGTGTTATCTACTAGTTATAGTTACTATAAAAGGGTAATCCTACACATTTTTTGAGATTTGAATACCCCTAGTGTTGGTTTCCCCCCTGGGTCCTACTAGTGGCAGGACTCAAGGGGTCATTATATCTCCTTCTCCATTACCTACTTATTATGGTCCTCTTTGGTGGGACAAGGACATGAGAAAATGGTATCTAAGGTGATTCGATTTATATAGGGTGATGTTTGGTGTTAGGAATAGTAAGGATTGCATGGGTTCATAGGGAAAAAGTTTTTGGTGACCATGGTGTGTGACATGGTCTTGGTATGATCAACTAGAACATAAGATTTTTTGGATCCTTATGATTCGATGAGAGGAAATTGGGCCTTAGGAACAAAAATGTGAGGAAAAACTACTTGTAGGGTAGAGACCTAGGAGATGTACATGCATCCAAATGACATGTGTTGTTATATTAATTTATTTATTTTTTTAGTGAATCCTTTTAATAACCAATAATAAATAGAAATATGATGGTTAATAGAAATAAAATTCTATTTATAATCCTTATTGAGTATTGAATGTTTTGTTTCTTCTCTTTTTATAATTTTGTTATTGATATAATGTAATTTTATTCCTATTTTAGTAATTTATGACATGCCACTAATTTTTCCCAATGTTTGAAATTATCTAATAATCATTCGTTGTTTATATTATTTTGATCAACGATATAAATTTTGGAAACCCTTATGTAGAATTTTTCCTTGACATAGATTATGCACTAGCATGAAAAAATAAATTTTTATATATTAATGTTCCCATTTGAGTTAATACTACACGCATTTGATTTACAATTTTAATTTGAATTATGTGTTATTGACTAATTGTAAATTGGGGCATTAGACATTTAGATAATGATATTATGAAAAACATGCTTATTATTTAATGATAATATCTTTTAATTTAGAAGTCATGACAAGAATAAGTTTCACTTTATTTTGAATGATTGCATATCTACATTATTTATATAACAGTATGTTGTATTCATGTGTTAGGGTAAAAA
Organism: Viscum album; assembly: GCA_963277665.1. NCBI lineage: Eukaryota > Viridiplantae > Streptophyta > Magnoliopsida > Santalales > Viscaceae > Viscum > Viscum album. The sequence continues at coordinate 1,925,820,806 of OY728159.1, forward strand.
TTATTTCAAAATTTATTTGAAAATATTGAAAATGATAAGCATGACTTTTGGAAAATTTTTAAGACTTGAAACTATTTAATTAATTAAACTATTTATTTTATGATTGATAAAAATTATTGTTTACTAAAATAATCCTTCCTCAAATTTTAATTAATGAGTAGTTTTCTAGGGGAAGAAAGTACAAAGATGAAATCATATTTTTGGTAAATTGGGAAGTTCTATTTTGAAATATTTGAGCATGTTGCATGTTTAATATGTTGTACCTAAAAATAAAAGTATTCTAATTTTATCCTTATTAAAGTATGTCATAATATTCTTTAGATAGATGATGTTAATGAGGAATTATTTGTTTAAGCTTTATAAATCATGGAACATTATAACGCAACATGTGCAGTTTTAATTTTATTTCAGAAATCATGTTTTACCTTGGTGATTTAGATAGTATCTTGTTTATGTAATGTAGTAATTCAATGGAACACATGAAACGATCATGTATATACTTTCCAATGAATATTTAATGTGTATTTATTTCAAAATAAGATGAACCTATGTTATCTAGTTTAAAAAAATTAATCATGGTGTGTGAGATGAGATGTATATAGTTTTTTCTTTATAATTGACACGTGATATGACTATTAAAATGCAAGGAAGAATATTTCACTAGAAATAATATTTTAAATGTGAGTGTTGTCAGTGGTTGTGTTATTATCATTGAATTTTTGTGTTTATTTACCTCGCTAAAAATAGTAGCTGTTGGAAATCCTATTGACCTATTATTACTAAAATATGATGAGACCCTTGATTTGAATACATGATTAAACTCAACATGTATAATATAGATAATAAAATAAATATGTCCAATGAAATGGTTACCTATGGGAAATTTTATATTTTTTAAATGTCACTATGATAAGAAATGACATTATATAATATAAAAAACTTGATTGTTATGGAAGATTCTATGTGTTATGGTAATGTGTGACTGTTCTTTCTATAGTTTCATTGGGGGACATGTTGTTTAAAAACCTTCAAGTATAAAAAATAGTAAACTAGATCCCTAACTATGAAACATAATACATTCATGTTATTAAAACTACAAGGGAGAGTCATTGACACCCACAACAGATAATATCTCGATGTGGGAGAGGGGATTACTAGATTTGTGTGCATGAGGCTATCTGTCTGATGATAACTCGGATAATTTTTTGGGGAAATTTATATGGTGAGATGAAGAATGTGGTTATGTGAGAACCGTATTTTCCTATAGATGGTAATGTTGTATGGTGACGTGGTTTTGTGGAATGTATCGTAAATTTTTATTAGTTGGGATGTTTTACAATCAGTTGTGTTGTGTAGTGATGGTGATGTGTGGTGGAAGAGACACATGGTTGTAATGGTAAGAAAAATTTTGTTGTTTTTTGTAGTTCTATGATTTTTCTATTGAATCACTCACTTTCATAAATATTATTAATCACATAATTTTAGAGAAAAAGTAAACTGGTTGTTTTAGAGGCGAAGGAATCAATAAAAATGGGGTTTCCACCCCTTCCTAAAAATTTAATAAAAAATGTGATCTAAATGTTTGAGTGATACCTTGTTGGTTCAGATATTTGTGTTTGATCTTATATAGATATCACATGATATGACTTAAAATATATAAAGAGACATAAAGCATTTCACCATATCGATAAGTGTTATAATACGATACGTTTTTAAATAATGAGTGTGAGTTAGTGCTTCCCAATGAAGAAAATAACTTGGTGTGGTGGATGAGATCCATTGATTTGTATGCTTGTGGTAGATCTATCTTGTATTTTAATTTTTTTTGGGTCAGTGGAGGAATTATATTTGAAACTCATGAATGTAATGACATGTAAATTTGAAAAATGGATATTTGAAATTTGGAAACCATTACTATTTCAGCAAAATCATATTCATGCTAGTTAATGTTTTGATGATAAACCATGAAGAATTATAAACATGGTTATGATAGTACATTTATAACTCATGTCATAATTGTGATGCATGCCTCTTGTAAATTCATGTTCTCCAAATATTGTATTAACATTAACATGGTTAAGAGCGTGATAGAGTTATGTTAGTAGAATAAGATAAATTTTTTCAAAGCATGAATATTTCCAATTTATCTAAGTGATCATAGGAAACTTGTGGATGAAATATGGATTTACAATACTTCTCACAATTTTTTTCTAACAGATAATTTTGATAAATTCTATAATATAAAAATTAATCAAAATGGGTTTTGATTGAAATTGGATTTCATATCCTACAAAATTCGTTTAATATTTTCATAACAAAATTTTAAAAGCAATGGTTTTAAACATATAATTTTTCAAAATAAAACGTTATGATACATGTTTATAAAGTAATAAAATTATTACATCAACATTGTAATCTATTTCATTCATGATTAGTTAATAATAAAATGTTTAAAAAAGTTAAAATTTAATTTATTTGATTAAAAAATAATGAAAATGAATTCATAGATATTCATAAAATAAAAAGTATATGTTATCTTTTTAATATTAATTTCTATAGAAATTTTTTATTTAATGTAAAACAATCATTACTATTTGAAATGATGTAAAAAATTATTTTTTTATGTTATCCCTTCCATTTTTTCTTAGGGTTGTTTGAGTGTTATTCATTGTATACATTATTTGTTATACATAGCTCTGTGACTCTGTACTTGGTTGAGAGGGATCTTCTCTTATATATGGTTTTAGATTAACAATCTTGTTCCAAATATATTGTGATCCAAGAGAGTTATCTCCTTGGGTGGATTTTTGGAATTCATTTTCCCTTGTGGTTCATATTTTGAATTGTATAGGGTGATAATAGTTTTCTAGGAATATGATGTAATGTCTTGGACCACTATGGTCCATTAATTTTTAAAAATCAAGTTGTCGAAGTGTTTTGGGAGGTAACGGTGACTCATTTAAAGAGTTTTATAATATTACAGTATCCCAATTGTATCTCATCTGATGTTAAGTCATCAACCAGTATGTGGGGGTGGTAGGGTGCAATGGTGATTCATGATGGTGAGTCAGGCCCGGTGAGTCAGGACTGGTGAGTTGGAATTGTAACTCTTACTGGTGACTCACAATGGTGAGTCACTAATGGAAGGTCGCCAAGAGTGAGTAATCCAATGGTGACTCGTCCAATTGTGATTTTTCCAATGGTGACAAATCCAACAGTGACTCATCCACTGGTAGCATGTCAAATGGTGATTCAACCAACGTTGACTCATCAATCCGTAACTTGTCACTAGTAACTCACACATGTGACTCAGCCATTGGTGACTCCCAACAATGACTCACCTAATGGTGAGGAAATTCAGTTTTTTTCAGTATTCTGATTTTCTCTATTTTTTCTTATCTCACCCTGATAAAATTTCCTTTGACATTATATGAGTTTAAAACTTTATTTAATGGTTTTTTGATCCATTTGAAATTGTATCAATCTCTTAAAAAAGTGATTCTTATTCGGACTTCAAAACCTAGTGGTCATGGTCACGATCTGACATTAATGGACTTTAAAAATTGTTCCTTCGATTGATATTGGATATAGTCTTTTTAATAATGAGATCCTATGTTCCTTGTGCGATCTCATTTTCTCTTGGTGCACCCTGAAAGTTTCTTCCACGAAGAGTCATGTGTTGTGTTGTATCCTTAGATAGAGTTTTTCCTTGGAGGATCTTCTTACTCAATGGAAACATCCTATTTGGGAGAATAATGAAATATTGATAATATATTCTTCCATGTTGGGATTCCTTCATCTATTATTTATTTGTCTCTCTGGAGGGGTGGGTGTATGAAAGAATCATTGTGAAGATTGTTGAATACCAACATAATAAATAAAATTTAATTTATTTGAGATGAACATTCTTGGATGGGAAGTATATGTCAGATTGTATTATTTTATTGATATTTTGATCAATATTATGAATTTGTATAGACTGTAAGCCTAATGAAAATCATTTTCATTGGGGGACTTTGGTTGTGCACATGGAATGGGTTGTAAATTATTGTTATTTGTCATCTATTAAATGAATGTATGCAAATGTAATCCATTAACCATGTATAATCAACTAATAAATGGATTCTCTAGTATGAAACTATTTCTATGTTCACCCTAGTAGTTAAAAAGTTGAATTAATGAATACATTACTTTTTCACTCTGAATGTAATCTTCCGTGGTATGTGTAGTGGTGTTTTATGTGTGGGTTTGTTCTGACTTTTGATGTAGTATGTTTGTGGGCTTGGCATTGTGATGTGGGTTGGTACATGTGGTGTAATTGAATCTTATGTTTAGAGATTGATTGATTGTGTAATGGATGGGAAGTGTAATATGGTGAGTCTACCATAAAGGTGTGACATTTTTATGTAGTTGGATGATTGTGGTGAGATTTTTTGATGAGTGTATTTGTGATTTGGGTGGATTATTGTTGAAATAATTGATTTGGTGGAATGAATTTGTATAATTATGTTGTTATTGGATTGAGTGGGTAATTTTTAGGGAGTTTCTCTAGGATTATCATGTAGAATGCTTCAACATGTGTCTTAGGATTGGTACGTTGTTTTAGCATGAATGGGTGTATGACATAGAAGAATGAAATGAAATATTAGTTTATATGGCTCTTCACCTTCTGAGATGACATTTGTTTTGTTTCCCATTGTGGCTTTGGTTTACTCATTTCTAGAGTTGTGAGGGAATGAAAAATGAATTGTTAATATATAATTAGAATTAAATAAATGATTTTTCTAGGGTAATTTTTTGAGTTTCTGATATATAGTGAATCATCATTTCAATTTTCAACATCTAATGTTACTGTTGTTGATACTCGTAAATGAATTTAGACACAGCAATAGAGTGGGTATCATGAGTTGGGAGTTGGTTGAAAACCCATATGTTAGGCTAGAGAGTTAGATATTACATATATATGCAAGTACTTAATTTATGATTTCTATATGCACCCCAATCAATATGATCACGATGTTCTAATCACCCCCATTATCACATGGGATTGTGTCTTTCCCAAACATCTCATTGGGAGAATGGATGGCTGGAAACTCACTAATCCCAGTTCCCTCTTCTAGGTGGGGATATCCCAAGATTCATATGGAAGGTTATGGTTTGTGAGGATGAGGTGTTTGTGGGTGATTTGTGTTTCTCAGGTGTCTTATGGATGATATTTTTTGTTATTCCTAGCTTTTTTCATGATGATAAGGGATGATATGTGGTATGTGGCCCATATGTCTTTGGGGATGACATAGTTGTGAAGCCCATCTATGTGCAGGTGGGGTGTGATATGGTGTGTGGTCCATGTGTCTACAGGTGATTCATGGTTATGAGAACCAAGTGCATGTGAGTTAGTTGTGACATGTATTTCCAGAAGATTATAGAGCAATATGATTATTTTTATTGGGATATGAGAGCAGATAATAAGTGGGAATGTTCTTTAGGGAATCATATCATCAATTTTCATGCAATATTACATTACTTTTCTAGCATTACATATTGAGTGTGCCTTGGTGAGGTGGGAATGGTTTATATACCATGATATGTGATGTTGGTGATGTTGTATTCTCAAGGGAGTGTTAGTATGCATCTCCATATTTTGAAAAAGAGTTATTGGTTATCCTACTATGAATACCTATATTATCACCCTATGTTATAAAACTTCCTTCAGGTTTATAGGAGGACCCTAAAGGCCATATTTGGCATTACTAGCTGTATTTTTGGGAAAATTGTTGTGTCATTGCTTAGCATTACTTTTGAGTATTTACATTGGATCCTTTCAATGTATTTCTAGATGATTTTTTTTTGAAATGCATGTGGGATGGTTTTTTGATTTCATTTATATGTATGTCATGGTGTTTTTAGAGGTACATACATCTTATCTATCGATCATTGTTATGATGTAAGGGTAATGCCTCCAATTTCTGAGATTTGTATACCCTTGGTCCTGGTCGTCATCCCAGGGACTACACGAGGTGTCTCTAGGGGTTATTATCTCTCTTTCTTCACTGCTTGCTCAAGAATTTCATCTGTGGAGGGAGGAGGTGATGAAATGGTAAATAAAATTTTTTCATTCGGAATCATTTAATTATCTAAATTGATTTCATTACATGGATGATATTGAACCACAATATCATAAATATTTATCAGTTCAAGTAATTTTCCAAATATCATGTTCAACTATTTTCATGAATATATACATTAAAATTTTATGTTTAGAGAATCATTCAAATTTTACACTGTATAAATGAAAACTAAAATTATTAATGATACATAATCTTTTATATGATCATGATAATATGAATTAAAATTAATATCATGGAGTTACAACTATAAAGATGAATATAAAATTACATTATATTATTTCAATATTAAAAAATAATTTTTTTGATTTAAAATCTCACTAAATTAAATACTCAAAGATCTATTTAGGGAAGAAAACAATGGAGTGTCAAAAAATCAATTTTTCAATTCAAAAAATATTTCATCGCATTAAATTGACTGGAATAATTTAACACTTTTTGAAGATAAAATACTTGATGGGATAGACAACCCCAAAATGTTTTTATGATGTCATCGGTAGTAACACACTAATAAAAAAATTTAATCTACCAAAGATTTAATTGGTATTTGAGATTCATATATCAATTTAGTTATATTAGTATCAAAAGTTAACTGATATTTAAAAATAATATTTCCATGAAATAAAATAACCATTAAGAAAAATTTAAAATTTCCAATATAACTAAATAAATTACTTTCTTATAATTCTTACATAAGAATCCATAGTTTTCATCATGTTCATTATTACATTTATAATAAATTTTAATATCATTAATAAAAATTAATTCAATAAATAACTATTTGAAAAATATATTTATGAGGTCCATAAATAGTCCCACATCATTTATAAACCCAAAGGGAATAACCATGAATTCATAGAGAACATACCTAGTACAAAAATATCTCATTAGACCATCCTATTCACTCACATTTCATAGATTTTTTCTTGATTCGAGGTTAATATTTGAAAAATACTGAGTACCCTATGGCTAATAAAATATATCATCAATATTAGAAAATTGATACTTATTAAAAAATTAATTCTATTTGTTTCTCTATAATCATTGAATTTTTTTTAAATTTCAATAAAACATATTATGAAAAATAAATGGAGAATGACCATGTGACGTGTGGGAAGGGTGAAACCCTTATTATGTAATAATGGTTACCAAATTTTCATTTTTAATGGGTCAAATAGATAGATATTATAATGAAATTTTTAAATGTTCATTGTATTTGGAATTATGTAAATAATAAGTCAATCTTCTCAATGAGGAATAATAGTTGGAGACCATCAGGAAATACATAAAAACCCCTTTACTATTACCATTTCAAAAATCAAAATAATTCTTTTATTTTGAACTACTATTCAAGATAACCAATGTACCCATATTTATTAAAGGTATCATATTAATAATATTTACCATATTTATAAATATATTATTATATAACGATTGAAACATGGTTTATGTATTGAGTATATATTATTAACCTCTTTATTCAATCATCTAAAAATAAACTGAAAATAATTCCATAAAATGAATTACATGAAACACTATTAACATTGAGAAATCAATATTGGTGGGGAAAAAATTATATATAACATGATAGGATAGTAAAAATAAATCAATATCTCATTAATAGTTCAAACATAGTTTTTTAGAAATAGTAGTTTCTATATTTATTGAGGGGTTATTTTCATTTTCAATTAAAAAATAAAAAATTATTATGAATGTGTAAAATAGGAATCAAAATGAACACTAGAAATAAACAAATAAACTAGTAATTTACCCTAATGTTTTTGATAATATTGAATTAACCAATGTATTACTAAATTATTATTCAACTAAATTCTTTTTGTACATTGGTTTATATTTACTATTAATATTTCATTATGAAAGAAAATTTCATAATGTCCCATATCATTGAATTCTAACCAAATTAATTCAATCTTATCATAATTGGTATGTCCATTACCATTGAAATATGAATTATAGATATTATACAGACGAATCATTTCTGAAACCTAAGTAACTCATTGTAAATTTAATAAGAAATTCATCGGAAATATTTTTATCAAACCTCTCAAAAGATGGAAACATAATATTGTTACATTGAGAATATTAAATGGGGAAATTCACCATTTTTATCCACCTAAAATCTTTTTCACCTAATTCCCATAGAAGTCAATAAAATCTTTCTCAACTATATAAATATTATTTGATGTTTCCCTAATCCATTTAAACACATTATTATGTAAATATATACATAATCATGAGTTCAATATTGGGTTTTCTAAATAAATAATATGAACTAAGTCTCAAAAAAATTATTTTAAATAATTTATAATCTAGAAAAACATTCATCTCTAGATGATACCGAGTTATACTATTATATTATTCAATTAATTGAAATTTATTTTCTATCATATTTGTATTAAATTTAAAAAATATTTCCAATAGAAAATATCAATATATATTATCTTCTCTATGGTATCAATCCCATAATTTATTTGGTATTTATAACTTGAAACTGCTATTGTATTAAACCAAATTTATATATATAAAAAGGGTTTGTTTAATTCATATTCTATAAACATTAGAAAAATATTCCACACCATTTCTATTACATTGATTCATATTTCTACTACCATTAGGATTGAAAATCCTTAAAGGGATGGGGTGTTCATTTTTTGAATTTTTTTCTTTACAAATATTCCTCAATATTGAATTGTGTCACATCCATTCATATTTATCACTATTTATTTCTAGATTTAATATATTAATAATCCCACAATGTACTCGTTTCCAACTCAAACCATCCAAGGTTTATAATTCCGATGAATATAATTTTATTTTTTCCTTCTTACATTATTCTCCCGGTTAACTCTATAGAAACGCATTCCTAATAGACATCTATTTTTTGGTAAGTCGTAAAAATAATCAAATTCTATCTAATGATAATATGACCATAAAATATAATATCATCACATTAAACAATAACATCAACCAAAAAAATATTTCATTAATCATTTTCTTTAACACCGTAATTAGATTCTCATAATAAAATAATTGTATAATAAAATTTAATTTAATTAGTATTTATTATTCAGTCATTTTTATGATATTTTTGTTTTAATCCTTTAGAGAGTTATAAAAAACTAAAACATATCCCTGTGAAAATTTCCACAAATTGAAAATTTATTCCTTAAAATTTGGTCAATATATTAATAATAATATTTTATCCAGGGAAACATTTCTTTATTCATGACCTGTGACTCATGACATCAAAATAATAATAATTTATCCTTCTGTTTTGAGAATTTTTATTAAAAAATGGGATTATAAAAAATAATAATCAAGGGATTGAAAAATTTAGTTAATACATTTATAAATATGAAATTAATGAAAACCCAAATGGATGTATACATTTCTATATAATAAATTCTATTCCAAAAATAATAATCTACATTCTCATTAAATCAAACTAAATGACTACTATTTTTGATAAAATTTATAAAATATAGAACCAAAAATATTATAATCAATAGTATTAATTGGATAAAAAAGAAAAATATGATTAATTTTATGTATGAAAAAATCCATATCTCCTTCTAAGATCATAGACTATTTATTCATGATTAAATCTTATTCATTACAAATTGAGTGGAAATATTTTGTTCCATCCACATAAAAATGGAAAATCTAAGTAGTTTTCATGGAAAATTTTCTATAAAATCACAATTAAAATATACCATTCAAAATAATAATCTTCTTAGTTAATTTCAATATATCTATCTAGAGAAACTTATTTTATTTTTATATATCATTATATCCTAATGTATTGGAGAGATATATCAGGATCACCATTCTTATGAGATTTTCCTTAATAAATTGTTTCCATATTAAATCTAAAAAACCATATAAAATTTAATACATATGATCTTATGAATTCCTTATAAAACTCATAAATTTTTTTTGTCTTAAAAATAGTGCATTCAGTCAGCACAAAGCAATCAGAAAAAAATATCATTTTCATTTTAAAGCATTATAAAATAAAAAATTCTATGAAGAGTGGGAAAAATATCATCATTGAGAAATAGTAAATCAGTAGAATATAAAGTATAAAACTGTATAATTTTTAAAATTTCAAGAAAATGTGTAAATTTGGTAACCATTGAAAACCATTTTATTCACAAATTTTATAGAACATCAAGCGTGTTGTGTGTAGAAATTTTTCAAAATTATTCTTGTTAATCATTTAAAAAAAAAATTAAATGGAAATATAAAAAACAATTTCAATTTTTTAATAATAAAAAAATTATGTCTTGATAGTAAAATTTAAATCATGGAAATACAGAAAATATATTTTAAAACATTTAAAATATATTTTAATTAGAAAAATATTACTTACTCATGAGAATCAATAAAAGGATATTTTATTTTAATTAATAATATTGTTTTCTAAACATAATGACATAATAAAAATTTGACCATGTTCATTACCTTATTATTATTCATTTTATTTCTTATACTATCATGTATCTTTTCAGAATAAAATCAACTATATTCGTGTTGTATGTTATTATGTCATTCATTTTATATCAAAAACATATAATTAGTGAATTGACTATGAAAAAATGGTTCCTAGAACAATTATCTCTAAAATTTAAAATATTTTATAATTATAATTTTTATACATCAAATATAGTTTAAAACAAGCTATATGTGTTCGTAATGAAAAGAATAACATCTATTAATGTTAGTGGTATTTAACAAGTAAGCATGAGTGGTTTTCTCATTTTCCAACATACTATAGGGTTATGATTTAAATAATAAATTATATTTATTGATTCATAATTATTTCATTATTTTAAAATATGAAAATTAAATCCATCATTATAATAATCATTGTTTTTTTAGGATGAAAAAGGAAACACATTGCCTTGTGTTTGTCATAGTCCACCTGTGCACATGTGCGAAGATTTCATTTCTCATTTGGTGGAATAGAATATTGAAATATAATTAACGTAAACAAAATAACATTAAATTATATTAAATATAATAATTTAATTATTTAATTGTGTTTAAAATAAATATACATGTGGGTAGAATAATTAATAATAATGATAGTGTTCAGTTTGGAATTATAACTCCTTTGATAACTATATTAGAGTACACCTTAATCCATTTATAGTGGTTATTATAAAGAGACCATTAAATATATAGTGTGTGTTGTGGAGTTATTGATTTATTTTGGTAGAGAATTCTCAAGCTATACTATTCAATGTGTGTTGATAAGTGAGTATATAAGGATCCCATTTATATGTAGGAGAGTTGATGTCTTATAATTATTCAATTATTTATGTAAATTGAAAGTCATTTCTATTGAAAATTATATTCTAGGATACCAATTGTCTTCTATAATTTAATATGGAGTCTAAATTAGAATATAAAGAAACATTTTAAAAAGGTTATTATGTTATCTTGATTCCTTTTCATTTTATTTTAACCTATTATAGACATAACTAATGTGACAAATTATTATCGGAACTTTTATTTATGAAAAAAATTAAATTTAGATCACTGAAAGATTCTATAATACTGATTCCAAATATGATATTAAATTATATTTAAATTTCTAAATAATACATGAAATTAATTTTAATATAACTTAAAATAATAGACTGATATTAATTTTATAGAAATAACTTTTCTAATCATATAAATTATTGAGTTGATAAATAATGTATTTTGTTATTTAACGTTATTTAATTTTCATTATAAATTGAAATATAATTTTTTAGTGATATTGAATACTATCCAAAACAAAATCAAACACTAAAACTAAAATAATGAGGGAAACATCCATTAAATTGAATTTTATTATATTAAAATAGAATTAATGTTGAAAAAATTTCATTGATGGGTTTAAAAATACCTGATAATATTATTAAATGTTTTACATTAATTTATAAACACATATATGGTGAATACAGGTGTACCATATATTATTATTGAATGAATACATTATGAGCATGTTATAAACATAAGGGTATTTTATAAAAAACTAATCACCCAAAAATATACCATTCCAAAAAATATAAAAAATTAACCATAATCTAAACTCAATAATCTAAATACAAAAATATATTTATTATTTGACAATGAAATTTAAAATTTTATAATTTTACTATATATATAACCATATAAATAATTAATTTTTTAGATTATACATATTTATTTTTCCTTTGAAAAAATAACATAGAATTTTTATGGTGAATATAAATCCTAAAAAATATTTTCATGAATACTACATAGTCAATTAATCAATTTATTCTTAGAATTACATAAAAAGTTATATACCTAATGTTTTTTGGGCGGAATATGCCTATATAATTTATCAATTTGTTGGATTCACATGGTTTGTGATTGTGATTATAGAACCATGTTCTTGAGTTGTATTTTTTCCAAACAATAATTAAATCAAATTAGAAATCATCACCACAATTATTTTTTTGGAAATAGGAACATCATATATAGAAATTGAATAGTATTATGATTTGGTGGTGAGGTAGAGTATTTATGGTTGATCCAATGATAAAAGATATATTTCTGAATAGATATCCAATTTAATAAGAATAATTATTGTGAAACATCATTTGTTCCAAACTGAGATTCATAGATTTCATAAGGATGTTATGGAAAATGTACAATTAAAATTGGGAGAATAGATCACATATTAAACAATGTAACTGATAGGATTCTTGTAAATGAATAATATGGGGGAATATAGATAAATGTAGTGGTTTAGCCCAGTATAAGGAATGTTAATGTCAATATGATTTCCATGTAATAGAAATTCAATATCATTCATATCATGGAAGAAATAATTTGTATCACTCTTAATTAAATATAGGAATGATGGATCATCATATGAATACCTGAAATAAGGTAACAAATAAATTAGTAAAGAAGCATAGACATCAGGTTGGAATGAGGTTAAAATATATTAATAATACTAAGATATGGAAAATTTAATTATATATGTATTCTATGAATTGAGAATCATTCCAAATATAGTGTTTCATTGTATATCATTAAGTGAGAAACAACAAGTTTGGGATATGGAACTATACTAATAACATTGAAATGTTGATATATTTTTCAGTGTGTATTATGTCATCTAAATATTTATATTCTTACGATCTTGATGGTTCTATAAATTTTATTTTCATGTATGAGGGATGAGTCAGACTAGACATACACTATCATATTTGGTAAAAAAATATAACTTCATTAAATACAAGATTTAATATAATGATAGATTAATGTATCATTTTTTTACAATTTTTCCAAAAATACATTCAATTTTCTCATAAAACATTTAAAAATATATAGAATATAATGTTTATTATCCTTGAGAACCAAAATAAATGGAATCGTATTTTACAACACTTTTGAACATTTCACCACATTCAAACATAACTGGTTCTATATCTACACATATCCAATATAATAGTCATTAGTATAACATTGGATATTAAAATATTATAATGTTATGAGCATGATAACTCATTATGGGAAATACTAATAAACACTCAATCATGTGTTTGATAATTATAATATTAGGAAACCTGTGAATTGATGGAATATATTTTTAAGATAACTTCGAGCTATAACAATTTATCCTAATTCATGAATGAATGGCATGTAATATCAAATAAAAAAAATCATATATCTTGTAAAAATTATATCTAATCACAAGATCTTAAACATTATTCACGGAAAATATTTTCAGGAATATAGAAATATTTAATGATAATAAATCCTAATATAATAATTTATAATGCCAAAATTTTAAGCCTTAAAAATCTTGCTAGTAATGTATCAGGAATCACATTCAAAGAATAAAATGTGATAAAATATCTTGTTTCTCACTCATATAATAAACATAAAAAAAATTCTTTAATATCATTCAATAAAAAACATGTGTACATATGTTACAATATCTCATACAAACAATAATCACGTGACAAGATTTACCATCATCGATTTCAAAAAAAATACACATGTACACATACATTAACATATTTCATTCACATTATAAACATTTAAATTGAGATTTCACCATCTCATTCTAGGAAAATTTAACATTTTCATGTGATATGAAATGATAACCAATGAATATAAGGGAAATATAGGACCCTTTTAATCAATCATACATGCATATGTGTTCCACTTGAACACAAATACCAATTATATCTTGATGTGATAATATAAAAATAATGGGATTTGTTAAAATTAAAATAATATCCCTTAACAGTATCATTAGATATCAAATGATATCAAAATCTAATTCTCATAAAAGTAATAATATAATAATAAAAAATAATTTTTTTTTAAAACATCATATAATGAATGATAATACTTACAGATATAATGTATGAGAAATAAGAAATTATTCCAAAAAACATATAAAATGTTAAATTGGAAATGACAATATAAAAGGAATAAAAATAGAATACTTTAGATATCAAAATATAAAATTTATCATTTAAAAATATCATTAAAAATAAAAAATGATAAAAAAATATTTTAGCTATTATGAAGCATATGATTTTAGTGGTTAGATGACATTTTGAATTCCATGAAATTTCAATGTTTAAACCCTACATCATAAAATTATTAATAAGTTATTTATATTACTAGAGGATAAGGGTAATATAGATATTCAATGAGTAATGGAAAATTTTGGATTCAAAATAATAATATATTGCTAAACATATTAATGTTAATGCGAATAGAGGGAAAATCCATTAGAGGATATGTTATTTCTATCATAAAAAGGATTCACTATTAAAAAAAGTAAATCAATTGATAATAAATATTTGACTAAATAACATAATTTCTAAAAATATTACAATGATGATATGTTATAAATTTTAAATATAATCATTTATCCAACATATATGAATAGTTCACATGAAATAACATTTGGACACAATGAGTGGATGATTCAAATTACCGAATACTTTATAGAAGACATAATTTTAGAATAAAGAGTCCTTTAGAGATAGGTCATGATTCATAAATGTATAACCCTAAAAAGTGATATGTTACCATATAAAAAATCAATAGAAAAAATTACACAATTTTCTCAATAAGGTAAAATTCTAGGAATGTGGGTGTGAATTTGGGTGTGATAGAGTAGTACAAAAACCCTATTGGATATTTTTTCATCATGAAGAAAAAATATATTATCCCCCTTAAAAGTATAAATATTATGAGAAAAAATTTGAACACATATAGTACACAATAAATATAGATTATTCTCTCACATGAGGCTACATCTGAGGATCATATATAGGAAATGATTATATAAATAAATCCACAAAATCAATATAAAATTTTAATTTTTAAATCAGAATCACAGTCATTAATAGTCCACTATGTAAAACTATTTGAAAGATCACAACTCCTTCAAAATATTTTTTTTTCAATTCCTGGATCATTATTTTCATCAAATCATTCGGTTTATCATTATTATCTAATTTCAACCACTTAATGAATTCCTATATACCAAATACATTTAATGAAAATCCATTTAGTATGTATTAAATTAATATTCACTTAACCATATCCAAAATTTCATAAAATGTTTTACATTTTGATATATTTTCTCATTATTGGAACACCAAATTGTTTATCAATATTGTTTCATGAAACTGCTTTTTTCATGAAACTCTATTAACTACCATAAAACTACCTTGTCCAGATTGATAGAAATATTTTCATTTTAGAGAATATGTTCTTATGAATTATTCAAGAAATAAATCCCCAAATGAAATTTTATCATGAATTCAACATCTTCAGATATTTTTTATATATTCCTATTAAAATTAGTACGGTAGAATCATATCTATATACATTACACTGCATTTTTCAAACATTCTTCCCTATAACTTCCACTTCATGGAATTGTAAACACTTTTCCCAAAACACCATTCCCTCTGGAAAATATAATGAAAACCTTATTTTTTTTAAAAATATTATATCTATTAATAACTTATTATATTCCAAATTTTGTATTCCATCATTAAAATTTATTCTGTAAATCAGTAATATTTCATTAAACAATCTATCATTCACGAATTTCATGAAATATTGAAACATTTAGTGTATTATTACATCTATCATGAAAAATTGTAAACATCCATTGTTAAGAAACTTACTAGAACATCAACTTGGACTTTTAAAAAACATTATAATGAAATATAATCTCCATTAAAACATTGCAGTTCCACATTGGGGTATTTTTTCCAAACCATAAAAATATTTTACAAAATTTAATTAAGTAACACAACCATAAATAAATTATGGATAATTGAGTATACAAAAAAATTATTGTAATGGATACATAGTACCATGATAGTTATCCTGAGATTTGGAATTCATGTTTTATTAAAAAAGATATATTAATTGTAAATGTGGTTAATAGGTTGTTGAATGAATCATATAAATGATATTATCTTGTTCAATATCAATGATGTCTCATGGATTTTAAAATGTGTGAAGTGACCCATATGAATTGACAATTTTTAATAAAATCATCATAAATGGAAGTGGATGTAATTAAAAATAAAATATAATTATTAATACACAATAAATGATATAATATAACATAATGGAATTATGTGAACCATTGAAAATATAAACAATTCATAATATAAAAATTATTTTATTAAAGGAAAAAATTTATATCATATTTAATTGTAACAGCCTAACCCTAGTTACCCAGAGTCAGTGCATTATTTAAATAAATAGGCATGATTACAATGAATCATGTCCCGAAAGGCCGATCTGTTTAGCAGTCTTGGAAAATAGGATACATGCATGAACATTACATTACACTTTCAAACATACAACTTAAAAAATCATTTGATACTACCATTTTTCTCATATCTTAACCTTTCATCTCAAAAATAAAACACTTATTGGGAGCCTATGAAAATAAAACATAAGAAAGGGGTGATCTCAAATGCTTAGTAAGGATAACAATATAGCGGGAACTTTATTAAATAAGCATAAAAATTTAAGGTAATGTGTAATATTAAAACAAAGGCCTTTTAAACCTAAATATCATCATAATATGAAAAATATAAATCAAAATAATTCCATTTACTTACTCACATGGATATTCTATTAGTCAAATAATCAAATTCAATATCAGTAGCCACTTTCATAACAATAGAAATAATAATTCTAGACTTTCATAACCACATAGTCAAGGCCTTGTGCCAAGACTACAAATAATATTTTGTCAAGGCCTTAATCCAAGACACTAGTTTGTCTCATGAGACCTACCGACACATCGAGGAGATATAGCGGGCTCCATCCATCACTTACTAAGTCCAATGCATTCTGCTTATGAAAAGGGTTAAATATAACATAAACATTCGTATTAAAACTAGCATACAAAATGTCAGTACGTTATCCATAAACCCTGAATGGTATTAAAATAACACATCCATATTCAAATATATCACCAAACCTTTAATACAATATTGATGTTTTGGATCATAATAAATCAACTTCAGACAAGTTTAAAATCCATCAAAAGATGTTGACATAGATGAAAATGATTTGTAAAAATTGTTGAGAGAAATATTCCTTTTTCATGAAAATATTTAAAAGTCACACAATTTAGAAAGGAAGAAATTTAAAGAAATTTTTTAATCAAAGTGTCCCATACCACATTGAATCTTTTTAAATTAATTAACATTATAAAAACATTCTTTTCTATGTAGATAAATATTTAAAACCCATTTTGAAAACATAGATATTAATAAGAATGATTTATAGGAATAAATATTTAAAACATTTAAAATGATGTTTTAGTAAAAATTACCTTAAAATAATCCATTTGAAAACACTTTAATGAAACATGGACATGGATAATAAATATTTCCAAGTAGATATGTACCAAAAAACAACCTACGATAATGAAGATATTGTGAAATTAACCCTTACCATGCACTTTCATTTGGTCAAGGGTACGTTTAAACTCTTGTATAATGACCGTAGAATGTTATGAAACTATACCAGAACCATATTCATATTTATTATATCATACATTATTCATTTATGACTTTATAATACCCATTTAATTATGATTTCCATGTTAAATTAACATTTCAGGTAAAAACCGCTTACTTTAGCGTATGTGTTTTACTTTTTATTCTTGATCATATCATTTAGATAAGGATTTAAATACTTTCAGAATATAAAACTTGATTTATATATCATATATATTTAGAATAAATATTTATAATAGAAAGATATATGTAATGGAAAACACCGTTTATGGAGATGATAGGCCGTACGTACGCATAAACGTTGTTTCTATTTTTATATCGTATTGAATGTAAGCAAGTGAATAAGATATATGTAAGTACATAAATACAGATATATTTATATATATATCTCCAGTATCATTATTATTTCATATATTACATAATTATAAGTAATATCTATTTTTATAATCGTCGATGAATGGTGAACGTGGAAATGAATCTCATCGCGTTGTAGAGACGGTAATCAGTACGTACGCATTAACGACAACATCATTTCCTTAAAAGTGTGGAATTGGATGATATATTAATTTTATAGTGATATTAGAATGTTATTTTCATTATTTATATACATATTACTCATCATTATATCCATCTAAATAACATATTGTTGAATAACAAATTACACCACGACGTGGAGACGGTAAGTCATACGTACGTACGCATGGTGACATTATCATTCCTAGGATGGGTATAATAATGAATATGGTTGTTCCATATTTATAATAACAATAGATTATATATATAAGGTACTGTATTTATTATTTTCTTATGTTAATAAAAAATAAAGTGTAAGTGAAAGAAGAAAATAACTTGAAAGAGGGTGGGGAAATCATTATATCTTATTCTGGTTCTTCCTTTTTATTTGATCAAAAGGGCTCCTTATGATGGCTTTTTGACCAAAGGAAGGCCTCAAGGATAAAAGTATGATATATGGGATGATATGTTTCCATGGGATGGACGATCCAAATGCCCCTAGAGGTGTGAAGTAGAGAGAATGGGAAGTTCTCTTTTGTAAGAGGGGTGAGGGGCACCTTAGAAAAAACATAAAGTATTAATTTATAATAAAATAATTTTCGTTTTGAAATGGCTCCAAAATGACTTTTTAAAGTATTAGGTGAGGATGGGTCGAAAACCACTCAACTAATATGTTTTTGACAGGTTTGGGTCACTATATTAACCTTTTCATTTATATATAACTCTTAGTTAAATAGTTTGACATTTACCATGTCTCTTTGTATTTTTATATTATATAGTTAATTAACTTACTATAAAATTCCAAGGGAACACAAATATGTTCACTAATAACATATATAATAGTATTTATGCCCTTTTTCCGAACCTTTTATATTTTAGAAATATAATACAAATTAATAATATAATATTTGTTTTAAAAACTATTTTATGTTAAATTTTACACTATTTGGTATTTTGTTTTTTCTAAATTCGTAACAACATTATTACATTGAAAACAATTCATTTAATCAACCCTAAAATGTCATATTAACCTTTAAAATTAGTGGAATTAAGAAAAGGTCTAATATTACATTTATTTTGGTATTTATAATATCAATTATTTTAATAATTCATTAATATAGTAATTACTTCATCACCACTGGGTCATAAATAAATTATTTTATTTAATGTCTAAAAATTATATATAAAATTAAATTATGTATGAAATCGTTTTATCTTTCTAATTAATATTTATAGTTGAATTTATGTTATGTTTAACTCTATTTTAAAAATGGTTTAGTTATTAAACATTGAATTTAACACTTTTAACTCTTCTTTCAATTAAATAATAATAAATGTCCTAATATAATCCAAGTGGAACTAAAGGATCTTATTTTATTCCCAGGGCTGTTTTTGGTCGAATTAAACATATACAATAGAATTACTACATATGTTAGGGTAATTATGATATCATTTTTAACCTTAATTACCCTGTTTACTTTTAACCGTAGTAAATAAAAATAATAAGTTACTATTCACCAAAAATTATTTTCATATTATTGAATGAAATTTTACTTAATTATATCAACCATTTCCATCATATTTTTGAATCTCAACTAACATAATTGGTAAAATTATGTTTTCTGAAAATTTTCAAATTCCAATTGGAGGTGGGTAAAAGACGATAAAACGTTCGATAAATTTTTATACATCTAATTATATTATAAAATGACTCAAATTAATTACATTGAACTTATATAGATATTATATATACATTTAAATAAAATAACTAATTATTTAAATAAAAAATCAGTTTTAAATAATATCACTGTGTTTTTCACTATTAATCAAAAATTGAATGTTTTCAGAAAAATACAAAAATATTACCCTAAGATAATTTTGATATTATTAATTCAAAAATGAATTCCATTTAAACAAATTAAAAACATAAAATCTTCATTTATTAATTTAAAATTAATTTCTGTTGTCAAAACCAAAAGGCGTATTTTTAAGAATTAATAACTATCAAAAGATTGACAATTTTTATGTCTAATTTCAATGTGAAATTACTTACAATGACAAAATTGAATAAAATGGTAAAAATATAATCTATTTATACTTCCAAACCATTAAAATTTATAATTTAACACTATAAATTATTTTGATTAAAAAGTTGTTTTCAGTTAAAATATTGTATTTTTCACTATTCACCCAAATATGAATGTTGTCAGAAAAAAAACAATAATTTATTGAATCTAAATTATTATATCCCAATTATAAGGAAGAAGTTTATTTTTTCAAATAAAAATTCAAATATTGGGTTTAAAGTGGGTTCTCCATTAAAAGGCGGTAAAATTTAATTTTTTTGAAAAATACTTCATTTACCTGAAAAAAATGAATTTATTCTTTCATTATGTCTAGGAAACTCACAATATGGATTCTAAAATTATGAGGATTATATAAAGTTCAAAATTATGTTAATATTATCAATAACTTATTTTGAACGGCTCGTTTGGTAAGTCATGGTGCGCAAAATCTCAGTGTTGTATGTAGTGCATGTTATTAAATTACTTTGAAAAAATAACATACTATGAAATCTTGGGGTGTTACATTCTTACCTCTTTCAATAAATTGTGTCCTCAAAATTTGAAATTTCTTTTCGAAAATAAAAGGATAAAAATAGAAAATACCCTTGTGGGAAAACCCACGTCAAGAAATTGGGTTAATAAAATTTAGTATTAATAAGAGGAAAAGGGGAATAAAAGGGTCACCATCAAATTATGATCTCGATTAGGAGAAAATTGGTGGAAATTATTGATGCATAATAATAGGGAAAATGTAATTATTTATATGGGGTGATGGAGGTCATCAGTCATAAACAAGTGTAAATTTGAGGGCCTCAAATCCATCAATCGATAATGATTTAAAATATCATCGGTTCAAAAAAACATAAGGTATTAGGATAACACATTTTTTGTTATAAGATCCCATCCCTAAATTTTAAGAATTAATTTTCACATAGAATAAGAGGAAATTTATATATATAAATATGTATATATAATTCACAAGTAAAGTTTCAGCCTTCTATTAATTCCTACCACAAACTCATCCTTCACTCCAAAAGATTTCAAAAAAATATATTCTATTTATCCTAATCGTATAGTGTTCCAAAAAAATAATGAATTTATAACTCACATAGAAGATCCTTAAAAAACTAGACTATACAATTCAGGGACTTCACGTAGTGTAGTGGGAGGTGATAAATCTCAATCACACTATGGATGTGGGTTTGATTCCCACAGCTTTGTCCAACGTGATGGATTGCCACACGATGTGCGTGTTGTCCTTATTATAACAATCCTAAAAAAAATAAAATAGTATCCAATTTCAAACATGATCCATTACAACCTTTATACTTATCCAAAATACTTCTATCCAAACTCACAATCGAAAATTTATAAGGAAGTTAAACACAATGAATATATTTTTTGCCACATAATAACATGTGAACACCTTAAACATGTATTGTTTTAAAACATGGTAACACCATATATTTCTATAAAACCTTATTGATTACATTCATGCTCCCTTATCCTTTATATAATAATGGATAAATTCCTTATTTCAAATAATTTTGAAAATTAAACAATTATGAAATAAAAAAACTATTAATCAGTTCCAAGGAAGTCAAGAATATCCAATATATTTTATCCAAATCAAACATCTCTTATTCCAAAATCACCACCTCATTATCAGGATCAAATTAAGAATTACCTTTCCTTTAACCATGTATTTTCCAAAATGTGTATCTTACTATTAAGTCACTTTTCTTAGAACCATATAATCTCAAATCCTCAATAAAATAGAACTACATTACAATCCTTATTTATCTCCATAATTCATATAACAAGTATATTGTTGATACAACACTAAAATGAATTTATTCTATAATAAAAATATAAGAACAATAGTCATTCCACTTTATTTGAGGTAGTATCATTACTTGAGTATTATCCAATAACATCATTTGTGTCATACTCTGATGACTATGACATTGATTCACATAGTGTCCCAATGCCTTGTATATGAAGCATATTACATTTGAAACTTTTTTCTTACCATTGGATTCATGTAATTAGTGTCCATTTTTTCAACACATATAAAAATCTCCCATTCCATTCAAGCATTTACCATGGTTATTATTTCCACATTTATCACATATGGGAAAATCCTTCTTTCCCCTCTTCTCTTTATCCATCTTTCTCTCTACCAACCTTTTCTTCTTCTTCTTCCCTTCAAATCCATAGGACTTAGAGAAATCTTTACATATTTTATTAACAAATGATATTATTTCTTCATATGTTGAGGATACAAGGGAGACTATTTCTCTTATAATTGTTTTCTTAATACCATTAATGATATGATCCTTCTTACTCTTTGGATCATACATATTTCTGGAGTTCGCATTCTGTCTTCTGGGTGCAATTTCTAAACAATGGCATACACTAGGTCTATTTATGAATCACAATGAATAATTACAAACATGTAAAATACCTAGCATAAATTTAACAGTTTATAGATATATTCCATAATAATAAAAAAATTCTTTGAGGATGTATTTATTCCAAAATCCTTCATAATGACTTTTAATGAAAATGTGAATTGTCCTAAGCATATCCCCCAAGAGTGTCGTAACCAAGAGTGCATCAAGGCCTATTGTCATACACCAGTTCATGTTTGAGTCTAGCGCAAAGTGGTGTTTTCAGGTTTTACCCCTAGATACAACTATGGCAGAGGTGTCTCTACCTACTCATATCCAAACAGGGATGTATTTTCTAGGAAAACTCACATATTCTCAACATTACCAAAATTATAGAAAGTTATTCTATACTAATCCTCAATTTCTATCTTAGGATAATGTTATCTAATCAGAGTTTATCAGAATATTTTTCCAAGTTTGTTGCTAAACTTTCTCTGATACCAACTGGAATAGCTCGACCCCAATTACCCAGAGTCAGTGCATTATTTTAATACATTGGCATGATTTTAAGGAATAATGTCCCGAAAGACCGATCAGTTTAGTAGTTTCGGAAATTAGATTACATGCATGAACATTACATTACACTTTCTAACATAGAACACAAAAAAAAATAATCCATTGATAATTCCATTGTTCCCTTAGCTTAACCATGCATCTCAAACATAAAAAAAATTCTTGGGATCTTGGGAAAATAAAACATAAGAATGTGGTGATCTCAAATGCTTAGTAAGGATAACAATATAGAAGAAACATTCGTAATTAAGCATAAAAATTTAAGGCAATGTATAAAACTAAAACAAAATACTATAATACAAAAAAATCATCTAAATATGGAAAATATAAATCAAAATAATGCCATTTACTTACTCACATGGATATTCTACTAGTCAAAAAATCACATGCAATATCAATAGCCACTTTCATAACAATGGAATTCATAATTCCAAACTTTCATAACCACATAGTCATGAAATTGTGCCAAGACTACAAATATGATTTTTTCAAGGCCTTGTGCCAAGACATTAGTTTGTCTCATGAGACCTACCGATGCATCAAGGAGCTATAACAAGCTCCACCCATCACTTACTAACTCCAATGCATTTCTCATATAAAAAAGATTAAACCTAACATAAACCTTCTTATTAAAAATAGCATACGAAATGTCAATACTTTATCTATAAACCATAAATGTTATAAAAATAACACATCCACAGTCAAACATATCACAAAACCTAAAATATAATATGAATGATTTTTATGATAATAAATAAACATCAAAAAAATTTAAAATCCATCAAAGGATGTTGACATAGATGAAAATGATTTGTTAAAATCTTTGAGAGAAGTATACTTTTTTCATGAAATCATTTAAAAGTCACAAAATTTAGAAAGGAATACATTTAAATAAATTTTTTAACCAATGTCTCCCATACCAATTTGAATATTATGAAAGGAATTAACATTTTAAAAACATTCATGTCCATATAGATAAATCCTTAAAAACCATTTTGAGAACACGCTCATTTATGAGAATGATTTAGAGGAATAAATATTTAAAACATTTAAAATGATGTTTTAGTAAAAATTAATTTAAAATAATACCTTTTGAAAACACTTTCATGAAAAATGGAAATGGATAATAAATATGTCCCCGTAGATACTTACGTAAAAACAACTTCTGATAATAAAGAGATTGCGAAATTTACCCTTACCTTGCACTTTCTTTTAGTCGAGGGTACGCTTGACCTCTTGTATAATTACCATGTTATGTTATTAAATTATACTATAACCATATTCATATTTATTATATCATAAATGATTCATTTATGACTTTATACGAACCATTTAATAATTATTTCCATGTTAAATTATAATTTTGGGGAATAATCGCTTTCTTTATCGTACATATTTTCACTTGTTATTGTTGGTCATATCATTTAGATAATTATTTAAATACATCCATAATATAAAACATTATTCATATATCATATATATTTATAATATTAATATTTATAATAGATATATATATGAAATTGAAACACTGTTTATAGAGAAGGTAGGTTGTACGTACGCATAACCGTTGTTTCTGTTTTCATATCTTATTGAACAGAAGTAAGATAATAAGATATATGTAAGTATATATATATAGAGTAATTATTATGTCATATATTAAATACTTATTTTTAATATATATTTTTATAATCATAGATGAATGTTTATCGTTGAAATGAATCTAATCGCATTGTGGAGATGTTAATCCGTACGTACGCACGGGCGACAATGTCATTTCCCTAAGACTGTGGAATTGGATGGTATTTTATTTTTACAGAGACATTAGAATTTTATTTTCATTATTATATACTTATTACCCATCATTATGTCCATACAAATAACATAGTTTTGAATAACAAATAACACCATGACGTGGAGACGGTAAGCCGTACGTACACACACATGGTGACATTATCATTCATAGGATGGATAGAATAATGAATATGGTTGTTCCATATTTATAATAACATCACAGTATATATATAATGTGGTGTATTTTCTATTTTGTAATGGTAATAACAAATAAAGAGTAAGTGGAAGAAGAAAATAACTTGATAGAGGGTGGTGAAATCATTACCATTTCTTCTGGTTCTTCTTTTTGAATTGATCAAAAAGGCTCCTTTTATTTGATTTTTGACTAAAGGAAGGACTCTTTGATGATTTTATGATACTTGGTATGATATTGGGGTTGGGTTTGGCAGATAAAAATGGATTTGGATGTATTAATTTGAGAGAGGTGTAAGTTCCCTGTTATATGAGGGGTGTCAGGCACCTTAGGAAAAACATAAAATATTATTTTATAATAAAATCATTTTGAGTTTATAATGGCTTAAAAATGAAATATTTAATTTCTAAGGTGGGAAGCGGTAGAAAAACACTCAACCAGTAGGTTTTAGATCGGTTTGGGTTACTATATTAACCTTATCATTTATATTTAACTCTTAGTTAAGTAGTTTGACATTTATCGCATCTCTTTGTATTTTCATATTATATGGTTAATAAACTTACTAGAAACATCCAAGGGAACCCCAATGGGTTTATTAATGACATATATAATACTATTGAAGATATTTTGTAGAAAATTATATTTTTATGAATAGAATACCAATAAATAATATAATATTTGTTTTAAAAACTCTTTAATGCCAATTTTGACACTATTGGGTATTTTCTTTTTTCTAAATTCATTACAACATTATTACATTGAACAGAATTCATTTAATCAACCCAAAAATGTCATATTAACCAGTAAAATCAGTGGAATTCATAAAAAGTCTCAAATTACATTTATTTGAGTATTTATAATATCAATTATTTTAATATTTCATTAATAAGGTAATAACTATATCATCATTGTGTCATAAATATATTAAATTATTTAATGTCTAAAAATTATAAATAAAATACCATTATATAGGAAATATTTTTATATTTTAAATGACTATTTATAGTTCAATTTATATTATGTGTAACTCTATATTAAAAACGGTGTAGTTATTAAACATTGAATTTAACACTTTTAACTCTTCTTTGAATTAAATAATAATAACTGTCCTAATCTAATACAAGTGGACCAAAAGGTTCATATTTTAATTTGAGGTTATTTTTGGTCAAATTAAAATTATACAATAGAATTATGACATGTGTTAGGGTAATTATGATATCATTTTTACCCTTAATTACCCTCTTTACTTTTAACTGTTGTAAATAAAAGACAAAAGTTACTATTCACCAAAAATTATTTTCATCTTATTGAACCAAATTTTAAATACTAATATCAACCATGTATCTAAGATTTTTTAAATTCAACTCTCACAAATGGTAAAATTATGTTTTATGCAAATTTGCAAATGCTCCTAGGAGGTGGGTAAAAGACGGTAAATCGTTCGATAAAATTTTATACATAAAATTTAATTATAAAATACCTAAAATGAATTAAATTGAACTTATATAGGTAGTATATATATATTTTTACTTAAAATTAATTTAAATAAGATAATAATTAATTAAATAAAAAGTCAGTTTTAAATAATAACACAGTGTTTTTCAATTTTCATCAAAAATTGAAATTTTTTTAAAAAAAATACCAAACCTTTACCCTAAGAAAATTTTTATATTATGAATTAAAAAATAAATTCCATTTTACCAAATTCAAGACATAGAATTTGAATTTGTTAATTTAAAATTAATTCATGTTTTTGAAACCCAAAAGTGTATTTTTAAGAAATAATAACTATCAAAAGACTGACACTTGTTTATATCCAATTTCAAAGATAAATTACATACAATGACCAGAATTGGATTAAATGGTAAAAATAAAATCTATTTATAATTCCAACCCATTAAAATGTCTAATTTAACATTCTAAATTATTTTGATTAAAATGTTTTTTTTCAGGTAAAATATAGTATTTTTCATTATTCACACAAATATGAAAGTTATCATAAAAACAAAAAAAATTATTGAAACTAAATTATTATGTCCAGATTATAAATAAGAAGATTATTTTTGAAAATAACTGTATCAAATATTGGATTTAAAGAGGGTTCTCCATTAAAAGGCTGAAAAATTGCATTTAAAAAAAATACATCTTGTATCTGAAAAAAATGAATTTGTTCTTACATTATGTCTAAGAAACTCACAATATGGATTCTAAAATTATAAAGATTATTTAATGTTCAAAATTCTGTTAATACTATTCATAACCTCTTTTGAATGGCTAGTTTGGTAAATCATGGTGTGCTTGAACTCGGTGTTGCGTGTTATGAAAGTTATTGAATTTTTTCGAAGAAATAACGTACCATGAAATCTTGGGGTGTAACAGTAATACTTTAATAAAAAATTATTAAATGTTATATATTTTTAATTATTATTTAAAATAATATGAATATTGTTAATTAATGATATTATATATCTAATATAAAGCATACAGACAATTTAATTGAAGTTATGTACATAAAAAAATATCCTTCTCAGGGACTGTGTTATTTTGGGAAACCCTTACCTTATAGTTCATCTTACATGACCATGCCCTGTCTACATTTATAATGAGAATAAATACCATATTAATTTATTTAATAACTCCAATATTTTTAAGATACACATTTTATAATAATTTTATAACCATATATTTCATATATATTATCCTATTAATATTTATTTTCATTTTCAGGGGTCTGAAATTTTTGTCATATGATTCATAAAAAACATGGAGATAAAATTGATTCTTAATATGTGTGTAAAAATTAATCATTAATATATAAGTTATGATAAAATATTAATAGATTTAAAATGAATTAATTTGTTCCATTTTCACTAGCTGAATGAATTTAAATTGTATTTTGAAAATGGAAATTGGGATGATGTAGTTGTTAATGTTTCAAATGATTAAATATTGATATATAGTAAAATATTTTAACTATCAGCACTATATTATAGAACAACAAAAAAACATAATTAAATCATAATTTTATAATATCAGCATTATATTTAATGCTATAATCATTTGTCACATAATAGTTATTATAAAAATTACATTAGAGATTAAATCTTCTTAAATATGAACATTCTATAATGATTTCTTATGTAAGGGGTTGTATATAGATAAATATAATGTTAATAATATAAAACCACAAAAATGTTATAAAAATAAAATATTTTTATTAAATACATTCTTTGAACCACTAGTAATATTGGATTATTTCAGAATAAATTTTTGATTCATGGAGGTAGCTGTCCACCATACACACTCTTGAGGATACAATTTATAAATAAAGGGATTCAATAATTGTATATGGAAAATAAATAATTTCAAAGTTAAATATTTTAGATTAAACATAAAAAAAATTTATTTTTAAAATCCACCATGAAAATATAAATAATGAAAAATACTGAATATCCGACAATATCTTGTTCTAGAGGCAGTAGTCCACATATACACATAATTCATGAGTTTTTCTATATTTGGGCATGGAATTTAATTAATAATTGATGTTAAATTAATTTATTTAAATAATATTATAATAATGAAAATTATTTCAATATATTAATATGTTTTTAGATTAATTAGAAAGGGTAATGTAAAATAAATGTGGATGTGAATATAATACTCATTTTTGAAACATTAATTTTCTCTTAGACAACCCCGCTAATATGTTTTCCATAAAAAAACTAAATCATACTTTAATAATATTATTATAAGGTAGGGATAACATAGGTTAAAATTTTAATATTTTGAATAATATAATTTTTTCACAGGTACATACTATAGCATGTGAATTTTTACAATTTTTTATTATTTGAGAAGTGTCAATTTTGGTGTTATCATTCCATTTTAAATAATTTAAAGTTATCATTAAAAACATAAAGGATCCAAAATGGAGAGACCTGGAGATTAAGCATATATTTTATGATATTATCATCATCCACTTACTTTGGAGACATCGTATCATTTTTAGTAATTTTCATTGAAAATTATTAATTTTACTCGAATATATATTTTGATAGGTAATTAATTTTCTAACTCTAATCAGTAATTATATAGAAAATAATAATAATTAAACCATTAAACTATTTTTAATCCACTACCTCAAAATTTTAAATAGAATTTATTATATAATGTTTCACAATTTCAAAATATTTAATTTTAAAAATAACAAACTCAAAAAAAACAACATTTATATAAAAGAATTATGTTAATATTTTTAATTTATATATAAGATATATTTATACAATTAATTATATAAAAATATATTGATTAAAAATTAATAAAATAAATTGTATGATGATTTTTTGGTATTTAGAAAACATAATATGACTTTTAAATTTCAAGATTAAATTAAATGATTGGAATCAATATTTATAAATGTGATATTTTAATGTATTAATACTAGTTTTTGAAATTTCATGTGAATCTGTAATTAATATTTTTCAAAAACTTAATTCACTAGTTAAATTACTATGTAGTAAAATAAAATTAGTGATAATATTCAAGGTTTGATAAACCAGGCCAGGTACACATGTAACCTAATAACCCTTCCGACATTGACATAGGCTGAAGGGCATTCCGGATTACCCCAAAACAGAGACTGGCACATGGTATTATAAAAACTGAAAGTGGGAATGATTTGGAAACTAAAAATGTGGATGAAAAAGAAACAATACGTTATGAAAGTCAAAAAGAATACCAAATGGGAGTATATAACTATAATACAAAAAGGGATAAACAAGCCCAAATTACTAAAACCCAAGTACCAGAATAGAGGAAAACATCACACATCCCCAAGGCCACAACTCACCATGTCTGAGGTTCAACCACAAGATCAACCAACCAATGATCCTTTCTCCTTGATCGAACATTGAAAAACATAATCTAAAAACACATGAAGTCACATGTAGGGTATGAGATTAAAATCTTATTAGGGTCACACCAAGGATTCCATAATATATTTTAATAATGATTTAGTTATAGTAATTCTTTTAATTTTAAAATAAAGAGTTTTGTCACTTTAAATACTATTTATACAAATCATGATCTAAAGGTAAATTTTTTGAAAATACTATTACCAAAGTATTTAAAAGTGATTTAATTTTAAAAAATCAATTTCTTAAATAAATATTTTCATATAAAATAGTTAATATAACTTTAGGTGGTGTGTCAATTTTTTTTACAATATTAACAAACATTTTTATCTCAAATATAAAACAAGCGGGAAGCACAGACATGTTATAAATATGTATGAATCCTCTTTGCGGTAGGACTACATTCTAAATAAGTGACCATGAAAATATTTTTACACACATGTCCTCTGGAAACTAGTCATAGGTGACTCATCTCCATTTTCTTGGGGATGTGACCTACTGCATTTATGTTTTATGATGTAGTGTAATTGTAGAGTGTGTCAGCATAAATCAAAATATACTTAAGAATAATATTTTACCTTTCAATATCAATTATGGGAAAGTTGTTTCAAGAAATGTTAAAATGCAATTAAATCACATTCCTCCAATTTAAAATCCATTTTAAAATAAAAATAAAAACAGGTTTAAAAAAACATGCCATTTTTATATGATAAATCTATTGTATTTATATAATATTTTCTAAATCCATTATCATAATTCTTAAAATTTGATATATTAACTAACAAAAATTATATTGAATATTTAAATTTAACCCATTTCTATCCATTGATAAACACTCCAAATTGTAATGAAATTTGGGGGGGTTTCCCAACCCCATTTCCAAAACAATTTCAAACATCCCAATTCAATAGAATTGGGATTAAATAAAAAATAATTGAAAGAAAATTCAATAAATTTAATTTAAATCAATAATTGAATCAAATAATTCAATATATGGTTTATCAATTTGGCCATGTGGGATGGAATCACATGCCATTTTCCAAAACTCAACAACCTCAATAAAACCCACCCACGAGAACAATGGTGAAGATGACTTAGATACTTAACCTAGAAACATCATCTAGAAACATGGATTATAGATAATTAAATTTAATGATTATATTTTAAACTAGAAGGTGGATAATGTGAAATAGATGAAGAAAAAAGGAAAAAATACATCAGAATTCACACGACCAATGATATGACAAGAGAACACTGAACAAAAGGTACCAGAAGGGTTACAGAGCTCCAAAATCACATAGGGAAGGATTGGGTCAAGATAAAAAAAATTGAGAGGCTGAGAAAATTGAATCTTAGAATTTTTGCCCGTATATAACTCGAACACAGGGAATTAAACGATGTGTAATCCCATAAAACAACATGAAATAGTTAAAATTTGTAACTTCAATAAAATACATAACTTCAAATTTAAAAATAATCTAAAATTAACTCATGACCTGTAATGACTCATCACTTTGAGTAAATATTAACAATTTGAATCCTCCTTGTGGTATACACCTTTAGATGATTACACATCATGTAACCTTGTTACATGTTGTTTAAAAATCATACAATCAGTAGAAACGACTTGTTAAATCTAAAAGCTTAAATAATCTATGACTTCACCATTATATGTACCATCCTAATTCATTTAAATCCCTAACCAGTATAATAGAAGGAAAACTCATGTTAATATGAAATTATACCTATCATATTATTAATGGGATGTTACAACCTCCCCATCATAAAAATTTTAAATCCCAAAAAATCAAATGAAGAATCTTCCAAACCAAAATTATGGGGACACTGATCTCTCATTGGTGCCTCACGTTCCTACAAATCAGGATTATCATCTTCATGAAGCAATAGAACATGATAAAAAAGAATCATCCTACCATAATGTATGTTGTCTCAGAATCTACATTCCTAAATAGACACTAAGTCAATGATATATCATGTTTAACTTCATGATCACTCCAACTCAAAATGTGAGATATAATAGAGATATACATTCTAAGATATGATACATGTAACATGTTATGTATTGACATTATCTTTGGTGAAAGTGGTCAATGGTATGAAACTTTCCCAACCTTCTAAACAACCTCCTAGGGCCCCAAAAAATGAGATGAAATCATCCCTTTCCTTTGAAACCATCGATCACCCAACCAGGGTGAAACATTCAAGAGAACCTAATCACTAATAGAAAACCCCATGGGTCCTGGGAGATGATTGACATAAGATTTATATCTTCTCTAGGTCATTCTCATTATCTGATGTATTAATTGAATATTTTTTGTCGTCTCTTTCACCAATCATGGTCCAACTATGGAACATTTTCCAATCAATGATCAACATAACTGGGATTTACAGGTACGGATATATAATATCACATAACGATTCATTATGATTTAGATTTAGTAACTATTATCACAAAAAAATCCCCCAACCCTAAATTTTCATCCCATGTCCCACTATGGTAAAAATCTCAATCAAGGATTATATCCTCATAAATTTATATAGCTCTCTCGGTCTGTCCGTCTAACTGTGAATGGTAGGATGTGCTCAACCGGGCCTCCGATCCCAGTTCCATATGAAGGCCTCCAAAAAAATGAGAAGTTAAATGAGAATCCCTATCCAAGACTATAATATATGTAACGTCGTGAGAATGTACAAGATATTTCATATAGAGATTTCTAATTCTCCATATTTGATATTATCATGGATGGGTATGAAGTGAGCCAACATGGTCAGCCTAAAGATCACAACACGTATTGCATTATTCCTTCTCTATGTATGAAGAAATAATACCACAAAATCTATAGAGATATAATCCCAGTTCCATGTAGGGACTTCATGTTAACGAAGTAAACCTGAAGCTATCTATTATTTGGACATCACCTACTAGCATGTATAATAATGGAAAACAAACTTAGCAATGCCCCATCTCAAACCAGGATTCGAGAACTATTGTCTCATATCATATAATATCATAGTGGTTACTAGGAGAACAACACTATAATAGGTATGATAGTCCCCAATAAAATCTTTCCTTACTGTTAATGAAATGTTAAAGCCATTATGATTACATATAAATCCCTCTTTGGAGAAGGACCACTAGGAATCTATCTTCCCATCATAAAGAGAGTCTCCAATGCAATCGAATTAATCATCAAGTTGTTGACCTAGAAGAATCATCATGAGATGTGAACATTTAAATAACATGTGGGTTAAAAAACATCATCACCTTTCTCTTAAACTCCACTATGAAAATGTGAAAGAAGAGCCATTAAATACCACTCTTTTGATGTTTCTTTCACTGTATAGGTTCGAGGTTTCTTACTCAATAATCCTTCAATGAAATTCCCTCTTCCCATGGTATAAGTTTTTTTAATGTCAAAATATTACAATTACTCCACCCATAGCCTCATGAAGACATTAAAAACATATTAAAGAATATTTAACTCAATCTATTATGGTTTGAATATAGAGTAAAATTTTCTCCATAAAGGTAATGTTGCCAACTCATATGTGTCTACATTACATATTCACATTCATAGTCACAGGTAGGAAAATTATTTTCATGTGGGTTAATATAAGGAGATTCGTTGAAAATGATATGATTTCCCCTCATAAGAACTCAACCTAATTCAGAACAAGATGCATGAAAGAGGACAAGATAGACCTGCTCGGGATTTAGATGATTCTACATTGGCATTATTGTCTAAAGAAATTTCAGATTATCAAAATAATGCTAATATTTATCATTACAATAATACATTATGCACATCTGAGTTAGAGTAGTCATCAAAGTTTTCAACATTGAACAATCATTCATGTATCGATGATAATATCATTATAATCCATAGAAGCATTGAATTAGGAAAATATCACTTGTTTTGTTGCTAGTCCCTACAACCTTCAACATCGCATGATCAACTGATATTTCTTATTCCAACATCATGTTTACCAATAAAATACCTTCCTATAACTATAAATAAAATTTAAAAATAATGGAATTAAGTTGGATATTTCTTAGAAAATATAGAATTGTTCTTCAGATATTAAATGGGATCCTCCTCATAAATAGATTAATTGAATATTTAATCTAAAAATACTACCAAAAAGGTACCTAGATAATCATGGAAAATCATGTTCACTAAAGACATGAAAACTTAATGAAAATTTGTTTGAACTAATGCCATAAAAAAGTACTCTTAATGGCTTTACCTACTCTGAATGGTGGTTTGATTAATGTCCGAATATTTTACCCTCAGTAGATGGTAACCATATTGATGGTTGATCTTAGCAAACCAATTCCCCCATTTAAACTAATAAAATGTATTATCAATCCATGGAAACAATTAATCATTATTCATTTTAACGTTATTTAGATTTTGGTAATCAATAGGTAAAGAAAAAGAACCATTAGAATTTTTAGAGAAGTGAACTGACACCCCCCAAATGTGACACAACCTAGTGTATAAAGTCGTAATAAATAAGATCAGGCGTTGGGAAATATAACTATTTCATTTCAGGTATTGAAATGTGGTAAGAGAAAATATAATAAGATGTATTACCTACCATTAGGATGGAAAACCTGACCTATTTTACCAGTTTAAAAATAGAGACATCAGAAAGAAACACTTCAGGAAACTCTGTGAGTACTAGAGGGATATCAACGATCAATGATTCCCAT
The DNA here is from genome assembly GCA_963277665.1 of Viscum album. Lineage (NCBI taxonomy): Eukaryota > Viridiplantae > Streptophyta > Magnoliopsida > Santalales > Viscaceae > Viscum > Viscum album. Next base: position 1,925,856,191 of record OY728159.1, read on the forward strand.
TCTAGATCAAATGAAATCATTGATATTACATTTTTTGACATTGAATATGAAGGTCTAGACTTGGTCAACCTTGGGTCCTAATCTCCTTGAATGACAATAGACAAACCACTCAATGAAGTATGGTAGACACGTTAATGATAACATTAAATTGTGGATTTATTCAAAATCATCAAATCCATTCAAACAATTACATCAAAATGTTTCATATTGAGGACCAAAACACTCCAAACCAACTCAATATATGATAGAGGGAAGACATAACATGGACTATTAAGAACCCCATATCTATTCATTCTATGATGTGTTGTAATATCATGTGCACAAGATAAAATCACCATAGGAAGATTTAGTTGAGTTAAAATATAGGGTGAAATAAATTGGTGAGATGCATCAATATAGAATATAGAATTCAATAAAGTAGAACCATAATAATTCATTCTCTCACAGTCACTAGAGACATTTCCTCTTCCTCTGGAGACTCTTCAACTAAGTGTTGTATCTTAATTATGGATGATGGTGTAAGGAACCTCTTTATATGTGAATCGTCTAATTTCCCAATGGTTTTACATTGATATGATTAACATGTTCCACTATGCAGTTCTTAAAAGATAAGGAATTATCCTTCTATGTTCCCTAAACATCCACAGGAGGAAAAATTTGTTGGTGCTTCTATGAAAAGGCTCTAGGAATATTTTGGATTTCTACATGGATATGAAAATAGAAAACTAACTCTGAGAAATGTATGATGTCTAGAATTTCAATACCATAGAGAACTACCTTGAGAATCATCATGATTATAATCTTCCATTAATTAACTCACACTTACATGGGAATAAAAAGGAACTCCACTCAACCCTGACATTATATCCATGTTAACCTCAACTATCGTCACCACACACAAAATATCACCATAAGTGGGAAACATTTTCATGATTACATGATAATGTATATTTTTATCAAATTCCATTTAAAATGATCAGGCCTTCATCACCTCATTAGATACATTCTTAGGTGGAGTCTTCACAATCTTGACAATTCCATTTGAATACCCAGCTACGGTTCTATCATCCTGGTCATGCATTGATAACTTCATATCATTATCCAAAAACATTGACTCTATATAGAACTAGTCAGTTGAAGGAACATTGATGTATTTCCACAAAAATACCTCATGTTTCTCCACCATCACCATCATATCCCACCATCTCTTTCTCAGTACCTCTAGCATGAATGTGGCACACTTCACCTGGATCTCTTCTAGTGTCTCCAAGAACTGAAATAGATATTTTATCCCATCTAATAGTTACCCATCATGTTTAGGATCTGTAGAGCCATTGAAAAATAGTTTCTTCTTGGGAATTATCTCTTGATAACTAACTTTGATAATGTCCCTTTGAGGTTCCACAACTAGATCTTGAATTTGAACTAGATATGGTTCTTGTCTTATATCATGGATAATACACATCGTCACCACAGATAGATTAAGAAATACAAAAGGATTATCTCAATGATGTTTAGTATCATCCTCTTCCTAGATCTGATATGAATGCCTTCTAAAAGGCATTATGTTATAAAGAATTAGAAAATAACATTGAAGACATTAGATAATGGTCAAAATGATCAATGAAGGAAACATAATATCAGCCAATAGAATAGACAAGATTTGGATTTATCTATATAGAAATCAAAATAGAGAGAAGACAAGAGACAGTCAATATTATGTATTTCCATAGTCATCCATGGTGATTTATTTTTCATTATTGGGTGATATGTAAAGGCACTAAATACTATATACCTAATAATTCTCATCACGATCTAAGAAATGAAAACTTACTTCAAGACAACAGAGCATCTTTAATCTGATACCATTTTTTAACCAACCAAGTTACTCTAGTAACCCAATAACTGAGCCAGACCTAACATAGCCTGAAGGGATTCTTTAACTTCCTAGGTCTGCGACTAGTGTCTTGAATTATACAAATTGAAATTGGGAATGATTTTTTCATTAACAATGCTGATGAAAATTTAACAAGACAATATGTATATAAATATTAAACGCCACTAGGATTTAATTAACAAAATAAAATTGGGCATAAACAAGCCCATTGAAACACAAGAAAACTACCAAAATATAGGAACACATCCAAAGTCCCCAATGACACAACTCACTGTGTCTGAGGTTCAACAACTTGGTTCTAATCCAAGATATCCTTCCCCCTTGCTTGAACATAAGATAAAATCTACAAACACATGATGTCATAAGTAGGGTGTGAGATAAAAAGACCTGTAGGGTCTCACAAGGGATTACATAAATGATTCAAATAATGGATTAACCAAATAAATGGAATCAATTTTAAAATAAACAAGTTTTTAATTTTAAAGTATATTTAAATATATCATACCATGTATGTCATATGAAGGAAAATACTTTAAACAAAGTCTTTTATATTGACAAAATATTTCTTAATCAATGGATAAAATAAATCTTTTATATAAAGAATATTATATTTATTCTGATGGTAGGTATAAACATTTTAAACAATTGGCATATATTTATATATAAAATATAAAATTAGTGAGAAACATAGTCATCTACCAAATATGTATTAAAGATCCAAGATATAGGACTCTACACACTCTAAGTGATCCTAAAAATATGTGTACTCACACGTCCTCTGGACACTGGTTAGAAATTACTCATCACTACTACTTAAGGGATGTGACCTGCTATATTTTGGTTTTATAATATTTTATAATAATTAATTGTCCCCAAATAATTCACATTCTACCTAATTCATGTTTGTTTTCTTACACAATCAATGATGGGAAATAAATTTTAAGACAACTTAAAATATAATTAAATCACATTCCACCCATTTCAAATGAAAATTTACATTTAAAATCAAAACATGTTTTAACAAAAAGCATGTATTTTTAATAAGATAAAACTACTAGGTTCATAATTAAACATTTTAATCCATTTAAACACATTAAAAATATAGATTAATTCATTTTAAAATTTATATTGTGCAATTTAATTGAAACCATTTTAATCCATTTGAAAAAACACCCAAATTCAATAGAATTTGGTTATTTTTCTAATTTCATCCCAAAACCTTTCCATACCTCTGAATTTACTATAATTGCGTTTTGATCAAAAACTATTGAAAGAAATTTCAAATAATTTAATTTCAAACATAAATTGAAATAAAATAATAAATGTATGGTAATCAATTTGTACAATTATAATGGAATCCCATACCCTTTTTCAAATCTCAATACCAAAAATGAAACCTGCCTACAAGAACCAAGGTGTAAAAGACCTCAATACTAAACCTAGAAATGATATTTAGAGACCTGAAGCATATATTCATCAATTTTTGGATGACATATTAAATAACAAGGAGTTGAAATAGAGACATATAAAGAATATGGGAAAACACATACCTGGGAATTCAGACCACAAATGCAATGATGATCGTATAAAAAAACAAAATATCTTACAGTTGTTAGAGAGGTCTATGATTACCTGGGAAAGTCTTTGGTATGAGAGAAAAGTTACTAGAGAGGAGGACAATAGAATATCTCATATGTGCCACCTGTATATATTTGAAACATAGGGAATTACACGATGTGTAATCCCATTACACGTTATGAAATATTTAAATTCCATAACCCTTGAATAACTAGTCGATTCAAATTAAAAACTGAGATTCAATTCACTCATGATGTAAAAAGACTCATCTTATCATGTAATCGTTAATGAAATGAACCCATCTCTTATTATATACCAAGCGACCATTGCATGTCATGTACCAAAGTTACACAGTGTGTAACCCTTTAATAACGGGTAGAAATGACCATCAAAATCTGAAATTTCAACAAATATATTACTTCCCTACAATAGGTATCCTCCTGATACATTCTCAACCCTACAATGTAATAAAAAATGAAAAAAATAAGAGAAGGATAATGACATGACTAGAATATTGTTATTGAGATGTTACACTTGCATGCTCTTACATAATGATAAAATGATAAACATTATAATTTTCTAAAAAAATTATTTTTTGACTAAAAAACATCCTCTCCATAAAAATATAATTAAAATACACAAGGAAAAGATTTTATCTGAAAAATTAGAAAGTATAATTAAATTCATTTTTTAAAATTATTATGTATTAAAAAATATTTTTTAAAATAAAAATCATCATTCAACGAAAATATCTTCTATTGAAAATAAAATTTTAAATTTTTACACATTTAAATTATTTATCTTCTAATGGTTATAACATTTTATGTTTATCAATCATATTGTTTATTATATCCATATGATGGTTTTGAAAATTGAATATTTTTTGTTTTAATATTATTGTTATAGAGTGTAATATAAGATATCATACATTAAATCAATTTTATATTGACTATAAATTCATGTAATTATATTCTCCATTGTTAAATAAATTGTTTCCCTAAAATTTTAATTGTCACACACAACCACATATATATGTATATCTAATGGAATATAAAGTATCATGATCACTCATTATATAATTTCCAGATCGATATCTGCCTTGCAATCATATGGATAATATAATTCTCAACTCAGAGTTGTCATATCTTTAATAATGATTTTATCATGAAATATTTTTTCCATGAGTCTTCCAATATTTGAAATCAAGACCCAAAATAGATAAATTATTTACATCTTGTATTATTATCATAATTTAATTTATATAATATCAATGGATAATATGTTCGAAATTTTCCATACTCAAAATAATGTTTTATCTAATTTGAAGAATCTAAAAGATGAAAAATAGCACATTGTATGTGTCAAAATAATGTTAATTATAATTCCTCTAGTAATATACCTATATTAATTAAAATAAAATTAACTTATCGTACTACTAGATGATTTAATAAAAATTGAGTTCTATTTTTTCTAATTTTAATACTAACAAAATAATATATTGTTATAATATACGTACAGGAAGCAAATTGGATCTTCATTTCCTGAACATTATAATATATGATATGTGTACATTAAATATTATGATGATCAGTGAGAGTAGATGGTGAATTGGACTTTTGTTTCCCTCCTAGTCTCATAGGTTATAAATTCTCATTCCATTAGATAATATATTCATTAAGGAATTGAATTGTATAGTCCCTATGTTACACACCCAAATAAAATTGAATTATTAAGAAAACCATAAAATGAACAATATATCATTAAATCATTATAATGAAAAAAAATAACTTTACCTCAATATTTTAAAATATGATGATCTTCATTACAATAAATAAAATTTCATTAATTTATTAGATATAAATACCTAGGATTTTTATCTATATTGATAAAATTTAGTGTAGTTAAAATTCATTCCATCATCATATTCATAACATAATCATCTGGGAGAATTAATCCTTCTGTTATTTGGTGAATTTGGAAACTCATATATTTCCAAATTATTATTTAAAATTCATTATCCATGGTCTAGAATAATGAAAATGATTCTTATTATATATCTCATTTAATAGGGTTTTCAAATAAGTTAATCTTTCTCATTGTATAGGGAATCAATTATTATCATAGTTTGTTTAGGATTATGATACTACTAAATCCAAATGTACCAATTCTTTCTGTTCAATATTTTAATCCTAATGGAATTATGAAAACTAAACTCAAAAATGATACACTTTGAAACCCTCACCTAATCATTTAGTTTAATGTATATCACACATGGATGAATCATTTTTTAATTAGTTTTTGTTTTCTCAAATTACATAACATAATTCCATAACATTATAAATTTTTCATAATATATTATAAATATATTTTTTAAAGTAGAATATACCATTGGAGTTTTTGTCCAGGTTTATAGTCTTATTACCATTAATCATATTTCTGGGTGAGGATCAATTAAACAATTAACCAATATTTTTTGCTTAATTAGCCATAGATAAACATAATGTAACAATTCATCAATTATCTAGTATCTAGAGTGGGATATTATTTCAAGGGTAGCACACGATATATACATACTAATTTTTATGGAATGGTATGTTAGAAAAATATATAACCCATAAACATAACTATAATTCTTAAATTAAACTTATTATCATAATTCTAAAAAAATTAATTTAAAAAACAATCTATACAGTTCATACTTCCTCATAAGACACCTTATACTACAATGCATGATCTGATGCTAAAAAAATATTTGAAACGCAATCGTTGATAAAATGTGAGATGAATGTAACATAATTTTATGAAATATTACTATAGATAAGGTATTACACCGTATAAAACATCTAAAAGTCTAGTGAATTTTATGTTTAGTGTCTTTGAAACTCATAAGAATTAAAAACTTATTTGAAAATACGTGTTGACAGTTCTTCATAATAGGACTACACTAGGTCGAAATCTAGTAATCCCCTTTGATATACTCATAGATATATCCCTTGGATAGAAAAAAAAACTCATTGATGTAGTAATAAACTTTTAATCAATGGATAAATAATTTGAAAATAAGGAAACATGAAGGGGATATGAATAACGTGTCCAATGAAGTTGTAAAAATAAGTATTCTCTTGAATTCGTGATATTGAGACATGTGGAATAAAATAAAAATCATAAAACATAAAAAATGATTATTGAATAATCTGATAATAAACATGGGTTAATAAGTATAACCATATGCATATAGTAATAGGAAATCTCCTCAGATTATTGTATAATAACCAATTAAAGCACAAACATATGAAGTGAATTTATTATGAAAAAAATCATATAAAACAACATCTATAAGAAAACAATTTATTAATTATCTTGAAATCACATTCACAAAACAAAAATTCATATGACACATCACTTGTCTCATTCAAACAAAAATATGTGTGATAAATTAATATAGTATTTCATTTATAGTAAAAACATGTTAGAAAATATTTCAGTATTCCATCCTGAATAAAATATATGAACAATGAATATGGAATCTCATTCATAGATGAACCATATAAAAAATCATCCCACATCAAATTATTTATTCATTTCATCATATTATGTTATTTAAATCCATTATCAAATTCAATATAGTCATACATTCGACCCCTTCGATAATTAATTAGTATATATGTGATCCATTTAAAAAAATTCTCATAATATCAGAAATAAATCATTGAATAATTAATAGGTTTAAATAATTACAGATTTCCAAATTTTAGATCACTCCATATATAACAAAATAATTAATATTATTACATAATACCAATATGAATTCGGTAAAAAACATGAATATATATTATGAAATTATATATCTAAATATTTTTTTGTTACATGTTTAATGATATAATGTTCTATTGTAAATAAATTACAACATATAAAAAAAACACATCCCAAAGAATTTAAATAAACTCATTATTATATTATGTTTCATTTATATGATATCCCATAATCTTTTATGAAAAAATAATAATAAAATTTGTTACATCAGCATCTAAATCGATAAAAACGGTAACATGTTATAATGATTTATTAAGTAAGGGGATTTATTTATATAATGATTATTTTATATATATATATATGTGTAATAATAATCATTTTATAAACATAAAAATACTCATTAAATCTATTCTAGAACCAATAATGTTAGGTGGTGATGAAAATAGAAATTCATCATTTATGGAGGTGTTAGTACATTATATGCATGATTAACAATTCCATTTCACATTATATAAATGGAATGATGGTACTTGTCAAACCAATACTTATAGAATATTATTTTTGATATAGAAAAATGATATTTCATAAATTCCATCAATGATAAATTTGATATGAAGAGGTGATGGAATATATAAAACATCATGTCATGGTGGAAGAAGTTCACACTTACAAATGATTCATGTTTTGATAATTATAATGGGATGTAAAGTAAGGAAAAATAATTTTAAGATTAATGTTATAAATTATCATTATATTTATTATACTATATCACTATAATAATAAGGTTTAATATGAGTTAGGAAGTAGAAGAGAAAAAGAAAAGATCATGTAAAAGTAATGAATATGTAGGATGATTGAGATTTATCTTAAAAATCACATTGGAAATGGAAAAATTATTAAAACCAATGGTGACTATATTCCAATGTTTGTCAAATAATGTTTGTGGATTTGAAATATGATAGTGATTGAGAAATAAATTCACATGATATTTGTTTCTTGAAGTACAGGATGTGTTACCATTTTATAAATGATGGTGAGGATAATTTTGGATGTAACAATTATGTTCTCAATAATGTAATGTTACAATTCGAAGGTAAATTGAATAAAGTTGGAAAAGGAGGAGGGGAACTTCTTATAGTCTCAAATTCATTTCAAACACTCATTTAGTATAAAATATATTTATGATTTATGATATTTTATTTAATTTTTTTCTCATAATATTATCTATTTATTTCGGTAATTCATTTCTTATCATTAGTAATATATATTGATGAAAAATTTCATCTTTGACCCTTTACATAATTTTAATATTCTAACATCAAATTTGAGTATAAATTTTCAAAATGAATTTTATAAATATGTCATATTTTATTATCAAAATAATCAATGTTAATTGTGTGAAAACGTTTTTTCAAAAAATAATCAATTTAAAATATAATATATGATTAAATTATAATTATTACTAATTTTAATGACATAATATTATTAGTTAGAAATAAATTAAATATTATGTGTTATTAAGGAAATCCAAAAAATATTCTCACATTGAAATTTAATTATATAATGAATAAAACCAATATTTTTTATTAATGTATCATTTTAATTTAGTCATAAAAATCGAGAAAATTGGATTTATTAATAAAAAAAATTCTATTGAAATTATTTTCCCAAAAATATTATTTTTTTAATTAATGATTTTGATAATCTTTATGGATACACACAGATAATAATTAAATCATAGATAAATCAAAACTCATACATTCAATTAATAATTATCCAATTTTGAGAAAACTCGCATATTCCAAATTAAGAAAAAAATTTAGGATTTAAATAATTATTATTCACTTATTATTTAAATTCTAAAATTTGTGAAAAAATATTCGAAATAAAAATTCACAAAATAAATAGAATAGATTTTATTTAAAATAAACAATTTAATATTAATTCGTATTAATTATTTTTTTATAGAGGAAATAATATTTAATATTTTTACTATCTTAGCATTTATTATATATTTATTAATATATTTATAAAAAATGGTTTTTGTTCTTTTAAATTTTGTGTGGAATATAATCCTTGTTATTGATCATATCATCAGTTTTAGTAGGTTAAGAATTATTATCCATTGTTGAGTTTGTTGATCACATAGTTTATCATCTCATTATGAGGATAAAAAACTATCATGTTTATCATCATGAAAAATAGATGAATTCATGGTCTATGTTATATAATGTGGATAATATATTATATAGTTCAATGTCATGAATCTCAAACTAATGGAGTTTTTCCAACTAAAATTTATATAGGGAAAATAATTTAATGATCAATGACTTTTATAACTATAAATCAAAATCATTATCAAATCTGTCATTTTGATTTGTGTTTTTCCTTTTTTTATTTCAGGTCTTGTATTTATAATTTCGTTTTACATAGAGTTATTAGTGATAAATATAGATTTTAAGCTTGAGAGTTGGTGTAATGATAGTTGAGGCAGGGTTTTTGAAAACTATGTGCCCTCCTCTAGGTAAAAGTGAAACCAATTTCAATTCTGGATAGTGGAAACTACACAGTTGGTCCACAATTTTTCAAACTGTGAATAATATTTTTCTTGATTTGTGTGAATTTCATGGTTACTGCATAGTTTAGAATATCATGTGGTCTAACTGTGAGGCTTATCCAAATAAATAAATGATTGAAAATCACCACCTTCATTGAAAGTCTAGTACGTGGAAAAAGGGAAGTGATTTAGTGTAAAAATCAAGGAGTTCAATAAAATTTTGAAAATTACTTTCTTAAACTATTCTATTTTAACATTATATCACCTCACATCATCCCCGTATAGGATTTTCAACCATAGAAGATTCAATCAATTTTTCATAGTCCTCCTTAGAATCAACATTTGGGTTCTTTTGGCCCTAATATATCATGAAATCATCATGTATCTACTTTTCCTATTGATTTCACCCTAATTATTGGGTCCTTCTTCCCACCTCAAGTTCTTATTTTCCTATGGGTTGTTTAACCAAAAGAGTGATTGGCCTTGAGGTGTTGGGTAAAATATGTACATATATTTTATGGTATTTATTTAATAGGATATTTTGGTATTTGAGTTTTTTACACCTTTTTATGAATGGTTTGATATGGGATGTAAGAGGTTTCATTCGTTTTCTCTATTAGATGAGTTTTTCATAAATTTTGAGTATTTAAATGGTTTATTTGGATTTTTTTCTGGTTTGAAACATGTTTTTAAAATGGAATTAAATGCATAAGTGATAAAAATGGTGTTTTTGGAGGAATGTGGTCATGTTTTGGGTGTTCTTCATTTTTTTTGTTTCTTGAATATGTTTTAGGTCTTCTATAAAGTGTGAAACAATGTGTTTTCAAAGTGTCTTAAAGGTGATAATGTGTTGAAATTGTATTTTTTTCTATTGAAATGCGTTTTTTGTATGTTGAATTATTTTATTTGCACCTCAAATGTATTTTTAAATATTTAATGGGATGTAAAGTATGGTATAAAATAAGTTTCATGTGAATGGGATTTTTAAAGGGTATTTTCCATTGAAAAAGGTTGGATTCCATGTGTTTTCATTTTATAGTGATTTCAAATAGATTTCGTAAATTGTGAAAGTGGTGTGAATTGTCTATCCAAATAGATTTTGTTTGTGTGAATTAGAAAGTGTATTTTTTCTGTGAAAATGGTAGTTTCATTATGTTACATTGATCATTGGATGAATGAAAAAATGTGAAATTGGAATGTGGTAATTTCCTTGTGTTATTATAATACATAACATGTGGTTGTGAAAGTGTTGATATATGTTAAATGTGAAATAGAATTTGATAAAAAATTAAATCTCATGTATTCAAAGTAGGATAACTAGGAATTGTAAGATATTTGATTTAGATGTGGCTGAGGTCCATATTAATCTATTAGTATTAACAATTACAACACTAACAAAACATGTGATATTATCAAAGACCATTAAATGTTTGAGAGAGAATAACCTCTAGTGTCTTGTAGATAGAAAAATGTTTGTATTGGAATATTAACGGGATACCACTAGATATTTTGGATGGGATCTTATTTAGTGGCTCATTCATAGGAACAATATAGGTAGTTTAGTAGGATTATTTTTATGAATAAGGAATGAGGTTCCTAGGGTACCAATAGTTTCAGTTAACTATATAAATTTACACATGGTTCTCACTTGTGACATGTTTCTTATAGGATATAGTTCCATCCATCTATATATGATAGAATTTGTGAATGTTCAATTTTAATGAAATCTTATCTGAGAAATGGATATCCATAATTTTTTTCCAGGAGGGATTTTCAATAATTTAGTTTCATGAAAACGTCTCATATATACGTTTGAGGATGGTATGTTATTTTTTTCTATTATTATGGAGTGAATATTTGTATTTTGGTGGTATCCTACTGGGATTTGGATCACACCATACCAACACCATTGGTTGTATATAGATCTGTTATGTATGAACTAGGAAAAGGAAAGATGCATCATGGTGGTGGTGGATATGGTTTCTAGTGTTTCACATCTTGATGGTGTTGATGGTGGTGTGTAACATCGCATTTCCAATCTATCGGGTATGCCTTTAACCACATAATTTTTTTTCCTTTTATCACTGTCTACATAGGACTGAGATAAAATTAGAAGGATACCTATAATGGTTATGTCATGGATTTGGGGGACTCTCAAAATTAATGGGTCTATTCTACATGCATTAGGAAGATTTCACACCATGTAACTAGGTTACACAATGTGTTAGTGTTTCTGAATTCCATTCATGAAAGGATTCACACCATGAATAGTTATAAGAAATAAAAAGATATTAAACATCATGAGATAATAAAAGGAATTATTTTTATCTGAGGTGAAATATATCTCAGCAAACTAAAACACAATGTATTTCGTGATTTGTAATGGTGTTACTGGAAATGTAATTCCCTGTGAAAGAATCTTTTAGGGTTGTTTATTGGATATTTGGGTCTATTTTTATACCGTTTTTCATTTTATATTGAACCAATTTTTCTCTAAAATAATTTTTGTTTATATCATTCCTCCTAGATCGACCTATTCAGCATTTAATCTCCATTGTAGTAGTGGTTCATTTTTCCGAGTAAGTGACATTTCCACTTCATCGATGACCTTGATCGAGGTAGCACCCTAGGGTTGTGTTATAAGATTTTTTGATCTAATTTTTTATTTCTTCTTGCCTTCTTCCAATATATGATGTGTGATCTTGTTTCGAAGGGGGATTTATTGATTTCCACGGTGAGACATGAATTCATGCAGGAGGTATGTGGTATTTCCTCTTCTATACTGACCCTATTTCTAAAATAAGTCAATCCAAGGATGTGTTGATTTGATTCTAGCGTCTCCATTTTAATTGTAGGGTTTTATCATGGGGGGATCCTGTTATGAGAAATGATTGACCTGAGTTTTTAGGTATATTGTTTTTCCTCTATCCTATGATTGATAAACAATATTTCCCAATTTTTATATATTGATTTATTATAAGTTGTTATAAAATTTGTTTTTTCTGATTTTTGTAATGACATTTTGAATAGAATAGTTGTTTCCTTGGGTTTTGATCAATGGAGTGAAATTGGGTATCTTCAAAGCATTGAATGAGTTGAAAAAAATAAGGTATGGTTACCCTATTCAATGTTTAATTTCCAAAATGGAATTGCATTTTTTAAACATTGAGATGATTATGAAAATGATTAAAAAGGATACCTTGGGAACTAAGTTGAAGGTTTAGCTTCAAACCATCATACATTGTGGGGGTTCAACTTTTGCATGTTCTTATTATCAAATAGTTTATATTATTGGCTATAGGTAAGTCTATAATGATTGAGTTTCACTTTTTGGGGTGTCCCTCAAGACTTTGAGTGTAGAAAATATTATTCAGGTATCGCAGTGCACTGTTCACAGATTTTTCACTATGAGTAGTTTGCTAACTAACCTATTATATTCGTTGGTGTAGTGATTCTTTTGTTGCTACTATTTTTTGTATTGGTTATATTTTTTTGATTTATCCTAAATATGTATGCATATTCCTATGAAAGATGATATGAAAAAATATCATTGAAATTGATATACAAACATTTTTTAAAACTGTGATATAGATAAAATATTTACCAGGTTTTCTAACAAAAATATTTCATACATATGATTGATTATTTTATTTAAATTTAGAAAATAATATGTGTTATATAGAGGGATCATACCGAAAAATAGGCGGGGTCCTCTTTATCCTCTTACCTCACACCATGCACACCTCTTCCGTGGAATGTAGATATATGTATTTTTTCTAATATAGGGAAGGGTAAGGGACTAATGTGAGGTGGTGAAGTGTCAAGTCAGTTGAGTCAGATATCTGGTGGTGAGGTGGTGAGGTGGTGGGAGTTCATCCATGACACCACAAATAGTATCTATTTGGATTTTTTCTTTTGTCAGCAGTGGCACCGGCGGTAGCTCTACCCGTCGAGCCACCGATGCTTCCAGCACCAGCCGCAGACGATGCACGTCGCCCGTGGAGCTCTGCACGAGTTCCAGCGCCAGCGACCACCTAGGTTCCGTGGGGAGATGGACCCCCAGGAAGCAGAGGACTGGCTGGAGGCAGTGGTACGAGTTTTTTAGGCTAGTGAGGACACCTGCAGACCTCATGGTGATCCTCGCTGCGAGCCTACTACACGCAGCAGCAGGACGATGGTGGAGCTTGATGCTCTAGGTGCACGATGAGGCATCTCTACTTTGGACGGACTTTGAGAGCCTCTTCCACTCGGAGTTCTTCCCAGCCACCCTTCGTGCGGTGCGTATCCAGGAGCTTCTTCCGCTGCGGCAGGGCAGCATGACGGTCGCTCAGTACTCGGCGAGATTTACTGATCTCTTGCGCTACTTGACTGACATGGTACAGGACCCATTCTTCCGGGCTCAGACCTTCGAGTAGGGTTTGAGACATGAGATCAGGGCATCGTTGATCTCCCTCATCATACCGACTTAGACAGGAGTACTGGAGCGGGCCCTTTTGATCGAGAGCTTCCTTGCTGAGTCTACACCAGCGCCGAGACCCACCGCAGGGCGGCACGTGGCAGAGTCATCTGCAGCAGGCAGTCGACGGATGACTCAGGGGTCCAAAAAGACCAGACCATCAGGCAGACGACCTCAGGACACAGGCTCAGCAGTGCGGGGCACACAGCGCGGAGCCAGTCTTTCGAGAGGCAGACAGTGCTACTCGTGCGGCGGGCAGGGCCACATGGCTCGTGACTGCCTGACCCGTCGTGCCGAGGAGTAGCAGATGGTTGAGGGACCACCGAGGCAGAGGCAGAGGGTCGACCGTGGTGGTCCGCAGGGAGGAGGCGGACGAGGCAGAGGAGCTGGCCGAGCAGCAGGTGGTGGGCGACACTTTGAGGCTCTACCACCACCACCACCAGGAGGTCAACCCCGACCACAAGGAGCTGGCGGGAAGAGACAGGCACAGCTCCAGGCAGCAGAGGCCTATGACCACGGCGCGCCATAGATGATTCAAGGTACTATCTGTGTCTATTCCACCCTTGCTATAGTACTTATAGACACAGGAGTGAGTCACTCTTTCATAGCCGCTGCCCTTGTTCGGAGCTCGGAGATTCCGACAGAGCCGTTGGCTCGATCCTTACGGCTAGAGACTCCTACGGGAGCAGACTCGACGATTACGCACTGGTGCCGGCAGTGTGAGCTTACTCTAGGAGGCGAGAGCTTCGGCTAGGATCTTCTTGTAGTAGCATTGAGGCCTTACGACGTCATCTTGGGCAAGGATTGGCTTTCTACAGTCCATGCACAGATTGACTGTTTTAGGCGCAAGGTGCGATGTGTACGCCCCGACGGGAGCAGGTTCACCTTCACCGGCGAGAAGGGAGCCTTTGCAGCACAGGATGGACATCCGCGGAGGAGAGGAAAACCCATCACTCATCAGTTGGCTAGCCTCATCCTTGGATCAGTTGACGTGCAGAGTCCTGGTTTTCCTGCAGTGGTGGATCAGTTTGCAGACGTTTTTCCCGACGACGTTCCAGGGCTACCTCCTCGCAGAGAGGTAGACTTTTATATTGACATGTACCCCGGTATAGCCCCGATATCCACTCCAGCATATCGGATGGCCCCCGCCGAGCTTCGAGAGCTACGGGTACAGTTGGAGGACTTGTAGGGCAAGGGGTTCATCTGACCCAGTGTTTCACCCTGGGCTTCCCCAATATTGTTCGCCAAGAAGGCGGACAGGAGCTTGTGACTTTGTGTTGACTATCGTCTCCTGAAACAGGTGACAGTGAGGAACAAGTATCCGCTACCGAGGATTGATGACCTCTTTGATCAGCTCATGGGAGCACGGTGGTTCTCGAAGATAGACCTCAGGTCAGGCTATCATCAGCTCGGAGTCAGAGACGAGGACGTGCAGAAGACGGCCTTCAGATGTCGGTATGGCCACTATGAGTTCTTGTTTATGCCTTTCGGCGTAACCAATGCTCAAGAATTGTTCATGGCCCTCATGAACAGGATCTTTCAGCAATACCTCGATTGATTTGTCGTGGTCTTCATCGATGACATACTGATTTACTCGACGACTGTGGAGGAACACGCATACCACTTGTGAGTTGTACTAGACACACTCCGAGAGCACCAGCTTTATGGTAAGCTCTCGAAGTGCCAGTTATGGATACGTGAGGTCCACTTCTTGGGACACGTCATCTCTGAGGCAGGAGTTGCAGTGGATCCCGTGAAGATCGAGGCAGTGCTAGCTTGGGAGCCACCCAGGAGCATTACAGAGGTTCGGAGTTTCTTGGGACTAGCTGGATACTATCGTAGATTCGTGCCAGACTTCTCTAGAGTTGTGGCACCACTCACAGCTTTGACGAAGAAGGGGAAACCCTTCGTGTGGTTAGACAGATGTCAGCAGAGCTTCCAGGAGCTGAGACAGAGATTGACCAGCACACCTATCTTGAGGTTGCCTGAGGATGGAGTAGGGTACGTAGTCTACTGCGATGCATCAGGGACCAGACTCGTATGTGTTCTGATGCAGGAGCGGGCAGTGATCGCCTATGCATCACGTCAGTTTAAGCCGCATGAGCAGAACTACGCTACCCATGACCTGGAGTTAGCAGCAGTGGTCTTCGCTCTGAAGACATGGCGACACTACCTGATGGGAGAGCGCTTTACAGTCTTTTCTAATCATCAGAGTCTCAGATATATCTTCTCGCAGAAGGACCTGAACCTGAGACAGCGGCGATGGCTCGAGTTCCTCCAGTACTATGACTTTGAGATAGTCTATACTCCTGGGAAGGGGAATGTAGTAGCCAATGCCCTCAGTAGGAGGACGGGCATTCAGCTACTTGAGGAGGCGACAGAGCAGCTAGCCTCTTTGCAGATATCCTTCGTGGATAGAGATGGAGCAGCCTTCCTCCAGTCTCTCACAGTCACCCCTCCATTACTCCAGCAGGTCAGAGAGGCACAACGTGAGAACACTGACTGTGAGACACGGCGTGCCCAGATATCCTCGGGACAGGAACCTGATGGTTTCTCCTTTAGAGCAGAGCACGACATCCTTTTCAGAGGACGTACCATGGTACCAGTCGCTTTTCGAGAGGAGGTGTTGAGAGAGTTTCACACTTCTCCTTTGGCGGTACATCCAGGAGTGGAGAAGATGTACCAAGATCTCAGACGACAGCACTGGTGGCCGGGCATGAAGAAGGTTGTGGCAGAGTTCGTTTCTCGATGCCTCACCTGCCTGCAGGTGAAGGCAGAGCATCAGGTACCAGCAGGCTTGGTATAGCCCTTGGAGGTTCTAGAGTGGAAGTGGGACGGTATATCTATGGACTTCGTGACTGTACTTCCACACACTTCCCGAGGTCACGACTCAATTTGGGTGATTGTTGACCGACTCACCAAGTCGGCACACTTCTTACCCATCAGAGAGCAGGGCTCAGTGGAGAGATTGGGACATCTCTACGTTCAGGAGATTTTGCGGCTCCACAGTGTGCCATCATCTATCGTCTCCGATCGAGATGCTCGCCTTACTTCCTGGCTTTGGAAGGGGTTACAGGAGGCGTTCGGGACGCAGCTACGTCTGAGCACAGCCTTTCACCCTCAGACGGATGGTCCGACGGAGAGGACAATTCAGACTCTCGAGGACATGCTCCGCGCATGTGTCCTCGGCTTTGGTCGCAGCTGGGAGGACCACCTACCCTTGGTGGAGTTTTCATACAACAACAGCTACCACTCCACCATCGGGATGGCACCGTACGAGGCGTTGTACGGCCGACCTTGTAGATCTCCTTGGTGCTGGACAGACCCTGGTGAGTCAGCACTTGTGGGACCGGAGATGGTCCAGGCCACGACAGTGAAGGTCCATGTCATCCAGGAGCGGATGAGGACAGCTCAGAGCCGGCAGAAGTCATACGCTGACAGGAGGCGGAGGCCACTAGAGTTCGAGGATGGCGACCACGTCTTCTTGTGGGTCTCACCTCGACGTGGTATATTGAGATTTGGCCAAGCCGGAAAGTTATCTCCGCGCTTCATCGGACCCTTCCAGGTCCTCAGCAGGATTGGCGAGGTGGCTTATCGCCTGGCTCTACCACCTCAGTTGCACCTGGTGCACGACGTCTTCCACGTATCTCAGCTAAGGAGGTACGTGCACAACCCGACGCACATCATTGACCATGGAGATCTTGACATTGTCGATGGGGAGACTTTTACGGAGGTTCCGGTGGAGATAGAGGATCGACAGGAGCGGGTCCTACATGGACGGTCGATTCCTCTAGTGCGCATCAGATGGCAGCACGAGAATCTCCAGGAGAGCACTTGGGAGCGGGAGGCTCAGATGCATGCTCAGTACCCTCATTTGATTACCTAGTTTTTGATGTATCTTTACGGGGACGTAAATCCCTGAGGTGGTAGTAATGTAAAGACCCATAAAATTCAAAGGAAATTTTTTCTTAATTTTCTTTGATATTTACAAGAATGCGGTTTCTGACGGCACCTGATTCCGAGGCCCGGTGTGCCCGGAATAATTTTCCGAAGTTTGGCTCAGGTACGTTCAGTGAACGAACGAGTGGGAATTTCTAACTTTTGATCCGGTGCTCGGAATTGAAATCCGAGGACACCGATGAACTCGCAGCGCCAATATTCACTTAAGGAGACCTTTTACGAGGTTGCGTTTTTTTTTTGCGGAATGAAAGTTAGTTGTGGGAAAAATTAAAAGAAGTTAAATAAAATGTGGAAACACATTTTATTTTTAACTTGTTGGTTAACTTCTCCCAAAGGGAGTTAGGGGTGGGACCCACATCCACTTAACCTCCCTTGAGAGGATTAAGTGTGGTGGGTCCCACACAAACTCTAACACTTCACCTTATTTCTTTTTAACTCCCTTTAAATCCTCTTTTAATGAACTTGACAACTTTGGTTATTAAATGGGTTGAGTTGTTTAATTTCAAACCTTTGAATTTCAAAATGGTTTGGTTGTTTAAATAAAATAAGACTTTAGCTTATTTTATTTTGATTTGAATTCTCTAGCCACCTTGAGAGAATTTTGGAGCTTTCTTCTTCTTCTTCAAACTTTGACGAACAACGCGAAGAACTTTCGGACATCGGCGAAGAACGCCATGTTCTCGGGAACTGTCTTCCACAACGCCATACCCGTGACACCGACAATGTCTCCTTCCGTGTCATCTCTTCCGCGACGGTTTCCCCGTGACAAAATCGTCGTCAAAGAGCTTCGAATCCTCGCTTCACGACATCGACGTCCTTCTTCCGCGATGCCGACCACCGCGACGCTCGTCTTCTGCGGGTCGTTGACGAACATCGTTCTTGAAACCGAGGTAGGGGTTTGTTTTTGTTTAATTTATTTATTATCATTCTTGGTTCTAGCATGACAATCTTGAGGATAAATGATTATGTGCTATCGTCTAACGAGAGGGGGGGAAGGACCACACAAATACGGCCGAACCCCCCTCCTTTGTTCTTGAATGTTTCTTGCGGATGAAACGTGATGGCGTGGTGCTGTCGAACCACGCAGATATCTTTCGACAATTATTGTGCAGCGCCGTCGCGCCGCGCCATGGAAAGATTATCAAGAACGCGACGCCGTTGCGCCGCGTCTACGGAAACCGAAGGTGCCGCTGCCGTAGTGGGGCCGCGGCGGAGGGGCGTGGTGTCGTCGCACCGTGCCGGACGACAAAGGCCATGGCCGGTTCCGGGCCGCGGCGGGACATGTTGACCGGTGGCCAGCCGGGCCGCCGGTGCCGGAAGATGGAAGAGGACTGGCCCTTGTCGGTCCTGTTGAGAAGGAGCCGGCCGGGATGATGCAGACCGGGGGAATTAAATTCCCCTGGGTGGTTAATTGGCCCCCCATAATGAGGGGGGCCGGTTTCACAAAGGGGGGCAGGCGGCCCCCCATTTTTCCAGTGAGCTCGGCCAAAGGCCGAGCTGGCAGCGCGCCCAGCGCGCTGCCGTGCGCCGAACCGGTGCACCTGGCCGGTTCGCCAGGCCAGGCCGGGCCGGGCCGGGCCATGCCGGGCCGTGCCGCGCCGGGCTGTGCCGGGCCGGGCCGCGCCGGGCTGGGTCGACCCGGTCCGGGGTGGGTCGACCCGGTTCGGGCCATCCGGGGGGTCTCGGGCCGGGACGGCCTGGGCCCGAAACCCCCGTTACCGAGCGTTTTGGATTTAAATACCCCTAACTTGGGCTAAGGATCTCCAAACGATGCGTCGTCAGCGGAGATACGATCCTTGGATCAAGACGGTCGTTTCGGTATATTGTACTCAAGGTTTCAGAATACTTTGTGTTCGGCTGTGTTGGTTCGTACACAAAACCAACCAGGCCCTCGGAGCGGAAACGCTCATATCTTGAGCTACAGACGTCCGAATGACATGCCGTCAGCTTTGTTGTGTTCCTCTTAGTGATAAGGATCTTTTGGCTTACTCCGTCCAAGGTTTGGATGCAGGTGGAGTGCGGTCGGGTTGGTTTTTCCTTAAAAACCAACCGGGGCCCTGGGACGAAAAAGCCAATAACTCTTAGACCGGGTGTCCGATCGACGCGTCGTCTATTGCATTGAGTTCCTGTTGACGATACAGAAATTTTGGATACATCAACTCTGGACTAGGTGATAGTTGATGTATCAGCCTCTCGGCTCATGGAGCGGACCCTCCCGAACGAGCTTGCTGTGTGCGGGAACCCTAGAGCTGGCTGCGACTGTGACTGTTACTGCTACTGCTACTGCTACTCTGACTGTGACGACGACAGTACAGAGATCCTTGGTGGATTCGACGACGACTTCAGCACTCAGCGATCCTACATGGATCAGTGCTACAGGTCCTGTGTGGGCCCGATTCTGTGTGGGTCCGATCCTATGTGGGTCTGCGCTCAGCGGTCCTGTGTGAACTGGCGCCTACAGGTCCTATGTGGGCCTGATCCTGTGTGGGTCATTGCGGGGGTTAGATACCTATCTATCCTTTGTGGGTCCGACGACTTAGATGGATCAGTGATAATCTTTATCATTATCCGAAGAAGTATACCTGTGTGAGCTGAATCCTGTTGCTTTCCTGTGTGGATTGTGTTGTGCTATCCTGTATGGATTTCGTTTTGCTTTCCTGTGTGGAATACGTATACTTTCCTGTGTGGACTGAGTTGTACTTGGGTTCGGAGGTTAGAGCGTATTGGAATTTATAACTTAGATTTATGTGTGGGCATATACCTAAGCAGTGTCGGTTGTTACTTTGTAATTGTATCTCACCTTTTTGGTTTATCCTTTGTGGATTTTGGGAGACCTTTAGGGGTCTCGGGGTCCCTACTGAGTAGCTTATACTCACCCCTTCACGGGCTATGCCCGCACTACGTTGTGTTGGTTGCAGATGACGGACAGCGTTGATCGTGGCTGAGGCTTACAGAGCAGAACGGTACCTGGAGGTGGACCACTGGGCGGGACGTGCCCGGAGCAGACGGCGGGACCCGAGGAGCAGTGGAGCTATCTGTACCCACCCTTCAGGTGGGATTTCTAGTGGATAGCTCGGTGTAGCGGCTTTTACTTTACAGTTGTTGTTTTCCCTTTCAAGTTGTACTTTACTTTCATTTTGGGTTTGTATACTAGCCCATTTACTTTTCCACACTTTCAGTTGTACTCTGTTCTTACTTAGTGTTTACTTTTCCGCTTGCTTAATCTGTGGTGTTTGTTTACTTTTCAAAGGCAATGCCTTCCCTTTTTACTGGGATTTACGCCTTGGTGCTAGTCGCCAGCCCCTGGCCTATGGAAGGCGGGCTTGGGGTAATTTTAAAGTCATTGTTTCTACTATCCTTCTTAAAAATATGGAATATATTTATTTCAATTTCTATTGTTCTATATCACATTGTGTATATATATGGCATGGGTTTTTTCAAGTCGGGTGAAATCATTCCCTCTGGATTTTTGTCCAATATCTAGGTGCTTGCACCATCCCATGGGTATTGGGAAATACCTTGCGGTATATGATGGATCTGTTCGAGTGCCCATTTTGAGGGTAAACTATGTTGGTTTGTTTAAATATGGTATCAAAGATGTTTTTTCTTCAAGAGTCCTTGTTTGGTGACATTTGTTTAACTGTATATAAGATATTCAAACATGAGTGGTATGTTACTATAAGTTCATGGCCAGCTCATGTCATGAAGATACTTAAGTTTCCCTGAAATTTTGGGATATATATCTCTAATTTTCGGTTTTATGTTGAATATCATTTTCTTATTATGAGATTTTTATTGAAAACTATGATTTTTTCTATTGTCTGATAGTTCTTGTGGTTTACTGTTCATCAGTATGCCTCTAAGATGTCTTCCATGTGTTCCTTATGAGGGTGTAGCCGATTATCATCAAGGGAATCCACCATTAGATTATAATATTCTTTATAATATTGTAAGGGATGTTTGTGATGTATTTTGGGATATACCATGGGTTCAGAACATTATTGTTGATGTAAATCTAAGGGATGGAGGAGAGATAGATTGATTTCTATAATTCTTTCACGAGAATCCATCATTCATTTAAAGTAATAATTGAACCCCAAGAGGTGTTGGACTAGCTAGATAGGATCAATAAAAAATTATACATCCTATGGAAACCTAAAAATATCATTTTGAAACATGTAGTGTTTAGGCATGACAGATCTTGTAAGTGATAGTGGGATTCCATGGATTTGGAATATATACACATGGACTTGGAATGAAGGGGTTTCAAAAACCTATTCCTCCAGCTATTTTTCATATAGTCCAAAAAGTTTTAAAGGTATATAGAGTTATTATCATAATAATAGGGAATCCATTTGATGTCAATATACACCAATTGGTTTGCTGAGCTTGTCTGTTTTTCATCATACATGGTGAGGAATGGCAAGTTGAAGGATCATAAGTTCATATAGAGAATGTAATTAAATAATAGATCACATGTATTCATATTGAAAAATTCTATCTATGTAGATATTCTATATATATCTATGATTGAAACGATGGATATGATGGGAAAGGTTGGTTTTACCTTCCCTTCCCTTCTATCTATTGGCAGTTTTAGTGGTGTGCATGGGAAGAAGATGAAGTGGTAGGATCATCCAAGGAGTGGTGGAGGAGGGTCTTTATAGCAAGACTCATTCACACTATCTTCTATAGATAGTAGTGTGCCTCTTACTTGCTAATATTGTGGCATGGTAGGACACACCATATATTTTATTTCTATTCCCATGAAGACGTGAAATAAATCAGGATGTGTTGGTTATTTATATCATTTCTATCCGAATGTGACTATGCATCGTTATGGTCGGGGTTCATATTCTAACAAAGATATTATGTTGTAGTCATAAGCTTCAATGAATATAGTGATATTGCGATATGCCTCTGGAGTGAGGCACTTTTAAGTAGTTGATGTCTTCCTAGTGGAAGTCAATGTAAGGACATCAATGGTGAGAGATACTATCCTTATTTCATATTCATTAGCAATTTCTTTTTATGTTAATAGTTCCTCCCACTAATTTATATATTCACATTTTTTTTAATATTTATAAATTCCATTGGAACTAATTCCCTGTGAAATTGAGTTTGGGACACCTCTTTTTCTGAGGAATGAGTTGGGGTTTCGATGTCCTTCTTTTTTTTTAATGAAAACTGGTGCGAAGTTGGTATGGTATTTTCTCATTCTTGATCTATATCTATTTGATGTCCTCATTGATATGTATTGGATTTTCTATCATTGATGCATTGTTGATTATTATCATTAATGTGTTTTAGCTTATAAGGTCTATGGGAGGTCTTCTGTGTTTCAGGGAGAGTGGGACCCATGGAATGGTCATGGAGGACCTCCCCCAATGACCAAGAGTTTTTTTGTATACTATGGTGTTTTAGCTTGATGACATCTCTTATTTTTTTGATCTTCCTATTGTTGTTCGAGACCTTTTAGACATTATCGCATAGGCCTTCTCTTTTCATCCTCTAGTGAGAGAGGTAGATCTTATTATTATCCTGGATTCAGGTACAGAGTTGATTTTAATACCATCATATCACATTGAACCAATATAACTAATAGAGATCAAGATTCATATTGATGACTTATTTGAAAATTATTTTGTTCAATCTAGTGTTTCTACTTGGGCAGCTCATATTCTCTTTTCAAAGAAGGTAGACGGTTCATTCCAGTTTCTTATGCAATGTTGTATTTTTAAAAGAGTGAAATTTATGAATAAGTATCCATTTCATCATGCCGATAATTTTTTTGATCCATTAATGGGAATGTTTTTTTTTAAAGATTGATCTTCGGTCAAGATATCCACATCTCATTGTTTTGGAGTATAATATACTGAAGGAGAATTTATAGGGTAGCTATGGCCATTACCAATATCTTATGATGAATTTTGGTCAATTTAACTCCCATGTGGTTTTATGTCTGTGATGAATTAGATATTCCAAAAATATGTTGACATTTTTTGGCAGTGTTTGTGGATGATATTTTGTTTTATTTGAAATATGTGCATGAGCCCAAGCCACATTTTAGTTTAGTTCTAGAAATTCTTAAATGTCACCGTTAGTAAGTGATGATTTCAATCATTAGATTCTATATTTCAGAAGTTATGTTCATAAGGAACAACATTTTTTATCATGGATAATCAGTTGATGCAAATAATGTGAAGGATGACCATTCATGGAGGGAACCACAAATTGTATTTGAGATATGGATCATCCTTGATCATGGTGAATATTACTGATAGTTTTCTAAGGATTATTCTTTGTTGGCATCACAATTAAGTAATCTTACCAGAAAATTGGTGAAATTCACATGTGATGCAATGTTTCAATCTTCATTTAATATAATGAAATAAATTCAAACATCAGCTCTTATTCTGATCATAGATGAGAAATGTAAGGCATATGTGGTGTCTTTTAATCTTCTAGTTCTAGTTTGGGATATGTGATTATGCACGATGACCATGTGTTAGCTTAAAACTCTCGTCGGCTTTGACCACATGAGAATAACTACCCCACACATTATTTAGAGGCCATTTTAGTTATACATACAAAAAAATGTTGGTGGAGTAAATTTTTTTGGAAAAGGATTATGGTCCTCCATGATAATTAGTGTTTAAGTTATATATTTTCTTACAAGGATATAAATCTCAGATATATAAGAAAGGTAGAATACCTTCAAACATTTGAATTTGATATCACATACAAATTGGGGATGGGAAATGTAACTGAAGATGCTCATAGAAAGAATGTATGATCATAATGTATTTTATAATTGAATGAGTGGAAACATATGGTACATTTCACTCAAATTCATTCAGATGCTCTAGAGGATGTTTCTAGAATAGTTCTTACTAGTTATCAGTTATCATCATCTATCTTGATTTATAATATTTAGAGCCATCAAAATTATAATGAGTGTAGAAAAATTTGAGAACACATTTATATTGGTGATATCGTTCCATTTTGGTAATTTTAATCAAATGTTAATCTCTACATTGGGATGTGGGTAATCATACTATAATCATTGAGAAGTTTAGTATATATTTCATGTCACATCTCTTCATAGAACATTCATTCAAGAACTACAGTGATGTATTATGTCATGATAGGATGATTTTGGTGGTCGAGTATGATGTTTGACATTGTGGATTATGTGTACCACTATTACACCTACCAATATATAAAGGCAATGTTCTTGAAACCCTTGGGTTTTCTTTAGCCTCTTCCTGTACCAATATGGAAATGGGGTTGATATACATAGATTTATTTATTGTATTTCCATGGACTCTCAGAGGGTGTAATTCATTCTGGGTGGTTGTTGATCTGTTGAAGAAGTCTTCTCAATCTATTCCAATCAATGGTACCACTATGGTTGAAGATCTGGATAAGTTGTATGAGTTATAGATTGTGAGGTTACATGGGAGTACATCTGTTTTTCAGATAGGGATCCTAGGTTTACCTTGAGTTTTTGGAGTAGTCTCCAAGAATAAATTAGAACTCATTTCATGTTGAACATGACATTTCATTCATATAAAAATGGTCAAAAAGAGCTATTAATTCAAATATTGGAATATATGATTCATGACTATGTCTTGGATTTAGTAGAATCATGGAATATCCATTTGGGACTCATTGAGATTTTTTACAAGAACCACTATTAGTCATTGATATGAATGGATCTATCTGAGGCATTGTATAGACACCATTGTAGGTCACCTATTTGGTATGATGATGTGGGTGACGTAGCATTGATTGGACCAAGTGTGGTTCATGAGACATACACAATGATTTAGGAAGTACATAGACATCCGGTTATATCCCATAGTCAACAAGAATCATATTATGATCATAAAAATATTTCTAGGGGTTTTCCATTTGGGACTGGTATTTCATGATAGTTTCACATCAGTAGGCACACCATCTACTTACAAAACAAGGATAGTTGGATCTGAGATATGTTGGATAGTTCAATGCCACTAATTGGCTCAGAAAGGAGGCTTATATGTAATAATTTTTGGAATAGCTTTTATGTATTCACGATGTTTCCCACATGTCATAGCTCATGAAGTTCCATCTCAATCCAATTCATATTCAGAGTTGCGAAAAAATTGAGTTAGAACCAGATGTTTTTGGGAGAAACCACTTGAGATCATTGACTATCATGTGAAAGTCTTAGGTGGGAATTGAATTCGGTTTTGTTGGATTACTATGGAAAAATGGATCAGATTCTCATCAGACTCAGGAATTAGATTCATTGATTATGGATAAAGAGACCCCATCATTTTATAGGGCTTACATATTCCATGTGACATACAGGGGGAAAAACTATTCAGGATTGGGAGTTTGTAACCTCCCAATCCTCTTATTTCAGGTATATCTTTTAGATCACCATGGTTTTTCTAGATTCATAGTTTGTATAGGGTCAATAAATAATTTTTAGGATACATATAATGGTGAATTCATTGATTTATTAGACTCAACACATTAACTAGTATTTTTTATAGGCTATTGGAATATTTCACCCATTGTATCTTGGTTACACGACATGTAATTGTTTTTTGATGAATTTTGTGAAGGTAGTCACGCTGTGAGTGGTTAAATTTTTTTGAAATCTCAAACACATTTTGAGTTAATAAAAGGTAAAAATAATTTTTGAGGAATGAAATATCTAGGCTTACATAAACACTAGGGATCTCATTATGTGTAAATAATTTATATGTCATTTAATTCGGTAACAAGGGGAGTTTTAGGGTGTTGTATAGAATTTGTCAGTCCATTCGGATACTGCTTCTAATTTTCTAACAAAGCAGAGTTCCTATCCATTGATTTTATTGAGAAAATTGTCCTTTTAAATCGATCTATTCTCCATTAGATCTCTATTAATGTTTTGTTGCATTTCTCTGAGTAAGATACCTTTCAACTTATTTTTTCTGTTGATCATCTTCACACCTTTGGTTTTGATTATTGTATCTATTGATTTAAATTGGTGTTTTTTCTTATATTCATCCTAGATCTATTGTAATATCGTGCCCTATAGGTTGTTCAATTATTGTTCTTGTTGTGGTGGGAATTCATTATTGAGTAATGTGATTTTTTCTTATTCTATACTAATCCAATTTCTCAATAGAATCAATCATAATATTTGTGGATAATATTCTAGGGTCATTGTTGGTTTTTTGTGTTTCTTCTTTGGTTGATCCGAT
Source organism: Viscum album (assembly GCA_963277665.1). Lineage (NCBI taxonomy): Eukaryota > Viridiplantae > Streptophyta > Magnoliopsida > Santalales > Viscaceae > Viscum > Viscum album. The sequence goes on from OY728159.1 coordinate 1,925,883,637, forward strand.
TATAGGCATGTGCTACTTGATTTTCGAGGTAGCTGGTTCTGTCTCTAGATTATGATTGATAAAACATATTGTTTCATTTTTATAAAATAAATCATAAATATGTTGTTAAAAAATTAACATGATTTTTTTGTGTAGGAAATATATTTTTAATAAAAGCGTGTTTTCATTGTTTTTTTTAAAATTCAATGAAAAGGATTATTTTCAATGAACAGAATGATTTGAAAAAATAATAATTACGTATGGTTACTCCATTAAATGAGGAATTGCATAAATGTTTTTGAAATGGATATAAAAAAATTAGTATGTTTATTAAAATGAACACATGGGTTTCCTTGGGTACTAGGTTGAAGGATTAGCTTGAGGTTGTCGTCTCTTGTGGGAGTTCACTTTTTTGGGGTTTCTATTTTTTTGAAGTAAAGATTATAGGATCTTGGTATGTATATTAGGTTGGAGTTTTACTTAATGGTTTGTCTCCCTACTCTAGGAGTTTAGATAATTGGCATTAGGTACTGTAATGCACTATTCATATTATTTTTTATAAGAGTAGTCTTATTTCTGGCCGGTTGTATTCCTTGGTGTTGTGATGCCTAGGCTGCTACCTTGATTTTTTATTGAACTGATTTTTTTCTCCAGACTTGAAAATCTTGTATATTCATGTAAATGATGATATGGAAAAGGTGATTTGAAATTAATATACCTTGTTTTGTTTTGTAAATTTGATAGTGTTGAATATTTTACCATGTTTTCCAAACAAAATCATTATTTCTCATCATTCCATGTTTTATTTAAAAAGAGTTTACAAGTTTTTTTGTAAAAATACATATTATAGAACATATGGTGGGATCCTATTGATTATGTTATCTCACACACTATGTTTTTCTTAATTGGTGGGAACACCTGTGTATGCCTTCAAATAGAGGGAATAGAAAGCCACCCTATTTAGTTGGTGAGGTTTCTTGTCACATGAGTCTTGTAGCTGTTAGGGAGGTGGGGGATTTCATCTACACTATCACATTGAGTAGCTATTTGGTTTTGTAAAATTTTATTAGGAATTGTCTCTTGAATTATTATAATTCTTTATAGACATTGTTTCTTTTTTCTTTCTTAATATTCGGGAATGTATTTATTTATCTTTATGATGACCCATATCGCTTCATGTATATATATGACATGTTTTTTTCAGGTTGGTTGAAATTGATCATTTTGGTTTGTTGTTGGATTCATAAGGGCTTGTATCGAGCCTATGGGGATTGGGAACACCCTTCAGGTATGTGAAGAATCGGGTTTAGTGTTGGGTCTGAGGGTACCCTAGGTCGGTTGGTTGCATGTTGGCTTGCTTGTGATGTACAACATATTACATATATGTTTTTGGGATGTAATGGTCATCCTCTACAAAGGTGGAACATATGTTTTTGGTTAATGTTGTAAAACGTCTAATATAAAAAAAGTGTTTCATTTAGTTATGATTATTTTTATGTGATTTCTATTCTTTATGGTTTCTTATGGATGTAAACATGGGTGAAATTATTGCAACCATACTCTTTATTACTAGAAAATTACACCATTTTTATTATAATAAATATAACGGTATTTCAAAATTGGGATGAAAAGGTTTTGTGTATTTGAAAAATTAAGACTATAATTTTTTTACGTAATTTAATATAAACATTAATTTAATTCCTTCTTCTCAAGCATATTATTATCCCACATGTTCTCTATAATATAATTATTCACCTAAGGACATACATTAGAATAGGGGGTGAGATAAAATCCTTGTAATAGGGTGAATTAGAGACATGAAATATTGGTGAGAATAATCACCATTATCATAATATAAATAAATTATGACAATAATAACCAAGAGAGGAAATATAAGATAAATTCATTGAATGTAGCAATTCATAAATATGAAATAGCATGTCTTAGTGGTCAAATACCACACATTGTTGTGAATAAATCTATAATAATTTTCATTAATATTTCAAATTATCCTATGTGATTCATGAAATTACCCAATGAATTGATGATTTATATAATTCTGGGAGCACTCATCACATCATAATATTAACATGTAATATATAATTTTGGGTGCACCCTTCACATCATAACAATTACATTATTTCTAATGCCAAATATGCAGATCATGGATATAAAATAAACCATGGAATGGATTGAGTTTCATTTAATAAAGAATAAATTAAAAAACATTATAATTCATAGCATTAAAAAGGGAATAATTTTTATTTGCATTAATCATGATTGATGATGAAACAATCTCATGAGAAGTATAATATGTGTTTTTATAATAAGTTTTCGTTAGGAAAAATATTTTTATTTTTCATAAAACAAGATTAGAAACATTTATATATAATTTTAAAAATGGGAAGGAAAATAAAATGATATTTATGTAAAAATCAATAAAAATCCATACTAATAATTATATGACTGATAAAAAACCCAAAGGGAGAAAGTTGGGTTCATGAATTACCATTACATTATGTATGAATGGTTTCTCATCATTAATATCTAGGAAAATCAATTTAAATTCATTAAATTATAAATAAAGAACCATTTATACATTAATTTGACTGATTATTGTTTTCTATTTTTATTTATGGTCTTACTTATTATTTATATTGATTTATTTCATCGCCTGATAGTGTTCTTTTTCTTGGTTTTTTATGACCAGTTTCCATATATTTGATCTAATAAGTACATGGAATATGGAATGATTCTCAAGAATTAAAATTATACGTTATTAATGAACATAAAGAATTATATTTGGCCTTATATATCATTTGGTTATATTTAATTAGAGTGAATCATTAGACAAATAGATAATGAAAATTATTTTATTTATTTAGCGAATTTCACAATCGTTATGGCCTTATATCATTTAATTTAATATAATGATTTTATATGGTTCGAGAACATTATATAAATTATAAAATTATTAATAAGATCATAATTAACCATAATTATGGTTTTATAACCATCCATGATGGTGTAGTGAATGATGAAAACTCATCCTCTAGGGTTGCGATAAATTGACACACCACGAATGCTATTTTCATTTTTATAATAATAGGAAAACGGTAGTGTTTTGAAAATTAATTGTTAAAGTAACATGATAATTTTATATTATATAAAATATTCTCTATTTATCATTCCACTTGGATATATGGATTTGAGGAGTGTATATAAAAAATTGAAATTTAGTATAAATAAAAAAGGAATAGAAAAATGGGGTTTACCTCTTGAATTTCTCTTCTTTGAGAACCTACAAGGGGAAAAGTGTTTGGTCTTTTGATGATAAAAATTATTATTAGACATAGGGGGGAATGGGAAGAGTATTGTGTAAAAATTAGACTACTCTCAAATCTTGAAACGTGTGAGGGGAAGATGTGGTGGGGTGTTCTATTTATAGGGTATGATAGAGGTGTTTTCTAATTATTTTACTCTTATGTTTTTTATTCCCACTCAATACAATGAATTTTTTGAAAATCATAACTAATTATATCAAAATAATAATGGGGTTAGAGATTATGGTTCTTACATCACCCATTTCTCAAGTAATAGTGTATTTACTTTATAATCTGTATATATAGTGTAAATTACCATATCTTACATAGCACTATTTCTTGGTGAGTATACATGTTTTGTAGATCATCATCTCCGTGGTCAAATATCTTCACTTGTTTCTCCTCATAAGAGAGTCATATTACAATTGTACCACCTCTAAATTTAGTACATGTGTGAGATTCAGTATGTACTTCCTTATATGGGATACATGGAATACATAATATATACAGACAATATTTTATGATCTTCCAGTAAATATAAAAAAACTACAACTTATCAAGAATCCTTAAGGTGTGGATGCACCAGGGACTTCTCTTTCCTTTCTTCAAAATCTCATAACCCTCTTATATGGATATACATAGAGAAATACTAGGTCTCCAACCATAAACTGAAGGTCTCATTGATGATTGTAAACATATATATTCATTCAAAATTAGGCTACCTTGATCTACTGGTGATAATTTTCACCTTATCCAACATATCTCCACCATTTCATGTTATAGAATATTACATTAACCAATGACATCCCATCAATATGGTGCTCCTCACCTTTTCCAATAATGTTCTTCATATGGAGCCATTTGAAAGATCTAGAGGAAGTTATTGTTATATAAGAATTCAACTAGATGAAGATGATGTAACAATCCTCCTTTGTATCCTAGAGAACGTTCCATCAACATGTCTTCTTGTATCTGAATAGTTCATTCAGATTGACCATAAGTTTGAGGATGATATGTTGTACTTATGTTCTACTCATTGTTAAGAGCATGTTGGATACATTTTTATAACATATAGGTGAATCATGGATATTGATCAATTAAAATAAATAGTCATACTCCCCTCATCCTCACTACTTCTCCAATGTATATCTATGCAAGTTGATCAAGTAAAAATTCTTCTATAATTATGATAAAGTGATATGAATTTGTAACATGATTCATAACAACCCAGATATAATTGTTTCTTCATAATGTACTAATAAGTCTGGTGATAATGTTTGTGTTGATGTTTTCTCATTTTAATGTTGTTATGAGTAATGGTGTTATCATCTCCATATACATTTATCTCTCACCCATCACATGATGACATAATAGACACATTAATTTATATTCAATGATCTCCTTTCTCATATTGTCCCACCAATAGTTTTCTTAGATATCTCGATACAAAAATATTCTCCCTAGGTAAAAAATATGGTATATTTATGTGATTATTTCTGAATATCCTTCTTTATCTTGAGATTAGATGGTATACATAATCGTGACACAAATATTACAACACCTTCTTGAACAATTTAAAACTCTTCAAATTTCCCCTTTCTAATAGCTTGCACATTATTCTGAATTTCCACATCATTTATTTGAACATGGATTATTTTCCCTATAAGAGACCATTAAAAAAATATTTCAGAAATAATTGATGATGTTCATTCATTAATTATTACCATGATGATCCATTTCAAATATATGTAGATTGGATCCTTCTCAGTGATCATCCTTGATATTATTATAGTATCCTTTCCACATAAAAACATGCCACTTTATTCCCCATCCAATAATTTTAATGGATTGAACTATCATGATCATTCATGATCTCTAATAATATTTACAACCAAATATTATTCATTTTTTCTATGAATATGTATTTGAGTAACCTATGATCAATATATATTTAACACATCTCTCAATAGAACTACTTCTACTAGATTTTCAATTCAATGATGAAAAATTCCAACTCCAAATCCTAGGTCAGACAGTTTTTCTCATAAAAATTAAATTATCTTGTTGCTTATAATATCATATTTTCATTTTTCACTAGTATATATCCAAATAATTTCTTTTATGCAGTTATTCATACTACAAATAGTTCACCATTTGTCAGGCTTTTGAGTAGAGGAGAAGCGATAAGAAACTTTTAAACCCTTTGAAGCAGTCTTCACATTCAACAGAACAAATTTTTATTTCTCCCTTTGGAGTTAGCTTCATTAGTGGATTTTAAAATCATGAGGTTTTCATCAAAAATATTTGAGAACACCGAAATAGACCAAGGAAACTATGGATCAACATTCCTGATGTTATCATAGACCACAATTCAATTACCATTATCTTGGATGGTTCTACAGTTATTTATTTTCTAGTGATAAAATTCCCTGTGAATGATACATACTCCATCCAGAAAACACAATTACTATAAATATCATAAATTTTTTCCATTAACTATGTCATTAGAACACTACTGAAATGAACCTCAAGTTCTTCCTTTCTCTTAGAGTATATCAAAATATCATCAATATGGACTACCATAAATTTTTCATTGTAATATATAATATCTCTACTCATTAAGTCCATGAATATTGATGTCGAATTTGTGAGTTTTTAAGGAATCACTATAAACTCAAAATGATTATACATCTTTTGAAAGGATGTTTTGTGAATTTTTTCCTACCTCACCATTAATTAGTGATATCATAACTGAATTTCCACTATAAGGAAATTCTTGTCCCCACGTAGTTGATCAAACAAGTCATCTATCTCTGGAATAGTATATAGTTCTTTTCCCTAATTTTGTTGAGATATAGGTAAATAGTGTAGAGGAGCATTGATCTATCATTCTCCTTGAGGAAGAGAACTGGTGTACCCTATGATGAAGCATTCGAGAAGATAAAACCCTTGTCCAGATTCTCTTGTAACATTTAATATAGTTCCTTCAACTTAATCATGGACATTCTATAAGGTGTATTTGATATATAAACAGATCAAGGAATCTGTTATATTGATAACACAACCTCATGGTTAGGATGGAGGCCAAGTAACTCTATATGGAACACATCAGTGTAGTCCCTAAAACAATTTTGTGTCTTCAATTGTGATTCTTTCCTTTGTATCAATCATTTTATCCAAATAGGATTACTCATAAGGCTACAAGATTGGCATATGAGATGATGGTTCCAATGCCAATTCATTCTCTAACATTCACTTGTACATAATTGATGGATAATTATGGATGTGAACAATAATTTCATTTTCCCAAGAAATGATGTTGTAATTTTTTAATGATATCCAATCCTTGACCAAAATAACATCACACTCCACTAGAGGAAGTAAGACACAATTTCCTGGAAGGTGTAGCCCATAAACATACATGAGGGAGGAGATATATATGTTATAAGAAATAATATCCCCATTTTGTATTATCACATATAACTCAACCTCTATAACTTTGGGTTTCGTTTGTATAGTTATTCTAAATAAAAATATATTAAATAATTCATAGAACTGAAATCAAATTGAATGCTCACTATTATGGAATGATTAACTATATTACCTATCCCCAAAACTTTATCGGTCTCCACCTCAGTAGTAGTTATAGAATACAACTACCCTTTCTATTTTTTATGTGGTTGTTGATGTCACTGATTACCCACCATGACTCATGGAATACTTCACTAACATAGATAATCTTATATCTCCTATTAATTGAAGCATTAAACCATTGGGGTTCTTTACTTTCCTCCACCGCATTGTCCTACATCATTGGGTCTCTTCTACATTATTGAGATTTTTTTCCTTCTATCACACACATATAGAATTTCCCTATCCCCCTGAGTCAATTACCATGATTCTTATTAGTGAATTTTGGTTGTTTGTGTGGATAATTTTTGATGAAGTATTTTTCATTATATCATCAATCATGAAATATTTCTTCGATTTAATATCATGATTGTCCTATGCCCATTCTCAAAACTCCATCTAATCTTTAAGATCACATCAAACAACTTCATTGTGACTCCCAATGTTGGGATTTCTACATCCCTTTTAAGGTGTGGTTATAAACAACTATATATTATAACAATATTTTTATCACTATTGATATCAAAACCTAAATCATACATTTAATTTGTTGTGAAATTTATCTTCACGTCGTGACAGATTCCCCATTCTTTTTCTTTATCTATATACATTCTATCTCCATTATTGTATAACACTACTGGAAAGATGATCTTTCCCAACACTTCTATACCAACGGCTTGTAAAAACCGTTGGTATAGCTACCATTTCCCAATGGTTCACCAAAACCATTGGGAAATAGTGACCTTTCCCAACGGTTCACCAAAACCGTTGGGAAAGGGTGTCTTTTGAGCCTCTTTCCCAACGTTTTTGGTGAACTGTTGGGAAAGAGTGGCCTTTCCCAATGGTTTTGGTGAACCATTGGGAAAAACCACCCAAAAATTCAACATTCGGCCAAAACAATTCAGCCCACCCGTAACCTATCCCAACGGTTTTGAAAACCGTTGGGATAGGTTCTTTGATTTTTTTTTCAGGTATACTAACCGAGAACATTATATAAATCAAAATTTTAAATAATTATGATAATACATATATATATTTATGAAATTATGTTTACAAAAGTGATGTTAGCATAGTGGTTAAGTCGTTCGATTATAAACGAGGGGTCCTGGGATCAAATCCCAGCGGATGTTTTATTTTTGGAATTTATATAACAACGGTTCCATTACCGTTGGTATAGATTTCATATTACCTATACCAACGGTTTCCAAAATCGTTGGTATAGACCTATCCCAACAGCTTACTTGGCTACGGTTCTCCAAACCATTGGTATAGGCTATACCAACGGTTTGGAGGCCTATAACAACGGTTCCAAACCATTGGTAAAGGTTAGTTTTCCAGTAGTGTAAAGAGTTCACAGGAAATACTAGTTAAGAAACATTATCTTAAAGTATTCCCATTATTTCTCTACCATTTTATCCTTTATCTCGGGGTTCTTAATCAAATCCTACTTATGACAACCCTGCTTTTTATTACAACTTAAACATGCTTTATTACATAAAACTTCACTTGATACAACAAAGAAGATTGAGAGGTTTAGTGTCTTTGGGGCTTAGGATCATTACATAAAAACATTAAACTTGAAATACAACATCCTTATTGGAAACTTCATTTACATGACCACTACATTCCTTCGTACTTAGCATTGCATGGGATAACCTGAGGACATGCATAAGAAAAGGGTGAGCTATAAAGCCCAGTAAGGGAGTACACAATGAATAACATGAGGAGTAAAATACATGTTAGGCAATAGGCATATCAATAGAGCATAAGAGAGACATGAACATAAAGGCATGATAATGCATGATAATCATAACATGGAAATGTGGCAATAACACTTAACATTGAATTAGCATGAGCCAAGGCTCATTGCACATGGAGCATGAGTAAACCCTCATTGCACTTGAAGCACGAGTAAACCCTCGTTTCACTTGAATTAGCATGAGTCAACACTCATTGCACATGACGTATCATGATACTATACTTTACCCAATGCATTGGAGCGCTATAAAGGGCGCACCCTTCTTAAACATTTCATTTCATGCATAAGTGTGCCACATGGATCATAAAACATGGATTCATAAAACATAATCATTTCTTCCACGATAAAGCAATGTGGAATTCATACATGAAAATTTACAATCAATATGTATATGTGCATAAAGGTGAATACCCTTGATGGAGAAATGGGCATGGTATTCACTACACAAAGACATTTGCTTAGAAAATCGGTGCGATTTCGGCAGCATAACGGCGTGACATAAGAATTCATAAAAAAAGGTTGATGAGAGAGAAAGGGGTTCCTCATCATATTTACATGTAATGGACAGTAAGGAGATCATATATATACATCTCCCAACAATAGAAATGGAATTTAGATTCATGATACAAAAGTATTGCTTGAATGTAAAAGAAGAGAGAGAAGTTCCTTTCGGAATTTCGGCATAGTAACGGGTGTACATGGGAGGCATTTAATGAGAGAGAAAGGGTTCTCCCATCATTCAAACAATAAGAGGGCAGTATGTGGGAGGTGAGAAACCATACCCCAACATTCATAATTGAAATAAAAAGGGAAATACAACTTAAAGAAAATTGACAAAAAAAAGAGAAAGGAAGAAAACCCCTTACTTGGAAGTGTGCTTCCAAAGGCTAGAGAGAGGCTTGTGAGAGGCTTCTTGGGAGCTTGGGGCACCTTGAGAGGATTCTAGAGAGAGTAGGGCAGAGGTTGGACGAACTTCAAGGGCTTTGAGTGAGTAGGAAGTGGGAGCTTGGGTGGGTTTATATAGGAAAGGTGAGAGAATTCTTTATTATTTAGGTTTGGGACCACTTATATTAAAATAATCCAAACCACAAACCATCCCATGGTATTTGCCCATGGTTTCTGGAAAAGGAAAGAGGAAAACAATATTTTACAAGTCCAAGGTCAGAACTTATTAAAAAATTAGGGTTTCTTATGTGGAGGTGAGTCACACTCCCATGGAAATTAATTTAAAAAGGCAAAGTGTTGAATAAGTCTTGAGGGCTCCATTAATGCTTTGAAAAGTGAGTCAAACAAACCCAAAACCTCATTATTTTAATGATAAAACATATATTGGCCGAACATAAGGATTATGGTATTTTATTACATCACCATTGGGTCATTATGATGTCATAAAACACATTATATATTTAAATGGTATTTAATTTTTACCCAAAAATTTGACTGTCTTAGAAAATTATGAAAAATTCACCGTTGGATAATTTCGATGTCCTGATTCCAAAAATAATATTTATTTTATCTAAATAATTTTCTAAATATGTGAATTTTCACTTTTAAAATAAAAACCGACATTTATAAAAAATTCACGGGTTTTGACAGAAATGGCTTTCAAACCTTAATAAAAATTTTAATTGCATTCATAAAATTATAAGATCATTTACATTTAATAAAAATTAATTTAATATTAATAATAATATTTATTAAAATATTATTTAATTCAAAAAAATCCTTTAATTTAATAAAATATAATTCTTAATTAAATAATAACTAAAAACACCGTTTATACTTTAAAAACTAATTAAAAAGTATCAAAAATGACTAGAAATTATATTCATTATTATATAAAAAAATAATGTACATGAACATGGTGCTACTTATTTGTTACATAACCCCTTAAAATAGCCGCATAAGACCTAAGGGTAAGGTGTGCGATGGTGACAGACTCTTGGGGTTGCTCGGATAACATCGCTCGAGTGGTAATCTCTATCAACTTCCATTTTTCCCGTAGACGATCACGTTCGAGCTTGACTTGATGAAGCTCAGCTTGGGCTTGGTCAAGGGCAAAGCCCAAAGACGCCACCTCCTTTCCGAGCTCCGACAAATGGGCTTCATAAGGGGCAATTCTACTGGATGAGGCCATCGCTTCCTTGGTCTGAGTAGAAAATTGGTTCGTTAAAGCCTCATATTTAAACTACCCAGATGATCACTGCTCAACGGCTATAAAAGTAACGGTCACAAATATTAACGTTAAACTAAAGAAGTTGACATCTTATAAAAGCATTTTTTTTTTCATAAAGAAACATTTAACTGGATCAAGAGGGATTTTCCATTAATGAAATTTTTGGTCGTTACACTACTATAGGTCCTCCTCCCCATATTAATTGGGTTCGACTAGAGACAACTTATCTTTTTCAGAATAGTGACGCACAAAAAAGTACTTTTTGGTTGAGATGACCCATTGATCTAAGATTAGAGGATCCGAAGATCCACTAAATCTTAGTATCCATTTCCACAAAAGATACTAGATAGCCAGTTTATCCCTCTTAGTTGAAGGAGGAAGCTAAAAATTATTTTAGTTATTTTTCATATCTTGTGACAGATTGGTATGTATCGCCATGAAAGTTTGAACTCCACCTCCCAAAGCATTGCAATCGTCGAATAAAAAATCATTTTATTTGACTAGGATTTGTTGTTCTCCTTATTTCTCTTGTTTCCCACCTAAATCTAAAATATAAAATATTAGAAAAAATAACCTTTCAACAATTCATGAATTTGTAATTTATTCCTCTGTGCGATTAATTCTAAATATATATCTTGCGGGATATCATTATTTTATTATTTTTGTACAAAATATTATTTGGTGCTTACTTATATATAGTTTCATACTATGGGTTTTCACTATTGTTATCTAATCCTAATTACCAAATTAACTAAAAAGTACTCTGATATCAGCTATAAAAACTGTAATTTTTCTTACTAAACTATTATATCATTTTAATGATATACAACATAAATCAATTACAAAACAAGGATCCAAAAGTTTAGTGTCTAGAAAACATTATGATTGGACATTACATTTAAATAATAAATCACAATAATTTATTTAATTCCTCATTCTTTGGCTTCTTATAGGACCTCATGTTCTCTTTATTGTATGTATTCACATAAGGATATATATCCAATAAAAGGATGCGCTAAATGAATGTAAGAGGATAAACTATAGACATGAACCATGGGTTATCATAATCCTGACTATGATAATATAAGAAAATGATAAAAACCATAAACATGATATGAGAAATTATATAATGAATTTGAAATTGAAAATTCATTGAAATGAAACATAATTTCCTAGAGGTAAAATAACAAAAATATTATTGAATATATATAGAATAATGCTCATTCATATTTCACTTTATCTATGTAGATTCATCGTAGTTACATGATATATATAATTCTGATCACACCAATCATATCATAACATTTATATTTTCAGGCATGCCATGCATATCAATATTGGGCATAATATATCCCTTTAAATAGAATGGGTTACATTTTGTAAAGAAAACATTCATACAAATTTAATTTCCAATGATAAATAGTGAAGAGGATGTTTGGTATCATTATTAATTGAAGAAGAAACAAACTCATTAGAAAAAAATGTTGTGTTTCTTATGGAATACTATTTTCGAAAAATATTTTCAATTTTCATAAAACTAGATTGGAAAACATTATGTATGAGAAAAGAAAAGTGAAGGAAAAATTAATGATATTTATGGAAAAATAAATGAAAACCTATATTTAAAAATGGAGTGAAAGTGATAAAACCCAAATGGAGCTAGTTGAGTTTGATAAATCCCATTCCTGATTTTTGAATTATTTCATCACCTTAATATCAAGGATAATCAAATAAAAAACATAAATATATAATTTAATAACCTTTTATTCCAAATTTAAGTCATTATAGTTATATTGTGATTAGTTACTGGGTTTTTATTTGTTATAGAGTTCAATTTTACCGTTCATGAGTGTTTTTTTCATGGTTTAAATGAATGATTCCCTTCAATATGAGTATAAATGTAAGGACCCGGTCCCAATTTCCCGGTGTTAGTCCCTTATAACATTATATTGGCATGATTAAAAGTAAGTAATATCTTGAAAGAACGAATATTTTAGTAGATTTAGAAACTAGATACATATACAAGTTCTACATTACTTCATGAAAAAAACAAAACACTAATATATCTCATTAGAAACATCCAAGTCTCCTAGATTATGCCTACAAGTCACTCATAACTGGCTTCTTCATATCTTATGAAGATGTAACATAATAAAGGGTTGAGTGCCAATTCTCAGTAAGAGTAATCCAAAAAGTAGAGGATAACATAAACATAAACATTTTGCATGGTATATTACTCAAAACAAATGCCTTTAAAAAATAAATTTGAACACATTATGGTAGGAATATGAGCTGAGTAAATAATGAAAAAATAATCATTTGTATTCTACTAATTAAATATCCACATGAACTTTCAATTACTCGATTTATAATGAGGTAAGTTCATATTCTACAAATTATGAAACATTTTGTCAAGGCCTTGACCAAAATATTTGTTAATTATTATAGCCTCAGCCAAAACCATATATCGAATTGGGAAAGGCCTCATCCAATTCCATGTTTGTTTTTCTCGTTAGACCTACCAATGCATTGAGTGGCCATAATGGGACCCACACATCACATACTAAGTCAAATGAATTATTCATATTAAAGGGATGAACATAATTAACATATAAATTCATATTGAGACTAACATATGAAATGTAAATAGCATTCCCCAATTATTGAACATAATAAATAACAATTTTAAATAATATGGTGAATGGTAACAGGATATCACATCCATAGTAAAAATAACCATAAACCATTCAATAAAACAGGTTGGATTATATAATAGGAAATAAACCTCAATAAATTAAATGATTCAACAATGTGTTTTTGACATAAATTATGATACTTTTAAATGAGAAAATTGAAAAATACAAGATGGAAATAATCCTTAGACATTCGGAAGTATCCCATGCCACCTTAAAACATTAAAATCATAATATCATAGAATATCATAATAATAATGATATTATTGATATGATGTACCAAATGGATGTAAATACACCCCAAGATGGATATAAGTGGTGAACAAGGAATATATGTCAAAAATGTTAATGTGAGAGGGGAAAATCCTTTTTACTCTTAAAAGGAGCATTATTTATGAAATGTATTTGTATAAAACCCGAAGATAAGTAAGGTATTATTTTCAAAATAAATTGTCTTATTTTATAAAGATAAGTGTTTCTAAAAACATATTATATACTTCCTTTGAAAATATGTAAGAATTTGAGAAACTCCCTTGAATCGGGCATGTATTTTAGAAATAATTATGAATGTTCCTTTTAACATTTGTAAACCTCCACAAAATAAGGATGGATTCTTGTTTGTAATCATAATTAAAAAACTAAAACATAATTTATTGGGAGTTCAAAATAATAAATAAGAACTTTATTGAGGTTTGTAGACATTAAAAGTAACTCGAATTAATATGGAGGTTCGGGTAAGAACCCTTACCACTTTGTAATAAATCTATTCATTTGGAAAACAATTAATAATATTGAAATGAAACATGGAAAATAATGAAAATAAATATATTCATCTTATGATACCTAAATTGGATGTATACATAATCCATACACAATAATTAGTAGTGAATATGGGAAATCTTCCAAAACATTGAAGTGAGATGAAGAAACCCTTATCTAAAGAATGAATGAGTTCCGCTCTTGAACGTAAGGTCATGAAATACGATATTATACTTATTAATAAATTATTTCAGAACCTATTAGATATTTATTTAGGTTATCATAATTATATTTATTTCATTTATGTTCCTATTGATAAGTTATTATACTGAATTTATTTATTCTGGATTGACTTTTAACATTATTTTAATAATTATTTCACTTGTTCTTAAGAAACGATGTTCATGTGAAATTTATTGAAATATATAGAATTGAAATTAAAAAATATTTATTAACATCCAGAATTTATAATCATTATTTATATCATTTTGTTACATGGTTTGAATATGAATCATTAGATAAAATATTTATGACATTAAATTAGATTATTTTATCGGTATTTTGATTATTATGTACTAGTTTGGTCATACTATATAATAATATATACATATACTGGTTACTGAATATTAAATAGGTTATAACATATATATTATATTCTACTTAAACCATTAAAAATTGTTTCATTACTATTAATTAAGGATAAATTGAAGAGTGAAACGACTTCATCCATGAAGGTTTTAAATTAGAACCACATGGACTTTGATTTCATTTATAAAATAAGAGAGAGAGAGAGAGAGAGTAAGGATATTGATGATGGTTCTTCAATTAAAATGATATAATTTCAGTATATAGATAATAATTGATATATAATGGTAATTTAGATAGAGGAGGTGAGGATAGGATAACAAAATAAGATAAATTTAAATAAAACTAAATAAAAAAGAAAGGTACTCTACCTATTGAAATACCCCCATTGAGAACCTCTTCAAGGGAAGGTATTTTGGCCTTTCGGAAAGACCTAGATCGTTATATATGTGTGTAGTGACTAAGAAAGGTTATTTGGATAGATCATGGAGGAATAACAAGTCATATAGGGGTGAAGAGAAGAGGGAGTGAGGGAGGGGGGTTATAGTGGAGGAGAGAAGGGTTTTCATAATTTTCAAATCATTGGTTTTTTAATTTCTATCCAGACCAGAATTAGTGATGATTAAATGATCAATAATAGTAGTAAATGCATGTGAGTTTGAAACAAGTTGTATTACCTCACTTATAATGTCACAAGTAGTGAATTTAACTGATAATTTGTATATACAGTATTTTACCATATCTCACTATTCATAAAAAAAATCATGTATTTTATTAAATTAATAAAAATATAACCCTAACCATTTCATGAAAAGTTGAAACCTAAAATGAATTCAATTTTTTAAAAATAATTTTCTAAATCTGATTAATTTAATATTTAATTACTATCAAAATTTATTTGAAAATTTTTTTTAAACATTTATTTACATATTTCATAACATAGGAATATCGTGATTCCACTTGAATATTATTTATATTCTATCATAGGTAAGGAAACTATTCGTTATGGTATTTCACTATTCTTAAGTGTATGTTACTATTAATAAAGGTATATTTCTATTCAGCGAAAGTTTTTTTTCTTATCAGACACCCAAAAACATACTGAACCCAACCATGTATGTTAGATTTTCAAAATTCAAATCACAGAGGTGGAAAAATTATGTTCACTTGATTAGGTTATAACAAAGTGGTGTTTTTTAAAGACTCAATGTTTCATTAATTCTATAAAATAGCTATTTGAAAATTCTTGGCGTGTTACATTAGTCCATTCTTTCAGAAATTTCATATTCAAAATTTAAAATTGATCATCGAGATTTAATGGTCGATACATGAAAATTACCGTGTGAGAAAAATACATCAAGAATATAGTTAAAATATTATATTCGTAAGAGGCAATTGAAAAGAATCATTCAATACAAATTAATGAATTCTAATTGGAAAACATTATCAATGAAGAATAACCAAACCATCATGTAGAGACATTAATCTCTAAAATCGATAAAATGATCAACTTAAACCATTTTGTAATTGATTAACAATTCAAAAATATAATGATTCAACAAATTATAAGGAAGGAATCTAAATTTAGAAGATGAACTTATCAATAACACTTAGTCAATAAGAAGTAGATCTAAAATTCACATTCCAAACATGTGAAAAATATCATCATGTATCCTCTAGAAATATGGTAATAAAATGAATTCCCATTAAAACAATATTGGAAACTTGAATTCCTCTATATTTTATATTTAAGATAAATGTGATTGTATATATTCCTTAAAAAATGAGATTTAAACTCCATCAATGAATGAATAGGCCGCTTCTCTACATGTCAATAATCTGTTCCATGTTAGTAAATACTTATCTGAATCAATCATTTGTCCATCATTATCTCAACGCAAGATATATATTTAGTGTTTTCTTTCTCTAAATAATATGTCTTCTAAAAGGTTTAACTTTCTACTAAAACATGTTTCCTTGGAACCATTCACCATATGAAATAAAATCTTAAATGAAATAGTTCTTTAGTATAATCCTTATATATCTCACAATTCATACAAATAGTGCATTACTGACATAATATTCATATGGAATTGTTCTTGACTAGGAATATTGATAATTCAATATCATCTTCGGTAACATTATAACATGATCAATATCCAAAATAATCATTTGGGGTATATAAATGTATTCATTAGACATGGATTCACATAGTGTATCAAATCCTTGTAGTTGAATCATTTAATATAGGGAAAATCTTTCCTTATCTTGAAATTATGATCATGGTGGCATTTTTCTCCACACATGAAGAAAACTCCTTGTTCTATCAAGCATATACTAAGGAATTTACTTCCACAATTATCACATGTGGGAAAATATATCTTTCTCTTTTTCCCTTTATCCGTGTTTTCCCCTACCATCCTCTACTCCTTTTTCTTCCTTTCAAAGACATATGACTCCGATAAGTCTTTACATACTTTCTCAACACATGATACTATTTTGACATATGATGAGGATACTTGACAGACAATCATTAGTTGAAATGATGTCTTAATACCATTAGAGATATGATCCATTATACACATCACATTTTTTGAATTGGTGATGTTCCCATTTCTTTTATTAGGCGCTACTTTAAATCAATAACATATTATATATTAGCTGGTAACAGTATGACCACATTATGACATTAAATATTGTATATCACAAAGCATAAATTTATGCATCATAAAAACTAGAACCATATACAATGATTACTTTGGGGGATTAAATCCTTCACAATAAAGGGCAAATAAAATGTGAATTATCATAAATATATTCCCCAGGAGAGTCAATAAAAATAGTACAAAAAGGCCCGTTGTCATGTACCATGATACCCCGGGTCAAGCCTGAAACTCTTTATCAATGTTTTCAATCATTATAACATCTGTTCTAGAGCCACCTATACTTGTTTGTATCTATATAGCGATTTATTTAATAAAATGATCAATATAAGCGATTACTTACCAATATTCTAGGATGGTGTTTTATGTTTGTCCTCAAATACCACAACAGGTCTTGTTCCCAAATCTACATTTTCTAATCTAGATTCATGATTGCTAAAAAAAATTCTTTAATACCAACTGTAAAGACCTGATCCATATTTCCTGGAGTTGGTTCCTTATTACATTTAATTGGCATGATTAAAAGAAAGTCGTATCCCAAAGGAACGAATATACTTGTATATTTAGAAACAAGATACATATATAAGTTCTACATTACATCATGAAGGGAAATACAATAATAATTTATTCCATTATAATCATCCATTCCTCCTATATTATGCCTGAAATTAACTCATAAGTAACTTCGTCATATCCTAGGAAAATGAAACATAAGAGAGGGGTGAGCTCAAATGCTCAGTAAGAATAAGAAATATAGTGGAATATAACATAAATCAAAATAGTATACATGGTGAATAATTGAATATAAATTCATTTACAAATAATAAACTTGAATATATTATGCAAGCAATATGAGATAATTAAATAATGCCAAAAAATCATGGCTATTATCATAATAGAATAACCCCATGAACTTTAAATTACTAGCTTCATAATGATGGAAGTGAATATACCATAAATTCTAAAAAAAATTCAAGGCCTTGGCCCAGATGTCCAAAAATGACTAAGGCCTAGGCCAAAACCATATATCGAATTGGGAAAGGCCTCAGCCAATTACATGTCTAATTTTCTAATTACACCTATTGATGCATCGAGAGGCTATATCAGGCCCCACCCATCACATAATAAGTCCAATTCAATCCTTATATGAATGTTCTAAACATAATTAACATATAAATTTATATTGAAACTGAAATATGAAATGTAAATAACATTCTCCAGTCATTGAACATAAACACTAGCCATTCTGAATAATATTATGAATGGTTTCAAGATAGGATATCCATAGACAAACTAATCATAAACCATTTTATAAAAAACTGTTGGATGATATCAATGGAGGTAAACCACTATGAAATAAAATATTAAAAAAATATTTTTGACATAGATGAAGATATTTTTATATTAGGCCATTGAAAAATACTAGAGGGAAATAATCCTTAAACACTCCAAAGTATCACACAACACCTTGATAAATTCAAATCATAATACCATGTAATATCCAAAGAATAAGGATACTCTTTATATTATATACCAATGGTAATAAAATACAACACAAGATAGAAATAAGTGGTGAACAAGGAAAATATCTCATAAGATTTAATGTGAGATGTGAAAAACACTTTTTACTTTTGAAGGAAGAGTTATTTTGGAAATATATATGTATAAATCATAATGAAAAGTAAGATATTATTTTTAAAATAAATTATTGATTTTATAAATATAATGGTTTCTAGAAACAAATTATATAGTTTTCTTTAAAATATATAATAATTTGAGAAACTCCCTCGTATCGAGCTTGTATTTCAGAAATAATTTTGAAAGTTCCATTTAAATTTTTGAACCCTCCATAAAATAAAGAAGGATTATGGTTGGTAAACATATTTATAACACTCACACAAAATTAATGAGGGTATAAAAATAATATATAATAACTTTATTGAGGTATGTAGGTAATAAAAGTAACTTAAATGAAAATGGAGGTTCATGTGAAAAACCCTTACCACATTGTAATCAATCAATTCATATTCCCTAAAATTAATAATAATAAAATTGCACATTTAATATAATAAAAATAAATATATTAATGATATGATAAATAAATGGGAAGTATAAAAACACCATACATAAATATTGGTAGTTAATATGGAAAATCCCACAAAAATTGAAGTGAGATAATGAAACCCTTATCTTAAGTCAGAATGTGTAAGGCTATTGAAATTAAGGTCCTAGAATATGAAATTATACTTATTAATAAATTATTTCAAAACCTATTATAAATGTATTATTTTTATCATAATTCTTTTTAGTTCATTATTTTCTTATAGATATGTTATTATATTGAATTTCATCGTTCAGAAGTGTTCTTTATCATTATTTTCATAATCGGTTCACTTGTTCTTAAGTATTGGAGTTCATGTTAAATGGATGTAAGTCTCTATAATTGAAATTACATATTATTTATGAACATCCTGGATTTTAATTGTTAATTTATATAAATTAGTTACATTTAATTACGATGAATCATTTGATGAAATTTTTATGACATTCAATCAGATTAGTTTAGCAGTATTTAGATTATTAGGTACTAGATTGGTCATACAATTTATAGATTTTGTTTGTATTCTTGTTCATGAATATTAATTAGGTTATAATACATGAATTATAGTCTGGTTCAAAAATCCAAAGGGTTATATTAACAGCAATGAAGGTGAAATTTAAAAATGAAACTTCTTTTTCCACAACTGTTCTAAATTGATACCTCATGGAAGTTGATTTAGTTTATAAAATAAAAAGAGAGATAGAGTAAGGATATTGATGTTGGTTTTTCTAATCACATTAGATATTTTTTGTATATAGATAATAATGGAACTATAATTTCCTTTTGTATTGATTAGGTTAGGAGATGATAATAAAGTAAGATAAGTTATCATGAAACTAAAAGAAAAGGAAAGGTGCTTTACTTATTGAAATAACCTCCTTGAGATCCTCTATAAGGGAAGGGATTTTGGTATTATAGAATGAACCGGAGCTTCATGGTTAGGGGGAGTGAATAAGGGAGTGTATTTGGGATGAACATTGAGATGTTTCATGTCTTATAAGATTTAAGAGAAGAGGGAGTGAGTGGGGGTTATATAGTGGATGAGTGGAGGGTTTTCAGACTTTTTTTAGCATTAGTTTATAAATTTCCTTCAAGTCCCAAAATAGTGATGATTCTATGACCAATAATAGTAATAAATTCTTGTGACTTCCACCCAAGTGGGATTACCTCACTTATGATGTCATAAATATTGTATTTAATAGATAATTGTTATATCGGTTATTTAACCGTATTTCATTATTCATAAAAAATTCAAGTATTTCCGAAAAATACCAAAAATTAACCCTAAATTTTTTTTAAATAATTAGAATCAAAAAATAATGTCCACTTTTCAAAAATAATGTTCTAAGTAGGATTAATTAAATATTTAATTAATCTAATAATTTATTCTAAATAACGGTATTAATACATTAATTTACTTATTTCAAAACATATTTATATCATACTTCCACATGAATATTATTTATATAATATCATAGGTAAGGTCACTATTCATTAGGGTATATCACTATTAGTAAGGGTATGTTACTATTCATAATGGTAGGTTAATATTCACCAAAAATTATGTTTTCCTTATCGGACGCCATATAACTTTCTGAACGCTGCTATGTATGTCTTTTTTTCAAAATGTGAATCACAGAGGTTCAAAAATTACGCTTACTTGACTTGGTTATAACAAATTGGGGGTTGTTAGAGAATCAATGTTTCATGCATTGTATAATAAATCTATTTATAAATTCTGGGGGTGTTACAATAAAATATTGTTATCAATGAAAATAAAGAAGCTAAATTATTCTCATATTTCATTTATTTATATTTCATGAGGATGAATAATTAGAGAAATAGGTAATGAAAATGGTTTTATTTATTTGGGGGATTTTACGACCAATATGATCTTGTATCATTTTATTTAACATCATGATTATATAATGGTTCCAAAATATTATATAACCTATAATATGCATAATAAAATATTAAATAACAACAATTATTATTTTCTAAACAACCTTAATATTAGTAGTGAATGATGAATATGGATCATCCACTGATGGGGTAAATTGACATATCACAGATTATATTTTCATTTTTAGATTTAAAGGAAATGGGAATATATTTGAATTTAAATTATTACATTAACATAATAAAATTATAGTATATACAATATACTGAAGTAATCATTCATATTGGATATAAGGAGGTGAGGAGTGGATAAAAAAAGAAAAGAAATTAACAAATATTTAAAATAACTGAAATAAGGTTTTACCTCTTGAATTACTCCTCTTTTGGAACCTCCTTAGGGAGATGGGATTGGTCTTTTCATGATACCAAGAGATCCATGACATGGGGTATGGTCTTGAGAAGATTATTTTTTAGGACACATACAATTCTAAAATCATTAAATGTTTGAGAAGAAAGGGGTGGTGAGGGGTCATATTTATATGGGAGGAGATTGGTGTTTTCAAATTGTATTATACATTAGTTGATCATTTGTCTCATAACTATGAATATTTTGAGAATTTTAAATAAATATATTTATATAATTAAGGTGTGTTATAGATTATGGTTCATAAATTGGCCATGACTGAATGAATATTGTATTTAATTTATAATTTATATATATACCATAAATTATTGTATATTATTGTTCACTAATAATTCATGTAATTAAGAAAAATCCAAAAAATAAACCCTTCCAATTTTATATGTTTATAATTAGAGAATGAACTCAATTTTATTAAAATAATTTCATAAATTTGTGAAATTTAAAATTCAATTAAAATCATAAATTACATGTAAACTACTAATTTTAAAATTATAAATAATTATATAACAAATTGGAAATTTAATTAAAGTCTCATAAAATTACATTATAATCAATATTAAAAATATTAATTGATAAATAATTATTTTGAAAATAAATTTTATTTTTATTAATTTTATTATTTATAAAATATTAGTTAAATATTTATAACATAGAAAAAGACAAACACTTAATTTATAACATATAAAATATAAATTTACTTATACTATGATATAATTACATTATATTACCATTTAAATGGTTCTTAAGTATTATTTTTTACTCTCATGGGTGAGGTTACTATTATATTATATTATTTATAATTAATATGAGTCACAATAGTATTTCAAAGCTAATCATATTATTCCTTTTATATAGGTTCATTATCATATATAAATACCTCTTATTCAATTCAATCTTTATTTAAAATTTTTTATTTAGTTCCCAAAGTGATTTTTTATTATTTATACATTATGAAATAATTATGAGATGGTAGTTCCAATGATAAAATTTTGTGTCATTGTATAAATTGTATCCAATTTTGTACTGTTAATAACTAAGTGCTTTTTCATACCTTGTGGTGATCAAGAATTATTTTAAGGCTTTATCTTCGACTGGGTCAGGTGTCAGGTTTAATGGAAGTCCATCCTAGTTAGTGAAAAATTGTGTCATATTATGGTTTTATTTTACTTAGTCATGTAAATTCTGAATGATTATGGATATAGTGGATCTTGGATAGTTGGGGATTATGGGTCTTGTTGTGAGTGAGGTGTTAGGAAAAACAATTCATGACCGGACTAAAGTTTCCATGGGATGTTGGTAATTTGTTTTAATACTCATCTAGGAGAGATCTACATGCCACAAACTATATATTTACACTGGGTGTGGGATGAGTGATTTTATCTTTATTTTTATTGCGATGGATTTTGTAATGTTTTTATTTATTGAAGTGATTTTGTTATATTATTGTTTATAATTTTTTTAAAAATATTTGTATTGATTGGTTTCGTTTTGGTTACTGCTTTTTGGGGTAAAATGACTCAATGAAGAGTTAATTTGAAACATTGGGATGAGGATAAAAATAGTTCTCCCTCACTAGTTATTTAGAGATTAGTAGACTCAATGGTTCTAAACATCTTTTCATTATGATAGGGAACATACTCTAGTCATACTCATGTTAAGGATGCTAAAACAGGTCAAGGAAGTGACATGGATTAGGTTTTCCTCGTGAATATGCCTCATTCTTTAAGATGTATTCTGGAAACTCAAGAACAAGTGGGTTGAATTTAGAATATAGAGGGTATGACAGAATTTATTGAAACTCCTAAGGTTGCTAATGTGAATTTTATATCGTTCTAGCCAAAAGGACTATGTTGGAAGTTGTGGGACACACTAGTGCAACCTAATAAGCCTTAACAGATGGGATAGAATGATTTTATGATTGTATTTATTGATTTTTATTTTCCTAATATTTTTTATTTCTCTAAGTCCCATGATATTTTGTAGTATAGCTGGGGAGACTCTCCAGTGATGGAGTATGATAACCACATTCTATAGTTAGTTTGGTATGGACTCGAGATCATTTCCAATGAGATACTGAAGGACCATATGTTCAAGATGCGGTTACGACCCATAATCCATTATCAGGTCTTTTTTTGCTTTGTCAATACATATTACATTGTGGTTTATCATTAAATGATTGTATAAATTTTTCAAATAAGATATTATAGACCTTCTGGGGTAGTGGTATCTATTTTAAATTGAAATTAAAATGATAAGAATAGGATGAAGGAAGAGTGGTGGAAGAAGGTGAGTGGTAGTTCGAGAAACCATTCCCTTTTGTCTTTGTATATGGCTTCTGATACTTGTTCAAATGTGTTACATCAATGTAAGAAGAAAGGTAACATGTGATTGTTTGTTCATCTCCACCATGTCCTTGTCACCATTGTTTATCTATGGGGAAGTGGAAAAAAATTTAGAGTGGTGCCCTTATATTGGTGTGGTGCAACATCAGTTGCTTTCAAAGTGATATTATCCCCCTCCGAAACTTACATTACATTAGGTTCTTGTTTTGGACTTCATGGATATTAGGTTGACTCATCTTAATGGAATATTCAGATTTTGTAGGAGCCTCATGCTAGTAGTGACTTGCATTGTTATAATTGGATGAGGCATCTTCATGGGGTGTATCGAGCAACAACGAAATCAGATGTAGGTCCTACGATAGTTTGAGTTACCATTCTTATTTATTCATCATTAGAAATTGTTCAACATGATATCAGTTCATTTGTTTCTTTTAGTTATTCCTACCTTATTTATGTGTTAATGTTACCAATTTGTGTTATTTTTTATGCGATTGATTTGGTAATGCCACATGGTATGTAGAAAGTGTAGGGTTTGAGGTGTCTGTCTTGTGCAATGATCATGTTAAGGGTCATGATGGAATCCGAATTTTTAGTGTTGATATGGAACACTTAGATATGATAGTTATAATGGGTTGGAGGGAAAATTTCATGGAATACATCTATTGTTTTAGGCATGTATGTTTTGGGGAACCTGATTTAAGTACCAAAGTTTTCCAAGGTCCATGGGATCCTAGGTTAGGATATAATAGAATTCCACTTCAGAATTGGGAGGATTTTCATATCATATCTCATCCCTCATTTTTGTGGTTGATGACAGTTGTATTGAGAGTGGATTACCACCTACGGTGGATAAGTTCCCAATGGTTTTTCCAAAGTATTTTTCAGGTCTTCCACTAATGAAGGATGTGGGGTTCTCTATTGACAGTGTTCCATGAAGACAATTTTTATATCTTCCATCATACCATATGTCCCCCAATAAATTTAGAGAATAATGGTATAGCATGATGATTAGGTATATAAATTATTCATTTTCCTGAGAATCTTAAATTTTTCCTCCCTAGTTCTATTTGCAAATAAGTCCACTGCGTCTCTCTATTTTTGTATTTATTACTGGAATCTCATTATGGAAATAATCAAAAATAAGTAAACACATACCTGTATTAATGATATTTTTATTAGATTAAGCGGGGGTAGAATTCATTATTTCATTAATTTTGTTCTGGGAATCGGGATGTAAAACATAGAGAGGCGGATGTTGTGATAACAACCTTATGAAGAAAGTAAGACAATTTTTGAGTTCTAGAAATTCCATTCAGTTTGATCAATTAACTATTACTCTATATAGATCTTAAAAAGAGGGATTCCAATCATTATATTCATTTATAAATCATGGTATTTTTATGACATTATGGTCTATTATGGGAATGATGAGGAGTGTGATCTGTGTTTTATAATCGTTCTAGGCACCCTTCAATATCATGGAATTTATGTATCATTTTCTATGTACACATTATAGATCCAATAGATGAAAATTCTAGGTATTTTTTTCATGAAACATTGGGTTTATGTGGATCCTGAGAACATTTCTGGTTTCCTTCGAGGATCTAAAATTGTGGTGGAACCCATTCCCTACATTTATCTTACCATAACATGCAAAGGGATATGTTTTCTATTGTTATTCATGGGGTACGGGTCATGGGTGTGTGATTAAGCCAGATGATCATGTGGTGGATTATGGATTGCTCCAAATATGAACACATGAAAATAATTACCCAATACATGACCTACATTTACCTGTTGTGATACATGCCTCAAATAAATAAAACCATTATATTTTTTGGGAGATGATTGTAGTATATTCAAATCATAAGAGACTATCCTACATTTTATCATATAAATATCTAAATTTAAGGTAACATCATTGTGATGTGTAACAATATGAATTTCATTTGGATATAGTCTATACCATTGGAAAATCAAATGTGGTGGAGGATTCAATGAGAATGAATGTGATAGTACAATCTTTGAAAAAATTCTCTAATGAGTGGACTTTGATTGGAATTTTCACTTTGATGGATCTAGAGACCAAGAAACACAGTTGAGGTGTGTTCTTTGCCCGTGTTCTACTGACACATTATCATTTATTATTAATTCTCCTAGAGATTCCATGTAATAATATATTGCATAATTCTATGAGGTCTCTTAATGGTGTGGAGGTTACTGGTGAATGGTCATTGTCTCCAAAGGGAGTTATGTGATTCTCGGGTTATTTCATAGTGTCATCCTCATTGAAAAAGGTGGTGTGTAGTCCAACCACTACTGTTATGGGGTTATTCATCTGGAATCTAAAAAGATGTAATATGATGTGTGTATATAGTTATAGTGGCTAGGTATGGTGTGATATATAGCTAACATTGTATCATGGTGTTATTTTTTTCCATAGGTAAATGAAGAGCACCAAAGGCCCTCTAGTTTTCATCATCCACTTCCAATTAATACCTGGAAGTGGTAATAGATTTCTATGGATTTTAATGTTGGATTACCTTGTACTCTTATGGGATGGAATTCCATTTTTAATGTTATTGACCCTCTAACAAAATAAGCACATTTCATTATAATTTGTGATTAGGAAAAAAGTTGATGTGTTTGGTTAGTTATTTGTGCATGCATGTATGAAGATCCATGGTGTGATGTAGGTAATTAATTTTAATACAGACCACCGTTTTACTTTTTTTGGGAAGTCCATTAGAAGGAGGGGTGGGGGGTGAAAGGTCAAGTTGACCACAACATTCCATCCTCAAACAGATGGTCAAATGGAGTGGGAAAATCATATTTGAAAATACATACTTTAACATCCCATGATCTACCTAATCCATATGCCTTAAATCTTATCCTCAGTTTCCTAATTGTTTTTTAGGAAATGGATATTTTTTTATTGGTTGGTTACAATTATTGGTGAATTCTGGGATTTCTTGATCTTTCTTCCTTACCAATGTTTTTTTGCAGAATACTGGAGCTTTACATGCCATGTAACAACATCTCACGTCATGTAATGGTTATCTATGAAAGGATTGAACTGCCTACCAATGTTATGGGTACACATTTTTAGTGGTTACTACATGTTCTGATGATGTTAATACACATGTTTTAACTAGATCTTTTGGTTTTTAAGGAAAAAATTGTATGCATATTGATTGATAAAGAAACATAATAATTCTAGAAGTGTATTGGTACTACACATTGGGAATTACCATTTTTTAGGAGGAATTACAAATTTTAAAGTGTTTATGTTATTACAAAAATTAAATATGTCATGGTGTTTAACTCAGGTACACATCGTGTAACACCCTAACAATATCCAATAAAAGTAGTAGTGTGCTTCAAATTTCATCATTTACTCTTTTCCATTTCCTCTTCACTCGACCTGAGGCCCTCCCCAGATATTCTTGGAGCCTTAAAACCCTACGGGATCCCTTCCTCTAGTGTTCAATCAAGTGTTCCTTGGTGGGTCATACTGAGTAAGAATTATTCATTATTCTTTATCTTTCTCTTTGTCTTCTATCTTTGGATTTCAATGGATCATCCGAAAAATTGACGGATCATCCCCCCATGTTGTTGTATCTCGCTTTGATGTTTTGTTTCAATATCTTCTACTCCTTCTTTCTCATTGACGAGTGTCGTTTCAAGTGTCATGTTTGGAGAATTATGTTTGTGGTTCTGTCTCTATTAGCCGAATTGATTATTCTAACACCCCAATAATTAGTTTTATAATTTTAAATGAATTTGGTAAACAATGTGTTTCAATTAACAATAATGAAACATATAAATATTCATATTGAAAATCAAGATCCTTCAAATTAATAAATTTTCTAAAAAGAAAATTACTATTTTGCAGTATTATTTTCTGTATAAGAATATTTTAATATATATATATATATTAAAAAGATAATTTTTATGAAAATATTAGTTAATTAAATATTTTAAATTAATTTTAACAATATATATTGGCTATTATAAATATTTTGATAAATACTAAATCAGAAATTAATATATTCACTATTAATATGACACCCCAATAATTTAAAAATAAAGTAAATATTGAATGCATGGAACACTAAGTTTCTAAAAAATACCACTTTGTAATAACATAGAAAGTAATCATAATATTACGACCTATATGATTTTAATTTTGTAAAACGGAGCTACACTATTTCATTATTAATATATTTTGAGACTAAAAAGATCAACTTACATTTTTTGTGAATAGTAACTTGACCCTTATGAATAGTAATGCACCCTTATGAATATTAATATAACCCTTATGAATAGTAACAACACCATTGATGTTATAAATAAAATTTAGACACCTTATGAATGAAATTGATTATTTTAGAAATTAATAATTAAGTGTTTATATTTTTTGTGACTAATAAATATTTAATTACAATTTTTAAATTAATAAATTTATTTAAATAAAAATTCATTTTCATAAAATTTATTCCTAAGTAAATATTTTTTTACTATAATTTATGATGATTTAATACTACCTTAGTTAATTTTTGAATGTATTTTGAAATTAATTTTTAATTGAAATCTTTATATTTCATAAAAATAATAATTTTATTTTAAAATTATATTTTCCTTTTTATAAATTTATTTTGATAAAATGGAGTTCATTTTTGAATTTTAAATTTTGAAAAAAAACTGGTTATTTTTTATATATATTTTAAAAATACAGGATTGTTTATGATCTGTGAATTATACTAATTTATCATATATATACATTACGTGTTAAATGCACTATTCCTAGCATCATCATTGATGTCAGAACCCCTAGTTCAAATTGAAATTCCATTAATACTATTTATTGTCATTTAATCATCAATATTTCCTGTCTTATATAAAAATAACAAACTAATGATTAAAATATTATGAGAACCCTACTCTACTCCAATATAAAAACCACACACACTCCCTTATTCTCTTTAATCCTGAAAATCCATGTTCCTTAACTAAATTATGATCAAATATTAGACCAATCCCCCACCCCCATTTCCATCATCCAATGTTCTAAAAAATGTCCAAATCCTCTCCCATAATGAGGCTCTGAAAGAAGATTAATTCAAGAGGTAAATTCAACTTTTCAATTCTTTTACTTTATTTCCAAATACATTAGTTATTCTTTCTATAATCTCACATACTAATCCAAATATTTTAAAAAATCTAGTAACCTAAATGTAAATTTGTTTTAGGATTATGTAATTTATTATTATTATTACTCTTTTACCCTTCTTTAATTCTTGTAGTAAAAAAATCTGAGGTGTAAAAATTTACCACATTTTAGGATATTCGGTCTCCGATTTCTATTATGGTCTTCCATTGTGGTCATGAAACCATTATTATGGTTGAAACAAACAATAATATATATATATATATATATATACATATAGTCTTATATATTGTTATGAAATCATTTTGAACAAATTGTTTGTATTTATAATGAAAAATGAGTTCGTTGTGATTAAAAACAGCCAATTAACCAAAATGATTATCATTAAACAATTAAAATTTGATTATACAGTTCATTATGATCAATTGGAGAACTCCAACAGACTTAATGAAATGGTAATCTTCATCTCACATCAAATTTTTTAGATATTCCACATTCAGTACTACTAGTTCTGTATGGTGTATGTATAAATCTCATTGATGTTTTATGCCCGGAGTATTTTTATTTTCATGATATTAAATGTATCATTTCATGATTATTAATTTTGGGGAATACGATTCAATTGACTACAATGTTTTATGTATTTTCTACCCGAATCTCCATTTACATTCAGGATGCTCTAAATCTCTACTCGCCTCAATGAAATTATTATTTGTTAATATTTACACCTCATAAATTGTTTTTGAATGTTTTTTATATTTTTACTGATCATAATCATTATTTTTTAACGGTAGTTACAAGTTTTAATGGAATCGTTCAAAAAGATTTTTCTAAAAGGCATTCCTATTTCAATAAACTTTTCAAATTCATACCTATTTTGATATACACAATCTAATATATTTTAATTCATATATATCATTATAAAATCATAAAATTTAACAAAAAAAAATCGATTTTGGTTTATTTCTAGTTTTATGAAATTAAACATTCCATTGGCCTTTAGAATCCTTTAATATTGACCTTAATCCACACTAAAATTTTTTATTTATAATGCTGGTTTAAAAACAATTTTCAAATTATTTCATCTCAATAAGACTTTATTTAACCCTAAAATATAAATTCAATGAACATATATTTTATTTTCTTGGGAAATACAAGTTTACAATATGATTTCATTAAAAGTACATATGATATTCTAAAAAAATTCATTCAAAAGTAAAAAAGTATTTAGTATCTCACATTATCATTTATGAGATATATGCCCAGTTCACCACAAATTATCTTCTTCGGTTGAATCTAATTCCCTTTAGTATAAAATATAAATAGACTCTTTATTCTCAATATATTCTATGGGATTTTGATTTAAATGTTTCCTTGTGGTATGGGACACTTTGGAATGTTAATGGATTATTTCCTCAAGGATTTTTCAATGGTCTCATTTAAAAGTATATCCATCAATGTCAACATATATTGTTTAATCTTTTACTTCATTGAGGCTTCTATCCTATGATAACATCCACCATATTTTATTTAATGGATAATGATTTTTCTAAAAGGTGATTTTCTATCTGGAAACCATTCACCACATTATTCTGAATGGATAGATTTTTTATTTACATATTAGGTAAATTTTATTACATTTGAAATGTTATTTTCAATATGAATTAGTATGTTTTTTATGTTTATCCCCATTCATATGAATAATTAATTTTACTTAGCATTTTTTGGGTGGGTCCTGATATTGCCCCTCGGTGCATCGATATTCTTCATGAGACCAACAATGGTCTTTCTACATGGCCTTGAAAAAATATATATTTATGGTCTTGGAAAGAGGCTTTGACGGTATGGTTATGATATCCCTCATTATTAATTCCCTCATTGTAATACTAGTAATTAAAAGATCATTTAGTTATTCTACTCATAGAATAACCATCATATTCCTTTATTATAGAATATTTACTCATCTCATATTATACCCATATTATGTTCAGGTTATTTTTTAAGACAAGTGTCTTTATTTATTGATAAAGCCTAATATTAATGATTATGATATCTTCCACTATATGGAATACCCTTTCTAATAATATGATCTCATCCCTATCTTATGATTCATTTCTTCTGGACATGAAGAAGGTTAGAATTAAGGACTTGTTGGTATAATAATAGAGTTGTGGATGTTCCCCATAAAACATATATGTTGTATTTAATTTCAAGTTGTAATTTTGAACCATTATATGTATTTAGTTTTTCAAAACAACTAATCTAATCGGTCCTTTAAGATTTTATTCTTTGTAATCATGCTAATGTAATAAACTAGTGCACCATCTCGGGGCAACTGGGTTCGGGGTGTTATAGTAGGTATCAGAGGAAGTTTAGTAGAATACATGGAAAATAAAGATAGAAAATTAATATTAGAGGGAAAAGCCTTGTGGTAGATTATATGATACCCATATAAGAACATCTTATAATTTTGGTAATGAATGGATTACCTGGATATTTATAGAAAATACATCCATGTTTCTATACTACAACTAGAAATTATTCATGAATGGATGTACTTAGGAGTGAAAATCATAACAACAATTATCAGGCATGACAAGACGTATCATGGTTCAAATTTTGTTTTCCTAAATGTGCACCTAGTTCAACACTCTTGGTGGATATTCTTAGGATAATTCATATTTTTGTTAGAATCCATCCAGAAGGATTTATTCCCCTAAAGTAATAAAAGTATATAGTTCTTGTATTTTTGATGCATACCTTCCTGACATATTCAATTTAATTTTTAGAGTGTTCTAGAGTTCTTAATTTAATGAGAGAAAATATAATATATAATTGATTATAAATTCTCATTGTATAAGGAATGAGAACTTCATCAACGCACGTGATGTAATGAGTTAGAAGGACCATATCTCTAATGGTCTTAATACATAATTTCAAAAGAATATTCTCTCCCGAGTATCCTCTTTATATGAGTAAATAGTATCAAATGTTAAAAATATATATAAATAATTCATTGAGTACAATGGATTTTAAGGGAATCAAAAAAAGAAGGGGATGACAAATACAAAGATGGATAAAGGGAATAAGGGAAAGATTGGTTTTCCTGCATGTGATAACTGTGGAACGAATCATCTTGGTAATTTTTTAAGGGAATGTGAGTTTTTTAAATGTGTGGAGAAAAAGGACACCAATTTCATTATTTAATGGGTAAGAAAAAGGATTCTGATTTACAATGCTTCAAATGCAAGGAGAAAATACACCATTTGTTTCAATTTCACAATCATCAAAGGAATATACACCAAATGATGTTAATTTATAATGATGTAGTTATTATGCTACCATATAAGAATCATAATGATTAAAATTCATATTCAAAAATCTTGTAATTTCAATATTTTACTAGAAATTTACTTTTAATAAGAATTATGGAGTATATGAGGATTGTACTATAGTACTATTTCTTTACGGATTTGAGGGTGTATGATGAATTTTACCAAGGAAATGTTAATCAATATCAAGTTAAAAATCTGGAAAAATATATGGTTGAGGGAAATAAAACCCTTAATATGATCCAAGAATAGAGATATTTATTTCAAAATAATGTGATGATTTTATTTGTTCAATGAAAATTGGATATCACTTACTATCCCAGATCTATAAAATGGACTATTGATAATGATATAGAGTCTAAAACATTTTGTACAAATGTAATATAAACTAATTATTATTATGAGTAAGCATGAATGGATTCAATAAGGTTTTAATGGTAATTACCATTATTCAAGATAATTTAATCACTTGTTATTATGTGATGTTTAAGAGCCACTTAATGTTTCTTAATAAGATCATTATATAAATTTAGTGAGCTACATTCTAAAGCTTTGGATAATGATATTTTTAAAAATTTAACCATTTTGGATGTGGTTGAATTTGATTTGTAGTCAATGTTTTAGATATTATTTTACCATATAATACAACTAGTTCTATAAAATAACTGAGGAATAGTAAAAGGCACAACTAAATGATAATATTGTGTTTATAGAAACGTATCAAGTAATTATATATCATATCTAGCACTCTTCAACGGTTGTGCCTGGTCTAAATTCTAATAAAATCTCATCCCAACACCCTCCCCCGCATCCAGAATCCTTTGGCCTCCTAAAAAGACCAAATCCTCTCCCCAAAAAAGGCTCTCAAGGATGATTAATTAAAGAGGTAAATTCTTATTTTCAATTCTTGTACATCCTTTTCAAATTCCTTTGATTTATTTTCTTTACTTACCTATCCTCATCCAAATTTTATGAAAAATAAATTACCTTACATGTAAAATATTTTATTATGATTTTGAAATATGTTTTTATCAGCTCCCCTTTACCCTTATTTTATGCTAGTAGTAAAAAACACCATTCAAGATATGCTAATTTAACACATTCAAGGACGATTAGTTTTCAATTTATGTTACCATCTTAAATTATGGTCATGAAGTAATTATTATGGTTGAACCAGACTATAATAAATTTACTATTTTTCATCTATGTTTCGTGAATGTTTTTTTTACACATGGTTTGGATTTTATATACAAATGAATACATTGAGTTAAAAAACCACCAATTATCCCAAACGATTATCATTAAATAATTTATATTAAGATTAATATTCATTCCAACTTACAAAATGTAGTTTAAAACCATATAACCCAATGTATATTCACTAATAACTTATAACTATAATTCTAGACTACCATTCTCATTTCACATGATTAATTGTTCATGTATATAAGTATACCGATCATAAAACAAATGGACATGAACGGTGAAATTGAACCACATAACCCATAAAAAATTCCATGAATGAACATAATATGGTCATAATAAATAATTACATTTACATTTAGTTCTATAATTATTATTTAATGGACCTATGTTTTATAATTCAGGTCATTATGATCATCTTAGATCACTGTTGGACTTAATGTAATGGGATTCTTATCTCACTTTCATTTTGGTGAGATATTATGCATTCACTACTACTCAAAGTGTATGGTGTAGGTATACATCCCATTTATGTTAAATATTATGAATATTTCTATTTTAATGATAATAAATGTATCATTTCTTGATTATTAATTTTGGGTCATATGATTCAATTGACTACAATGTTTAATTTATTTTCAACCTGAACGACCATTTTCATTAGGTTGTTGTTATTCTCTATTCACCTAAAAGATTTTATTTTTTATTCTTACTTAATAATTATTTTTTGAATAATATATATTTGTGTACCAATCACAATCCTTCATTATTTTATGGGTATTTTATGTTTTAAAATAATCATTCAAAAAAATATTATTCTGAAATGCACCCCCAATTCAAAAACATTTGAGAATTCTTACCTATTTTGTTCTTCAGTTGATAATCTGTTTTAAGACATATTTATCTTTCTACAATCAAAAAATTTATCATGAATAATATATTTTTTATCATGTTTTTTATAAAAGAAAACATTCTATTGGACTTTAGAATTATTTATTATTTTCCTTAAACCTCACAAAATTGTTTTATTTCTAGAGCTTCTTTAAAAACCCTTTTTAAATTATTTCATCTTAATTAGACATTATATAATCCTAAAATATAATTATAATGTATTTAACTTAAATTTATATGGATATAAATCCTTATAATATGATTTCAGGACATATACAAATTATATTCCCAAAGAACTCTTCTTTCCAAAGTACAAAAAGATTCTTCTTATCTAACGTTAACTTGTATGAGATATATTCCATGTTAAACAATTATTCATTTCATTTTTTGCATGTACTAAACTTTTTTATATCATATAATGAGTCTTATTATTCTCATTATTTTATAATTTATTATCATTTTAATGTTTCATTGTGGTGTGGGACATTTTGGAATGTTGAATGAATTAATTAATCATGGATTTTTCAACTGTTTCATTTAAAAGTATCTACATCAGTGTCAACAACCATTTTTAAATATTTTACGTAATTGAGTTTTATCTCTTATGATATCATCCACCATGTTTTATTGAATATTTTATGATTACTTTGACTATGTATGTTTTATTTGGAATCCATTGACTATATTACATTGAATGGTTAGTGTTTATCTTCAATGATCGGGAAAAGTTCTTTACATTTCATATGTTAGTTTCAATATGAATGTGTATATTATTGATTTTTAACCCATTTGTATGTGGAATCCATTTATATTTATAAGTGTTGGGTGGGTCTTGCTATACCCCCTCATTGCATTGTTTTGTCTCATGAGACAAAGTAAGGTCTTGGAACATGGCCTTGACAAAATAGTTATTTATGGTCTTAGAACGAGGCCTTGATGGTGTGGTTATTATGTCCACATTTTTTCATTCCATCATTGAGAAAATAGTAATTGAAAGTTAATATGGTTACTCAACTAGTAGAATAATCATGTTAATGCTTTATTATAGAATATTTACCTCGATCATATTCCAACCATATTATGATAATGTTTACTTTTAAAGGAATGTGTTTTTAGTTATTCATTATGCATATTTTTTATTTTTTCGAAATCTTATGATATATTGCTTAACCTTAGGGAGCATTAGATTTCATCCCTTTCATATGTTTCATTTTCTCAATACATGATGAAGGTCATTAATAATGACCTGTATGGATAAACATTGATTTTTGGATGTTTCCAATAAAACAAATATATTGTATTTCATTTCATGTAGTAATGTTGAACCTATGTATGTATATAGTTTTTCAAAACTACTAAACTACTTAATAATTTTTTATTCGATTCCTTATAATCATTCCAATGTATGAAAACAATTCACCAGCTCCTAGAAACTGGGGTCAGGTTGTCACCATTATCCTTGTATTAATTTATTTTATTTCTATTATTGAATTAAATTTAATTTCTAAAATTTAATTTCCATTAAATTAATAAACCCAATTCCAACCAAACAAAATATATTGAATTTTTTTGGCACATAAATTTGTAAAATCCTAAATTCAATAAAATTGGGATTTGATTATAGAAATTGGACAATTTGAATTGTGTATTTCATGTAAAATATTCAATTTAAAATATGAATTGATTTTATGAAATTAATTGTGAAAAATATGGAATTAGTTTTGAATGGATTTCAAACATGCGAAAATTGAATAAATGGATCTTATTGAAACCTAGTGGGTTTATCTGGTGGAAATAGAATCTTTTTTATAAAAACAATTTTGGTTTCAAATGAAATGAAATGGTCATTTTTTGAAACTGAAAAATGGGATTTTTTTAAGTAGTCTTAAAATATTTTTCCTATAATGTAAGAGGGAATATAGGCCTTTGGTAGATGGAGAGTTATTTTGATACAATCTATGATATTACAATGTTCTAAAACATAATTGTGGTGGGTCACATCCCTGATGGGAGTGTGACGAGTCACCTCTAGACATAGTTAGAGGGACGTGAGTATTCTCAGTTTACTTATATCTCTTAGAGAGTGTGGAATCATATATCTGGTAAATATTATTGTACCATTAGTTATATATGAGTTATAAATTTATTCCAATGTTGTAAAAATACTTTACAATACTTTTTTGGATTTACGTACACTATTTGATGTACCTATTTAATTTAGGCCATAACTTTTGAAATATTCTATCTCTTTTAAAGTAAATCATATTCTTTAAAAGTAATTTACATCATTTTGAAACTATATTTCATGTTTTTTTTAAATAATCTATTCAAATTAAAAAAATGGAAATTTTAAATCTTGACAATGGATATTCTATTATTGGTTTTTTTATTGAGTCACTAGTGGTATCCTTTTAGGCTCAGTATCTCACCATAATTTTTATTTTGGGTTTTTTTATAATTTTTCATTCTAGGTTCGAGCATGGGGAGATGATCTATTGGTTGAATATCCCTATGCTACACCTTGTTCATTAAGAGTTGTGTCCTTATGGACATTGGGGTTGTTTCCCTTGTTTTTAGTAGTGTGGTTGTTGTACTTTTCAATTTTATACCTTGTTATATTCTAGTATCATAATCATTGGGGAGATTAATTTATATTCATTTAAACATCCTTGTGTTACATCCACTATGACTTGTGGAAAAATCACTCCAACATTCATGTTATATGATGCAAGATGCTAGTCAACATCCTTTGAGGATTAGGAATGCACTTTGAGCCATGTTAGGGCCGATCTGGTTATCGGGATACTAGGGTGACCATGTTGGTTTGGGAAAGATTGATTTCAGATAAAGTTTTTTTGGCTTGTTTCTATAAGTAATTATACATTTTTGAAATCTTTTTGGGACTTACGAGTTAGTTGGATCTCTCTCCCCAATAAACATTAAGTCTTTATGGGAAGTTAGGGAAATGAATCTTGTGGACTAGTTCTAGTATTTTCCCAATTTTTGATTTGATTGGATTGATAAAAAAATAATTGTGTCTTATATATTGGGATTTATGTTTCCCTTGTAGATAAATTTGAGTTTTTGATAAAATTTATCTCTTAATGTGGTGTAGCATCATGCCTCTAAGAATACATGTAAATTAGATCCAACAAGAATATATTATTGAACCATATCATATGAATCCTCTAGTTGACCCAAATCTAGTTGGGTTGATTATTCACACAGTCCAAGCACTCGGAAAGGCCCCGCCTACAGTCCCCATTCATGCTCCATCTAAACTCCCTCAGGGGATTTACTGAAGAATCGTTCTCAAGTGTTCCATCACTAGAAGACACTAGTTTTCCAGGGTCCACTAACCGTAATCATGATGAGGAATAGTTGAGAAATAAAATTTCATTTATTTGTTTTATTGTTGTCTACAGACATGCTCATGTTGAAGCATGCCAACTTCTTTCTAGAGGAACCAATTAGGAGATGGTTGAACATGATGGTGATAGAAGGGAAGCGTGATGGCTCAGAGGGGAAAGAATTCAAGGATCTTTTCACAGACTAGTTATATCCAATTCCAATGGTGTTAACCATTGATGTATAGTTTTGAAATCATGATAAAGCATAAAAAACCATAAATTAGTATTCTAATATCTTTTCTAAGCTGGTGTACGTCTTACTAGAGATTATATCTAACGAATGGATGAAGGCTCAAATATTTGAGATGGGGCTTCGATCCAATATTTGTTCTAAAATTTTCTATTTGATTCATCCAAATTATATTTTTCTGTTGGATAAGGTGATGATGGTTGAGTTAGGACTTTGATAGAAATTCAGGGTTAATGGAAGATGTTTTTTCTTCTAGTGGAAGCATTAGTTCCTTCAATGGAACATGGAAGCATGATGAATCACTTGGCAGTACTGAATGGGAGTGTTATTCTAGAACTCATACATTTACAAGAGGATTTTCATTGATTTTATATTAGTGAGGAATGATATGAACTTCAATGATT
Organism: Viscum album; assembly: GCA_963277665.1. Lineage (NCBI taxonomy): Eukaryota > Viridiplantae > Streptophyta > Magnoliopsida > Santalales > Viscaceae > Viscum > Viscum album. The sequence continues at coordinate 1,925,922,570 of OY728159.1, forward strand.
GTATGCTCTATGTTACCAATGAACTATAGCTCCTACAGACGATCAGGGAACATAGAAATATTATTCCATCACTTTTCCACTCCGTGATGCGGAATGAGATCATCATATCCTCATAATACAATAGGTAAATAAAATGATTATTTTATTAAACCGTTACGGTTAGAGGAATTCAGAACAAATCCTCTTCACATAGTAGAAGAGTATCTATAGGAATCTGACATGGGTCTAGTGAAAATTAGAGGTACCATTGAAATATCATCGTCATTAGTGACTGATCTATTAGATATTAGTGCATCAGAGTTTTTTTATTTCAACCAGTATTGTTAATATGATTAATCTTTTTTGAGAAACTATATTCTGTAATGGATATTACTAGTCCCCATGGTACTAATATAGAGTAGGGTCTTAAAATTCCCACTTCTATCTTCTATCATTCATATATAGAGCTTCCTTGTAGTTTTCTTATAATCAACATAAAGCCCCATTGATGTAATATTCGAGATTGATTGGATCTTTTCAAATAAAGCCTTGAGTGATTTTTATCTTCAATGGCTCTCCTTTACAGCACTAAGTGGTTCATCTTTTGTCGTCCAAAGAGATTGTGACCCATGGTCATATAGATCATTACCTTCTAATCCATATTTTGGGAAAGTGATACCAATGTATTATTTTTATATGGAGTGGGATCCAATGAGTACAGATCTCACTCCAGTCGTCATTGAGTTTCCATCCATGTTTCCATATGATTTATCTAGACGGCCACTGGTAAGCGCAGTTGAGTGCTCCATTGACATAATTACTGGTACTCAACTAGTTTCAATTCCCTCTATTGACATTTAGAAAAAACACATTAGGAGTATGTATGGACATTATGTGTACCATGCTATGCCCTTTGACCTGAATAATTCACCTTTAGTTTTCATGGATTTAATGATAAAGGTTTACCATGAGTATCTATATAATTTTTTTGTAGTATTTTTCTATGAGATTCATGTTTACTCTAAATTTGAGTAGAACCATGTGAAACATCTTAGAACAGTTTGGATTATTTTGGGAAATAACACCTTTATACCATTTTCTGAAAGTGTGATTTCCTAATTTGGGAAGTGAAATTCTTGGGAAATGTGGGGTTTGAACATGGTAATTGTATTGATCCTGAGATGGTATAAAATTTTATGACTTGGTAGAAACTATAAATATTATTTTAACTTCAATGACTCTTGGGCATAGATGGATACTACAACTGGTTTGTGTGGGACATGTCAAAGACAGCTTCCCTAATGAATGCATTAACTCGGAAAGGGGGAGGTTTTTTGGGATTGTAAATGATATATTTATTTTGTTCAGTTGAAACATATTTCTACTTCTACAATGGGGTTTATTATTATGGAGTCAGGAAAATTTATGTTATCTTTTTTGAATCTTCATGTTTGGGTTAGGGTTATGTTCTTATCAAAGGTAATCATTTTTTTGCCTTTGGATATTTTCATCATAGGCCTCACAAGAAGAATAATCCTACCCATTTCCTTGAACTCGAAGCTTTAATGCTTATGCATAAAATTTTATGGCACAACCATTACGGGGAATGGTTTTTTTGTATTCAGACCAATAAATCCTATGTTATATCTTATATATAAAATTATTTTAATCTTCTCCAATGATGTTTGGTGGGGTACCTATATCCCATCGTCTTTGACATAACTAATACACCAAGGAATTGGAACATCACTGTGGATTAATTGGGTAAGAAACCTCCAACCATGGAAGTGAAGGAATATTTATAAGAGTTGAATTTTATTGTTCTTTTCACATATTTTAATGTTGAAGTTCAAGAGAAAGGGGATGAAGTTTTTTTATACAATTTTTAGTTGAAATCTACTGTTCTCAAGTTGATTATTTAGGGACAAGAGATTAATGTTGAATTTTTAGCGTTGGATACTCTTTTTTTGATGTTTATACAATTTCCTAGTAGTCATTCTCCATGGTGGGATTATTATGTTATCATAATTGATATGTTTTTTTCATTAACAACAAGGAATGGTGTAATGGGGTATTGTCATTTTTCCTAGTGGGAAGTGTACACAGGAACCCAAAAAATGTTCTATGAAATGAAAAGTCTGTTTTCGTGGCAATGGATGAGGGGATACATTGTGGAGTTTTTGTCTCATTTATATAAATTCCAATAGGTGAAATCCATGCAACATAATCCTATGTTTTTAAGTTAGCCACTTCATGTTCCTACCTAGAAGTGGGATGATATCTCAAGGTATTTTGTGGTTGGGTTTCCATGATCCCATAAAAGGAATTATGTGATTTTTTTTTGATTGTTAGGCTAACCATTTTAGATAACTTTATACCCTTTTGAGATACATCAAATGATGAGAAGTTGAAGAATCTCTACATGAAATATATATTTTTTTAATGATGTTTCATCTGTAGTAGTCTTTTATTGAGATCCTTAGATTAATTCTCGTTTTTTGGGGCGCCCTTCCAGAGGTACATTGATCTCATGTTTGTTTGTGCATGGCCTACCATCTATAGTCTGATGGACTGGAAGATAAAGACATACATATTATTGACAATATGATTCATGCTTTTGTTCTCGACTTTGGCGGGGCATGGGATGATCAGTTGGGGATGGTTGTGTTCACTTATGAAAACAGTTACTAGTTCATGATCAAGATGTATCTTTTTGAGACCATGTATGGCTGGGAATGTAAATATCATTTGTGTTGGTCAAAGGTTGTTGAGCGTTCCCCATTTGAACAAAGCGTGTTGCATGAGAGGAAAACTAAGATTCATATGATTCATATAATAATGTTGATGAAACAAAGATGAAATAAGTCATCTATGGATTGACAACATATAGAATTAGATTATTTATATGGTGATCATGTATTCATAAATGTTTCACCCATGATGGTTCATCGATGGCTTGGGAGGCATGTGAATCTTTCTCCTCATTTTGTGGTACATTTCGAGGATGGTGAGAAGTTGGGGAATTTTTCTTACCATAAATCACTACCACTAAAACTAATTTTGATAAATAACATATTACATGTATCATAGTTGAGAGAGAATCTATCAGATACATCTCACATTTTGAGTTAGAGTGTTCTTGTGATTTCTCCTGATTTATCATTGATGGAATAGCCATTCAGAGTTGCTGATTTTGAGACTAAGGTACATCATGAGAGGATGATGCATTTGGTTAGTGTGTTATGGAAGCTTCTCTAATATATTCCAAACATGTGGTATCATGAGGCACTCATGAGAGAGCATTTTCTTCATCACTATGGAATAGAAGCTTCATTATTGGAATTTTGGGGGAAAATGTTCGAATGGTGGAGAGGCTTTAAAATCGCATTATCATTCTAACAACTAATACATATATATTTTCTTTTTTCATCTTTTCTATTATAATGGGTGGGATGTGTTTGAATTGGAATGATACCTTTAATAGTATAGCCAGTGTTTGGTTGTTTATTCATCCATAAAAGGGGTTTTCTGCAAAATACTAGAGCATTACACATCGTGTAATAGAATTAAATGTCATGTAATTGTTTTTCATGCAGGTCTGGTACTACATCATGTGATGATGGGTACATTCCATGAGTGGTCACTACAATTCATGATTAAGATAATGAACCATTCTCCTCTCGTAGAATCAGTATTTAATGAAAAATGTTGCATGTTTCAATAGTTTTGATTCATAATTATTTTACAATTTGTATTAGTATCGTATGTCATGTAATATCTATTTTAATAGAGGTGTTACAAATTTCAATTGATTTTTTCTATTATGGAAATTAAATCTATCACATCATTAATATGGACTACACGATGTGTAACGCCCTAAAAACACCATATAAAAGATATAGTGTGCTTGGAATTTTTACATTCAGCCTTCTCAAATTCCACATCCATCGACCCAAGTCCTTCCCCAAGAATTATTAGAGCCTTATAACCCTTCTATATCCATTTTTTTTTCATTAAATCAAAATTTCATTAGTGAGAGATATCCAGGTAAAAATTATTCATTTTTCATCATGTTTCTCATTTTCTTATCTCCTAGGATTTCAAGGAAATATCCTAAAAATTGACGGATCCTCTCCCCACTATGTTGGATATCTCTTCTAGGATGTGTTTCTCGATAATATACCACTTATTTTACATTGAACAATTTCATTGCGAGTGTTGGGTTTTGGGAAAAAGTAGGTGGTTCTGTCCCAATCATTTTAATTGATTATCCTTGTATTTATTGATTTATTTAAATTTATTATTTACAACCAATTGATTAAAAAAATTCAAATTAATTAATAAAACCAGATTCCAGTGAACCAAGATATTTAAAATTGTTTTACCACAGAAATTTGGAAAACCCCCAATTCTATTGTATTGGGGTGCATTCAAGGAAATTAGACAACTAAAATAGTGTTTTTGATGGATATTTTTTCAATTATGTTTTTGAATTTAATTATGGAGATGAATTGTGAAAAATATGATTTAGTTATGAATGTATTTCAAACATGTTAAATTGGATATAAAATGAATTGATATAAAATAAGTGTATTTTTTGAGGAAATTGAATATTTTTTATTAAAAACAACATTTCTGTTAAATGGAAGGAAATTGGAATTATGAAATAAAAAATTAAGATTTATTAAATTTTAACGTATAGTAAAATAAGTTTCTCACAATTAAGAGAACATGAAAACCTAATCCAGTTGGTGAGTTATTTTGAGACACTCTATGCTATTAAAACTTTCTAAAAAATACCTGTCACGAGTCACATCCCTGGTGGAGGGTGATGAGTCACCTCCCACAAGTGTTTAAGGGATAGAAGTGTACTCATTTTTTTGATATTAGACAGGGGGTTCCGAATATAATATGTGGTTAACACTATTATACATTTTGGTATATTATCATGTTTCTTGATTCATAATTTATATATAAGATATTAATATATGCTTAGGTTGTAAAACTATTGTATATGCCTTTTCTAGATTTAAATATTTTCTTAAGTAATTTTTCTATTTAAGTCATTGTTGTAGATATATTTCATCTCTTGTAATGTAAAACCTACACACTAAAAGCATTTTCCCTTAATTTTAAACTGTATAGCATGTTTTGTTAAAATATGATCTTTAAATTTCAAACCATTTTATTTGGTAAATTGAATTCATTTCTATGGATAATCTATTCAGGGCCTCTGTTATGGAGTATTTGGTGGTATCCTACTAGGATTATGATCACACCCTATTTTTACCTTTAGGTTTTTGTAGACAGTTTTTTCCAAGTTCTAGGAAGGAGAAATAATCTCATAGAGGAGCATAATGTTGTTGATCCCTGGTCATGGTGATTTGTCTCTATTAGGACATTGGGGTTGTTTTCCCGGTTTTCAGTACTTGGGTGTTTGTAAATATGTATTTTAGTCCTTGTTGGATTATAGTACCTTAATACCTGTGGAATTTTATATATATACATATTGACTTGACTATATTAATTCCACTACGTCTTTTGGAAAAATTATTCCCCTTGCACATTGTGTGATAACATGTGCTATTTTCCAACCTGTGGGGATCAAGAACACCCTTTAAGCCTTATTAGGGACATCATAATGATCAAGTTACCAGGGGTACCCAGGATCGTTCGCGACACATGATCTAGGAAGTGTGGTTTATATTGGATGATAATGGGATATCTATTGGATATTGATTTAATTTTTATATAACAATAGTTAGTAATCCTTGATTTTAATGATTCATTTTGAGGCACTTTATAGTTGGTCGTGCCAATAGCCTTTTTGTTTTCTAAGGTGAGAAATATCTCATTATTGGGGATAATAATTATGTAAGTGGAATACAATAATGTCAATATAATAATGAATTCATTTTGAACATCTCTAATTCATTATAAATATTATACATCTCAGAGGAGATAATATTTCGAGTTTTTATGGGCATCTAGGTGTTCCAAAATGTGTCAACTCATTTCAGTCACTATGATTTTGGTAAAAAATATAAGATAATTCCATGGTATGTCGGACCATTTAAAAATACTATCAAAATTGGAAAAGTATCATACATGTTTGATTTTACCTCAAATATTAAGTCAATTAATGATGTGTTTCATGTCTCTTAGTTGAAAATGTATATCCCAGATTAGTTTCATGTTTTGAATTTAGAATAGAAGGAATGAGAGCCTAATTTTTTTTGTTCTCGAATGGTCGGTAATTATTGAGGATTATTAGGATGAATTTCATCATGGGAAGTATATTAAATTTGTCTGTGTTCACAGGATTCATGGTAATTATGTTTATGATATGTGGGAGTGGAAGTCATTAGATGAGGTTGAGTATATTTTTTTATCTGATAAAACATTATAGTTACTCTATAAGGGAATAAATTTTTAATGGTCGGGATAATTTTCAAATCAATGATTTTATTTTGAGGTATTCATTTATTTATATTTGGTATTAAATTAATTCTCTAGATTCCCCGTGAGTGTTTGGTAAAAAATGAATATTTTTAGATTTGATAGAAGATGGCACATGGTTGGCGTACAGTTAGGGAAAACATTACCCCCTCTTCCAAGTAATAATGTGATCAATTTCCATTTTGGATAGTGGAAATCACTTGGTTGGCACATAGTTTATCAGACTATCTTGGCTAACCATTTGGTGTGTTTCCCATGGACAATATGTGACACACATTTTCAAAACGGTCAGGGAAAATTGTGCTAGCTAATTTTTCTACTTGTATAGGTCAATAAAAGATTGAAAATTACCTATATTCCTTATTTTATTTTAACCCTAAATAATATTCCATCTTCACCATTCCATAATCTAAAAAATGAGTGCTTCCTATATGCCTTCTAATATCTATTAAGAATCTGCTATTGGTGGTTTTGGATATAGGTATCTACAAAATCATCATGTAAGACATTTTCCCCTGTATATATCCATCTTTTACTGTTTTTCTTCCCCCATGCTTTCTTATTATCGAGTGGGTTATTCGATTTATGGAGGGTTTGATAATGTGTTTTTTGGTGAAATTTTAATGGATAATATTTAATTATTAATTAATATGGTCTTGTGGTTGTTTGAAAGTGGTTTTCCACTAGTTTCTTAATGTTTAAATTTGTGACGTTGGTTTAATTCAAGGTTTTACATTATTAGATGAGTTATTGTTTGTTGTATTAATGTTTAAATGTGCTCGTCATAATATTTTTGTGTTATAAACAACGTTTTTGAAATGATATGAGATTAAATGGTGATAAAATGAATTTTCTAAAGGAATGTGGTCTTGTTTCACTTGTTATTTATATTTTTATTGTGTGTACATGTTTTATTTATTATTTAAAAGGATAGAAATGTGTTTTTAAACAGATTTAATGGCGAGAATATGTTCAAACTATATTTATTCAATAGAAATGGGTTATCTTTCTTATTGGATTATTTAATTTTAACCTTATATGTGTATTTTATTTGATATAGTTATTTGAATCTTGTAAATAATGATATTGATGTGAATATATTTTTGAATGGAAATTTTTACAATGAAAAGGTGGGATTCAATATATGTTCTCCTTATGGTAGTTCAAAATGGGTTTCATAAATATTGAATGTTTGTGTGAAATTTATTTCAAAATGGATTTGGTGTGAGTGAAATGGAATGTCATTTTGATCTCCTCTAGTGGCCCATTCATGTGTACATTTTTGGTAGTTTACATAGATGATTTTTATCACTGAGGTATTATTTTTATAGGGTACCACTTGTTCTAGATACCTATAGGGATTTACCAACGGTTATCTCTTATGAGATGTTTGTTATTTGATATGGTGACTTCCATTGGTATATGGTTGACATTATGTATGTTAAATTATAAAAGAATCAAATTTGAGAAATGGTTTTCCTTTAAATTGATTCCTTTTGAATGATTTATTTAAAATGTATTCTTAAAAATATAACAATTTTTTTTAAATATGATTGTTAATATTTTATCTAATATTATATCATGTAATCAATTCATTTGAGAGGAATCCTACTAGTATTTGGCTCACATTCTACACAAAAAATTTGTGTCAATTTAGATATTGTTATGTATGATCTTGGTAACTGAATAATGTATGATGAAGATGGTGGATACGATTGGTAGTTTATTTAGAGTGATGACCCTTTTGTTACATTGATGTTTTTGAGATTTTATGGTGTCACCCTCCATTAGTGTAATTTCTAGTTTTGGATAATTTTTTATCCAATTGTTCTCGGGTATGAATTGGTGACCCAACACATATCCCTCCAAAAAATTATTAAAAAAAGGTAATGTTAATGATTACATGAGGTGTAATGAACTTACACAAACTATGAAATTAAAGGAAGGAAAAACATATGATCCAACATAATAATACCATGTCCAAACCATTGCATCATTTCAGAAATGACTTGAAAATATATATGTAAACCATGAATCAAGCCTAAAAGAACCTTTAAAATAGTGAATCCAAGAGGTAGTGATGTATTGAAGACCATGTGTGTTGAACAGTATCAATGCAACTCCTCAAAACCATCCTAGTAATCCCAAGGGACAACCTCCAATTTCCATGACTACAATGAAAATAAAAATTATGCAAACAACATGACATCTAGAATATCACAAAGAAAAGACCCTATAAACATTATATCACGTCTGATGGTAGAAGAAACTCAAAGGACCAATGAAACCCAAATGAAATTTTACCATTTCCTCCTAGAGCTGCAGAACATTTTCTAAACTTACACCAAATAGAGAAAGTAGTCCTGAAAAACCAACAAAAAAATATTCCCACCAATGTTGAAGATAGTCAATATCAGTGTTTTGGTCAAGCTCAAGTTATCTCTATAAAACATATGCTCAATTATATCAATAAAATCATCACCAAATATTTCATCATTACGGTATCTTAAAAAAGAAATAATTTTTGTTCTATAATATAATGGTTGATTTCTTCCTTTTACCCTTCCTCAATGTCACACATGAAATTTATATGCTTAATTATGAACTCTTTTTACTCAAACCAATGGTATGGGACCTCTTCATCTGATGAGGATGATCACTCTTATTTAGTGGATGCTACAATGGATGGATGTTCATTTAACATTGGCTGTGAAGGGATATTAATTTCCTTCATTCGAAGCCCTAAGGATCTGGTGATGATGGTTCTCTCCAACATGGACTAATCAATGCATTTTTAGGGCTTCTTAGGATGCAGACTAATAATACCATACATATTTTCAATAGGTTTCATACCATTCTTGGAACTCGAGTGTAGATAAGAATCATAAATTTCATTTGATTTCTCATTATTATCATAATTAAAATCAAAAAAAATGAGTGAATCTCATGTACTCTCTCATGATTATCTAGAAAAGGACTTGAATTGCCTACAAGAGGATCATCATTCTTGGCAGCATCCACAAACCCAAATAAAGAATCAAATTGGCACTGAGGCTATGCTATAAAGAATATAGGGTAGAAAAATACATAAGTAGGAACATAGAACTACGGGGTTCAGCGTGCTCCTCAAGAGGCCTTCTCTCTTTCTCAATCTAGAACAATATCCATTTACATTGTGGCAGTTTCCAAATAAAAATACTTCTCATGGGGTCGTTCCCAGAACCACAGTCTCCAAGGGAATTTCCATGATGTAGGAAATTTGAGTAGTAGATAGGTACATTTTCATAAACCACTCCTTGAATTTAACCATCATTTCCATTTTAAATAAAAATTACTAAAGGTGGGTGTTGCGTAAGATCATCCTCCATGCACACACACATGAAACCAATAGTCGTGTTTGGTTTTTTGTAGTAGAGTCCTACTTAATGGGATAAACTATAATTTTAGAGATGGGGATGAGGAAAATTTGTTTGAAGAAATGAAATAGAAGACTTGGGAACCCAAACCTAATAGAGGAAATCTGGGCTTCAACGTAAAAATCAATCACATGGGAGCACAAAAGGATTTTAATCACACAACCACCAAATCTCTATCAACCCCTTCACCAAAGATGATAGCAGTCATATTTAGAGGAGAATAAAATCACACTATTCAGTGATTTGATCATGCAATGTTCAAAATAAATAAATCCCATTGATTAGAATGTTTTATGGAAGAAGAATACTGAGATATGTTTCTTTAAAATTTTACCAACAAGGAAAAATCTGAGATCATAAGAGGAAATATGAACCTCTTCCATCGTAAATGAAATGGCTGGATGGACTCTATGGAAATAATAATTCTGATGAAAGGAATCAGCGAGTGTCAGAGATACAATAGGGGAATTGGATCTAGAATTATTTGATGCTACATCATTGAAGCTTCTTGAGTCTCATCATCAGTGTGCATCACCCTCTCTCGGCTGCGCATTATTGTCTCTTCGTCACACCATCTCAAACCCTTATGACATCTTAAAATTCAGATAACTTGTTTTTTTAAATGAAGAATTTGATTATTTTTTATCTTCTTTCATTATGAATATTTTTCCTGTGATGATTTTAAATTCATGTTGTTTTCTATGGTTGTAAAATTGGGTGAAATCATTCCAATTTTTTTATAACCACACTATGTATTCTGGCCCTTGGAAATTGGGAATGATCTTCAGAAATTATCTCAGAACGGGTTGGGTCTCTAGATGGTTGGATCATATGCACAGTTCATGAAAATCATGGTATAAAATATTACACCAATCCCCTTAATCTATCATCAGTCGATCTTATTGTGATAAAAAATGAAATGCATGAGATTCTTGATCATATATAAGGGTGAAAATTAGTATGTTTTGTTCAGGTTAATAATTCCACAAAATCATTTATATTTGACCTTATGATGAATTGAAATATATTTCGTAGATTATAAATGGATGATTAAAACATTATACATTAAAATAAGCTAGATAAAGTGACATTTATGGTGTTACAAATTTTCATTACCAAAATATGTTTTCGATGAGGTAAATTATGAAATAGTAGTTATGATTAACAATTTTGGGTGATAAATATGGTGTGGATGATAACTAAATAACATTTTAATGATGGGGTTCCGCATTAATATATTATATCATAGCAGTTAATAATGTTATGGTTTAGCTTAAATAAATTATCTAATGAATAATGTCAATAATGTTTCAAGAGAGAATGTTCACTCTATAGAATATTATCTAAATAGGATGAGGACTAATACTAATAAATTGATACATATCAAATGTATTTTTATTGGAAAATGGAAGATTAATGGAGATTCAATCTCATGAGGCATAATGATAGAATTTGGAAAGAATGGTTATGGCCATGAATGGATATAAATCTCAAGGGTCTATGCTATAATGAATTTTTTATATATCTAGGGAATAAAAATGTATATGGGGGGAATATATGAATGTATGATTTCAATAAAATCATGAGTGTTAAACAACTTAAGGGTATGAGAATTAATTTTTTTTTCATACCATAGGGAACATGTGTTATCCATGGAGATGAATAGTTTACAGTCAAGTAGCATACCCCTTGAGGATGTCTGAAATTTAATATCATGGAGCCCAATCATTGGGTTCTTAAATGTATGATGTCCTCAATGTAAAACTATGGCAATTTTGATTTCATAATTAAAAATTCTTTGATAAACACAATTTTTTATGTAATTCAAATGCAATTATAAAAATCCCATGACATATCAATATATAGATGAAGGTAATAATTTATAAAATATGGAGATGCCTGATGTTACATTCACATAGGATATAGAGTGGGGGTCATAGTTTCCCCATATAACATTATGGAAATTTAACGTCGAAGAATAATTTGATGACAATTATAAAATTCATGAATACTCATTGATATGAATGTAAAATTATGCTTTATGATCATTGGATCATGGGGGAGGCATCTGATAATTCATGTGTCACAATAAAGGAAATATACTCCCAAAATGATTTCAAATTACAATGAAACTAAATACAATAATACCGTGAGATTTATTGAATTTTTTTTATTTTATTTAATATATATCATATTTTTCGATACGCCCATCACTGCGTTTAGTGTCTATCACATGAAATTACGTGTTTACCTTCTGTTACACGCAACAATGATTGTAAAAAATGTAATATACTATAGAAATATTAGTATTTAACATGATAGTTAACAATATGATAATATTATAGAATGGATGAATATGAAAAAATAAATTAATAAAATATATGTTCTACACAAAAAATTATTAAATTAATACTCTGGTGAATTATTATTTAAAAATTATAATAATAAACTATTTGAAAATATCAAAATCATTTTTATGACGATATTTTTTATGGATATAGAAGTATTTTAACTTACTAAATTAGTGAAAAAAAAATTATTCTTGTAATTAAATTTATATATTTTAGAAATTCAATAAAATTTTTAACACTGAACTTATTTTTTCTCCACATATGGGATAAAAATTAATCATATTTTCCAAATAAAACCAATATTTATCTAAAATGATTTTTAAAAACTTTTGTGGGAACATTTTATAAAAAATTAAATTTTTTCTAAATTATTTTCATAAATAAATATTATTCATAGGAATCATTATATAAATTTTATCTTTGAGATAATTATTGAGTGTTTTATGAGAGGGTAAATATTTTGCAGAATATTGAAATGTAGGGGTTTTATTCTGAAGTGTCATCTGGTTTAAATATATTGATGAACATAACAATTATGCTAAATTTTTTAAAAGACTAATTAGTTTAAATAAGTATATACTATCCCATATTATTTAATTTTAGTTCATATCATTTTGAATCTAGATATCAAAATTTATAAAATGTTTCCACAAGTTCTCTTTGAAATCCATCATTCTCGTCTCATCCATGGGATTAATATAAAATTGTATTTCAATACGTATGTGAATGGAATTTAGAAAAATAGTCACCATATTTTTAATTTTAAAATTTTCAATAATATAAGTAAATTAAACTTTAGACCATATGATAAGTAAATACATTTATTATAATTTTCAAATTAATAGGTAAAAATAGGTTTACAGGGAGTTTTAAGTAAAAATATTACTAATAAAATGACACAAAAATTATGAAACAATGATTTTATGACCATAAATTGACCTTATATATTCTATAATCCAAATTTTAACAAATTTAAACCCTTTTTCATGTTATATATATGAGAAAACACTTCTATTATCAAAAAAATGTGTGCAACTCACCGAACTTATAAAAGGACTCACCTTTTTATATCCTCTTCTCAATTTCACAATAGATTTGTTTGTAAAATCCATATATTTAATTTTCTTACATATTACCCTCCTCTCAATAAATAATATTAATTTTTATGATATATCCAAACTATGAGGCCTTTCAGTTCAAATCTAAATTTGTTTTTTGAAAAGATGTAATGTCCCTAATCACGCATTTTATATTTTTTATTCATCCACCGAATTAAAATTTAATTCTATCACACATATATGATAATTTAATTATAATTCAAATACATAGGTGTTATTATATATGTTTCATAACATATATAATTCTCTTATTCTAATAAATGGGTCTCTAAATTATCAATCATGTGTATGTCAGACAACCATCTCGTGAACTAATATTATTAATTTTCGGTAACACATATAAAAGATGTATATAATGATGAAAATACATTTTATATATAATAATTTTTATATTATTCTTCTTCTATAATAATTTTATCTAATATTCCTTCTTACATTTTATTCTATGGGAATACGATCACATCATTCGTGTGTTTGACAGATAACCAGCTTACAATGTGAGGTGATGTGTCGACCCATTAAATTGAATGTAATAAGTATTCCTATAATGAAAATATGTTATAAATATTACATAAAAATGGTATATTACGTGTAATAGTTTTTTAATGTTTCTATCTATCAATAAATCTAGACTATGAAACAATATTCTTGAGTACATGTGACCAACTATCTCCAGGAACGATGTATTTCATTATATTCAAATATTATTTGTGAATTAATATAAATATTATTGTTATAAATATTATATATATATATATATAATTTTAATCATTATGGATATGATGTAACCAGTATTTGTATAATAAGATAAAAATAGAAAACCAAAATAATAATGAAAAAAAAATCGGTTATTACATGAAACATGATTTAAAAAAATAATTTTTAATAAATGGCTAATAAATGGTCACAAGTAAATTATATATGGAATAATATATATAATTATGATTCTGAAATAAATTTTCAATAACCACATATTAATTATATCATAGGATAAAATTTCTTATATGGAACTGAAGAGTCATCGAAATGGGTTTTCTATGACATATTTATTTTCAATGAGAAAAATTCCATATTTATAACACCTAGAATTGACATTAATATATTTTACATCATTTTATATGAAAATCCATTGTAATAAAAACAATTCATGAGGGCCCTAATATTTTAATGTCTTTGGAATCATTAAAAACATTTCACCTAGGTGAAGGATCTTCAATATCTCTAATAAGTACCTACGCCTTTAATACATTTACCAAAAACCATTCTACATAAATTGGGGAATGGGAACATAAAAAATGGTTGAGATAAAATACTCTGTAATGGTAAATAAGGGGGATATTTAATCATAATTATGTGAATAGGGGTATAATAACATGATCATGAAAATAGAGCAACATACCAGGCATATCAAATAACATATGCATGAATCCTAGTATAAATCATGGTTGTTTGTAAGACATGAATCATAATGAAATATATAACATAATCCATAAATGATTACTATAGGAAGAAAACATGAAATTTTTGCTGAAAGAAATGAATATAATAGGATTTTTATATTAGTAAGGGCATCACTTCCATGCATATCTTTGTGGACAATATCTTTTACTAAATGTTATCCACACCCCTTCCAGGCATGATTTACTGAATAGAGTTCTCCCATCATTCATGACCCATATTACTAAACCGAGTTCAAACTTTTTTCACCAATTTATTATTGAACCATGTTCATTTATCATTCCGTCCATCTCTGTATAGTGAGATATAAATAATTTCACAATAAATTAGATAGAGATATAAGCCTCACCCATATTATAATGAAGTCAGACATTTTAGTTCAAAAAATCATAAACAATCATACCATAAACAATGAAATAAAATGAGTATCATACACATGTAAACATATCATTATATATGAAAAAATATATGGGTTTGATAACCATTTCATTTAATTTATAACAGATGAAATAGAAATGGATTTCACAAACATATAACTTGTGAATAAAAAAATATTTCAAAAACATACAACCCATGAAAGAGAAATAGATTTCATAAACATATAACCAATAAAATAGAAATGGATTTTATAATCATAAAACCTGTGAAAAGGAAATAAATTTCATAAAAATATAACCCGTGATGGAGAAACCGGTTTTAAAAAGACCTTGACATTTAACATAACACATTCATAGAAGTAATATGAATGGATCCTTTAGATCATTTCATATAAGGGCATGAGAAAAATCAAAAAAATTCTTCTGAGATGGAAAATAATATTGAAATATCTTTCAACAATGTTTCATGATGAAAATTTCTTTTCTTCATTGAAAAATGCTTTTTATTGTATAAAACCATTTGAATATAATTTTTTTATAAAATACTATAAAACTTATAAATAATAATTGAAATAATTTTTAAAACTATTTTCATTGAAAACATATTCAATAATATTCAATACATTTTAAAAACAATTTTAAATGAAAGTCATTAAAAATCTGTAAAAAAACTCAAAATTTTTTGAAAAAAATTTTACAGAAAAACATATAATAAATCATCACAACGTTTCAAAACCAATTTAATTGAAAATAATTTGAAAACATATAACAATTTGGAAAAACATTTAATGTAATAAATTATAAAATAATATTCCAAAAAATTTTAAAAACATTTTCATTGAAAATAATTTCATATCTAATAAAATAAGCTCGAAACAATTTTGAAAAAGTATTTCACTACAAACACAAAAAAGAAGCATGATTTTTTTGAAAACCATTTCCTTTAAAATCACTATTATAAAAATTCATAAAAATTAACCATTAAATATGAAAATAAAGTTTCAATGTGTTGATGGGTGATAATTCTATATCTGTTATATGAGGTAAAATGTGAACAATCCTTTTGAATGATAACTTGTTTAGAAAATTTTTTTGTTAGGAACGAAATAAAAATATTCATTTAAAAAAATTTAAAAGAAAAAGGGAAAAATTTTATCATAATAATCATTCAAAAATTGTAAAATATTCTTCGTAACACTTTTTGTAAAACATGATTTTAATGGAACATATATTTCCAACTGAAGAGAAGTAAATTTCGAGCTTTCTTGAAAACAGAATATTAATTATATTATATACCAAAAATTTGTAGACATGGTACAAAAATATTAATAAATAATTAATAAACATATGAGCATAAATTACATGAATTATCTTGGGATATGGATCATAATACTTCATTAATGTAATCATCAATATAAATAATATAGAATTTTAATAAGATTATATTAGTAATGTATTATAACATTGTATCATGTGATCATACACTCTATGTTAAAAAATTAAATTTAATGATGATTAAAATAACATTATAATAAGTAAATTCATTATATATCATTTAATATTGAATTATATAAACATCGAAAATATTTTTTTTCATAACAAAGCATGATTCTAAATTAGGGAAATTTGAGACAAAACTATTTCACTGATTTGGTATCATTTTAAAATTATACCCCATGAAAGGAAGATCATTAAATGGATATGTCAGTACTAATAAATTTAGTTATAATATAAATTAAAAAAATCATGGGTTGTTCATACAACATATAAATGGAATGTGGGGTGATCATAGCATGTAACTCACAAACAAAATTTGAGGACAGCTCCCCTGACCTTGTGTTAGGTTTCTCTCCATACCCTTTCAAACCACCTATATAATAAATATATTTTTTTTATTAATAATTTAAATAACCATATTATTATATCTAATACCATACATGGTTTTATTATGACTTTATATGTCCCACTTTTTATCAATATTATGTTAAGGATTCACTTCGGGTAATAATCTCATTATTTTTCATATGTGTATTAATTTTCTATATTGTTGGTCCTTGTAAATATACGATGATTCATGTATGTAAACCATGATATAAATTTCGAGTATAAATTATATATTTTTTATAATAATCCATTATAATGACATATATTTTACGGAATACATCATTCATGGATATGGTAGGTCTTACATAAGAACAAATGTAATTTCTGTTTAATTGTTATGTTGATAAAAACAAAGTAAGTGAAATTTCTTTAAATATATATATCCATTAAAATATATTAATTATTATATATATATATATATTCTATATATTCATTAAATTAATCCTTATTACATTCCATGTAGTATGTGAATGAATTAAATAGCGTTGAGGGGGTGGTAGTACACACTTCCTCAAACAAAATTATTGTATTTACACAAAATTAAAAGAAAAACTATATGTTCTTCTCCACACATGTAAACATTATATTCATTACACATTATATGGAGGTGTGTGAATGTGAATGTCAACCCATTTTCTTTAAAAAAATCTTTGTATATTTATGATACTATATTTTTTTATAACTTCAGGGAATAAAGAGTGTGTAGTTGGTGGTTAAGTAAAATAAAACGGAGAGCCTAAGCGAAGACGTTACATCTTAATCGGGAAACTCAATCTGTTTTTTTCCAAAAGGTTTACTTGCATTTAATTCTGAAAAATATAATGATTCTAGTGTTAAAGAAGGTATTTTGGGTAGTTTATGAAGTATATATTTACCTATCCAAAGAGGTTTGATCGGTGTGAGGATGTTAGATTGGTGATGGTGTTTTATAGGTATAGAAAAGCACTCACTTGGAATTATTTAATACATGTTAGTGGAAAATGTGTTATTACCTAAAAAAAAAAAAATCTAAATAAAATATCTAATTTTCATGGAATAAATATGGACAAAAATGTTTTTTTCAAAATTTTATAGGACATCTGACCTCATAAGATTGGGGATTAGTCCCTAATTAAGGTTAATTTGACATTAATAATTGTTATTAATTTTAGTCACATTTTCTAATAATTTTTTTTTAAATAAAATTGATATAGTTATACTCCAAATATTATAATTAATAACAAAGATATGTTTTTTTTCAATATTTAAGTTACAAAATACAAAAATTAACAGTAATTCTAACCCTATTGTTGGGATTAAATTACATGTTTTTTAAGTAGAAAGAATATCAAAAGTTCATAATGTTTTTATAATCAATTTCAAAGTTAAATTGATTATGATTACCTATTTTTTTTAATATATGTATAATTGATCTATTTTTTCCTTGAAAAAAATTATAATATAATTTATTATAAATAATTATTTAATAATAAAAGGAAATTTTTAACTACAAATCAGCATTTGTCACAATTCATCAAAAACTGAAGTATTTAGGGAAATCCCAAAATCATACCATATGATAATATAGAAACTATAAGATAAAATATGAATATTATTTTTTAAAAATAATTTTAAATTTTTTCCAAAATTTATGTTATTATTAAAAGCATTTCATTTAAGAAAATAGTATTTTAGACGTAAAAGTACATTACCAAAAATCATATATTAATGTAAAAATAATTTTTTACATTTGAAAATTTTTGAAAAATATTGGATTTCTTGTTATTACTGTTAATATAACTATTTTTTACTACTCTATAATAATTATCTCAAATAAATTATTATAATAATAAATGATGTTTCATAGAAACATATGTGTCATGCATAATATATGCTATGTTGGTGTTGTGGGTAGCGCAATCCAAGTCGGTATTTCATATACCTCAAACCAAGTTAGTATTGCATGAAACACAGGCCATGTCGGTGTCAAGAGAAAGGACTTTTTGACTTAGTTTTTTAATATATATATATAATTATATATATATATAATTATAAGTATATATATATAATTATAAAGAACTATTTCTTGTGTCATGTGAAATAAAATATATCAAAAAGATAAATTACTTCAAAAAATAATAGTTCACAAAGTCTCATGGTTTTACATTTTACCCCCCTTAAAATTAATTTATCCCCTGAAATTCATCTTGGTTGTCAATGGTTTAATACTTAAATGTTTCATTAATAGAAACCAAAATTGAAAAAGTTGATAATATAACATTCCTTTCAAGGAAATGTTAGGACCATAACGGTTACACAATAACATATAACTTGCTTTCCAAATAGGATAACATAGTTTGGGTGTGAATATTGGACATGGAGGAAATAAGTATATGTTTTTAAGGAGTCATTAAGTTCATAAATCCCAAACAAGTGAATCATTATTGAAATGTTGAGGGCTTCAAATTCATAAATGTCTTATGATTTAAAAGGCCATTGGGTCCCAAAATTATGGTATTAATACAAATAATTTTCTTTTGATCATTGTCATAAAATTGAGAAATTATTTTTAAAAAAATTATAGATGGAAATATACTTACATGACATATTTCTATACAGAAAATTTTATTCTTTAATTTTGATTTTTTGAATTTATAATTCATTAATTAGTTCGTGTAATGGACATCAAGAAACTAACTTTTATGATTAATGTGAATAAAATTCACATTTAGCATATCTTAAGGCTCATAAAATAAAAAAATTTATAATTATTTACCTATAACTATTCTTAAAGTTGAATATGGTTAATACATTAATCTGTAAACATAAAATTTCACACTATTGTTACTTCATAATTAATTATTCATTGAAAATAATTATACATTAACATGCATAAAATGGTATATTCCATAAATCCCTTTTGGAAAATATGTATGCTTATATATTCAATAGATTAAAGGATGTATTCCATAAATCAAAAAATATTTAAAAATCATCCACTATAGTATGAAATTCTTGTCACCATGCCATTAATTAGTTCCAAGGTAATGAGTACCATTTGATATACTTTTTAATATCACATATATCTATAACAATAACCATTAAAATAAAATAAGGATGATATTAAGTGTTACATTTCCCTAAATCATGTGTTTTCTGTGGACATCATCATCCCATTGTATCACTTTTCTATTTCATCAGAACCATTAAATAAGTTTATATAAATCCATTGAAAAAAATATAAATTGATAAATCCATATATATTTATCCTTTCATATATAATAATTCTGGAACACATAAAAGCTTTTATTATTTCCAATCATCATTATTTCATTGATATGGATACATCATCCTATAATATAATACCTATTTCCTTTCAGTTTTTATCTATAGTTTTTTCATCATTAGCAATGTAACAATTACTCACACCACCTTGTTATTTCCTATTATGATCATTCATTGCGGGACATTAAGTTCAATAATGAACAATAACTCTACACATAAAACACATAACTGTCAATGAAGTCTTAGGGAGTCACATATTTTAATCCATTTAGTTAATTGAACCATTTTTTCCATTGTAATCACATTCTTTGTGTCCCTCTTTTCATTATTAAAAACAACTTCTGGTTCATCTTAGAAAATCACTTAGGTGATTCTTTCCGTATTCATGATATAGTGGAAAACAAATATTCTTTCATCCATGGACTATTTTACCCAAACTCTCATCAAATACCTTCTTTATCTTCCTTGGGGAGTCTCGAGTTGGTGGAGTAATATGTTGTTAATCATGTTCCAGGAAAACTCAATATTCTTGTTCACAACATCTCTTACTCCAATGATCATCCCAATTGACTTCTCATCTAAAAATCATACCGCATATTCTACTTTATTCAAGTTCCTTCCATTTCCATCTAGTGTCTAAAACTTGAATCATAGGGTGTGAATTACTTATAATAGTCGAAAACCACATAGTAATGATAAGATTTACCTATAGGGTGTCAATATCATGAAAACATCCTTAAACAATGACACCTTAGGTTCATCCTTGGTTATTTATAGACAAATTATATTTAAAAACATCTTGATGGTCCCTGAAAACATTGAGAATTCCTATAGATCATCTATCGAGAGTGTAAAACTAGGTGTGCTGCAATGCCTGTTGTCTTGTACCTGATTACCCTGAGTCAAGCCTATGATATATTTTCATATTTTCACCCCTAGATATATCTATATTTGAACGACAACCACTTGTTATATCCAGATAGGAATTTATTACTAATAAACCACATATTATATCCTTCACCTAAATTCTTGGACATTTTCTACAACGTTAATAATCCCTTACACTTATCCTTAGAGAAATCCCCATATATACCCATAGAAATATACATTTTGATATCACTAAAAATTTCACATCATATTTTCCTAATGTTTAATAATCCCTTCTTTTGATACCAACTATAGAAACCTGGACACGACATACAAGGATATAACAACATTTTAGATGAATATTCTGTATAATAATGAATATATATCTAAAGACGATAATTGTTTAGTATATTTGGAAACCTTGAACCAAAATATTCTATCATGGTGAATGATCTTTAGCATCTCCCATAAAGACCTCCACCTTTATTACTAATATATAAAATCAATATTCATAACTAGAGTAAAGGAAATATAAGAAATGGGTGTGATCAAATTTTTAGTAAATGTAAATATGGGAGATATGTAAGAATTATTATCAGGATTGGGTATGAGAACATGATCATAAAAATATAATATCATACCATATATATCAAACATTATATACATGAATCATGGCATAAAAAATTAATGTTCGTAAGACTTCAATCATAATAAAATAAAAACATAATTCATGAAAGCATAACATGGGAATTAATCATATAATTGTGGTAGAAACATTACCATATAAAATAATTTCCATTGTAAACAAGGGATCACTACCTACACCATATTTATGCTAATGTTTCTTTACTAAATCAGGTTCGCACCCCATTCATGAGTTGTATTACTAAACAGAGTTCACTCCTTGTTCTAGCCCTGTATTAATGAACTGAGTTCAGCCTTCTTTCTAGACCTGTATCACTAAAACGAGTTCATTTCCAATTTTAGTCTTATCTGTATCATGACAAATAATAATTACCTAATGAATTTGAGGAAGATACATGTACCACCCATCTCATAATTGAATCATATATACATGATCCAAAAAATCATTAATAGTAAAATTGTATCCCAGGGAACAAATTAGGTATCATAAACATATCATAACCTATGGGATAAGATATATATTTCAAAAACATTACATCTAAATCATAACTTGTGAAAGAGAAAAATATTTAATAAACTTACAAACCAAAATATTAAATGGATTTCATAAACATATAACCCATGCAACAAAAACAATTTTCATAAACATATATCCCATTATAGAGGGACAAATTTCATGAACATATAACCCCCGAAATAGAAATGGATTTAATAAAAATATAACCCATGAAAGAGAAAAGGGTTTGATAAAGACCGTGAAATTTACTATAACCCATTTATTGAAATAATATGAATAGAACCATTGTATCATTTCCTAGAATGGAATGAGAATCATCAATAGATTTTATAAGTGATGGAAAATAACATTTAAATAACTTATAAATATGTTTCTTGAGGAAAATATCTATTCTACATTGAATAAGGATTTTCAATTCATGGAATCATTTGATTATCATTTTCATAGGAAATACCATGAAATAATATAAAGAAGAATTAAAATCATTTGGAAAACCATATTCCATGAATTCTTATTAAATAGAATTCAAAACCTTTCAAAAATGATTCTCATTAAAAAAACATAGAAAAATTATAAATATATCAAAAAAATGTATTCAAAACATTATTAAGTGAAAAAATATGGTTGAAGCTTCAAAATGATTAGAAAATCATTTATTCGAAAATTATTTGAAAAAATAATAATCATTTTTAAAACCTTTTTCCATGTAAACTTATAAAATAATATTCCAATATTTTTAAAAATATATTTATTTTAAACAATTTGAAAACATATAATATAATCATGAAAAACATTTTGAAAATAAGTTTCCTTAAAAATTTATTAACGAAGCACGAAAAAATTTGGCAATCAATATAATTAAAAGTATCATTTCAAAAAAATCAAAAAAATTAACCATTAAACATGAAAATAAATCGTCGAAGGATTTATGGTGGATAAATCCATACATTATGTATAAAGTAAAAAGAACATTTTTTTCACAATAAAAATGATAGAAAAATTACTCATTAATAAATAGACAATAATAATAATTTGAAAACATTGGAAGAGGTCAAAAATTGTAAAAAATTATATTAATGATCATATTATAACATTAAAATATTCTTGGTAACCTGTTGTGGGAAAAATAATTTTAATGGAATATAGACTTCTAAAAAAATAAATGGTAGAGACCTGAATTCATAAAAAAAAATTAATAACTATTTCACATACCAAATAGATAAATAAATGGCACCAATATATGAATAAATATATAACAAAAACACAATAAAAAAATTCATGAATGTTCTTGAGATATGATATATAATATATTATAAAAGTAAGAATAAAAATAAACAATATTGAAAAGTGATAATATTTTCTCAAAAAAACTATTATAATTTGATAAATTGAAATCATAAATTCCATATAAGAAAATGAAATTGAATAAAGTGAAAAAATTCATGAAGAGATGGAAATTCACGATATTACATTTAAAATGAAATTATATACCCATTGAACATAATTTAGTTGGATAACAAAGAACGAGTCTCAAAAAATGAAAATTGAAACAAAAATAAATCCCTAATTTGGTAAATTTTCAATCATATACCCCATGAAAAAATATCATGAAATGTATTTGTGATTACCCATAAATTTTTTATAACATATTTAAAATGCAATCATTTTAAGTACATACACCACACAAAAGGAAAGGGTGGTGAAATAGCATGTATCTCAGAGAAATAAAATGTGAGATAAAATAACATTATGTTGTGTCTTAACTCTCACCGTACTCATTAAAAACACATGTATAATAAAAAAATATAGTATAAATATTTTTGAGAAACATATTCTTATATCTAATACCATATATGGTTTTATTATTTCCTTATACTACCCACTTGTTAAGCATCCTATATTAAGGATTCCTTTCGGGTAATATTCATTTTTTTCATAGGTGTCTTAATTTGTAATATTTTTTGTCCTTATACATATATCATGATTCCAGAATATAATCTATGATATAAATATGATTTATATACATTATATGTGTATTATAAAAATATATTAAATATATACTTATGAATCACAATACACTATGAATGGAGACATTAAGGAGTACGTACACATGAATGCTATTTCTGTTTATTTTTAATGTTGAGATAAATAAATTAAGAGATATATATGTATAAATTTTTATAAATATATAATTAATTTAGTATCAATATTATATCATATATATATATATATATTTTTAAATACCCCAACCCATTTTCCATGAGTCAGTTCTTTATTACATTATATTGGCATAATTACAAGAAATTTTTATCTAGAAGGATAAAATAGTTTACTATATTTTTTAAATCAATATACATACATATTCTCAACATTACAACTTGAAATGATATAAAACATATATGTTTTATGGGGAGCATCCACAACAATAAGATTATCATTATAGGCCATTCATAATAAACTTATTCAAGTCCAAAATAATGAACTATTTGAAAGGGGTGTGATCATATTCTCAGAAAGGGTAAATAATTCAATATAATATATCATAAACATAAACATTAGGCATCGTAAATCATTGAAAAAACAGGCCTTTAAAAATAATAAACCTGAACAGATTATGTATGGAATATGAGTTGAGTAAATATTTCTAAAAAAAATAATGATGGGTATTCTACCCATCAAATAACCCATTGAACTATAAATTTATATATTCAAAATGATAGAAATTCATATGTCTTACATTATGAAACATACCATTAAGGCCCCAACAAATACATCTAAAAATGATTAATGCCTCAGCCAAAACCGTATCTAAAAATTGGCATCTCTTTGACCAAGTCCATATATATTTTTCTCAAGAGACTTATGGATGTATTGAAGGGGATAAATAAGTCCCCACCAATCACATGATAAATCCAATGCATTACTCATATGAACATGTATAAACAATGAAAACATATGAAATATAAATAACTTTCCCCAGACATTAAGCGTAAACACCAAACATTTAGAGTAAATTGATGAATGGTTTTATGATATCACATCAACATTCAAACTACTAATAATCCATTAAATTAAATATCCAAGATGATATCATAAAATTTTAATCCCAATAATACACAACAATCAACTAGAGTGTGGAAATAGATGAAGACACTCTTATAAAATCATTGAGTAATTCTTGAGATAAATACTCTTTTACTTTGAGATGATAAGTACTTTTGTAAAAATTATTTTATAATATTAAAAGTGAATTAATATGTTATTGTAATATTAAAATTATTTATTATTAAATTTTAATGGTTGATAAAAATTGATTATAGTGTTAGCTTTAAAATAGGTAAAAATTTCAGAAATTCCCTAGAACCAGGACTGTATTTCATGAAATTTTTTGGAACGATCATTTTAAAACATATAACTCTCCATAAATAAAATGTATTATTATGGTGGGAAGACATATATAGAACATTAAAACATAAATTATGTGGAAAAAATATTAATGGATATAAATTTAAATTAGGTAAGTAAATAATAAATGTAACCTGAATGAAAATGGAGGTTCGGGTTGAAAAACACTTACCTTATGTCTGAAGGTGTTCCTCACTAGATCATAATGACCTGAATAATAAAATTTAGGTTCATTAATTAATTAATGCTGAACCTCATATACATTAAATTGATTTAGTATAACCTTTTTTACTTTCATTCATTTTCTTTTGATTGGTTAAGTGATTTGATTTCTTTTTTTTGGAGCATTTTCTTCATTGGTTTTCATGACCGGTTAATATATATTAATTTATGGATAAACATTATGAATGAGAATGGTTGTAAAGAATAAAATTTTTATGATATTAGTGATGAAATATATGATCAAATGGATATAAAATTAATTTGTTTATTAGGAGTTAAGATGAATCGTTATATAAAAAACAATGACAATTGTTTGGGTTAATTGGCTATTCTTTAAAATAGTGAACTCCTTTTAATTTATAAGTTACTATCATACATAAAAAAGGATAACATAACTTTAAATAAGTTATAATACATATATTATAGTTTTTTTCAACCATCTAAATTGTCTCATAACCTAAGTTGATGATGGTAATAAAAATTTAAATGCCATAATTCGTTAATACGATAAATTAACGCATCTCAAATGGTGTTTTTATTTATAATATAAATGAATGGGATAGGAGATATAATGAATAATTGTTCCTTTATCAAGAAGAAATTATATTTCATTTCATTTACTAGAGTTATGGAATGATTTGGATGAATGAAGGTGAAGAAAACGAAATGAAAGGAACTTGAAATAAAAGAAATGAAAAGAGGAATTTTCCTCTTGAAGGGTTTTTCCCGGATATCCTCTTCAGGGGAATTTTTTTGTATTTTTATGAGGCCAAGGGACACTATATAGTGTGGGAGCATGGGAGGATATTTGATAAATTTTTTGACAAGTCACATGTTTTGAGAGGAGTGAAAATAAGACATAGTGAAGGGGGTTTTATAAGTGTATTAGAGGGGGGATTTGGGAATATCATATTCATTTTTTTCTAATTTCCATCAAGACAACCAATAGAGTTGATTCTTGTTACCAATAATAGAAGAAAATTTATTTTAGTTCTAACTATGTGTTCTAACATCATCCATGATTATATGAATAGTGAATTTAATTGATAATGTATATATATTGTAAATTACTATATGTTACTACTCATCCAAAATTTGAGTATTGTAGAAAAATACCAAAAATTCACCCTATTAATTATTCAGAATGTACAATTCAAAAATGAACTTAATTTTTTGAAAATAAATTTCTAAATATGATTAATTTAATTATTTAAAAAATTATTTTTTTTTAAAAAAAATTAAAATTTTAAATTAATAATTCGTTTATATCATTTTGAAAAATTAATCAAGATCTCATTTTCTTATAACCAGAAGACAATAAAATAATTAATTATTTACTATTAATATGGGTAATATTACAATAAATATTACAATTCAAAAGGGTATGATACTATTCACCATTAATTATGTTTCAATTATCAGAGACTAAATATCTTACAAAAAGAAACATTGTAAGTGACTTGTTTGATATTCAAATAACAGAGGGTGAATATTATGTCCCCTAGAATGGTTATAAAGAAAGTTGTGTTTTTTAGATATCCATTTTTTCATGCATTCAATATTAAACATATTTAAAAAATCATGGGGTGTTACATTATCCTATATTTAAAAACAATTTCTTCCTTAAAATTACAAGAATATTACCTCATAAAAATTTTAGGGTAGTTATTCATCATAATATCATCAGACTCCCATGTTACCAAATTGATTTTATGATTTTTTATATTTCTTAAATAGTTGAGTAATCTGATTCCTTAACACTTTTTCTTTAGTTTCAAGAATCTAGAGGGGATCTTCACAACTATATAGGTCAGGATTCAATTCTTAACATTCAGATGTGATGAAATGCATTGGGTCTGGCATGTACATTCTCAACAATGAGACATCGAACACATTGTGTACTTTAGAAAATCAAGGTGGAATATCCAAACAATATGAAATATCTCCAATTCACCCCATAATTTTAAAAGGGCCTCTGTACCTAGGGCTCATTTTCCCTTTCATCCAAAATCATATAACAGCCTTCCATAGAGATACTTCTAGGAGTGCCTGATCTCAAACATGAAACACCAAAACCTTCATTAAATTATCAGAAAATATTTTTTGTCCTCCTTGAGCTTCTTTGATATGGCCTTGATTTTTCATTACATTCTTTTTTGTTTCTTCCATAAACTATGGGCCCACCAGCTTCCATTCTCTAACCTCATCCCAATAAGTTGGTGTATGAAATCTCTTTTTGTACAATGCTTCAAATGATTCCATTTGAATAATTTCATAGAAACTATTAATGTAGGAAAGATACACTAAAGTTAAATATTGATCCCAGATACCTTTAATGTCATGTGAATGTGATATCAACATGCCCTCTAAGGATTGGATCATCCTTTCTAATTTCCAATCAGATTGTGTGTGATAATAAGTACTCAATCGAAGCTCGGTATCCAAAGATTTATGAAGACATTTCTAGAAAATTGATGTAAATCATAAATCATGATCAATGAAAATTGCAAGTGGTGATCCATGATTTATCAAAACCCCATTGATATAGAAACTTACTAGGAATTATAGTGGGAAATACTTCATTATAGTGATGAAATGTTCATATTTCATATGTTTTTCCACAATTACCCATATTAAATTATTATTTCATGGAGTTTTGGGCAATCCAATGAAAACATACATGGTGTTGTCATCCCATTTCCATGTAGAAATATGTATAGGGTTCCTGATTCCTCTAGTATATTGTCGTTCATCATTCCCTTGATGACATAATAACCATCATGATATATATTAAAAAATTTCCCAATTCATGTTTTCCCACTAAAAATGTTCCATCAAATATCCAAACATATTTGTGATACCCTGATGTATAGAAAAATTTGAACTATGAACATCATCCAATAACCCCCATTTTAGCTCGGGTAGAGAGGGAACACAAAGCAACTTCCAAACATTCAGAATTCTATCTTCACTCATGATGTCTACCAACATCCCATCAAACTCTGCATTAATTTTCTTTTGAAGATTATCGTCACCAGTCTGCGAATCTTTAATTTTATTTCTAATAACTATTGTTGGGAAACCACTTAGAATAGTAGTTATGTTTCCCCTTCATTGATAATTCCCATATTCATCCTTACTAGATCCATGTACAAAGGATAATTTTTAATCCTCATTTTATTGAGAACTCCATGATCCTTCCTAGTCAATGCATCATCTACCATGTTTTCCCTTCATGGGTGGTAGAGTATGGTACCATCATAATCCTGGAGTAGTTCGATCCATCGACTTTTCCTCATGTTGAGTTATTTCAATGATAAAATATATTTTTGACTCTTATAAACTGAATATATCTCACATTTTTATCCATAGAGATAATGTACTCATATATTTAGAGAAAATATTACCACTACAAACTCAATATTTTGAGTAGGATAGTTTTGTTGAGGAATATTTAACTGCCATGATGCAGAGGCAATAACTATTTCAATCTGTATTAAGACACAACCAAGTCCTTTCATTGATGCATCATTATAGATCATAATCCCCTCATTACCAAATTGAAGAGTTAGGATCAAATAATTCAGCAATCCCCTTTACAATTCTTCGACCAACTCTTTACATTCTCTTTTAAATAATAACATAACCCCTCTACATATATGTGTGGTCAATGTGTTTTCTTAACATGTGATGTTAGGAATGAAACATCAATAATAACCAACTAAACCAATAAAACTACGTACTTTAATTATGTTTTTTGGAGTTGGCCATTTTTACACAGCCTTTGTCTTCACTGGATCAACATATAATTCATCCTTAGAGACAATTTGGTTAATATTGTAAACTGAATGTAGCCAAAATTCACATTTTTGAAACATCACATATAATTCATTTATTCTAATTTTCTTCATAATAGTGCGTAAGAGATTTTCATGATCCACATATATTATTTTGTACACCATGATATAATTATTAAATACCACCACAAAGTCATCAAGATATTCCTTGAAATATATGTTCATTATTTACATGAAAATAGAGAAATCATTAGTTAGCCCAAAATTCATTACTGTAAACTCGTAATTCCCATACGTAGTCTGAAATGGTGTCTTTAGATTATATTCCCTCCTTACTAGAAATTTATGATATCCAGATCAATTGTCAATCTTTGAAAAATATTGGTCTCCATGAAGTTGATAAAATAAATCATCAATGTGATTTCATTCACACTTTTTCATTACTGTTATACCATTGATCTCCCAATAGTCCATACACAAACTCATTGATCAATATTTCATTGTCACAAAAAGAACACGGGCACCCCATGGGGAAACACTAGGGCCAATAAATCCATTATCATTCAATCCTATATTTTTTTTAGTTCTACTAATATCACAATGTTCAATCTATAAGGAGTCTTTGATATAGGCCTTGAATCAGATATTTTTTCAATAGAAAATGTAATCTCCCGCTCTAGAGGATATCTAGGTAAATCCTCTGGAAACACGTCAATATATTCTAGAAATATAGTTAAATAATCTATTTGAACATTCCTTTCCTCACCCATAGTTATTTCATTTTCTTACTCCTCAATAATTGAATTCAGTTTTGATATTAGTGGTGGAACTAGATGAGAATCGTATGGTAATTTTTCTACTGTAATGATAATAGATCTCACATCATCCTTAGAAATTGTAACCTCCTTCTTCTTGTAATAAATTTTTGCATCATGATTTTAAATCCAATCCATAATAAAGATTATATTAAATTTATTCATGGGTATTATAGTAAAATCAGAAGATAAAGTGTATTTATAAGCCATAATGGGGACTGCATGACAGAAATTTGTTGCAATGATAATTTACATAGGAGTTTTGACTGACAAATCCCATACAAAATCAAATTATAAATATCTAATTTTATTTAAAAATGGGAACATATAAAATAATTCAATGATATAAAATCGAATAACATAGTGGCTATTTTTGAGGAAATGATTAAATTACCTACCCAAACATCATTAGAAAATTCAATGTTAGCAGTTACGATCCCATATGCTAGTCCCTTCTCCCATGGCCTTTTCTGAAGCACATTTCCTTAACTCCTTAGACAATAATTATCATAGTTCCTAGTGACCCTAAAATTCTATAATTAAGAATTAATAGGTTCTTTCATTCCCTAGAAAATGATGACACGATGGCTTTTCTGTCCACTCTTGTAGCACACCCCTTTATATTAAAGTAGTCCCTAGTGTGTTTCTATCCACAATTATCACATGGTAGAAAGTTAACTCTTCGATTCTTCCCCATTTCCTTATTTCATTTTCCATAATTTTTAGCTACCATATTATTCTCTTCGTTTCCTTTAAATTAATAATACATAGAGATTTACTTATCCATCTTGGTAGCACTGCAGACTATATCAGCATATAATGAAAAAAATGGGAAAGTAAAGCCCTTCAGAGGAATGGTTTTAAACCATCAACAAATCAGTCAATCATTCTCCTTGGATTGCGTATTTAATTAGCGAAATGTTATTCTAACATTATAATGATTGATTAACATTGAAACATTATCATCCTCTTTTTCCTCGAATTTTAAAACTTCTATTCCATATATTTTCATTGTTCATAAGGGAAATATTTATCTATGGAGATTTACTTTAAATCCGTACATTCAATTTCTTTTATTTTTTCTCCTTAATATAGTTTTGATTTAAAGACCATCACTGGTCTGCCTCTCCCGGTAGGTGATAATCCACCACAACAACCTTATCTCTTTAGTTATAGCCCTACATAAGAAATATCATCTCTAATGAGTTAAACCATTACTTTTCTATGAATGGGTATTTAGTCTAACTAAATGATGGAGTTTTTGGTTGCATAATTACTTTTAAAATATCTCCTCCACATTGGGGATCCGAATGATCCATACTAGTTAGTTTATTGTTCATAACCTGAGTCAATCATCCCAGTATAGTTATAAGCTACTCAACACCAGTTGCAGCACCAGACCCAAAATCATTGTCATTCATCCAAAGGAAATCCCCACACGGTACATTCTTATTCATGGTATTTCCATTTATTCAACTAGGATACATTTATAAATAATGGAATAAAATATATTAGGTTATAAATCATAACATATAATCTCAATGTATAAAAATTCATAGCATAAATTGAAATTCTATACCTAGATAATCTCATAATCATAATAATGACTTAGTTGATGAAAGATTTACATATAAATCCATCATAATAAATTATATAGAAAATTTGAATTATCTTAATAATATGCATCAAGAATGTCAAACTAGGTTCATGGTAAGGCATGTTGTCGTGTACCAGGATACCCAAGGTCAAACTTAAAACTTCTTGTCATAGTTTTCATTCCATGGTATATATTTTCTAGAACCACGTCCAGTTATAGTATCTATACAGGTGTGTATTTGATATAACTTTCCACATAATATATTCCTTACCAAAAATTAATGGATGTTATTTTATGTTTTTTTAAAATACTTTTCAGTGTTTTGTTCTATAATCTACATTTTCTTAATCTAGTTTCAATGTTTTCTTAAAAACTTAATTTGATTTCAACTGTAAAGACCCAGCCCCTGTTTCCAAGAGACAGTTCCATATTACATTACATTGGCATAATTAAATTAAAGTAATATTCAAATGGAAAAAATATTTTAGTAGATTTGAGAATCCAGATACATATATATGTTCTATAATACAACTTTAAATTAAATACAGCATAGATGTTGTATTGGGAACATCAACAACTATAAGTTTATCTATGTAGGTCATTCATAATAAATTTCTTCATGTATTGAGAAAAATGAATCATGTGAAATGGGTGAGGTCAAATGATTAGTATTTGTAAAGATTATAGAAGAAGTTATCATAAACCTAAACATTTGTCCGGGTGAATAATTGGAAAACCATGCCTTTAAAAATAATAAACATTAAAACATTAAGGCAGGAATATGAGATGAGTAAATATTTCCACAATAAATCATAATCATCGGTATTCTAAAAATCAAATTACCACATGATATATGAATTTTTAGATTCATAATGAGGGAAATTCATATTCATGACATTCTGTAACATGCCATCAAGGCCTCAACCAAGACATCAAAAATTGATTAAGGAATCACACAAAACCTTATCTAAAATGGGAATGGCCTCAACCAAGTTCATATCTATTTATATGATTAGACCTATCGATGCATCGAGGGGATATAACCATCCCCACCCATTATATAGTAAGTCTAATTAATTCCTTTTACAAATAGGCATGCACATAACTAACATAGGAAATATATTTAACAATCCTGGAACATTAAGCATAAACACTAACCAATCATAGTAAATTAGGGAATGGTTTTATGATAGCACACCCATATTCAAACTATTCATAAACTATTTAATATAATATGATATGTTATATGATAAAATATTAATCCCAATAATACATAATAATCGATGATAGTTTTGAAATGATGAAGATACACTTATAAAATCCTTGACTAATTATTGATATAAATACAATTTTACATTGGAAAGAAGAGATATTTTCGAAAAATAAATGTATAAAACTAGAAGTGAAATAAGTTTGTATTTTCATAATAATATTATTGATTTTTTAAAAATAATGGTTGTAAAAAAATATTATAGAGTGCCCTTGAAAAAAGGTAAGAATTTGTTAAAATCCTTTGTCCTAGAGATTATATTTCATGAGAAATTTTTTAAATATCCTTTTAAAAAATATAAATTCCCATAAATGTAGGTATGATTATTGTTGGAACACATATTTCAATCATTCAAACAGGAATTATTAAGATTAAATATGAATGAATAAAAAATTAATTGGGGTAAGTATATAATGAAAGTAACCCGAATGAAAATGGAGGTTCGGGTGGAAAACCCCTTACCTATTGTCTGAAGGTGTACCTCAAAATATCTTAACAACCTGAATAATAAAATTTATGTTCATTAATTAGTGATTACAGAACCTCTAATACATTAAATTTATTTAGTATAACCTTTCAGGGTTCATTCATGTTATTTTTATTGGTTAAGAGATTTGATTTCATTGTTTGGGATCGTTTTCTTCTTCTTTGTTTTCATGACCTATATATTTATATTCATTTATAGATTCACATGATGAATGATAATGGTTTTATAATAAACCAACATCAAATAAATGTAAATTATAGTTATTTTTCAGAATACATAATAAATTTCACAAATATATGCCCAAATTCCATATTAGTTAAATGTCTTTGGAAACTCAGAAAATAATCTTTTAATGTGTTGAAAGATCATCAATATCTCCCATAATGTTTTCCCCATTTATTTTTCCTAACTAAAACCATTAATTATATCCTATGGAAATGAAAACATTAATAGGGTTATCTCAAATGCTCAGTAAGGGTAAACAGTGAGAACATAAATCTAACAATAAACATTTGATCATAAAAAGATGAACATAATGTTTAAACCTCAAAATCAAGAGTCATTAAATAAATTATGTATGTTTTTAAGGAATATATCATAAAGGGACATTAACCATGATAAAATAGAATTGAAATAAAATGTATAATTGTTTCATAAAAATAATCACATAATATGATTCCCATAGTATCCAAGTCATTGTTTCAAGACCATCATTGTAGAAATAGTCCATTACTTAACTAGGTTTAAATGTCATTCCAGCCCTAAATTAGTGAACTAGATATACATGTCATTCCAGAAATTTATATCTCTTGAGATAATAATCTTTACCCAATTCATTTGAGGGAGATATAGTTCCCACCCATCATGTAATGAAATCATTAACACATGTGCCCATAAAATATAAATCATTTATCACATCATAACCGTAGAAATAAAATGGGTTTATTAAACATCATTCCATCATAACATAATCAATTAAATAACATTCCATCAAAAACAAAATCAAATCATATAAATAATAGGATTTAAATATAATCCCATTTAATAGAATCGTCTAAGATGGAAAATAATTCTCATAAAACACTTGAACATAATTCTTTACGAAAATATCCTTTATTTATAATTTTTCTTTTCTTTTCTCAAAATACAATGAAATTTTAAATGAAATGTATTTAGTTGAAATTAAAATGATGTATTTTTTAGGAAGATTCATGGAAATTAGGCGTCCTGAAATAGTAAAAATAAATTTACGCTGTATAAGTTAAAAAACAACATATTTGTACTTTTGTGGGAAACATCAAAAAGTACATCGTATGGTAAACAATAGAATAATTCCTTCCATACCATGTAGTAAAAGTAAAAAATGTGTTAAAATTATTTAAACATACCTAGAAAAATAGAAAGAATTTTCTGAATTTTTTTTTTTAAAACATGGACATGGATGATAAATATACCCCAATAAATACATCTGAGTAAATAATCTCAAAAAATGAGATTCCAAAATTATCCCTTACTTTAGGTCTGATTTTTTATGTGTCTGAAAAACCTATATAGTGGGTTTATATATATTATTTACTTGTAAAAGAACCATAGTGATATTTATTATATATTATATGATTCACTTATAACCTAATATTACCCATTTATTTATAAATTCTGTGTAAAATCAATGTTTTGGGTAATAATAGTTTTATTTATCATACAGGTTTTGACAAGTTATTCTTTTTATTTTTACTTAGATTTTGATTTTCATAATTGGAAAATTTATTACAATATTTATTTATCAAATATATTCAAAATATAAATATAAATAATAGATAGTTAAATGAAGTGGAATAAAGAGTTCATGGAGATAGCAGGTTGTATGTATGCTGGAACGTTGTTTCTGTTTCCTTAATGAGATGGAAGGTCATACAACTAGTTTATATACCATTAAATAATAATATTTTAATAAGATATCATTTTATATATTAACTCGGTATCACATATAATGCATACTATTGAAGAATATCTCTCTTCCATGTATCGATGGCCATGTCAGTGTTTCCTGTAGTGTAAGCTTCCTTTGGTGTTTCATATAAAATAATCTACACATAGTTACATTATACGTTGAAAATAATCTATAATAAGTTTTTCTTGAAATTAATTCTATCAAAATAATTTGAAATTGTGTTCAACATAAGACAAGAATAGTGTTTCATATAATTAAATATAATAATGTGTTGCATATAGCGCAAGTTAATCTCGGGGTAGTTTACAACACAAGATATCAAAGAAATTAAATGAATAAATCTCATAAAATTTTGGGGTGTTACATTCTACCCCACATAAAATAAGATTCTCCCTCTAAATTCATTTGGGTTATAAATGGTATACTAGATGAAATATTTTTTCATGGAAACCCACTGCGTAAAAGGGATAATAAAACACGATTTTAAAAAGTAATGTTAGACACATAAAAGTTTCTTAATGTAACTCATCACTAGGATTAAACATATAAGAGCATAGGTGGTGGTTGAAAAAATGTCTATAGAAGAGGAGTCTAACAACAATGATCGGATGGATTGTGATAGAAAATATGGATTGGAGATTTTTAACTAGAAAACGCAATAAATATGCGATGAGTTAATGGACCATCTAATTCATCAGATAAGACGGTTCAAGGATAACATATTTGGTTACCATGATCATTTCCATAATGATAAATAATGAGAATAAATGCATAATATATTTTGGAACAATCTCATTGTTGTTCATGCATTGAAAAATTTCTACTTTATCTCTCAATTAATGAATGGAATTAAAAATTTGTTATTCATGAAGTTTTAACAGATAATGAGATAGAATGATAAGTAATTAAATCTGTCTCTTTCATAAAAAGTTTACAACAAATTGTCAAATATACATAAGTCCATCTATGGTGAGATTAATTGTATGTGGTTCCAAAAATGGACTTACACATTATCCATCATACCTTGTAAATAAAATAAAACTAATTTATACTAACTAGGGGCTTCTTGTAGGTCAGTGGTAGACGATAAAGGCATGTCGCACATCAATTATAGGTTTGATTCCCACAGTCTTGTCTGACAAGACAGGTTGTCACCTGTCATGTGGGTGGTCCTTTTTTTAAACTATACATTTATAAAATTCCAGAAATAAAACAAAAAATATTTTTAGCTTTAAAAAATACTATATGATGTCTGACATATTCCATTACAAACTTTAGGCTTACCCAAAATACTCATGTCCAAACTGATAGTACAAAAAACCAATTATAAGATTAGTCATATAAC
The DNA here is from genome assembly GCA_963277665.1 of Viscum album. NCBI lineage: Eukaryota > Viridiplantae > Streptophyta > Magnoliopsida > Santalales > Viscaceae > Viscum > Viscum album. The sequence continues at coordinate 1,925,959,794 of OY728159.1, forward strand.
AATATTGTGAGAAACATCATTTATCATACATATATTATAAGAAATAACTTTTTGGTCATGTATGGGTTCCCCTTCAACCCTTAAAATGGGTATTATCCATAAAAAAAAAATAAGGCCTTCGGGCCATTCGGGTAAAAAAATAACAATATTGTGAGAAACATCATTTATCATTCATATATTATAAGATAGAACATTTTCTTCACATTCCAAACATTTAAATTACTTCCTCATGAATTCTATTAAGTCATGGTAATAACATAAATTACCATATATCCTTATTGAAAACATACATGTTTCCTTATTCAAAAAAATATTGGATATATTCTTTAAGATCCAAAAAGTTGTATACTTTATCCCTGAAATCATAACCCTATTTTCAACAACTCTATAATTAGTTCACATGAAACATTATTAATCTAAAAAATATCCTTATCTAAACATCACTATCATATCAAACGAGACATATTAAGTGTTATCCCTCCTGTAATCTTGTGTTCTACAAGTATATCACCTTACCCTTAAATTCATTTTTTTGATAATTATTCAACCTATCCTTTCAAATACATAATGTAAAACTAATACTGAAAACACTTTTATATTTCAATATTCTTATAACATAATATTGGAATTCTAAAACCTATTCTCCTCAATCATACAACATTATTATTAAACCATTACTTTGGATCCATCATGTTCATTTTTCATAAAACTTGAATTATTTATTAAGGTTCCTCAACCTCAATATTCATAGTTTTAATGTAATCAATACCAGAGTAACATCACATACCTCTCACATTTTATTTACAATCTCTTTATCCTCAGCAGTATGAACAATACTCATACTATCTGCATGATTCTCTTCCTAGGATATCTATCTTCATAATTACCCTACTATTCACATCTAAAACAATCAATGGTTAACTATGATCTATGTAGATCTGGTTAGTGACTAAATCCAGAAAGAAAAGTGAAAGATATAAATATTAGATAGTAGAAACACTTTAGTATGATAAATTACATATAATATTTTAATCATTGATATATTCAGTTTAACCCTAGGTTTGTAATTATTATAACACAAAACCTAAGATTGTGCCAAATACTTGAATTATTCTTAGGACATCCCTAGAGATATCATTAGAAATATCATTGGGGATCTCACTGAAATTTTATCATCCCTTTTTTCAATGGTTGTCTATAACCTCACTCCGATACCAACTCTAACAACCCATCTTGATGTACTTGGAAATTAAATTTCTTTTCCAAAATACATAATACATTACCCAAATACATACCCAAAGACAAAATTATTTTAGTGTAAAATGAAACATAGAACATAATATTCTAAAGTGGTGAATGATCTTCAATATCTACAATAAAATTTATCCCCTTTACTTTTCCTACGTAAAACCTTTAGTTATATAATGGGAAAAAGAAAAAAAGGGTGAGATCAAATGCTCTGTAAGTGTAAACATGGAGAACATAAAACAAAAAATTAACCTATGAATGCAAAACATGAACACAATGTTTACACATCCCAATCATGATTCATGAAAAAAATAATGGATTTTTATAGGGAATAGATTATAAAGGGATATTAACCATGATAATATTGCATCGGTAGAACACAAGGAATTGTGGGAACAAATAAGCACCTAATATGATATCCATAGTATCAAAGTCATTGTTTCCAAGACCCTTATAGTGGAAAAAGTCTATTACTAGACTAGGATTACATGCCATTCTAGCCATATATTACTAAAGTGGATTTACATACATTTATAGTAATTTTTTTCTCATGAGATATAAATATTTACCCAATAAATTGGAGGGAGATATAGTTCCCACCCATCTCACAATGAAATCATTCTTAAAATTTTCACATAAATATAAATCCTTCATCATATCAATACCCAATAAATATAATGTTTTTCTTAAAAATCATTCCAACAAAACATATTCCATAAAATATTATCCTATAATTAAAACAATCCAATCATTGTAATAATCGGGATATAAACATAACCTCCTCTATGACTGTCATCTTAGATGGAAAATTAATTTGATAATGCCCTTGAACATAATTATAGATGAAAATATATCTTCTTCTTCATAAATGATTTATTTTATCAAAATGTTATGCAATTTAAAAAGATAATAATTTATTTGAAAATATAAATGAAATATTTTAGAGGAAGATTAATGGAAACAAGGATTCATGAAACCATAAAAATCCATTCATGTCGTATAAGATAAAAAAATATTCCCATTTTACTTTTGCCAGAAAAGTAAAAAAGTACCTGATATGGTAAACAGCAGAATGATTCCTTCCACAAAATGTAGCCAAATTAAAAAATTGGTAAATATGACTTTAAAATTCCTAGAATTATAGTATATATTTTTTCAGAATAATTTTTTTTAAACATGGACATGGATGATAAATATAACTCAATAAATACTTATAAATGATTAATCTTGTAAAAAAAGAAATATAGAAATTATCCCTTAGCATAGGTTTGATTCTATCTATATGTGTCATAAACTCTTTCATTATGACTTTAGACCTATTATTTACTTGTAAAAAAACCATAATAATATTTATGATATATTATATGATTCACTTATGACATTATATTACATATTTATTTTTCAATTCCATGTTAAAACAACGTTTTGGGTAATAATTGATTTATTTATCATAGGATTTTCAACTTGTTATTATTGATATTATTACACATTTCATGATTTAATTACATTAAAAATATAACACAATATTTATTTATCAAATATATTCATTGTATAAATATATATAATAGATAGGTAAATGAAATGGAATTCACCGTTCACGGAGAGGGTATGCCGTACATATTCACCAACGTTGTTTCTGTTTCCTTATTAAGTGGAATTGAAGCATGTAAATGACATATATATAAATAAATAAATCCAATAGAATTATAAATTTATATATTTAATTCTTATTTATTATATATACTTTATAATCATTCACCAATGGTTAACATGGATAACAAATCTCATCATGTTGTGGAGATGGTATGGTGTACATACGCACGAGTGACAATAGATTTACATTGATGGTTAAATGGAATTTAATTGGAAGGTTTATTAATAATATAGAATCATTTAACAAGTATTTCTCATTATTTAATTTATTTATAATAATCGTTATACCTATGATAATAACATATTTTGGTATAAAAAATTACACCACATCGTGGAGACTGTAAGTCGTACGTACACATGAACAGTGAAATTGATTTCATAGGATAGATAAAATGAGGTATAAGGTTATCCCATAATTATAATAAAATATCATCATGTATAATAATGTAGATTTATTACATTTTTATGGAATCAACTTATAAAGAAAAAGTAAAAGAAGAAAATAAATTGATTAGAATTGGTAAGAAATTACATCTTCTTCATTGGACTTCATTTGGATATCTTATTAGGGAAACATGGGATGGATTTATTAGAAAACCAGGACCTCCATAAGTTATGTAATAATTTATAAAGGTAAATTGGGTAGGGGTTGGTCTTGAGATAAGGATCAATGTGGTGTGAGGAAATGTGGGAGGAGATGCCTTTTTATATGAGAGGATGAGGGGAACTTTAGTAAGGTATTGAAATATTATTTTATTATAAAATGATTTTTAGTTTCAAACTGTCAAAAACTCATTTAATTAAAAGATATGTAGAATATTTTTAGAATTTTTCTCAACCAATCAGTTTTACAAATTTGTAGGTCTCAAATTTAAACATATCTTTTAGCATTAACCCTTACTTAACTAATATTACTCTTACCATGCAACCTTGTATATTCAAAATATATGGTTAATATAGCTACTATAAAATGTCAATAGAATCTCAAGATGTTAATTAATGACTTTCTAAATGTTATCTTTTTCATTTATTGAAATCTTATATTTTTAGTACTATTATATCATTAAATAAAATTTATTTTGTGTTGAAAAATAATTTTTGTCCATTTCTATACTATTCATATGATGACATTTAAAAATTACATAACAACATCATTATTTTGAAAAAACATAATTAATTCAAATATAAGAAGTAATAATCATCCATAAAATTAGAGGATGGCATAAAATAGTTCAAAATTAATTTATTTTAATATTTATAAACTAAGTATTTAAATCATTTATTAAAAATGTAATCACTAAATCCTCATTGTACCATAGGTAAATTTTTTATATTGTGTCTAAAAACAATAAATAAAAAACCATGATGTAGAAAATATTTTTATATGTCTAATTAATATTTATTGTCGAATGTATCTTATGTATACCACTATATTAAAATTGTTTTATTAAGAAGAAACAAGTTTATGCTATATTTCCCTTTCCTTTAAATTAATTCTTATAAAATGTCATTTTCACATCCAAGTTGTTCCATTGGGTCCCAAAATAGACCCATGTTAGACCAGGGTCAAAAATATCTTATCAAACAGTACTAGGACATTGTTTAGGGTTGTTTAATATTTTTATAATATTAATTTTTACCCTTATTTTCCAAATTTTCCCTTTAACCATTTAAAATAAAATAATTACTGATGTTACTATTCATAATGTCCAAAAATTAAGGGTACCTATTTACAAAATTTAATCCTTATGATTAAAAATATTGAATCCATTTTTTCAAATTCAAAACACGGATGTTTTAGTAATTAATTTAAAATTAATTCATGCTATCAAAACCAAAAAACTTGTTTTTAAAATTTAATAACTATCAAACAATTGACATGTGATCATGTACCATTTAAATGTAACATTAAGTAAAATGACTGAAATTGTATTAAATGATAAAAAAATATAGTCCAATTACACTGTAATGTTTATTAAAAGTATAATCTACCAATTAAAATAAATTAGATGAAAATTTATTTTGGACTTAAAATGCGGTATTTTTCAATATTCATTAAAAATGAACATTATCAGAAAATTACCAAAAATTCAAGAAATATAAAATTTTATGACCCTATTCAAAAGAAAAAGATTATTTTTTCATATTTAACTTGTAAAAGTTTAAAAAGATAGATTTAAATGGATTCTTCATCAAAAGGCAGCAAAACTACTTTTTCTGAAAAATATTTATTTTATCCAAAAAAAATTGCATTTGTTCTAAAATAATGTTCTAAAAAATGTGAATGATGAATGGTAGAATTTAAAATGTGGTTAGTACTATTATTATAACATACTTTATATCTCATTAAATAATAATATTTTAAATATATAACGTTGTTTATTTACACATAGTATCATGTACAACAAAAGCTATCGAGGAAGGTCCCTCTTGCATGTAACGCAATCCAAGTCACTGTTCCTTGTATTGAAAGTTTCCTTTGGTGTTACATATAACAAAAAAACATAATTAATTTATACATTGAACAAAATCCATACTCAGTGTTGCATGAAATGAACTCTATCATATGAAATTGAAATTGTGTGCAACACAAGCCAAGAATAGTGTTGGATATACTACAAGAAAATATGGTGTTTCATAGAGTGTAATCTAATATTGGGGGAGTGTAAAACAAATGAAAACAATAAATTAAAGGAATGTATCCCATAATATTTAAGGATGTGATATTATACACCCCATAAAATGAATTTGTCCCTCAAAATTTGTAGGGGTTATAAATTGTTTACTACTTTAAAGTTTCTTTCATTGAAACCCACATCATAAAAAAGGGTACTAAAACATCTTTTTAAAATGGAAAGTTATAATCATAAATGTTTCCCAAAGTAACTCATAAATGGGATTCTATATAGGATTATATATGTGGTATGTGAATACCTGGATGTGGAAGAGAAATTAAACCACCAAGTACTGATGGATAGTGACAGAAAATAAGGTTGGAGAATGTTAACAACCAGAAATCCATAAATCATTGATGATTTAGTAGACCATCTGATCCATAAGATAAAATGGTACTAGGACAACATTTTTGGTTTCCCTAATCCATTCCCTAATGTTGAAGATGAGAATAAATACTTACATGATATTCTTACAATCTCATTGTTGTTCATGCATTGAAAAATTTGCACTCCATCACTTATTTAAAGAAATGATGTTGTATTTGTCATTATGGAAATATTAAGAGATCATGCGATATAATGATAGGTCATTTCATCAATCTCTATCACAAAAAGGATAGCTCAAGATATCAAATAAACATAATTCTATCTATGGTGAGATTAATCATATATGGTTCCAAAACTAGACTTATACTTCATCAAACATCAAACTAAAAAAATAAAACTAATTTATACTGACTAGGGACATTCCATAGGCTAGTGGTCGGCAATAAAGTCATGTTGCACTTTGGTTTTGGGTTCAATTACCACAGCCTTGTTCGACGCGATGGGTTGTCGTCTGTCCTGTGATTTATCCTTTTTTTTAAACAATAATATTAGAACAACATAGAAATTCTATTTAAAAAAAATCTCCATAAACAATACTCTCTAATGAACAACTGAATCTGTTACAACCATTAAGCTTATCAAAAATACTCCTATCCAGACTCATTGTACCAAAAAAAATTACCAGAGAGGTTATATTGTAATATTGTGAATAACTTCATTTATATTCCATATATCTTAAGATAAATATTTTTGGTCACATTAAAAACATTTGAATGACTTAATCATGATTTATCTTAATTTATGGATATAAACTATATTACATATATCCTCATTTAAAAGAGTATTGTTTCCTTATTCAAAAACAAATTGAATATATTCCTTATGTCCTAGAAAGTTTTATACTTCATCCTTGATATCATAACCCTGTTTTCAACAAATCCATAATTATTCCATAGAAACTAAAATCATCCAAAAAATATATTTATCCAAAAATAATTATCTTAACATATGGGAAATATTATGTCTTATAGTTCACATAATCATGTGTTCTCTAAGTATATCACATTACCCTTAATTAACATTTTGGCTCTTTATTCAACATATCATTTCCAATCAATAGTGAAGAACTTATTCTGAAAACACTTATATATTTAAAGATTCATATAACATATTATTCTAATTCTGAAACATATATACCTCAATAATAAAATATTATTCCTTAATGATTACTTTATATCCATCATATTTGACTCTGATAAAATATGAATAATATCTCCAGGTTAATCAACCACAGGATTCTAAGCATTAATTTAAACAATACTAGAATAACATCACATACCTCTCACATTTCATTTACAATATCTTTATCCCCAGTAGTATATCCTATACTAATACCATAATCACGAGTCTTTTTAAAAAATCAATCTTCATAATTCCCATACTTTTCACAATTAAAATATTCAATGGTAACCTAGGTTCTATGTAGTTCTTTTTATTGACTAAGAGTAGAATGAAATGTGTGAGATATAAAAATTGTAGATTATAAACACACATGTAACGTAAATTACATAGAATATTTCAATATGTGATCTCTTTATATTAGCCCTAGGTTAGTCATTGGTATCATAAAAATCATATTATTGTGACCTATAATCTATTTATCCTTAGGAAATCCCTAGAAATATCCTTAGAAATATCACTAGGGATATCAATAATGCTTTCGCTTCCAAGTTTCCAAAGGTTGACTAAACGTTTTCTCTGATACCAAATCTATTGACCCAACTTGTTGTTCAAGGACATTAAATTTCTTTTGAGGAATAATTAATACATTATAAAAATATAATCCCCATGATATTATTACTTTAGTGTCTTTGGAAACAAGGAACATAATCATCAAATGTGGTGAAAGATCTTCAATATTTCTCATAAAGTATTTCCCTTATTTTTTCCTACATAAATAATTTCATTATATCCTAGGAAAAAGACAACATAAAAAGGGTGAGCTCAAATCCTTAGTATGGGTAAAAATGGAGAACATAAAATGAACCACAAACAGTTGAACATATAATCAAGAACATAATGTTTATACCTAAAAACACAAGTCATGAATTAAATCATGGAATTTCATAAGGAATATATCATAAAGGGACATTAAACATGATCAAATATCATTGGTATAAAACAAGTAATATTGGAAAACAAATAAGCACATTATATAACTTCCATAGTAGCCAAGGCACTGTTTCCAACACCATCACAGTGGAAAAATTCCATTACTGAACCTAGTTTACATGTCATTCCATCACTATATTAATAAATCAGATTTACTTTCTATTTTTGTCATGTTTGTCCCATGAGATATAAATAATTACCCAATACATGATAGGGAGATATAGGTCTCACCAATCTCATAATGAAATCATTCTTACATGTTCTAGAAAAATATAAATCATTCATCATATCATGACCCATGAAATAAAAAGGGTTTCTTAAACATCATTCCACCATAACATAATCCATAAAATATCATTCCATAATTAACAAAATCAAATGATAGAAATAATATCGATAGAAACATAAATCCATTTAATAGTGTCATCATAGATGGAAAATAATTTTGATAAAACACTGGATCTTAATTCTTGAAGAAAATATATGTTCTTCTTCCAAAATGTTTTCTTTTCGCAAAATTTCATTCTATTATAAAAGAAAATAATTTAGTTAACAATAAACATGAAATATTTTGGAAGAATATTTATGCAATATGGCTTCATGAATCCATAAAAATCTATTCAGGATGTATATGTTTAACAAAACATTATCATCATACTTTTTTTCAAAAAAGTCAAAAAATACCTTGTATGGAAAACCAAAGAAATATTTCTTCCATATCATGTAGTAAAAGTAAAAAATGAGTAAAAATAACTATAAACATACATAGAATAATAGTAAAAAATTTATTAAAATAATTTTAGAAAACATGGACATGGATTATAAATATACCCCAGTAATTACATAAAATAAATAATCTCAGATAAAAATAAGATTGCAAAATTACACCTAACCTTAGGTCCAATTTCTTCTATATGTGTCTGAAACACTTATATAGTTGTTTTAGACATATTATTAACTAGTAACAGAACTATAATAATATTTATGAGATATTATATTATTCATGTATGAATTTATATTAACCTTTTATTTATCAATTCCATGTTAAAAATATGTTTTGGGTAATAATCGTTTTATTTATCATAAATGTTTTGACTCGTTATTCTTGATTTTATTACATAGATCATGATTTTATTATTTCAATAATTTTAAAAAACTATTTCTTTATAAAATATATTAATTATATAAATATATATAATAATTAGATAAATGAAATGAAATACATTGTTCATAGATATGGTAGGTCATACGTATGCATGAATCTTGTTTCTGTTTCCTTATTGAGTATAATTGAATCATGTAAATGAAATATATATAAATATACAAAAATATAGTAGAATTATTATTTCATATATTTCATTCTTATTTACTATATATACTTTATAATCATTCATCAATGGTTAATGTGGAGGATGAATCACATCGTGTCATGGAGACCATAGGATATATGTACGTACAGGCGATGATAACATTTCCATGATGGTCAAATGGAATCTAATTGGATTTTTTATTAATTACACAGAATCATTTATCATGTTAGTTTTATTATTTAAATCCATTATGATTTTCATTATACTTATCCTAATGAAGTATTTTTTAATAAAATTTACACCACATTATAGAGATGGTAAGTTGTACGTACACACGCTTGGTGACATTGTTATTTGTAGGATGAATAAAAAAAGTAATAAGGTTTTCCCATAATTATAAAAAATATAATCATTTATAATATACTAGAGTTATTACTTTAGTATAAAATCAACAATGAATTAGGAACTATAAGAAGAATAGAAATGGAATTGAATTGGAAATGAAATTACCACTTCTTCATTGGACTTCCTTTGGATAACTTCTTAGGTACACCAGAGATAGATGTTTCATCAAACCAATACCTCAATATGATAAATAATAATGTTTATAGGATTATTGGGCATGGTTCAGTCGATCTAGAAGGCTCAATGTGGTGTGAGGAAATTCTGGAGGAGAAACATTATTATAATGGGGGGGAGGGGCACTATATGAAGGTAATGAAATATTATTTTATTATAAAATGATTTTCAGTTTCTAAATATAAAAAACTAATTTAATTCAAATATATGTTCAGTAATGTTATACATACTATCAAAAAATAGGTTTTATACAAGTTTAGGTCTCAATGATGTCCTTATCTTATAACATTAACCTAAATTTAACTAATTTAACTCTTACCATGTATTCTTGAATATTCATAGTATATCCATCCAAAGTTAATTTTTATATTATAAAACACTTTTATGGAAAAAATTGAGAAACTGCATGTTCAACAAGGGTCAATACTATAGAAGATATTGGAGTTATGGAAAACTAGCTAAAAACTACAAGAAGCAACCTCCCGAAATAATTTCTAAGACAATCCTGATACCTTTATATCTGGTCCAGTTTTAAAAGTCTCTTTGAATTGAGAAGCCAGATTGTCCCATGATTGCAAGAACTCTGCCACTGATATCTTCTTCTATTTGAATCCTCTAGTCATAATTAAATGTTTTTTATCAATCCAATATCCCAGCTCCCTGCCTACCTCAACATGAATTGGTCTCCCATTCATACTTTCCGCGTCCTCTTTAGAAGCATGAATGATCAAAATCTTCTCCATCATCTCTTCCTCAGAGTGCAAAAAAACGTCCCATGATTTTTCCATAGTCACAACATCAACAACCTATTGCGGACCCAATGATATTGTCAAAGGAGATTCAACAATTTCAGCCTCTTGACCTGATAGCCCCTATTGTCCCTCCTTGGGGGAAAGAGTAAGCTGCAAGGGAACCACCACCCCCGCTTGCCGATGCACCTCCCCTTGATGCCCCCCACCATCCAGACATCAGCTACTTGAGGAGCTGCCAATGCTACAGAGCTACCTTCTGCCATAAAGGACTTTTTGGCTTGCTCATGGGACTCGGTGTCTCTCACCAACTGGACCTCCTTATCTTCCACAGACCGAGTCTCATGAACCTTAGGAATTCTATCTTTTTTAGATTATCGAGTCTCCATCAGCTCCAGAATATGGGAATAGTCTTTACGCCCATTTGATTTCGGCTTCCTTGAAACAATGCATTTCCCCAGGTCCCTGTTCTCTTTGTTCCCTTTCTTCTTTCTTAGATTATGCACGGCTGAACAATCCCCCCCTAAAACATTCTCATACCCAAGTTGTCTATCCCCATCAGATACGGTTCCAGATGGACAAATAGAGTTTCCATCACTTCCCCCCTCATTACTCAAGATTTCAAAACAATTTCTCAAATTGAGACCTTCCATGGCCTTCCTCATTTCCTATCCAGGATCCGCCAGAATACTTACACCATGTGGTGTTTGTTCCCTCTTCTGGGCATCCAGAGAATTCTTATTTCTGGACTAAGGTGTCACTCTATCCGAGATATTACTACTCCCTGCTCACACAACCATGGAGTAGGTGTAAGTATTAGAGGCCACATTGCCCTAAGCCTTTGTAACATCAACACTGGGAGACTCCATCGGAGCTTGGGGATCGGCCATGTCTTTATCCAAATTAGCTACAGTCATTCCATAGGTTATTGCATCCCATAGTATTGAAGATCCCGTAGGAGGACTCGCCAGATCTCTTTTCAAACTCTTGAAAATGCTTGCAACACTTGGTTCATGAGCTACAACCCTCTTTGGTTTTTGCTTCTCTAACCATCCTGAACCAGACTTGTCATCTTTATTGCCTGTGACTTGACTCTGGCCTTCACAGCCATCACCAGATCCTTCACCAAACAGAACCAGACACATTCCATCATCCACAGACGCCTTCACCTCCAATGCTTCTCCCTAATACCCCTGCCTTCGCCTACAGCCCGTCGAGACATGTCCCAACTTCTTGCACGAGAGGTAGTAATCACACCAAGACTCAAAGAAAAAGCAGTGCTTATATCTGAATTCTTCACCCATGGCAATCCAACAGGACTCAACTAGAGCCTTCGATACATCCACTTCTACACACACCCTTGGAGAAACTGGATGGAACATATCCCTAGTTCTACTATCATTACACAGAAATCGCCCTACCAGATTACCAAGACTATGAAGAATTGAGGGATTTTGTAAAGGTAGAGGGAGTTCCAGAACTCTAGCCCAAATCACCAACATGTAAGAGTCGCATTTCATGTGATAATAATATGATCATTTTAAGTGGAAAAAGAGAGTACCGTCATAGGTTCGGGGAAAGCTCGACCAGGAAAGAACCATGTCTTCTTCGGAGGCGAACCTTATCATAACATGTCTGGAGTCGAAGAGACCGACCGTAGCCCACTCCTGCAAACCCCATGATTCGAAGACGCAACAATCGATGAAATACATCGATGGACGGTGCTTGTTGAAATGAGCTATCAGGCTAAAGTGGAGCAGAGCAGATGGATCAATGAATTCGAATGATGAGATAGGTAGAAGGGGGAGGCCTTCGAAACATTTTGGAACTTTCAGGCTAAGGGAAATCAGAGGAATGGAGGGAAAAAAGTCAAGGTTCGAAAAGGGGAAAAAGGGAGGAGCTCAGACGTCTGAGAGAGTCGACGGAGGACCCTCTGCCACCAAAGGGGGAGGGGCCAGAGCGGGCCTCATCGTCGCCGCCTAGGGCTTGGGAGCCTACTGCGTCGCCTGAGCGTGAGGTGTCGTCCACCCCAATAGGACCTTCATAGTATATGGTTAATATAGTTACTAAAAAATGTCAATATAACATCAAATGGATCATTAATGACATTTTAAACATAATTTATATCATTTGACAGAATAATAAATTTTCAAGACTATAAAATCATTTAATAAAATAATATTATTTTTAAAAACTCATTTATGCCAAATTTTAAACTATTCTTATCATGACTTTCTAAAAATCCATAAAACATTATTATTTCAAAAAAATATTAATTAATTACAAGTTAAAAGTCATAATAATCCATAAAATTTTTGAATGGCATAAATAGTATCAAAATAAAATTATTTTAATATTTATAATCTCATTTATTTAAATCATTCATTAATAAGGTAATCACTACATCATCATTGTGTCATAATTAAATTTATTTATATGGTGTTTAGAAATTATAAATAAAATTCCATTATGAAGAAAATATGTTTATCATTACAATGAATAATTATAGTAGAATTTAACTTTTGTATAACCCCATATTAAAATTGTTTTATTATGAAAAAACAAGTTTATGATATATTTCTATTTCTATTAAATTAATTCTTCTAAAATGACATTTTCACATCCATGTTGTTACATGGTGTCCAAAAATAGAACCATGGATTTCAATGGTCATAAATATATCATCCCAAATGTTAATGACAAGTTTTAGGTTATTTTAATATCATTATAATATTATTTTTACCGTCATTTACCAGATTTAATTGTTAACCATGGTAAATAAAATAATTATTGTAATTACTATTCATAATGTCAAAAAAATTAAAGGTGAATATTTACACAATTTGACCCATATTATTTCAATTATGGAGTCTATTTTGTCAAATTTGAAACAAGGAATTTTTTTAAATTAATTTAAAATTTATTCCCGTTGTTAAAACCAAAAATTGGGTTTTTAAGAAGTAAAAACTATCAAAATATTTATATGAGTTTTTGTCTAATTTAAAAGTAAAATTACTTCCAATTAATTTTATTGGATTAAATGATAAAAATATATTCCAATTAAACTATAAAACCAATTAAATGTACAATCTAATAGTATAAATAAAATAGATGAAAATGCAGTTTTGTCATAAATTGCTTTATTTTTCAGTATTCATTAAAAATGAATTCTATAAAAAAATAAAAATAAAATCAGAAAAAGTAAGTTTTTATTTCCTTATTTCAAATAAAATGTATATTATGTCATATATAACTTTCAAAAGTGTCAAATATTTTATTTAAAATGGGTGTTCCATCAAAAGGGGGTAAAATTGCATTTTTTTAAAAATACGTATTTTATCCGAAAAAATTTGTTGTTCTCTCATTTCATGTTCATGAAAATGTGTAATATGAATTATATAATTCAAATATGGTTAATAAAAATCATAGGGTCTATTTTTTATACCATTAAATAATAATATTTTAATAATATATCATTGTTTAGTGATACTCAATATCATGTACAATGCAAGCTATAAAGGAAGGTCACTCTTCTGTGTAGCGCTCTTGATTGTATCTCCCTATCATGTGACACAAGACATGTTAGTGATACATGTAGTGAATTATTCCATTATTGTTTCATATTTAATAATACAAACATAGTTCATTTATAAATTCAAAAAAATCTATATTCAGCATTGCGTGAAATGAATTCTCTAAAAATTATCTTAAATTGTGTTCAACACATGACCCGAATAGTGTTGCATATAATGCAAGATAATATGATGTGGTGTATAGTTCAAGCTATTCCTGGGGTAGTGTATGACACAATACATGAATAAAATTAAAAGAATCTATCTCATAAAATCTCAGGGTGTGGAAAGATTTCTAGAATAGAAGCTGTATTTTATTAGTGAACAAACAAAATATTACATGGATATAAAATTAGTTTGGTTATTTGGAGTTAAGATTAATCATTATATAAAACATTAATGATTTTTTTGGATTAATTTTCTGTTCTTGATCACCAAAAACTCATTTAAATTTAAAATTTAATATCATGTGTACAAACGGATTCAAGAACATTAAATAAGTTAAAATTCATATATTATAGTCTAGTTCAACATGGTTTCTTGACTAAAATGGATTATTTTAATTGAAATTGAAAACTTGTCGAACATGAATTTTATAAATTAACACATCTCGGATGGTGTTATCATTTCAAGTATAAATGAATGGGAAGCGATAGATGATGATGAATTATTCCTTTATCATAACAACATTCTAGAATATGTAAGGTAGTAGAGTAATCAAAACATTATGATCATGGGAGGTAATGAAATAGAAAATAAAGGAACTTTAAATAAAATAAATGAAATGTGAAATTTTCCTCGGGAAGTAATCTTCTTTGAGAGCCTCTTTAAGAGAGAGGATTTGGTGTTCTTAATAGAAGAAGGTATGATGGAAGCGAGGGAGGATATTTGGAGGATATTTGAGTAAAATTTATTCAAGGAACAAGGCTTTAGAAGAGTGAAGAGAATATTTAGTGGGGGTATAGTTGAGAAGAGGTGTGATTTGTGAATATCTTATTCATTATTTAATTATTTACCTCAAAATCCCAATATTGTTGATTCATGTGACCTTTAATTGTAATAAGTGCCTGGGAATTCAAACCAAGAGTTCATAGATCATTCATGATGTTTGGAAAAGTGAATTTAACTAATAATATATATATATATATATGGTAATTTGATGTATTTTACTACTCACTAAAAATTGGAGTATTTCAGAAAAATCCAAAAAAAATCACCCTAAACATTTTTCAACATTTAGAGTTAGAAAATGAAATCCATTTTTGTAAATAATTTTATAAATATGAATAATTAAATGTTTAAATAAACATATTATTTATTTGAAAAATTAAATTTTTAAAAACAATAATTCGTTTATATAAATTTTAAAAACTAATCAGGATCTCATTATCTTATAACCATAAGTGAATAAAATAATAATTTATTAACTATTCATAAGGGTAAATATACAATTAATACTATTATTCATAAGGTTATGTTATAATTCACTAAATATTATGTTTCTCTTTTTAGACACTACATATCTTTCTAAACGCAACTATGTCTGCTAGTTTTTCGAAATTCAAATCACAGAGGTGGAAAATTATGTTTATAGGATAGGATATAACCAGGTGGTGTTTTTTAGATACTAATTGTTTCATTCATTCATTTTTAAGAATATTTAAAAAATCATATATATATATATATATAATTCAAAAAATCCATACATATTTAATTCCGTGTAGTGTGTGAATGAGTCACATTATTTTGTGGGGGAGGTAGTCCAAATTTCCTGAAATGAAATTAATAGTTTACCCCAAATGGAAAGTAAAATGGTATCTATTTTAAAAGTAATATAGTAGCTTAAATAGGAAATAAATATAATATATTACATATATAAAAATAATTTCCATCATAATTTAAACCATGATAGGCAGTAAGTAAAATTGACCAATCATCGTTTAGTCAGACGATAGGTCATCGTACATGTAAAAAAGGTTTGTGCTACCCATTAGATTAATGTTTTTGTAATTATAAGTAATAAAATTAGCATAAAAATTCATTTATATTTTGGTTACTATTGTTGTTATATGTACATGGAATAATGAGTGTGTTGGTGGGTGAAAGGAAAATAAAATGAAGGACTTGAGAAAGGAGGTTACCTCTTAATCGGGTAACTCTTTTTGGTTTGTTCCAAAAGGCTTCCTTGGATTCCCTTCTACCAAATGGAAATATTCTAGGAGAAAGTGATGTTTTTCTGTAAGTGGATTGGTTAGATATTAGATGAACATAGGAGGTTATATATGTGGGGGGATGTGGGATAGGTGGTGTCCTTTTATTAATGAAAGATTAAAATATTTGATATTCTAAATTTCCAAATAAATGTTAATTGAGAACTTTGATGCATTAAAAAAATATTATGTGTTAATATGACATGTTAGGGTTGATTAAATATTTTTTTCTCAAAGTTATAATGTTGTTATGGCTTTTACAAATAAAACATACCAAATAGTTTCAAAATTGACATAAATGAGTTTTTAAAACAAATAAATATTATTAAATGATATAATATTCCTAAAAATCAAATTTTCGAAAAAAGGATATAAATAAGGTTATATATGTAAATAATGAAGCACATGGGGTTCTCTTGTATTTTTATAGTAGGTTTAATAACCATTTGTTATAATAATACAAGAATACATGGTAAAAATTAAACTATTCAACTAAGAGTTAAATCTAGATAATATGGTAAATATGGTGAGATAAATTAATCTAAAACCTATTGGTTGAAATGTTTTCAACCCATACCCACATTATCTTTCATATAAATCCATTTGTATACATTATAAAACAAATATGATTTTATAATAAAATAACATTTCATGCTTTTCCTAAAGTGATCGTCACCTCTCTTTTAAAAGTCTACATCCCCTACTCTCAAAATCACACCTCCAAACCCATTTGGATTGTCCAACCCCACTAAAATATCCTCACAACAACCCTCAATTCATCCTAGTAGCCTTACATCGATCAGTAAGCTCACCTATGGATCCCTTTTGATCAAATCAAATGTAAGCACCCGAAGAAGTGGTAATAATTCCATCACCTCCTTCAAAGTTCTTTCCCTCTTTCATTTCTTCTTTATATGTTGTTTCCATAAAAAAACTATAACTCCTATACCTTATACATATTGTGATGTAATTATAAATATGGTATAACCATTTTCATTATTCTATCCATTCTAGGAAAGATAATGTCTCCATATGTGAATACGTAAAGCTTACCAAATCCACGACGTGGTGTAGTTTGTTATTCAAAACATCACCATTGGTATTGGTATAATAATGATTATAATTGATTTAAATAATAAATATTGCATGTTAATGATTCTATATAAAATATATATCATCCAATTATATACGATTTCACCATCAATATAATGATATTGTCGCTCATGCGTACGTACGGATTACAGTCTCCACGCACGCGATAAGATTCATTCCCCAATGTAACCATTCAAAAATAATTTCAATTTTATGATTAAAATATATGTATAAGAACAAAATATAATTCTGTATATGAAATGATATATATCATATCCATAACAAAAATGACTTAACTAACAAAACATATAAAGGAAAAGAGATCAGTTCCCCTGAAGAAATGATACTACTGAAATATTATTAATAATGAAACATTATGAAATAATATATGATATACTATTTATTATTTTGGTTCTTGAATATTTTAATAAAAATTATTTAACTTTTATATAGGATTATAACGTACCCTTGACTAAGTAAAAGTACATGGTAAGGGGTTTTCATCTCTCTTCTTATTCCCGTGAGATTAATGCTATATTTCACATATTTTCTTTTGGTGTGGTGTATGTACCGACAATGATTATAGTATTTGTTTAATATAATTTAAATTCAGGTTATTTAAATATTAATTTTATGATTCTTATTTCATGGGGAGTATGTTGGGTAAGTTACCAAATTGTTAAGGGAAATTCTAATTTCAATTTCTACTCATTTGGTTTTACGCAAACATTATTGATTATTTTACTCCATGATTATGTGTGAAATCATTATTTATATATTTTGGTAGTAATTTACACTCTCCATTGTGTGTGTATAGTTTTGATACACATAATAACTCCATTTCTAAATTCTCAAATCATCGATATGAACTGGTTAAGAGTAATCTTAACTCAATTTCCATTCATTGAGTTAAACATCCAAGTCAATGGTGTTGTTTTTACAATAATATGTGTGAATATACATCTGAAAGATTTTAACTAAATATCCAATCATATTAAGAGTATTTATACTTTTTACACTTAATTATTCCATTTATTTATCCTTATCCTAAGGATGTTTTCTTCATAAGGGATTTCATCTCAATTTACATTTTATTGAGTCTTATTTGTTGTTATGCACCAATTAACTTTTATATGGTGTGTATACTATAATTTTGACATAGTATATCAAGAATCCCTTTATTATCATGATATTATAATGTTTTTATTACTTCAATTACTTGTATTCATGTGTCTCTCATGTGGTTAGGAACTCTAACAAAAAATATCATTTTAAATGTTTTAAAGATTAATTATTCTTAATCACTTTCATTATTGTAAATGTTTTAAAATTGGTGTTAAATATATATTTATATGGACCTGAATGTTTTAAAATTAAAATTCCATTTAAAATATTCAATGTGGTATGGAAAAATTTTATTTAAAAATCATTTTTTAACAGCTTCATGATAAATAGTGACATTTATAAATGTTTTCATGAAAAGGGGGATAAATATGTCAAATAGTTTTAGTGATTATTTTCTTCTTTTTTGATATCCATAGTTATTATTTGTTGATATTGATTTATTATAATACAAACTTCCATAATTTATTGAATGATTTATGTATGACTATGGATGTGCTATTTTTATACCATTCATGGTTTGTAGTCATAATATTGACATTTCATTTGCTAGTTTTAATACGAATGTTTAGATTTTGTTTCAAAATTTTCATATTTTGAATACATTATACTTAGTAACTAACTGGTAGAGCCCGCTATAGCTCTTTGATGCATCAGTAGGTTTCATGAGATAAACTAGTGTCTTGTCATTAGGCCTTGACATATTCTTTTTTGTAGTCTTGGAATGTGGCCTTAACTATGTGGTTATGATGTCTGACATTATGCATTCCATCATTATGAAATTAGATATTGATATTACATGAGATTATTTGACAAGTATAATATTCATTTAAATAAGTAAATATAAATGTTTTATTTATGTTTTCCATATTATGCTGAAATTTAACTATAAAAGGCAATTGTTTTAGTCTTATACATTGCCATAAATTTTTATGCTTATTTGTGATAGTTTCCACTATATTGGTATACTTACTAAGCATCTAAGATCACTCCTTTATTTTGTTTTCCTTTTCTTAGGATGTGATGAAATATATTATGATTTACATTTAGGGATAGGATAAGGTATATGACTGTGTTCAATGGGAACACATTGCTGTTGTTGTTTTACTTATTGATTTAATGTAAAACTTATATATGTATCTAGTACATCCAAGGATACTAAACTAATCGGTCATTCAAGACTAGATCTCTTTTGATAATTCCAATGTTTTTTTAATAATGCATAGACTCTAGGTAACTAGGTTCAGGGCGTTACAATGATATCATAAGAGATAGAATGAATATACTGATGAAAATAGATTAAATAAATTTTTTGGTTTATGGATATATAATGAGTTCTGGTTAGTTAAATCCCTTATGTTTATATGTGTGTCACCCTTTTTTCCATGGCTCATACTTCTATTGTGTCTCGAGTTAGGTTGATTCATCAATTATATAGAACATAATGGGAAATTGGGTACTAGAAAATGAACTAATTGTTTTCTCTATTACGTGATTTTTTATTTCATTTCTTACATGAATACACATTTGTACCGACTAACTAATGATTTATTCCTTGTTTGTGGTGTCCTACTAAGTTGTTATCACACACATCTCAGGACTCCATGGCACTTCAATACCTGATAAGATGCTACTTGTTTTTTTATACAGGTTCAGGATAAGGACCTAGTGTTTTTTTGTTCTCGGGAAGACAGTTTGGAGATTTGAGGTTTGGATAGGGATAAGGATTGATGTGTGGTTTAGATTATGCTGTTAGAAATAGCCTTGTATTATTATGTATGAATACTTTCCATGTATATTATCCATTAGATTTTTTCATAACATTTGTTATTGGCTCTTATTGGTTATTATTGTAAGTCTCCCATTTATTATTCTTGGTGGTTTCATTATCTATTTTTTATATATATTGGGGATTCACTATGATATATGATAATAACCTCTCCATGTTTGTCTTTAGACATGTGCTGCTAGTCGGCTACCTCTAGTGTATGTGTATGTAGGCCTACTGTCATATGATGGATCGTGTTGGGGCACTGATTATAGATTCTTCTCGGTTAGGGATGTTAAAAATTCATATAAGATGGGTCATAATTTATCTCAATATCAGGTCTTGGTATATACAAGACTAGGATCATGTCAGGACTTGATAATGATCTCATTATTGGGTTTCTACAGCCCATTTATTAGGGAAACCACAGTTACCAAGGGTGGGAAATGATGGTTTGTTTTTTTATTTTGTATTTGAATTATATTTATTCCTATTATGGAATACATGGATGTGATGTTATTGGTTTTTGAGGTTCCATGTCTTGGAAAAATGTGGAAATTAAAGGTGTAGGGGTTCAAGAAACATGTTTCAATCGTTATATTTGTAGCACATATATATATATATATATTCTGTGATTAACTTGTGAATGACATGATTATAAACCTGACATGCATGAAATTAGAATTTAATACAATAATTAAATGTTGAAAATGGGTAAAATGAATTTCAGGAAATGTAAATTCCTTGGGTTTTTAAAATATTATATTGGAATATGAATTTCAATAAAGCTGATATTTTTAAAAAATGATAGTTTAGTAAAAAATCAGTTTTAAAATTACAAACATGCAGGTTTGGATTGTAAAGAGTTTTTGGATGTGGAATGCTTTGCTTAAATGGTAAGCTTATAAAATGGGAAAATGATAGAATAATGTAACTTTTAGGGACACCACAGATGGTCATTCCTTGTGTTTGTTGTAGACCCTATTTATGGGTGGGTTGGGTTGTGATTATTTCATTGTTTTGATAAATTATGAGTTTTTTAGGACCATGGAGTTTGTTTTTGGTTCATGGTGCTAGTGTACATGTCCATGTGTCCTTGGTGTGTGAACTAGTTATATGGATGCTTGGTATGTTATATAAATTTTGATTGGAGTGGGGATTGGATAACCATTGTGAACAATAAGTAGAATGGGTTAGTTTGTGGCATGGAGGTAACCATTAACCATTTCTTTTGGTGGCTCCATTTGGGGATTTTGCATCATTAATCCTTTTTGGATTATATCTGATAGAGGTTGGTCAGGGTGTTAGAGTATATGGGTCTCTGTGGAACATGTATATTTTTCAAATCTAGGCAGTTGTACAAAGAGATTTTCCTTTTTTAGGATTAATATTGAGTTCCATGTTGAGTGGTAAAGGGTTTTGGAAGATGTGTCATGAGTTGTGGAAAGTGGTGGGAAATATTGGGATATCAAGGGTAGTCCTGAGGGAGGTCGGCCTAGTAGTTCAATTTCTTTGGAATGTGGATAATGTGTAATGAACAACAATGTGAGTAGATATTTTTCCCATCCATGGTTATGGGTTTATTGTTTTGTTGTATCAAAGTGTGAGACCATGATTGTTTAAATTATTACTAGGTGGTGGACATTTTTTTTGGGATTCATGATGTGATTATGATATCATCCCATGGAAGATGGGTGTAAAAGGAAATTTTACCGATTTAATCAAGGTGGATATTCCCTAGATGTTTGATTGACTACATGGTTTTTTACAGGAAGAGTGAATTGTTGAATATATGTTGTGGTCAGTCGGAAAATACATGAATATATTTTTTTTATGTAATGATAATGGTTCCAAAAGGAATGTTGTGTCATGACCACTCATTAGAGGTTCGTGCTGTGGTATTTAGTCAGTTTGAAACTCCATTCATGTTTTGGTGTTTTTTAGTTGATTAGACAATGGTACGTATGGAGGTTTGAGACCTTCTATAGGTTGAGGTGCCCACTTGTTAAGAGGTGAAAATTGAAATGGATGTATTTTTAGGTGTTCATCACAATCATCGTAGAATAATTTCTTTCTGCGATGATCATGGCCAATATCATGACCTCATCCTGGTATACTAAGAAGGATATGGCTATATTTATAGTGACATGAGTGTGTTTTGGTAGGAGTTTTACATCTTGAATGATACACATGGGGAGAAGTGTGTGTCTTTATGGGGGTAATATGGTGAGAGAGTACACCATTTAGTAAGTATGGGATATGTCCTCATAATGGACCAGATGCCGAAAAATGTCTTGGGTGTCATTTGCAGAAGCTAGGAAAAAATCATCAGTGGTATTTTTTTATTATAGTTGATGTTGGATGGTTTCATTTGATCTTTAGGGTTCAGAATCTATATGATGTCTGAGCCACGACGGTTGAAAAAAGGTTTGAGTTATTATTGAGAACTATACTCTTATATGGGGAGCACCAAGTAATTTCATGGTTTTGTGGATAATGCTATGAAGTGGATGTGATTGAATCAATATGAGTATGGGGAAAAAGTGTGGTGTATGTTCGGATCAGCCTTGGGTATGATGGTAAATTATACCAAGTTTTGGCTTTGGGATCAATAATGTTCTAAAAGGGATCTATGAGGTCCTGTTAGGGATGTTTTGAGGGGTTCTTAAGAGAACTACAATGGTTTGAATATTAGAAAACTCTATGATGGCTGAGTTTTATTGAACATCAATGATGAATTTAGTAGGTGTGTGCAGATGAGTGTGTTATTACTTGAGAGAAAAGGGAATCATGGAGAGGTTACATTGTGATGTACAAAATGTGGAAGTTGTTCACCAATGTAGTGAATCGACTGTGGATGGCCTAACTCAGTTGGGTTGTATGCCACCTTTAGATAACATTGGAAGGAAAACCGTGTTTTTGGTTTGGGAATGGGTTTCTAAGGAAGAATTAAATCACCAATAGATGAGTATGAATAGTGGATTTGTCCAATTCGTGTGGTTTCAAGGGAAGGGATAAATAATTATGTTGGATTGTGATCTTGTATACATTTGATTGTTGTGTGTTTGAAAATGCATTAGGTATATTGTGAAAGTCTATTTAATGGTCTATATGTATATTTTTTTATTATGGAACAGCTCAGCAATGGAAATATTGTGGTGAGAAGATAAAGCATATGGTGGGAAGAACCATATATGAGATGTATTCTATTAATAGAAAAATCAGTGTTTGTGTTGGATGGTCTTCAGTGGGAGCCATATTGGTGAATCAGTTTTTGGGATGCGAACTGGATCGAATGTTGATTAGTTGAATACCTCTCAATGATGATTATGTTGGCTCATACTCTTCGTATGTTCGAAAATAACAAAGGATGTTGAGTATTGAGTTATGGAATAGGGTTGGTTTTGAAATGTGGTTAAAAATAAAGACATTTATTTTGGTTTTTTGGCCTTTGATCAACATTATCACTTCAAAAGAATCTATAGGAGATGGTGAAAAGGGACTTTCACCAATAATAATGATGTTTTTGGATAGAGAGTGTTCCAATTTGTTCTTCTTGGGCAATAAGTATTCTGAAGGTATCCATTAATGCGGTGGCCAAGTTGAATTAACTAGACCATCCCATTTTTATTGGTGTTGTTTATGATGATTTAAGGATGATGTGCCTTCAATGAGAATCAACTTGTGATTGTGGAACTTGGTGAGAGAAATGTAACCCTGGTACACTATTTCCATGATATGAGAATTGTTGCAGCATAAATATAGATAGGAAAAATGAGGTAGGTTAAAGATAATTAGTGGGTTTGTGATCTGAAATTTTTTCATTGAGTTCAAGGAAATTATTGGAAATGTGGCTCAAGGATGAGGCCTTATAAGTTGGGGAGGTTTGAAGATCCCAACCATTCATAAATCTATGTCCTTGTTAATTTTATTGGTAAAACCTCATTTTTGGTTAATGAATTTTTTATGGGGTACTTGAGGAGTTTGGGATGTGATTTGGGGATGTGGGACATGAAAAAATAGAATAGAGGCCAAATAGAGTATAGCACATGGATGGAGCACCTTTCATAGGAACCGTGCACCATGACCAGGAAATAGTATGGATTGGTGTCTTTTTGGGAGAGAAGTATAGTGTAGAGTTGCTACAAGGTTATCCAAACCATGAATGTATCTATAAGTAACCATGTAACCCAACGTCCTATAGGAAGTGTGTTGCACACTGTTTTTGTACGGCTTCTCAACCTGTGTAGGTAAAATAAGACCCACATTAAAAGATAAAAAAATTATTGATTTTCTATATTAGGATTTTTAGATCCCACCTGATTCCCCCCCCCCCTCCATTCATCTCCCTCTACCCTAGTTGAAGGAATAGTAGCTCCCAATACTCCCATGGATGATTTTACTTATATTCTTGGGTGATTTTAGTGTGTTTGGGTGCACATAGATGATCCAGGTGAGTCTAAATATCTTCCTTTCCCAATTTTCTAGTATTGGTCTTATGGAATCCCTTATCTTCTTTTCAATCACTAAAACACTCATTTTTTATAGTGTAATCTTGGTTAGAGATTAAGCAGGATTCTGATTTTGAATATAGTGTAGAGATTAGGAAACTTTTCATCAATAGATGTGTAGTTGGTGGTCCTTAAACATTCACCTATAATTATGATGTTATATATGTTTGTGTTGTTTTTCTATTTCACTAATATGTTTAATATTCATGACTTCAGTTATTGGAAAAAATTGTATCTTATTTCAAGTTCTAGGAACCCTTATGGACCATGTCAGTTTTTTTATGATGGGATACTAAAACGTGGGACAAAAATGGGAATATAGAACCATAGTAATTGGTGAACACAATTCGTAAACCTTGAGATAATTGTATTTTGAGAGAGAATGCTTATTAAATATGTATTTTCCATGTGAGGTTGGATATTGGATAATTGAAACAATTACAGGTTTCGTTTTGTAAATGATAAATATGAATTGAAATGGTTATTCCATTTAAGTATGTTCATGTCCCAAGTTGCCTTTATATGTTATGTGTTCCTTATATGAGTTTTATGGTAATATTTTTGTTACAAAAGGGTAAGTAATGATCTTTTATTCAGTGTAGAGTTTTTACTACATGATAAAGGTGAAAATTATTACTTTGATAAAGTATTCATGGTTTACATGTTGTATTGAAAAACTAACAGTTTTCGATGTAATGGGTTGTTCGGAACATCAAAAGGTTAGTCTCGCTGTTTACTATTTTGAAGGTGAAGCAGGTCAATGGTGGTCGATGGTTAAAAATATCAGGGATAGTGAAGAGATTGATGCTCTTGATTGCAATGAATTTAAAGGTATATTTCTTGAGAAATATTTTCCTAAGGTGGTTCGTCTTAGGATGGAAAAACCATTCCTAGAGTTGAGGCAGGAGGATGACTAAGTGGCTGCTTATAAAGCAAAGTTCACTTGACTGGAAAGGTATGCACAAAATTTCATGTGAGATCTTGATAGTAATATAAATCGATTTTCTCTGGATTGAAGCCACGATATTGAAGAGCATTAGCCGCTCGTGAGTTCAAAAGTTATAAAAAACATGTTCAATGTGTGGAGAAGGTGGAAATGGAGTTTTCCAATGATCAAGTGTTCCTTAAAAAATAACAGAATAAGAGATCCAGTTGGCAGGAAAAGGGGAATAATTAAACAATGAATCATAGAGGTAAGACAACTAAATATCCATATTGTGAGAAGTGTGGTAAAAAGAATCCCGAAAAATGTTCATTAAAGTCTGTAAAGTTCTTCCAGTGTTGTAAGCCTGATCATATTGCTTGTAACTCTAAGGAAGATGATCAAGAAGGCAATGAAAATCCATCGGTAAGATATTTTAAGTGCAATAAAGTTGGTCATTATGAAAATTAGTGTCCAGAGAAAAACTCAACTGGGAGAAAGAATCTATGCTACAAGCATAAAGGGGTGACGAAATCCTTTGCAACTACTTTAGCATAAGCCGGGCCATCTGGTGAAGTAGTATCTAGTACATTGTTTGTTTGTTCAGATTATGCCAATGTGTTGTTTGATTCAGGGTATACACACTCTTTCATTTCTAAGAAGATTTCTAGTAAATTGGGAATTCTATCTCAAGATTTGAATACATAAATTATGGAAAAAATACCTGGGGGAAATGTTGAGACAAAAAGAAAACATAATAACATAATGTACTAGTACGCAGAAAGAATCTACCTGCAAACCTTATTGTTTTTCCTCTTTTAGAGTTTGATGTTATTTTGGGCATTGATTGGCTTTCTGTTTATCATGCTAAGATTGACTGAAGATCTAAATTTGTTTTTTTTAAAAAGATTTACAGTTTGTGTACACGAATGAACCATTTATTTTGATTACATATTAGGAAGCTGAGAAACTAGTAATTGATGGAAGTAAATGTTACCCTGCACATATTTGTGAAAATAAAGGAAATGTTCAGATTAATAAAGTGCTCGTGGTAAAAGAATATCTTGATGTTTTCCTGATGATTTGCCTAGTATTATACCTGATTGGAAAGATGAATTTACTGTTTAATTAGTTCATGTTGCTAAGACAATTTCAAAACCCCCTTATCGAATGGATCAAATTGAACTTTTGGATTTAAATAAAACAACTTCAGGAGCTATTAGATAAAGGTTTCATTCGACCTAGCACATCGCCATGGGGTGCTCCTATCTTGTTTGTTGAAAATAAAGACAGTTCAATGAGACTTTGCATTTATTATAGATAATTGAATAACATTATGGTTATGAACAAGTATCATTTGCCTCATATCGATGATTTGTTTGATCAGCTCTAGGGAGATCAGTATTTTTCAGAGATTGAATTGATGTCGGGGTACCATCAGTTGAAAGTAAAAGAAGCAGACGTCTCGAAGACCGTGTTTCATACTAGATATAGCCATTATGAAATTGTAGTTATGCCTTTTGGGTTAACCAATGCACCTTATGTATTAATGGATCTTATGAATAGAACTTTATCTGAGTTCTTGTATAAGTTTGAGGTTGTGTTCATTGATGATATTTTGGTTTATTCCAAAAGTGAGGAGGAACATGAAATTCATTTAAGAGTTGTCTGGAAAACCTTAAACAAATAGAAACTATTTGGGAAATTCATAAAGTGTGGGTTTTGGTTGCTAAAATTTCATCCCTTGGTCTCATTATTTTAAAAAATGGCATAAATGTTGATCCTGCTAAAACAAAAGTTGTTAATGAATGGCCAAGACCCACAAATTTAACCGAGACTTGTAGTTTTCATTGTTTTCCAGGATATTACCAGAGGTTTTTTGAAAGGTTTTCCCAGTTATCTTGTCCAATGACTAAGTTGACTCCAAAATGTGTTACGTTTATCTGGACAAAAGAATGAGATGATTGTTTTCAGGAATTGAAGAGGATATTTGTAACACCCCAAGCTTCCACTGTACGTTTCCCTTCGAATAATGCAATAGCGTGTGTTGTACGCAACCTCGAGCCCTAACACACACCACAACTAATTAAACTAGCCATTGTGAATAGTAATACCTACTTTTTGAAATATTATAAATTTTATTTATCAAAATGGACTTCATTTTTGGATTCGGAATATTGAAATTAGTCTATGTTGAATTTTTGGTATTTTTCTGAGAACTTCTAAATTTTTATGAATAGTGAAAAATACTTAAAAACAACTTTTTTAATCAAAATAATTTATAGTGATAAATTATAATATTTAGTGGTTTTAAAGTATAATTAGAATATATTTTTACCATTTTATCCAATGGTGGTCATTAGAATTAATTTAACATTGAAATTGGACATAAACAATTGCCAAACTTTTGATATAAATTGTTTCTTAAAAACACGCTATTTGTTGTAACAGCGGGAATTAATTATAAAATTAATTAATACAACTTATATGTTTGGAATTTTGTAAAATAGACATCATTTTTGAATTCGGAATATCAATTATAGCTTAGGGTGAAATTTTGGCCTTATTCTGAAAAACTTCAATTTTGGATGAATAGTGAAACCACTAAGTGGTTGTTAAAAACTGATTTTTCGTTAAAATGAAATATTACCACTTCTGTGATTTGATTTTCAAAAATCCGACATACACGGTTGTCATTAAGAAGTAAAATGTGGTTCAATGAGATCAAAATAATTTTTTGGTGAATAGTAACTTTTAAGTTCTTAATCGCGATTAGAGGTAATTAGTGTAGTTTAAGGTACAAATAATGTTTTAATAATATGAGATGAGCATGACACTTGTCCTACTCCTATTGGATGAGTCATGGCCGACCAAGACAACCCATGGGTCAACTTTGGGACCCCATGGAGCCACTTTAGTTGGAAAATGACATTAATATACATTTATTTAATGTTAAAATTAAATTGACACAAACATGAGTTGTTTTACTAAAACAGTTTTTAAGTGGGGTTACACAAGTCCAAATTTTGACTATAAATATTCATTAGAAAGATAAAAAGAGTTCCTACATCATAGTATTTTTTTTATAATTTTTAGACATTAAATAGATTAAATTATTTATGACATAATTATGATGCAGCGATGACCTCATTATTTAACGATTTAAATAAAATGAGAAGATAATGCAAAATCCAAGGCTTACACTTGTCCAAAGCATATTGGATGAGGAGATTTAGAAACCTTATCACCTTAGCCTCGAATTATATAAGTGTGGGACCTTTGGAATCCGAAAAGCATTGTGAAATAATGTAACATTTCAATCTTTCCAAAAGTGCCCCTCCTCTCCTCTTATAAAAGGCCCCCACCACTACCACCTTATTCACACTTCCAAGCCTTTTGGTTCGGCCAAACCCTGCCCAAATACTCTCCCAACTTCTCTCCCTTCATCCTAGAAGCATTACTTTATTCCGAAAGCCATCCTAAGGAGTTCTTTTGATCAAATCAAATGGAAGAAGCTGAAGAAGAGGTAACATTTTCATCACCCTCTTTCAAGTTTCTTTCTTCTTCCACTCCCTCTTTGTTTATTATTTCAATTCTGAAATTATAACTCCAGTATCTTCTATATACTTTGATGTTATTATAAATATGGAACAACCATATTCAGTATTCTACCCATCATTTGAATGACATGTCACCATACGTGCGTACGTACGGCTTACCGTCTCCACGTCGTGGTGTAATTGTTATTCAATATATTATTATTTAGATGGGTATAATAATGATATTTAATTAATGTAAATAATAAATATAACATGATAATGATTCTGTATATATGATATAATATCCAATTATATATTATTTAAATATCAAAATAATGATATTGTCGCTCGTGCGTACGTACGAACTACCGTCTCCACGAACGCGATGAGATTCATTCTCCGTCGTATCCATTCAAGTATAATTATCATTTGATGATTTAAAAATAATTTTTAAGGACATGATATCATTCTGGATATTAATAAGATAAAACCTATCCATGAAAAACACGACTTACGTAACAAAACATATAAAAGAAAACGAGTAAGTTAACACCCGAAACAACGATAAATCTAAGATATTGTTAACAAAGCAATGTTAAAAGATCATATATGATATCATATGAATGTATATGATTCTTGTATAATTTAATAACAATTATTTCACCATTATACAGGAGGTTAACCTACCCCAACCAAGGAAAAGTACAAGGTAAGGGTTTACTTCACAACCTCTTCATTATCCAAGGTTGTTTATACATAATTATCTACTGGGACCTCGTTATCATCCACATCCATGTTTCTTCAAAATTTATTTCAAAACATTTTTATTATTTACAAGAATATGGGTTAAAGTCATTTATACCCTTTTCGAATTTTATAAGAGGAATCTTTCTGCCGTTATAAAATCTTCAAAGCTTTCCTTACAAGCTTATAAGAATATTTTCAAGAAAATGTTTTGTTTTATATGGCTCTTAAATGATTTCAAAAATAGAAAGTGATATTTCTCTAAAAAGTGTTTTGATTTCATCTATGTCAACATCCTTTGATGGATTTTACGCTTATTTGAAGTTGATTTATTATAATACAAAACTTCTATATTGTATTGAAGGTTTTGTGATATGTTTGACTGTGGATGTGTTATTTTATACCATTAATAGTTTATGGTGAAATTATTGACATTTTGTATGCTAGTTTTAATACGAATGTTTATGTTATGTTTAAACCTTTTCATATGGGAATGCATTGGACTTAATATGTGACGGGTGGAGCCCGCTATAGCTCCTCGATGCATCGGTAGGTCTCATGAGACAAACTAGTGTCTTGGCACAAGGCCTTGACAAAATCTTATTTGTAGTCTTGGCACGAGGCCTTGGCTATGTGGTTATGATAGTCTGGCATTATGCATTCCAACATTATGAAAGTGGTTAGTGATTTTGCATGTGATTATTCGATTAGTAGAATATCCATGTGAATGAGTATATGGCATTATTTCATTTTACTTTTGCCATATTATGTTGATGTTCAAGTTTAAAAGGCTTTTGTTTTAGTTATACATTGCCTTAAATGCTTATGTTTTCTTATAAAAGCTTCCGCAATATTGTTATCCTTACTGAGCATCTGAGCTCACCCCTTTCAATGTTTTAATATTTTCCAGGATGTGAAGAAGAGTATTATGACTGACTTGCAAGAATAGTCAGTGAGGATATGAGTGTGGACTATGAAGACCATGTTATTGTAGTTTGTTTAATTTTGATGTAATGAAAGAATTATGAATGTATCTAGTGTTTCCAAGGCTACTAAACTAATCGGTCTTTCGAGACTTGATCTTTTGTGATCATGCCAATGTTACGAAGTAATGCACCGACTCTGGGTAGCTGGGGTCGGGGCGTTACAGTTGGTATCAGAGGAAGTTTAGTACAAACCTTGGAAGCTAGATTTAGATAAACTCTGATTAGAGCACATAGACCTAAGATGAACTTTGAGGATTAGTATAGAAGAACTTCCTAGAATTTTGGTATTGTAGAGATTTTGTGAGTTTTCCGAGCAATACATCCCTGTCTGGATACGAGCAGGTAGAGGCGGCTCTGGCACAGATGTTCCTAGGGGTAAAACTCGAAAACACCGCTTTGAGCTAGACTCGAATGGGAACTGGTGCACGACAACGCGCCTTGCTGCACTCTTGGTTACGACACTCCCGGGGGATATGCTTTGGATAACTCTCATTTTCTTTACAAATCATTATGAAGGGTTTATGAGTATATACTTCCACAAAGAAAACATATTTATGATTATGGATTATATCCATAAATAGTTCAATTTATGTTAAGTGTTTTATAAGTATGGGATTATGTATTTTGATTCATAAACTAATCTAGTTTATGCCATTGTTTAGAAATGGCGCCTAGTGGAAGAAATGGAAACCGTATCAATGCACGCACTCCATGTAGGGATTTCCCTCCTGCTCAAGATAATTATAGTGGGGCTGGTGATGCAACTGGTGCCGATCAGCTAATCACCATACTGGGACAACTTAATCAGGTTATGAATAATAACCTTACCCGTATGGAGCACCCTGATCCACAGCGTGGAGGATCAATGTTAGATCGATTCATGAGGCAACAACCACCAACGTTCAATGGGAGTACAAATCCCTTAGTAGCCGAGCAATGGATAAATTCCCTAGAGAAAATATTTCAGGATTTGGGGAGAAGTGAAAGGGAAAAAGTTATCATGGTAGTTTACCACCTCACTGGAGATGCCGATCAATGGTGGTCACTAATTCAAAACACAAAGGAAGAGGATGAATTAACAAACATGGAATGGCAGGAGTTCAAAGAACTGTTCTTAGAAATATACTTTCCTCGAGACCATCGAGCGGATATGGAAAGGCAATTTCTGAGTCTGAGGCAGAAGGAGGATGAGAATGTCGCAAAGTATGAGGCTAACTTTACAAGGTTAGCAAGGTATGCTGCAGATTACATACGTAACCCAAGAAGTAAGACTGGTCGTTTCTTTGATGGGTTGAAACCATGTCTCCGTCGAGCTTTAGTATCACAAACCTTCTCTTCATACGAAGGTATTGTCGCGTGCGCTATCAAGACGGAAAAGGAATTCTCTAAGTCTTATGACTTTAAAGCAAAGAAAGAGAAGAAGAGACCTGCTGATCAATCTGGGAATGGAAATAAAGGGAAGAAGGGAAAGGTTGAATATCCATCTTGTGGAAAATGCGGGAAGAAACATCCTGGTACTTGCTTGAAGGGAATGGGAGTCTGTTACAAGTGTGGTGAAAAAGGCCACCAAGCTCATGATTGCAAGGGGAAGAAGAAAGATACCAACGTTCGGTGCTACAATTGCAGGGAGATGGGGCATTATGCAAATGAATGTCCTAAGCGTCAGGAGAACTTACCTCAGAAAAGGACAAGGGATCAAGGCCAGGCTTATGCTATCACTACTGCTGAGGTAGAAGCTCCGAAAGACGTGGTGGCAGGTAATTTAATGGTTTCATCAAGTTTAGCAAATTCATTATTTGATTCTGGATCATCGCATTGCTTCATATCTTCCCAGTTTGCTAAGAAAATTAGATATTTCCAATTTGATTTAACAAGGGAGTTGTCGGTCAAAACCCCTAAGGGAAGTATTGTTGCAACAAAGTTTTGTCGATTTGTTCCCATTAGAGCACCTAAATGTTCTTTACCTGCTGATCTCATCGTCATACCCATGATTGAATTTGATATAATCCTCGGTATGGATTGGCTTTCGGACCATGATGCAAAAATTTATTGTAAGAGGAAAGAGGTTACGATTCGTGATGATGATGATAAGGAACACCTTATCTTTAGAGCCGAATCATCACCACATAATTCTTATCTAGATCCACCCCCAGTAGCTCAACTAAATTCAATTATTGGGGAGGAAGAGAAGGAAATTACTGAGGATGAGGAAAGAAATATTCAAATAGAGGATGTACCTATTGTGAGAGAATATGTTGATGTGTTTCCGGAAGATTTACCTGGACATCCTCCAGAACGAGAAGTTGAGTTTTCCATTGATTTAATTCCTGGATCAAGGCCCATATCGAAGACCCCTTATAGAATGGCCACTGTGGAATTAGTTGAACTAAAGAAACAACTAGAGGAATTGAGTAATAAGGGATTTATTCGCCCTAGTGTTTCTCCTTGGGGAGCCCCTGTTCTTTTTGTTAAGAAGAAAGATGGATCTATGAGGTTGTGCATTGATTATAGGGAGATCAATGCTATAACAATAAAGAATAAGTATCCCCTACCTCGCATTGATGATTTGTTTGACCAACTGCATGGAGCTCAATACTTTTCAAAGATTGACCTTCGGTCTGGATACCATCAGTTGTGTGTGAAGAAGGAAGACGTTCCAAAGACAGCATTTCGAACAAGGTACGGGCATTACGAGTTTACAGTAATGCCTTTTGGATTGACTAATGCACCCTCTATTTTCATGGATCTAATGAATAGAGTTTTCAAGGAATATCATGATGACTTTGTAGTGGTATTTATTGATGATATCTTGGTATACTCCAAAAGCCACGAAGATCATGAAAATCACTTACGCATTATCCTGAAGACTCTTAGAAGACATGAATTATATGGGAAATTTAGCAAGTGTGAATTCTGGCTTCATGAGATTTCTTTTCTTGGCCATATTGTCTCTAAGGATGGAATTTCCGTTGATCCTTCTAAAACCAAGGCAATCCAAGAATGGCCAGCACTGACAAGTATAACTGAGGTACACAGTTTTATTGGTTTAGCAGGTTATTATCGACGTTTCGTCCAGAATTTTGCCAGACTGGCTAACCCATTGACAAAGCTCACACGTAAAGGGATTAAATTTGTCTGGACAAAAGAGTGTGAAGAATGTTTTGAAGAACTAAAGAGAAGATTAGTCAATTCCCCTGTACTGACTCTACCATCGGGGAATGATGGGTTTGTTATTTATAGTGATGCATCGAAGAAAGGACTCGGTTGTGTCCTTATGCAGAATGATAAGGTCATTGCCTATGCATCACGGCAGCTAAAAATTCATGAGCAAAACTATCCTACTCATGATCTTGAGTTAGCAGTTGTGATCTTTGCTTTAAATATATGGAGACATTACCTCTATGGTGAAAAATGTGAGATTTATACTGATCACAAGAGTTTGAAGTATATTTTCACACAAAAAGAACTCAACATGAGGCAAAGGCGATGGCTTGAACTACTCAAGGATTATGATTGCACGATACATTACCACCCGGGGAAGGCAAACAAGGTGGCAGATGCTTTGAGTAGAAAAGACCATGGAGTTTTGAATGTGATGAGAATTGAAAGAGATCCAATTTTATTGGATCTAGTGAAGATGGACATGGGAATAACTAGGGAAGGTGAAACATCAATGCTTTTTCAAATGGTTGCGAAACCATCATTACTAGAAAGGATTAAGAGCTCTCAGACCAATGATGAAGAATTTCAGAAGAAGATTAAAGGTGTGAATGATGGAAGATTGAGGGACTTTGTGTATAAGGATGGAATTTTGAAATTCGGGAAGAGACTTTGTGTTCCCGATATACCTGATCTAAAAAGGGAATTGCTGGATGATGCCCATAGTTCCAACTTCTCTATACACCCTGGGAGCACCAAAATGTATAGAGATTTGAAGGAACATTTTTGGTGGGACAATATGAAGAGGGAGATTGCTGATTTTGTGTCGAGGTGTATGGTTTGTCAACAAGTGAAAGCTAGAAGGCAACATCCTCGTGGAGTATTGCAACCTCTTCCCATACCTGAGTGGAAATGGGATAATATTACGATGGACTTTGTCATGGGACTACCAAAGACTCCTAGAAGGAATGATGCAATATGGGTCATTGTTGATCGACTTACTAAGTCAGCACATTTTCTGGCTATACGGGAGGATCTACCACTTGAACGTCTAGCAAGACTATATATTAATGAAGTTGTAAGACTTCATGGAGTACCCCTATCGATTGTTTCTGATCGTGATCCTCGTTTTACTTCAAGATTCTGGAAAAGTCTTCAAAAGGCCTTGGATACTGAACTTCGTTTGAGCACTGCCTATCACCCTCAAACAGATGGACAATCAGAACGGACTATTCAAACCTTAGAAGACATGTTGAGATCATGCTCTCTTGACTTTCAGGGTATGTGGGATCAATATTTACCACTGGTAGAATTTTCCTATAACAATAGCTTCCATTCAAGCATTCAGATGGCACCTTATGAAGCGTTATACGGAAAGAGATGTCGTACACCAACCTGTTGGGATGACGTTGGTGAAAGAAAACTTGTGGGACCAGAACTGGTGGAAGAAACAATGGAAAAGGTGAAGGTAATCCAAAACCACATCAAATCAGCTCAAAGTAGGCAGAAGAGCTATGCCGATAACAGAAGAAAGGTTTTGGAATTTCAGGTGGGAGATCATGTTTTCCTAAAGGTATCTCCATGGAAGGGAGTTATACGTTTTGGTAAGAAGGGTAAGTTGAGTCCCAGATACATCGGACCTTTCGAAATTCTAGATCGTATTGGGGCTATAGCTTATCGTTTGGCGATGCCGCCAAATCTCTCCAAAGTTCACGATGTTTTCCACGTATCTCTATTGAGGAAATACATGCCTGACCCAACTCATGTACTCACCAATGAGGAATTAGAACTGGAACCCGATCTTTCCTATTTTGAAGAGCCCATCAGGATTCTTGATGTGAGGGAGCAGGTGCTGAGAAACCGGACGACTCGTCTGGTGAAGGTTTTGTGGAGAAATCATAAAATGGAAGAGGCAACGTGGGAACCTGAGGAATTTATGATGAAAAACCACCCGAGTCTTTTTATGCAGTAATACCCTAGAAATTGCGAGGACGCAATTATTTGAAGGAGGGAAGAATGTAACACCCCAAGCTTCCACTGTACGTTTCCCTTCGAATAATGCAATAGCGTGTGTTGTACGCAACCTCGAGCCCTAACACACACCACAACTAATTAAACTAGCCGTTGTGAATAGTAATACCTACTTTTTGAAATATTATAAATTTTATTTATCAAAATGGAATTCATTTTTGGATTCGGAATATTGAAATTAGCCTATGTTGAATTTTTGGTATTTTTCTGAGAACTTCTAAATTTTTATGAATAGTGAAAAATACTTAAAAACAACTTTTTTAATCAAAATAATTTATAGTGATAAATTATAATATTTAGTTGTTTTAAAGTATAATTAGAATATATTTTTACCATTTTATCCAATGGTGGTCATTAGAATTAATTTAACATTGAAATTGGACATAAACAATTGCCAAACTTTTGATATAAATTGTTTCTTAAAAACACGCTATTTGTTGTAACAGCAGGAATTAATTATAAAATTAATTAATACAACTTATATGTTTGGAAGTTTTTAAAATATACATCATTTTTGAATTCGAAATATCAATTATAGCTTAGGGTGAAATTTTGGCCTTATTCTGAAAAACTTCAATTTTGGATGAATAGTGAAACCACTAAGTGGTTGTTAAAAACTGATTTTTCGTTAAAATGAAATATTACCACTTCTGTGATTTGATTTTCAAAAATCCGACATACACGGTTGTCATTAAGAAGTAAAATGTGGTTCAATGAGATCAAAATAATTTTTTGGTGAATAGTAACTTTTAAGTTCTTAATCGCGATTAGATGTAATTAGTGTAGTTTAAGGTACAAATAATGTTTTAATAATATGAGATGAGCATGACACTTGTCCTACTCCTATTGGATGAGTCATGGCCGACCAAGACAACCCATGGGTCAACTTGGGGACCCCATGGAGCCACTTTAGTTGGAAAATGACATTAATATACATTTATTTAATGTTAAAATTAAATTGACACAAACATGAGTTGTTTTACTAAAACAGTTTTTAAGTGGGGTTACACAAGTCCAAATTTGACTATAAATATTCATTAGAAAGATAAAAAGATTTCCTACATCATAGTATTTTTTTTATAATTTTTAGACATTAAATAAATTAAATTATTTATGACATAATTATGATGCAGCGATGACCTCATTATTTAACGATTTAAATAAAATGAGAAGATAATGAAAAATCCAAGGCTTACACTTGTCCAAAGCCTATTGGATGAGGATATTTAGAAACCTTATCACCTTAGCCTCTAATTATATAAGTGTGGGACCTTTGGAATCCGAAAAGCATTGTGAAATAATGTAACATTTCAATCTTTCCAAAAGTGCCCCTCCTCTCCTCTTATAAAAGGCCCCCACCTCTACCACCTTATTCACACTTCCAAGCCTTTTGGTTCGGCCAACCCCTGCCCAAATACTCTCCCAACTTCTCTCCCTTCATCCTAGAAGCTTTACTTTATTCAGAAAGCCATCCTAAGGAGTTCTTTTGATCAAATCAAAAGGAAGAAGCTGAAGAAGAGGTAACATTTTCATCACCCTCTTTCAAGTTTCTTTCTTCTTCCACTCCCTCTTTGTTTATTATTTCAATTCTGAAATTATAACTCCAGTATCTTCTATATACTTTGATGTTATTATAAATATGGAACAACCATATTCAGTATTCTACCCATCATTTGAATGACATGTCACCATACGTGCGTACGTACGGCTTACCGTCTCCACGTCGTGGTGTAATTGTTATTCAATATATTATTATTTAGATGGGTATAATAATGATATTTAATTCATTTAAATAATAAATATAACATGATAATGATTCTGTATATATGATATACTATCCAATTATAT
Source organism: Viscum album (assembly GCA_963277665.1). Taxonomy (NCBI): domain Eukaryota; kingdom Viridiplantae; phylum Streptophyta; class Magnoliopsida; order Santalales; family Viscaceae; genus Viscum; species Viscum album. Next base: position 1,925,998,011 of record OY728159.1, read on the forward strand.
ATTATTTAAATATCAAAATAATGATATTGTCGCTCGTGCGTACGTACGGACTACCATCTCCACGAACGCGATGAGATTCATTCTCCGTCGTATCCATTCAAGTATAATTATCATTTGATGATTTAAAAATAATGTTTAAGGACATGATATCATTCTGGATATTAATAAGATACAACCTATCCATGAAAAACACGACTTACATAACAAAACATATAAAAGAAAACGAGTAAGTTAACACCCGAAACAACGATAAATCTAAGATATTGTTAACAAAGCAATGTTAAAAGATCTTATATGATATCATATGAATGTATATGATTCTTGTATAATTTAATAACAATTATTTCACCATTATACAGGAGGTTAACCTACCCCAACCAAGGAAAAGTACTAGGTAAGGGTTTACTTCACAACCTCTTCATTATCCAAGGTTGTTTATACATAATTATCTACTGGGACCTCGTTATCATCCACATCCATGTTTCTTCAAAATGTATTTCAAAACATTTTTATTATTTACAAGAATATGGGTTAAATTCATTTATACCCTTTTCGACTTTTATAAGAGGAATCTTTCCACAGTTATAAAATCTTCAAAGCTTTCCTTACAAGATTTTAAGAATATTTTCAAGAAAATGTTTTGTTTTATATGGCTCTTAAATGATTTCAAAAATAGAAAGTGATATTTCTTTAAAAAGTGTTTTGATTTCATCTATGTCAACATCCTTTGATGGATTTTACGCTTATTTGAAGTTGATTTATTATAATACAAAACTTATATATTGTATTAAAGGTTTTGTGATATGTTTGACTGTGGATGTGTTATTTTATACCATTCATAGTTTATGGTGAAATTATTTACATTTTGTATGCTAGTTTTAATACGAATGTTTATGTTATGTTTAAACCTTTTCATATGGGAATGCATTGGACTTAATATGTGACGGGTGGAGCCCGCTATAGCTCCTCGATGCATCGGTAGGTCTCATGAGACAAACTAGTGTCTTGGAACAAGGCCTTGACAAAATCTTATTTGTAGTCTTGGCACGAGGCCTTGGCTATGTGGTTATGATAGTCTGGCATTATGCATTCCAACATTATGAAAGTGGTTAGTGATTTTGCATGTGATTATTCGATTAGTAGAATATCCATGTGAATGAGTATATGGCATTATTTCATTTTACTTTTGCCATATTATGTTGATGTTCAAGTTTAAAAGGCTTTTGTTTTAGTTATACATTGCCTTAAATGCTTATGTTTTATTATAAAAGCTTCCGCAATATTGTTATCCTTACTGAGCATCTGAGCTCACCCCTTTCAATGTTTTAATATTTTCCAGGATGTGAAGAAGAGTATTATGACTGACTTGCAAGAATAGTCAGTGAGGATATGAGTGTGGACTATGAAGACCATGTTATTGTAGTTTGTTTAATTTTGATGTAATGAAAGAATTATGAATGTATCTAGTGTTTCCAATGCTACTAAACTAATCGATCTTTCGAGACTTGATCTTTTGTGATCATGCCAATGTTACGAAGTAATGCACCGACTCTGGGTAGCTGGGGTCGGGGCGTTACAGTTGGTATCAGAGGAAGTTTAGTACAAACCTTGGAAGCTAGATTTAGATAAACTCTGATTAGAGCACATAGACCTAAGATGAACTTTGAGGATTAGTATAGAAGAACTTCCTAGAATTTTGGTATTGTAGAGATTTTGTGAGTTTTCCGAGCAATACATCCCTGTCTGGATACGAGCAGGTAGAGCCGGCTCTGGCACAGATGTTCCTAGGGGTAAAACCCGAAAACACCGCTTTGAGCTAGACTCGAACGGGAACTGGTGCATGACAACGGGCCTTGCTGCACTCTTGGTTATGACACTCCCGGGGGATATGCTTAGGATAACTCTCATTTTCTTTACAAATCATTATGAAGGGTTTATGAGTATATACTTCCTCAAAGAAAACATTTTTATGATTATGGATTATATCCATAAATAGTTCAATTTATGTTAAGTGTTTTATAAGTATGGGATTATGTATTTTGATTCATAAACTAATCTAGTTTATGCCATTGTTTAGAAATGGCGCCTAGTGGAAGAAATGGAAACCGTATCAATGCACGCACTCCATGTAGGGATTGCCCTCCTGCTCAAGATAATTATAGTGGGGCTGGTGATGCAACTGGTGCCGATCAGCTAATCACCATACTGGGAAAACTTACTCGGGTTATGAATAATAACCTTACCCGTATGGAGCACCCTGATCCACAGCGTGGAGGATCAATGTTAGATCGATTCATGAGGCAACAACCAGCAATGTTCAATGGGAGTACAAATCCCTTAGTAGCCGAGCAATGGATAAATTCCCTAGAGAAAATATTTCAGGCTTTGGGAAGCAGTGAAAGGGAAAAAGTTATCATGGCAGTTTACCACCTCACTGGAGATGCCGATCAATGGTGGTCACTAATTCAAAACACAAAGGAAGAGGATGAATTAACAAACATGGAATGGCAGGAGTTCAAAGAACTATTCTTAGAAAAATACTTTCCTCGAGACCATCGAGCGGATATGGAAAGGCAATTTCTGAGTCTGAGGCAGAAGGAGGATGAGAATGTCGCAAAGTATGAGGCTAACTTTACAAGGTTAGCAAGGTATGCTGCAGATTACATACGTAACCCAAGAAGTAAGACTGGTCGTTTCTTTGATGGGTTGAAACCATTTCTCCGTCGAGCTTTAGTATCACAAACTTTCTCTTCATACGAAGGTATTGTCGCGTGCGCTATCAAGACGGAAAAGGAATTCTCTAAGTCTTATGTCTTTAAAGCAAAGAAAGAGAAGAAGAGACCTGCTGATCAATCTGGGAATGGAAATAAAGGGAAGAAGGGAAAGGTTGAATATCCATCTTGTGGAAAATGCGGGAAGAAACATCCTGGTACTTGCTTGAAGGGAATGGGAGTCTGTTACAAGTGTGGTGAAAAAGGCCACCAAGCTCATGATTGCAAGGGGAAGAAGGAAGCTACCAACATTCGGTGCTACAATTGCAGGGAGATGGGGAATTATGCAAATGAATGTCCTAAGCGTCAGGAGAACTTACCTCAGAAAAGGCCAAGGGATCAAGGCCAGGCTTATGCTATCACTACTGCTGAGGTAGAAGCTCCGAAAGACGTGGTGGCAGGTAATTTAATGGTTTCCTCAAGTTTAGCAAATGCATTATTTGATTATGGATCATCGCATTGCTTCATATCTTCCCAGTTTGCTAAGAAAATTAGATATTTCTAATTTGATTTAACAAGGGAGTTGTCGGTCAAAACCCCTAAGGGAAGTATTGTTGCAACAAAGTTTTGTCGATTAGTTCCCATTAGAGCACCTAAATGTTCTTTACCTGCTGATCTCATCGTCATACCCATGATTGAATTTGATATAATCCTCGGTATGGATTGGCTTTCGGACCATGATGCAAAAATTTATTGTAAGAGGAAAGAGGTTACGATTCGTGATGATGATGATAAGGAACACCTTATCTTTAGAGCCGAATCATCACCACATAATTCTTATCTAGATCCACCCCCAGTAGCTCAACTAAATTCAATTATTGGGGAGGAAGAGAAGGAAATTACTGAGGATGAGGAAAGGAATATTCAAATAGAGGATGTACCTATTGTGAGAGAATATGTTGATGTGTTTCCGGAAGATTTACCTGGACATCCTCCAGAACGAGAAGTTGAGTTTTCCATTGATTTAATTCCTGGATCAAGGCCCATATCGAAGACCCCTTATAGAATGGCCACTGTGGAATTAGTTGAACTAAAGAAACAACTAGAGGAATTGAGTAATAAGGGATTTATTCGCCCTAGTGTTTCTCCTTGGGGAGCCCCTGTTCTTTTTGTTAAGAAGAAAGATGGATCTATGAGGTTGTGCATTGATTATAGGGAGATCAATGCTATAATAATAAAGAATAAGTATCCCCTACCTCGCATTGATGATTTGCTTGACCAACTGCATGGAGCTCAATACTTTTCAAAGATTGACCTTCGGTCTGGATTCCATCAGTTGTGTGTGAAGAAGGAAGACGTTCCAAAGACAGCATTTCGAACAAGGTACGGGCATTACGAGTTTACAGTAATGCCTTTTGGATTGACTAATGCACCCTCTGTTTTCATGGATCTAATGAATAGAGTTTTCAAGGAATATCTTGATGACTTTGTAGTGGTATTTATTGATGATATCTTGGTATACTTCAAAAGCCACGAAGATCATGAAAATCACTTACGCATTATCCTGAAGACTCTTAGAAGACATGAATTATATGGGAAATTTAGCAAGTGTGAATTCTGGCTTCATGAGATTTCTTTTCTTGGCCATATTGTCTCTAAGGATGGAATTTCCGTTGATCCTTCTAAAACCAAGGGAATCCAAGAATGGCCAGCACCGACAAGTATAACTGAGGTACACAGTTTTATTGGTTTAGCAGGTTATTATCGACGTTTCATCCAGAATTTTGCCAGACTGGCTAACCCATTGACAAAGCTCACACGTAAAGGGATTAAATTTGTCTGGACAAAAGAGTGTGAAGAATGTTTTGAAGAACTAAAGAGAAGATTAGTCAATTCCCCTGTACTGACTCTACCATCGGGGAATGATGGGTTTGTTATTTATAGTGATGCATCGAAGAAAGGACTCGGTTGTGTCCTTATGCAGAATGATAAGGTCATTGCCTATGCATCACGGCAGCTAAAAATTCATGAGCAAAACTATCCTACTCATGATCTTGAGTTAGCAGTTGTGATCTTTGCTTTAAAGATATGGAGACATTACCTCTATGGTGAAAAATGTGAGATTTATACTGATCACAAGAGTTTGAAGTATATTTTCACACAAAAAGAACTCAACATGAGGCAAAGGCGATGGCTTGAACTACTCAAGGATTATGATTGCACGATACATTACCACCCGGGGAATGCAAACAAGGTGGCAGATGCTTTGAGTATAAAAGACCATGGAGTTTTGAATGTGATGAGAATTGAAAGAGATCCAATTTTATTGGATCTAGTGAAGATGGACATGGGAATAACTAGGGAAGGTGAAACATCAATGCTTTTTCAAATGGTTGCGAAACCATCATTACTAGAAAGGATTAAGAGCTCTCAGACCAATGATGAAGAATTTCAGAAGAAGATTAAAGGTGTGAATGATGGAAGATTGAGGGACTTTGTGTATAAGGATGGAATTTTGAAATTCGGGAAGAGACTTTGTGTTCCCGATATACCTGATCTAAAAAGGGAATTTCTGGATGATGCTCATAGTTCCAACTTCTCTATACACCCTGGGAGCACCAAAATGTATAGAGATTTGAAGGAACATTTTTGGTGGGACAATATGAAGAGGGAGATTTCTGATTTTGTGTCGAGGTGTATGGTTTGTCAACAAGTGAAAGCTGGAAGGCAACATCCTGGTGGAGTATTGCAACCTCTTCCCATACCTGAGTGGAAATGGGATAATATTACGATGGACTTTGTCATGGGACTACCAAAGACTCCTAGAAGGAATGATGCAATATGGGTCATTGTTGATCGACTTACTAAGTCAGCACATTTTCTGGCTATACGGGAGGATCTACCACTTGAACGTATAGCAAGACTATATATTAATGAAGTTGTAAGACTTCATGGAGTACCCCTATCGATTGTTTCTGATCGTGATCCTCGTTTTACTTCAAGATTCTGGAAAAGTCTTCAAAAGGCCTTGGATACTGAACTTCGTTTGAGCACTGCCTATCACCCTCAAACAGATGGAAAATCAGAACGGACTATTCAAACCTTATAAGACATGTTGAGATCATGCTCTCTTGACTTTCAGGGTATGTGGGATCAATATTTACCACTGGTAGAATTTTCCTATAACAATAGCTTCCATTCAAGCATTCAGATGGCACCTTATGAAGCGTTATACGGAAAGAGATGTCGTACACCAACCTATTGGGATGACGTTGGTGAAAGAAAACTTGTGGGACCAGAACTGGTGGAAGAAACAATGGAAAAGGTGAAGGTAATCCAAAACCACATCAAATCAGCTCAAAGTAGGCAGAAGAGCTATGTCGATAACATAAGAAAGGTTTTGGAATTTCAGGTGGGAGATCATGTTTTCCTAAAGGTATCTCCATGGAAGGGAGTTATACGTTTTGGTAAGAAGGGTAAGTTGAGTCCCAGATACATCCGACCTTTCGAAATTCTAGATCGTATTGGGGCTGTAGCTTATCGTTTGGCGATGCCGCCAAATCTCTCCAAAGTTCACGATGTTTTCCACGTATCTCTATTGAGGAAATACATGCCTGACCCAACTCATGTACTCACCTATGAGGAATTAGAACTGGAACCCGATCTTTCCTGTTGTGAAGAGCCCGTCAGGATTCTTGATGTGAGGGAGCAGGTGCTGAGAAACCGGACGACTCGTCTGGTGAAGGTTTTGTGGAGAAATCATAAAATTGAAGAGGCAACGTGGGAACCTGAGGAATTTATGATGAAAAACCACCCGAGTCTTTTTATGCAGTAATACCCTAGAAATTGCGAGGACGCAATTATTTGAAGGAGGGAAGAATGTAACACCCCAAGCTTCCACTGTACGTTTCCCTTCGAATAATGCAATAGCGTGTGTTGTACGCAACCTCGAGCCCTAACACACACCACAACTAATTAAACTAGCCGTTGTGAATAGTAATACCTAATTTTTGAAATATTATTAATTTTATTTATCAAAATGGAATTCATTTTTGGATTCGGAATATTGAAATTAGCCTATGTTGAATTTTTGGTATTTTTCTGAGAACTTCTAAATTTTTATGAATAGTGAAAAATACTTAAAAACAACTTTTTTAATCAAAATAATTTATAGTGATAAATTATAATATTTAGTTGTTTTAAAGTATAATTAGAATATATTTTTACCATTTTATCCAATGGTGGTCATTAGAATTAATTTAACATTGAAATTGGACATAAACAATTGCCAAACTTTTGATATAAATTGTTTCTTAAAAACACGCTATTTGTTGTAACAGCGGGAATTAATTATAAAATTAATTAATACAACTTATATGTTTGGAATTTTTTAAAATAGACATCATTTTTGAATTCGGAATATCAATTATAGCTTAGGGTGAAATTTTGGCCTTATTCTGAAAAACTTCAATTTTGGATGAATAGTGAAACCACTAAGTGGTTGTTAAAAACTGATTTTTCGTTAAAATGAAATATTACCACTTCTGTGATTTGATTTTCAAAAATCCGACATACACGGTTGTCATTAAGAAGTAAAATGTGGTTCAATGAGATTAAAATAATTTTTTGGTGAATAGTAACTTTTAAGTTCTTAATCGCGATTAGAGGTAATTAGTGTATTTTAAGGTACAAATAATGTTTTAATAATATGAGATGAGCATGACACTTGTCCTACTCCTACTGGATGAGTCATGGCCGACCAAGACAACCCATGGGTCAACTTGGGGACCCCATGGAGCCACTTTAGTTGGAAAATGACATTAATATACATTTATTTAATGTTAAAATTAAATTGACACAAACATGAGTTGTTTTACTAAAACAGTTTTTAAGTGGGGTTACACAAGTCCAAATTTTGACTATAAATATTCATTAGAAAGCTAAAAAGATTTCATACATCATAGTATTTTTTTTATAATTTTTAGACATTAAATAAATTAAATTATTTATGACATAATTATGATGCAGCGATGACCTCATTATTTAACGATTTAAATAAAATGAGAAGATAATGCAAAATCCAAGGCATACACTTGTCCAAAGCCTATTGGATGAGGATATTTAGAAACCTTATCACCTTAGCCTCTAATTATATAAGCGTGGGACCTTTGGAATCCGAAAAGCATTGTGAAATAATGTAACATTTCAATCTTTCCAAAAGTGCCCCTCCTCTCCTCTTATAAAAGGCCCCCACCTCTACCACCTTATTCACACTTCCAAGCCTTTTGGTTCGGCCAACCCCTGCCCAAATACTCTCCCAACTTCTCTACCTTCATCCTAGAAGCTTTAATTTATTCAGAAAGCTATCCTAAGGAGTTCTTTTGATCAAATCAAAAGGAAGAAGCTGAAGAAGAGGTAACATTTTCATCACACTCTTTCAAGTTTCTTTCTTCTTCCACTCCCTCTTTGTTTATTATTTCAATTCTGAAATTATAACTCCAGTATCTTCTATATACTGTGATGTTATTATAAATATGGAACAACCATATTCAGTATTCTACCCATCATTTGAATGACATGTCACCATACGTGCGTACGTACGGCTTACCGTCTCCACGTCGTGGTGTAATTGTTATTCAATATATTATTATTTAGATGGGTATAATAATGATATTTAATTCACTTAAATAATAAATATAACATGATAATGATTCTGTATATATGATATACTATCCAATTATATATTATTTAAATATCAAAATAATGATATTGTCGCTCGTGCGTACGTACGGACTACCATCTCCACGAACGCGATGAGATTCATTCTCCGTCGTATCCATTCAAGTATAATTATAATTTGATGATTTAAAAATAATGTTTAAAGACATGATATCATTCTGGATATTAATAAGATACAACCTATCCATGAAAAACACGACTTACGTAACAAAACATATAAAAGAAAACGAGTAAGTTAACACCCGAAACAACGATAAATCTAAGATATTGTTAACAAAGCAATGTTAAAAGATCTTATATGATATCATATGAATGTATATGATTCTTGTATAATTTAATAACAATTATTTCACCATTATACAGGAGGTTAACCTACCCCAACCAAGGAAAAGTACTAGGTAAGGGTTTACTTCACAACCTCTTCATTATCCAAGGTTGTTTATACATAATTATCTACTGGGACCTCGTTATCATCCACATCCATGTTTCTTCAAAATGTATTTCAAAACATTTTTATTATTTACAAGAATATGGGTTAAATTCATTTATACCCTTTTCGACTTTTATAAGAGGAATCTTTCCGCCGTTATAAATCTTCAAAGCTTTCCTTACAAGATTATAAGAATATTTTCAAGAAAATGTTTTGTTTTATATGGCTCTTAAATGATTTCAAAAATAGAAAGTGATATTTCTCTAAAAAGTGTTTTGATTTCATCTATTTCAACATCCTTTGATGGATTTTACGCTTATTTGAAGTTGATTTATTATAATACAAAACTTCTATATTGTATTGAAGGTTTTGTGATATGTTTGACTGTGGATGTGTTATTTTATACCATTCATAGTTTATGGTGAAATTATTGACATTTTGTATGCTAGTTTTAATACGAATGTTTATGTTATGTTTAAACCTTTTCATATGGGAATGCATTGGACTTAATATGTGACGGGTGGAGCCCGCTATAGCTCCTTGATGCATCGGTAGGTCTCATGAGACAAACTAGTGTCTTGGCACAAGGCCTTGACAAAATCTTATTTGTAGTCTTGGCACGAGGCCTTGGCTATGTGGTTATGATAGTCTGGCATTATGCATTCCAACATTATGAAAGTGGTTAGTTATTTTTCATGTGATTATTCGATTAGTAGAATATCCATGTGAATGATTATATGGCATTATTTCATTTTACTTTTGCCATATTATGTTGATGTTCAAGTTTAAAAGGCTTTTGTTTTAGTTATACATTGCCTTAAATGCTTATGTTTTCTTATAAAAGCTTCCGCAATATTGTTATCCTTACTGAGCATCTGAGCTCACCCCTTTCAATGTTTTAATATTTTCCAGGATGTGAAGAAGAGTATTATGACTGACTTGCAAGAATAGTCAGTGAGGATATGAGTGTGGACTATGAAGACCATGTTATTGTAGTTTGTTTAATTTTGATGTAATGAAAGAATTATGAATGTATCTAGTGTTTCCAAGGCTACTAAACTAATCGGTCTTTTGAGACTTGATCTTTTGTGATCATGCCAATGTTACGAAGTAATGCACCGACTCTGGGTAGCTGGGGTCGGGGCGTTACAGTTGGTATCAGAGGAAGTTTAGTACAAACCTTGGAAGCTAGATTTAGATAAACTCTGATTAGAGCACATAGACCTAAGATGAACTTTGAGGATTAGTATAGAAGAACTTCCTAGAATTTTGGTATTGTAGAGATTTTGTGAGTTTTCCGAGAAATACATCCCTGTCTGGATACGAGCAGGTAGAGGCGGCTCTGGAACAGATGTTCCTAGGGGTAAAACCCGAAAACACTGCTTTGAGCTAGACTCGAACGGGAACTGGTGCACGACAACGGGCCTTGCTGCACTCTTGGTTACGACACTCCCGGGGGATATGCTTAGGATAACTCTCATTTTCTTTACAAATCATTATGAAGGGTTTATGAGTATATACTTCCTCAAAGAAAACATTTTTATGATTATGGATTATATCCATAAATAGTTCAATTTATGTTAAGTGTTTTATAAGTATGGGATTATGTATTTTGATTCATAAACTAATCTAGTTTATGCCATTGTTTAGAAATGGCGCCTAGTGGAAGAAATGGAAACCGTATCAATGCACGCACTCCATGTAGGGATTTCCCTCCTGCTCAAGATAATTATAGTGGGGCTGGTGATGCAACTGGTGCCGATCAGCTAATCACCATACTGGGACAACTTACTCAGGTTATGAATAATAACCTAACCTGTATGGAGCACCCTGATCCACAGCGTGGAGGATCAATGTTAGATCAATTCATGAGGCAACAACCACCAACGTTCAATGGGAGTACAAATCCCTTAGTAGCCGAGCAATGGATAAATTCCCTAGAGAAAATATTTCAGGCTATGGGGAGCAGTGAAAGGGAAAAAGTTATCATGGCAGTTTACCACCTCACTGGAGATGCCGATCAATGGTGGTCACTAATTCAAAACACAAAGGAAGAGGATGAATTAACAAACATGGAATGGAAGGAGTTCAAATAACTATTCTTAGAAAAATACTTTCCTCAAGACCATCGAGCGGATATGGAAAGGCAATTTCTGAGTCTGAGGCAGAAGGAGGATGAGAATGTCGCAAAGTATGAGGCTAACTTTACAAGGTTAGCAAGGTATGCTGCAGATTACATACGTAACCCAAGAAGTAAGACTGGTCGTTTCTTTGATGGGTTGAAACCATTTCTCCGTCGAGCTTTAGTATCACAAACCTTCTCTTCATACGAAGGTATTGTCGCGTGCGCTATCAAGACGGAAAAGGAATTCTCTAAGTCTTATTACTTTAAAGCAAAGAAAGAGAAGAAGAGACCTGGTGATCAATCTGGGAATGGAAATAAAGGGAAGAAGGGAAAGGTTGAATATCCATCTTGTGGAAAATGCGGGAAGAAACATCCTGGTACTTGCTTGAAGGGAATGGGAGTCTATTACAAGTGTGGTGAAAAAGGCCACCAAGCTCATGATTGCAAGGGGAAGAAGGAAGCTACCAACGTTCGGTGCTACAATTGCAGGGAGATGGGGCATTATGCAAATGAATGTCCTAAGCGTCAGGAGAACTTACCTCAGAAAAGGCCAAGGGATCAAGGCCAGGCTTATGCTATCACTACTGCTGAGGTAGAAGCTCCGAAAGACGTGGTGGCAGGTAATTTAATGGTTTCCTCAAGTTTAGCAAATGCATTATTTGATTATGGATCATCGCATTGCTTCATATCTTCCCAGTTTGCTAAGAAAATTAGATATTTCCAATTTGATTTAACAAGGGAGTTGTTGGTCAAAACCCCTAAGGGAAGTATTGTTGCAACAAAGTTTTGTCGATTAGTTCCCATTAGAGCACCTAAATGTTCTTTACCTGCTGATCTCATCGTCATACCCATGATTGAATTTGATATAATCCTCGGTATGGATTGGCTTTCGGACCATGATGCAAAAATTTATTGTAAGAGGAAAGAGGTTACGATTCGTGATGATGATGATAAGGAACACCTTATCTTTAGAGCCGAATCATCACCACATAATTCTTATCTAGATCCACCCCCAGTAGCTCAACTAAATTCAATTATTGGGGAGGAAGAGAAGGAAATTACTGAGGATGAGGAAAGGAATATTCAAATAGAGGATGTACCTATTGTGAGAGAATATGTTGATGTGTTTCCGGAAGAATTACCTGGACATCCTCCAGAACGAGAAGTTGAGTTTTCCATTGATTTAATTCCTGGATCAAGGCACATATCGAAGACCCCTTATAGAATGGCCACTGTGGAATTAGTTGAACTAAAGAAACAACTAGAGGAATTGAGTAATAAGGGATTTATTCGCCCTAGTGTTTCTCCTTGGGGAGCCCCTGTTCTTTTTGTTAAGAAGAATGATGGATCTATGAGGTTGTGCATTGATTATAGGGAGATCAATGCTATAACAATAAAGAATAAGTATCCCCTACCTCGCATTGATGATTTGTTTGACCAACTGCATGGAGCTCAATACTTTTCAAAGATTGACCTTCGGTCTGGATACCATCAGTTGTGTGTGAAGAAGGAAGACGTTCCAAAGACAGCATTTCGAACAAGGTACGGGCATTACGAGTTTACAGTAATGCCTTTTGGATTGACTAATGCACCCTCTGTTTTCATGGATCTAATGAATAGAGTTTTCAAGGAATATCTTGATGACTTTGTAGTGGTATTTATTGATGATATCTTGGTATACTCCAAAAGCCACAAAGATCATGAAAATCACTTACGCATTATCCTGAAGACTCTTAGAAGACATGAATTATATGGGAAATTTAGCAAGTGTGAATTCTGGCTTCATGAGATTTCTTTTCTTGGCCATATTGTCTCTAAGGATGGAATTTCCGTTGATCCTTCTAAAACCAAGGCAATCCAAGAATGGCCAGCACCGACAAGTATAACTGAGGTACACAGTTTTATTGGTTTAGCAGGTTATTATCGACGTTTCGTCCAGAATTTTGCCAGACTGGCTAACCCATTGACAAAGCTCACACGTAAAGGGATTAAATTTGTCTGGACAAAAGAGTGTGAAGAATGTTTTGAAGAACTAAAGAGAAGATTAGTCAATTCCCCTGTACTGACTCTACCATCGGGGAATGATGGGTTTGTTATTTATAGTGATGCATCGAAGAAAGGACTCGGTTGTGTCCTTATGCAGAATGATAAGGTCATTGCCTATGCATCACGATAGATAAAAATTCATGAGCAAAACTATCCTACTCATGATCTTGAGTTAGCAGCTGTGATCTTTGCTTTAAAGATATGGAGACATTACCTCTATGGTGAAAAATGTGAGATTTATACTGATCACAAGAGTTTGAAGTATATTTTCACACAAAAAGAACTCAACATGAGGCAAAGGCGATGGCTTGAACTACTCAAGGATTATGATTGCACGATACATTACCACCCGGGGAAGGCAAACAAGGTGGCAGATGCTTTGAGTAGAAAAGACCATGGAGTTTTGAATGTGATGAGAATTGAAAGAGATCCAATTTTATTGGATCTAGTGAAGATGGACATGGGAATAACTAGGGAAGGTGAAACATCAATGCTTTTTCAAATGGTTGCGAAACCATCATTACTAGAAAGGATTAAGAGCTCTCAGACCAATGATGAAGAATTTCAGAAGAAGATTAAAGGTGTGAATGATGGAAGATTGAGGGACTTTGTGTATAAGGATGGAATTTTGAAATTCGGGAAGAGACTTTGTGTTCCCGATATACCTGATCTAAAAAGGGAATTGCTGGATGATGCTCATAGTTCCAACTTCTCTATACACCCTGGGAGCACCAAAATGTATAGAGATTTGAAGGAACATTTTTGGCGGGACAATATGAAGAGGGAGATTGCTGATTTTGTGTCGAGGGGTATGGTTTGTCAACAAGTGAAAGCTGGAAGGCAACATCCTGGTGGAGTATTGCAACCTCTTCCCATACCTGAGTGGAAATGGGATAATATTACGATGGACTTTGTCATGGGACTACCAAAGACTCCTAGAAGGAATGATGCAATATGGGTCATTGTTGATCGACTTACTAAGTCAGCATATTTTCTGGCTATACGGGAGGATCTACCACTTGAACGTCTAGCAAGACTATATATTAATGAAGTTGTAAGACTTCATGGAGTACCCCTATCGATTGTTTCTGATCGTGATCCTCGTTTTACTTCAAGATTCTGGAAAAGTCTTCAAAAGGCCTTGGATACTAAACTTCGTTTGAGCACTGCCTTTCACCCTCAAACAGATGGACAATCAGAACGGACTATTCAAACCTTAGAAGACATGTTGAGATCATGCTCTCTTGACTTTCAGGGTATGTCGGATCAATATTTACCACTGGTAGAATTTTCCTATAACAATAGCTTCCATTCAAGCATTCAGATGGCACCTTATGAAGCGTTATACGGAAAGAGATGTCGTACACCAACCTGTTGGGATGACGTTGGTGAAAGAAAACTTGTGGGACCAGAACTGGTGGAAGAAACAATGGAAAAGGTGAAGGTAATCCAAAACCACATCAAATCAGCTCAAAGTAGGCAGAAGAGCTATGCCGATAACAGAAGAAAGGTTTTGGAATTTCAGGTGGGAGATCATGTTTTCCTAAAGGTATCTCCATGGAAGGGAGTTATACGTTTTGGTAAGATGGGTAAGTTGAGTCCCAGATACATCGGACCTTTCGAAATTCTAGATCGTATTGGGGCGGTAGCTTATCGTTTGGCGATGCCGCCAAATCTCTCCAAAGTTCACGATGTTTTCCACGTATCTCTATTGAGGAAATACATGCCTGACCCAACTCATGTACTCACCTATGAGGAATTAGAACTGGAACCCGATCTTTCCTATTGTGAAGAGCCCGTCAGGATTCTTGATGTGAGGGAGCAGGTGCTGAGAAACCGGACGACTCGTCTGGTGAAGGTTTTTTGGAGAAATCATAAAATGGAAGAGGCAACGTGGGAACCTGAGGAATTTATGATGAAAAACCACCCGAGTCTTTTTATGCAGTAATACCCTAGAAATTGCGAGGACGCAATTAATTGAAGGAGGGAAGAATGTAGCACCCCCAGCTTCCACTATACGTTTCCCTTCGAATAATGCAATAGCGTGTGTTGTACGCAACCTCGAGCCCTAACACACACCACAACTAATTAGACTAGCCATTGTGAATAGTAATACCTACTTTTTGAAATATTATAAATTTTATTTATCAAAATGGACTTCATTTTTGGATTCGGAATATTGAAATTAGCCTATGTTGAATTTTTGGTATTTTTCTGAGAACTTCTAAATTTTTATGAATAGTGAAAAATACTTAAAAACAACTTTTTTAATCAAAATAATTTATAGTGATAAATTATAATATTTAGTTGTTTTAAAGTATAATTAGAATATATTTTTACCATTTTATCCAATGGTGGTCATTAGAATTAATTTAACATTGAAATTGGACATAAACAATTGCCAAACTTTTGATATAAATTGTTTCTTAAAAACACGCTATTTGTTGTAACAGCGGGAATTAATTATAAAATTAATTAATACAACTTATATGTTTGTAATTTTGTAAAATAGACATCATTTTTGAATTCAGAATATCAATTATAGCTTAGGGTGAAATTTTGGCCTTATTCTGAAAAACTTCAATTTTGGATGAATAGTGAAACCACTAAGTGGTTGTTAAAAACTGATTTTTCGTTAAAATGAAATATTACCACTTCTGTGATTTGATTTTCAAAAATCCGACATACACGGTTGTCATTAAGAAGTAAAATGTGGTTCAATGAGATTAAAATAATTTTTTGGTGAATAGTAACTTTTAAGTTCTTAATCGCGATTAGAGGTAATTAGTGTAGTTTAAGGTACAAATAATGTTTTAATAATATGAGATGAGCATGACACTTGTCCTACTCCTATTGGATGAGTCATGGCCGACCAAGACAACCCATGGGTCAACTTGGGGACCCCATGGAGCCACTTTAGTTGGAAAATGACATTAATATACATTTATTTAATGTTAAAATTAAATTGACACAAACATGAGTTGTTTTACTAAAACAGTTTTTAAGTGGGGTTACACAAGTCCAACTTTTGACTATAAATATTCATTAGAAAGCTAAAAATATTTCCTACATCATAGTATTTTTTTTATAATTTTTAGACTTTAAATAAATTAAATTATTTATGACATAATAATGATGCAGCGATGACCTCATTATTTAACGATTTAAATAAAATGAGAAGATAATGCAAAATCCAAGGCTTACACTTGTCCAAAGCCTATTGGATGAGGAGATTTAGAAACCTTATCACCTTAGCCTAGAATTATATAAGTGTGGGACCTTTGGAATCCGAAAAGCATTGTGAAATAATGTAACATTTCAATCTTTCCAAAAGTGCCCCTCCTCTCCTCTTATAAAAGGCCCCCACCTCTACCACCTTATTCACACTTCCAAGCCTTTTGGTTCGGCCAACCCCTGCCCAAATACTCTCCCAACTTCTCTCCCTTCATCCTAGAAGCTTTACTTTATTCAGAAAGCCATCCTATGGAGTTCTTTTGATCAAATCAAAAGGAAGAAGCTGAAGAAGAGGTAACATTTTCATCACCCTCTTTCAAGTTTCTTTCTTCTTCCACTCCCTCTTTGTTTATTATTTCAATTCTGAAATTATAACTCCAGTATATTCTATATACTGTGATGTTATTATAAATGTGGAACAACCATATTCAGTATTCTACCCATCATTTGAATGACATGTCACCATACGTGCGTACGTACGGCTTACCGTCTCCACGTCGTGGTGTAATTGCTATTCAATATATTATTATTTAGATGGGTATAATAATGATATTTAATTCATTTAAATAATAAATATAACATGATAATGATTCTGTATATATGATATACTATCCAATTATATATTATTTAAATATCAAAATAATGATATTGTCGCTCGTGCGTACGTACGGACTACCATCTCCACGAACGCGATGAGATTCATTCTCCGTCGTATCCATTCAAGTATAATTATCATTTGATGATTTAAAAATAATGTTTAAGGACATGATATCATTCTGGATATTAATAAGATACAACCTATCCATGAAAAACACAACTTACGTAACAAAACATATAAAATAAAACGAGTAAGTTAACACCCGAAACAACGATAAATCTAAGATATTGTTAACAAAGAAATGTTAAAAGATCTTATATGATATCATATGAATGTATATGATTCTTGTATAATTTAATAAAAATTATTTCACCATTATACAGGAGGTTAACCTACCCCAACCAAGGAAAAGTACTAGGTAAGGGTTTACTTCACAACCTCTTCATTATCCAAGGTTGTTTATACATAATTATCTACTGGGACCTCGTTATCATCCACATCCATGTTTCATCAAAATGTATTTCAAAACATTTTTATTATATACAAGAATATGGTTTAAATTCATTTATACCCTTTTCGACTTTTATAAAAGGAATCTTTCCGCCGTTATAAAATCTTCAAAGCTTTCCTTACAAGATTATAAGAATATTTTCAAGAAAATGTTTTGTTTTATATGGCTCTTAAATGATTTCAAAAATAGAAAGTGATATTTCTCTAAAAAGTGTTTTGATTTCATCTATGTCAACATCCTTTGATGGATTTTACGCTTATTTGAAGTTGATTTATTATAATACAAAACTTCTATATTGTATTGAAGGTTTTGTGATATGTTTGACTGTGGATGTGTTATTTTATACCATTCATAGTTTATGGTGAAATTATTGACATTTTGTATGCTAGTTTTAATACGAATGTTTATGTTATGTTTAAACCTTTTCATATGGGAATGCATTGGACTTAATATGTGATGGGTGGAGCCCGCTATAGCTCCTCGATGCATCGGTAGGTCTCATGAGACAAACTAGTGTCTTGGCACAAGGCCTTGACAAAATCTTATTTGTAGTCTTGGCACGAGGCCTTGGCTATGTGGTTATGATAGTCTGGCATTATGCATTCCAACATTATGAAAGTGGTTAGTGATTTTGCATGTGATTATTTGATTAGTAGAATATCCATGTGAATGATTATATGGCATTATTTCATTTTACTTTTGCCATATTATGTTGATGTTCAAGTTTAAAAGGCTTTTGTTTTAGTTATACATTGCCTTAAATGCTTATGTTTTCTTATAAAAGCTTCCGCAATATTGTTATCCTTACTGAGCATCTGAGCTCACCCCTTTCAATCTTTTAATATTTTCCAGGATGTGAAGAAGAGTATTATGACTGACTTGCAAGAATAGTCAGTGAGGATATGAGTGTGGACTATGAAGACCATGTTATTGTAGTTTGTTTAATTTTTATGTAATGAAAGAATTATGAATGTATCTAGTGTTTCCAAGGCTACTAAACTAATCGGTCTTTCAAGACTTGATCTTTTGTGATCATGCCAATGTTACGAAGTAATGCACCGACTCTGGGTAGCTGGGGTCGGGGCGTTACAATATTGTTGAATGGTCACGTATTGGCACTGCCATCTAGAAATGGTGAGTTTATTATCTACAGTGATGCTCCGTTGAAAGTATTTTGTTGTCTCATAATGCAGAATGATCATGTAATTTCTTATACTTCACGTCAGTTGAAACCCCATGAGTTAAATTACCCTACATATGATTTAGAATTAACTGCTGTTGTTTTTTCATTAAAAATTAGGAAGCATCATTTGTATGGAGTGAAGTGTGAAATATATACTGATCACAAAAGTTTAAAGTATATATTCACACAAAAATAATTGAACATGAGAGAGAAGAGATGGCAGCGAAATTTCAGTTGATTCAAAATCACATGAGAACAGCTCATAGGAGACAGAAAAGTTATGAAGATAACCGGAGGAAGGATCTTTCTTTTGAGGTAGGTGATCATTTCTTTCTCAGAGTTTCCCCTAGAAAAGTGTGATGTGTTTTGGTAAGAAGGGAAAGTTGAGTCTGAGGTTCATTGGAACATATGAAATTCTAGAGAAAATTGGATTATTTTCATATAGAGTTGATTTACCTCCATGTTTGTCCCAGGTACACAATGTTTTTCATGTTTTGATGTTGAGAAAGTATATACCAGATCCATCTCATGTTTTGATCCCAAAGGTAGTTCAGTTGGAAGAGAATCTCTCTTATGATGAAAAACCATTTCAGATTCTTGACTGTAGAGAGAAAGTGTTTCGGAATAAGGTAATTCACCAGGTAAAGGTTTGGTGGTAAAACCATATAGTTGAAAAGGCAATGTGGGAATCTGAAAATGCTTTGAGGGATAAATTCCCCCACTTATTTTGATAAGTGAATAAAAATTGGGAGGACGTAGTTTCCAAAAGGGGGGAAGGATGTAACATCCCAAGTAAATTTAGAATAAGATATTTTCATACATATTAATATTTTTGAATTAAATAGGTTTTTTACTTGAAAATTGTTTCCATGTTCGATAGCATACCGGATACGCAACAACGAGTTTATTTAAAATCTAACGTAGCACACTAAAAATATAATATTATTATTTTAAATGGAAGTTAACTCCTAGCCATTTTATTTGTAGCAATGAAAAATACTAACTAACATGTGATTATACCTAATTTCAAAATGTATTTACGTTATCCAATAAAAAGTTAGAGGCTTAAAATGTGAATGAATCTAATTTAAGCACAATTTACATTAAAAGGTCAATTTACCACCTTTTAAGGGAGATCCCTCATTAAATCTAGTATGGGTTACTTAAATAAATTCTATATGACCAAATAAAATCTTTTTTTGAATGGGGACATCAAAAATTACTTTGGTAAATTTTTAGAATTTTTCTGATAAAGTTCATTTGTTAATGAATAGTGAAAAAATGTATTTTAATTCAAAAATGCATTTTAATATAATTTATTTATATGGTTAGATTCTATTTTAAATTATTTTTATAGTGAAATTAAAATATATTTTTATCATTTAATCCAATGTTGGTCATTGGATTTAATTTCACATTGAAATTGGACATAAATTAGTATCAGTCTTTTGATAGTTGTTGTTTCTTAAAAACATGCTATGGGTTTTGATAACGGGTATTAATTTTATAATTAATTAATGACACTCCTATGTTTTGAATTTTAAAAAATAGACATCATTTTTTAATTCGGAATATCAAATATAGCATAGGCAGAATTTTTGGTAATTTTCTGAAAAACATCAATTTTTGATGAATAGTGAAATCACATAGTAGTAGTTAAAAAAACTAACTTTTCATTTAAATGAAATTTTACCACTTCTGTGAATTTAATTTTGAAAATACGACATACATGGTTGTTATTAGTAAGTAAAATTTGGTTCATTAAGTTGAAAATAATTTTTTCTGAATAGTAATGTTTGACTTTTATTTACCGCAGTTAAAGGTAAATAGGGTAATTCAAGGTTAAAAGAATATTATAATAATTCAAAATTACCATAACACTTGTTGAAACCTTATTGGATGAGTCATTTTCGACCATATCCATCTTTGGGTAGATTTTGGGACCGCATTGAGCCACTTGGTAGTGATAATGACAATTTAGATTAATTAACTTAAAGTAAATGCAAAAATGACAAAAGAAAATATCTTTTAGTAAATTAATATTTAGAATGGGTTATATAAATTATTTTTTCAACTATAAATATTAATTTTAAATCTAAAAATATTTCTTATATCATGGTATTTTGTTTATAATATTAAGACATCATATAATTAAAATTATTTATGACACAATAATGATTCAGTGTTTACCTCATTCATAAATCATTTAAATAAATAAGATTAGAATTATTAAAATATTATCCAAAACCACTATAATTACTATTGGATGATTTTATTTCGACCATGAGTCATCGTATCTTCGACTATAATTATTTTTTGACCATTAAAAACCGAATATCATTATATAATAAAATAATTTTTCACACTTCTCTAAAGAGACAATCCTCTCCCTTATAAAAGAAGACAACTTCAAACCAATTCCACACACCTATCTAGCCTTTTTGCTCATCCAAACTCAGCCCAATTAATCTCCCTACGTCCCTCTCCTCCTCCTAGATGCCTTACCTTAGGCAGAACGTAGTTCATGATGTTTTTTGGTTCGAACCAAATAGAGTTAACCAAATTAAAGGTAATGGTTTCTATTAAATTTTTTTCTTATATTTTACTTATCCAACCCCTAAACTCTTTTTATTACATTATTTTGTAACAAAATCCGTATTCTCAATATACTAGGAGGTTTTTATGAGATGGATTTGTGATACACTTATAGACACCTCCATCTAATGGATGAAGAACATAATGGTTTTGTGGATGGAAAACTAACGCCTCACAAAATGATGATTGATCAAATATCTCCAACCGCCTCTCATGGTGGACATTATGATGGGAATTTATTTATATATGATATATATTATGTTTATGTTTTCTTTATTCTTATGTATTTTCCATTTTTAGCTTTCCTTTATGGTTTTTATTTCGGTTAAACGCGATAATCTCATTTGAGGAAGTGCGGACTACCGCCCCCTCAAAGTGATATGACTCTTTCATACCATATGTGGTAAGTATAAAGGATGGATTTAATGATATTATATATGAAATTATACTGGAATTTTTATATAACTATGTATCATTATGTTTTAAATCCATTAAAATATGAAATATAAATGGAAGTAGCGGTCATGCGTACGTGCGACTTACCGTCTCCCTGATTGGTGAATTTCATTTCATACCTCTAAATGTTATGTACTGTTATAAATACCTATATATACTAGATATATATGATATATATGATATCTACACCATGATTAGTATTATGGAGATAATGGATATTTGACTACATTTACAACATGTAATTATAAGAAGTCCATTTTTGACTTAAGTACCAAATATCGACAAAACAAACATTATTAACATAAATGATTACATAATGTTTATAACATGGTAATAATTGATATAAAAGGACCAATATACTTGAAAAAGGTTCTTAATCAAGTAGGAATTAAATTTAGTTTATTATTCAGAATATTAAAGAATGTTTAAGTCAAGTTGGACACTAGGTAAGGGACTTCATCTCAATCTCCTTTCATTGAGGTATATTTTGTTTTAATACACGAATTTATTTTATACGTTGTATAAACCCCCTTGACTTTTCAAATGGAATATTTTTCTGCGAATAATTTTATTAAATGAAAAAAAGGATTGTTTCTTTTAACGTAAGCGACGACAATAACCTCTTTTGTCGCCGCGAGTATTATTTGATCTTTGGCATCCTCAACAAGCCGTAATGTTTTTAGAAGAAAATAGATACCCTATACACTTTTACGTATTTTTGTTATTGAAAATGGTTTTGGAAATGGATTTGTTATGCCAATATATTTAAATGATATATTGTGATTGAAATGTGGAAATGTTTTCTTTCATTTATATTTGTAGTATGTTTTATGATTTTATATTGGTACTTGGACATTTGACCGGTGGTAATGTGGTAAACAAAATGACGGGTGGTGTCGTGAATACCATGATGGGTGGTTACGTTATAACCTCCAATGTATTGGGTATGGAATTTGTCTATATGGCTATTCCATTTAGTGATATTTGTGGAAGTCTTCCATATGGTTATTCCATTTAATTATGTTTATGCCCCAAGTAACCTTTTTATGTTATGTGTTCTTTATATGGGGTTTATGGTAATATTTTGGTTACAAAAGGTAAAGTAATTATCTTCTACTCAGTGAAGAGTATTTACTAATTCATAAAGGTTAAAAGTATTACTTATGTTAAAGTATTCATGGTTTACTTGTTGTTTTGAAAAAAAAACTAATAGTTTTACTTCTATGTGTATCCCTTACTGAGATTTTTACGCTCATCCAAAGTTTTTGAAATGTTTTTAATAGGACATAATGTAGAATAGGGTAAAGTATAAGATTAAGGAAAAGTCATGCTATCTTAAACAAGGAACTATATATGAAACTTTTTTTCAAGAGTTTTTATTTTGTGAAAAAAATGGAAACTGTGTAGAAGTGTCTACATTGTAATCTTTTGAGATGTAATAGTTATATCCTAATTATCTAAAACTCTAAACCTGAAAAATACTCAATGTGAATTATTCATTTAATTCAGTATTATGTAAGGATAATGGTCGGGTCCTTATAGAGCCTCAGTGATGGAATATTCCCACAGGTATGAGGATCATATTTCATTTATATATTTCAATTATTATAATAATAATCACTACACTTTCATCATTTAACCATTGATGGATATTTATGGGAGACCCTATAGGCCCCCCTTGTTCTAGAGTGAGACTAGAGAACCTCGCTTTTTGGGATATTATTTGTTCAATAAATTAATAAAAATCTTCCAAACAACCATAATGGAATTAAGAAACTCTAAAGACAGTATAATCCATATCATGAATGGCATCATAGATCATTTTTTTCCGAAGTAATTTCACCTATTCTTAAGAGTCCACCAATGAAAGTGATTAGAACAAATTATTTAGAGAAGCGAGCTATCATTAATTTCTGTCGAGATATTACAAAATGTGTGGAGGGTGGGATTGTTTTATAAATACTTAGCCCAACCCCATAGCTGGATTTGGATTATTATGTCTTCTATGTGAAAAAACAATGGAGATATGTTCATGACACATCATACATTATTTGATGTATTGAGCTTGACTTCAAGGAATATTCCCCCTATATAGAGTACCTGTTGCGATTCAAGGATTACCCCTAGAGGATCCAAGGTGGTTAGACCATTACCATTGTTCATGTAATTTTTGAAAATGAGTGCATATCGGAGATATCATAGGACCAAATACCGGCATAAAACCCCTAATCATTATGAGTATATTATTCCTTCGGGATGAAATTACATGATGGTAGGTATAATATGATAGATCCATTGTTTACATTTTAGTTCTTTAGATAATTGAACATACATCAATGGATATTACCTTAGATTTGGTGTTATGTATTGTTATTGTAAGAACGTGTAATTAATAGCATGAATATATTAATATATTGTCAAACACATGAACACAACATTCATGAAATAATGATTTTGGATTGTTTTTTAATCTTCATGAAAAATATAAGACTATTTTTGTTTCTAGTATGTTGACTTTACCTAGATCATTTAATATTGTTTTTTGGTGATAGGCATTTTGACTAAGGTGACTAATAGTGGAAGCAATAGATAATTGGTAAATTTATTTTATATAATTAATTTACATTGGTAGAACTACCTATCCCCAATCCTCATTTGGTTTGAAGACATGAGATAGGTATAGTGTTCCCCATTGTGCGATAGATGAAGAGAGAAGGATGGGAGGTCTTACCATACATTTTTCATTAATGGAGATTGGGACAAGATTGAGGTGTGTAGGTTTCAAAGAAACACATTGAACCCAAATATTTTGGTTTTTCACTGATAGTTAGGATGTTATATTATTTTATTGTCCAAATGTTTATAATTTTTTCGTTTATAATATTTAATCCCCATTTGTAACTATTATCGACCAATTTGGGTAGACCTTACTATAATATTTAAACTCCATGTTTATTAAGAGGATTCCAATTAATTCATGATTAGTTCTCTTAATAATTGGATATGTAGTTTAGGAGTATACTCTATCTGTTAATCTTTCTAAGGGATGAATGATTTTTGGGAAATACACAATGTGACTTGATAGTACACGCCATATAGTTTTGCACAACCATATAGAAGGGTAATGGGAAGACACCCCATTATAAAAGTACACGGTCGTTTTGTATTACATAGACATTCACCAAGTGTACATGTTCATAAAGTGACATTAAATGTGAATATGTCGAGTTAAATAGGCATGGAATAGAGGATACAATAATACCCCGTATTGCCTTGGCACACTATGTAATCCATGTACAATACACTAAGAGTTACCAATCCAGCTAATCCATTTATAGTAGAGAAAATGCAATGTTCTGTAGTTGATATCACATTTCATGTTACACTATATATAATACATGTTCATTACTTTTACCTTCAAAGTATCATGATGGAAAATGAGTCGATTTAGACATCTGGAGTCAGGATTTGTACCCTAGGAGACAAGTCAAGTAAAAACCATATAGAATTATTCCATATGTATCTCTATCATAGTAAATCATCATGGGGAAAACTAATATACTATATTGATTAGTTTTAAATATATATCATTATATATTACATTTTGTTCATAAATATTTTGATGTGGTGTGATAATTATGTGATGCTTTTTTAGAACATTGTGCTTCAGTGGTGATTGGACCATGAACATGAGATTGCAGAGCCTCAACTATAGAGAAAAGTGGAAAGGAAAGGTTCATTTACTTTAATTCATGAGAGGATACATAATATATATAGAAAGGATCTATATCACCTGTGATGGTGACACGTAATGGAGATAATTCATCCCTCCACGGTATATCTTATGAGGTTTTTCATGTTGTTGGGAATCAATGATGGGCCCATTGAGCTATCACTAGACACATTATTTTTTTTCTTGGTTGTGTGGATAGATACACACTTCCTTATCAAATAGGTTCTTTTATAAATATATATATTTATTTTATCTAGATCATCTCATAATTGGGGATGATAAAACTGTTGTGGTATCAATTTCCCCCTTTTGGTTCTTTGGGAGCCTACAGGGTATGTTTATAATCACTGCTAAATGTTATTATCATGAACATGTTGTTTTTTAAGATAAAAGTTGGGAAATTAGGGGTAATATCCATGCACATGGTTTTAGTGGATCTTATTGGATTTATATATTGACCATCTAAGGTGGTTGGATTTTAGATATTGTGAGCATATCTCTCTTTAAACATCTTTATTTCCCATTGTTGTTAGGTGGGGAAATCATCATTGCATGGCCATTTATTTTTCCCATTCATACGTATTTATTATTATAAATTAACCTTTTACATTCCTAGTTTATTTTAAATTCATTTTGAAGATATATTCATAGATATTTTGTTATACTGCTATACTATTTCATTGATATTGACGATGGTTTATTTGTGAGGGTACAATATCTAATGTCTCGCAATTAATTATTTCCTAATAAGTGATTTTATCTATAACCATTCCTATTAGAATTAGAAAAGGTGTGTCTCCATAATCTTACTACTGATTATGTGTGATATGTTAGTCGGTTCATGAAAATACATCTATTGTTAATTCTGTAGCATAAGGAATCTAATCAATGATAGCACCAGATATTTTTATATTCTGACATTCAGATAATTCAGCCCATTAAATATGGGAAAAACTCATTAAAAAAATGGACTTTGGTGAATAATCATGATCTTTATTAGGTGAATCATTATGTCTAGATCAATGAATGAATCCCTAGGAATAAGATCTTGAGTTTTTGAATAATTTACTATAAGAGGGGTAAAATATTTTGAAGATGAAATATATTCTTATCATCTTATAAAAATCATATCTACTAACATTATGGATCCTATCCTATTAAAAATAGTCCTTCATTATCACTAAGATATTGGAAAATATTCTTGTCCAATCGAACACCACATTATATAATCTACTCTATAGTATGAATATGTTAGTTTCTAATTAAAGGGTTTATAGTGAAGTTTATGATGTTTTCTAGTGTGGTGTTCCATCATAATTGGATTCCACTATTCCTATTTCAATTCATGGTTGATCAAGGTGAACTCATTCATCTATGTAATTGATATGATATATCTATGTATTATTTCCATCACTTCAAAATATTTTATTATTAGAAAATAATACACTTCATGTCTTCCAATATGATGGCTAAGGTGGTTTTTAGACAATTTTTGGAATTTGGGTACTTGGATCCCTTGACCTAGGCCCCTAATGAACACATTTCGTAGAATTTTTAATTAACTAAATGGAAATTAAATCGATCAATGTGTGAATAAATAAAATATAATACCCCCACATGACTATTTATGGAGTATTTGTGTGACTTGTGATTAAATAAAGTGATAGATTCACATGATTTGATCAATGAACTGGATATTATGAAATTAAATTTATTTCTTAGAGTTAAATCATTATTTTCTGTATTAGATGTTAAATATATTTATATAGATTTCATTTTGAAATATCAAATATGATTTTTTTTCTACTAACACATTATCCTTGTATCCTCCAATTTGATATTGTTAAATTATGATAAATGTATCCCATCATGTTGAGAATATATGTTAGTGTGAGATTATTCCTATGAACATTATACAAATGTCACCAGTACCCATGGATGTTCATTATCTTTATTGGTATGCAGAGGGGGAATATAAATGCCTATATGAATGTTCCCTCAATATCACAAGAGAATAAAAATATATCGTTGAGTTGTTAATACTAAAATTATATTACAATATATCTATCTGATACATCCACTTTGATCTCAAATCTATCTACATAATTATGAAATCAATGATTCCCCAACAATGTCACATAAAATATAGAAAGTTATGAATATTTAGATACAATATGTTATACTAGAGAGTTTTTCGAGCACATTTAACTTTTTTGATATAAGGATATTTATTTCTTTAAGGTTTCATTCCTTAAAATTAATTCCATAGGGATATGATTTGTAGATAACATGAGTAATATTTTAACTCACTACACATTTATGATTATTTAAGGGTTTTGGATATTAAAAAAATCAAACAATTCAATAATTCCAGAAGAGCCCCTATAGAATGCTACAATGAGCAATTGTTCATTATATTCTCATATCAATGATTTATTTATTTTAAAAAATACAAATTTATAATATTTCTACTGATAGGACAATGAAAATTTTATAATTCATTATTTATTTTTTCCCATTGGTATTTATATTGATTGAGAGGCCCCAAAAGGTCATAGATTAAGTGATTCTTCTTTAGGCTCTGCACTATATTCTATAATTCATTACCCTTGTGACATAAATTCTTTCATACTTAAGATCAACAGGGAAACCAAGAAATTGTAATCTACTATACATGGAAGCTAGTATATAAAACCAACTGATTCTGAGATTCTTCCTTGGAATCATCCTTATGGTAAACATTTCTAATCATTATCCATTTACTCTTGTTATGAATTCAGGATGTTTTGTAAAATCAAAATGCATGTTTTCATAGAAAATATTATGATTCATCAAACATTACGTAATGTCCCGGCCCGGCTTACTATCGAACCAGTGGCCAGACCGGTGGTCACATGGCCTCAAGCGCATCTCCCCATACGCCAGAGGCTGCCGACTAGCAGTGAGGTTCTCGGGAGATGATAGTGGGGATACTATACCCTCATACTAGAGTAACAAAACTGTATTATCTGAGTAAATATCATTTAGTATCGGAAGCAGTGAGCAATTGAAAGACAGTATAGAAAGGAAGAATAATATCCATTTTATAAAAGGCAGAAAATGCCAGTTTACAATGCATGCATGTACAGAAGACGATACAATATGAAAGTAGTAAAAAAAACAGAGTGCTTTACAACCAATACAAAATAACGGATAGAAAATCCTGACATCAATCCCCTAAGCATCCCAAGCTCCCGCTTGGTCATTTGCTCCTAACTCCTCAGTTATAAACAGCACAACACACAACCTTTGTCCTGCAAGCAAGAAGGTCTGCTCGGGTGCCCCAGTGCAATGGCGTCCCGAGTAGGGTGTGAGACATAAATCTTAATAGGTCAGCTCACCAGTGTCAAACCCAATTCAGACAGTGTAAAATAATTAAATAGTGATCAGGTATGGAGAAATAGAAAATAGAAGTATGTAAGTAAATAACACCCATCCAGGTTCGCAAGGGGCACCTGACGGCTATACCATCATCGGATCACTTTCGGTATAGTAACCCGATCATGTAAACATATATATATATATATATATAATTTAGATAATAGATGGAGTTGGGTAAGAATGCCTCCCACCCATTAGTCGGGATTAGCGGGCATGAGGTAAGAATGACTCTCGTCCCTAAATAAACTGGCAAGGGGTGAGAATGCCTCCCTTCTATGCACGTACAGAGAATAGCGGTCATAAGGTAAGAATGCCTCTCGTCCCTATAGGTGAACTGGAAAGGGGTAATAATGCCTCCCTTCCATCACATTCTTTCAACCGGCATGGGGTATAAGTGCCTCCTATCGTCACATTCATAATTCTGACATGGGGTCTAACTGCCTCCCATTCAGACACGTAGTCATCAACTGGCAAGGGGTAAGAATGCCTCCCTTCCATAAATGTATAGAGATCACACCTGGCATGGGGTAGACATGCCTCCCACCCATAATCAAAATAAGTAGTAATGGGGTATGCATGCTTCCCATCCTTATTCGTTCATAATCATTATCACATTTATGTTAGAATGCATAAGGCAGTACATCATATGTATTTCAAATAAAAATTCCAAATTCATAATCAATCATATATCTCATTTCTATATAGGTTCCCATAAGCATTTTCATCACAAGTTTACTAAAGGCGTCTCCTCTTAAGTAATTATATTGAGTAATTAATATATTTAGTTGACTAACATAAACTATGCTCATTACGTTATCCCCAGGCGTGGTCATACAACCCTAGCCTGTTCCCTCCTAGTTTCACCATTCCATCTTAAAGGATATGCTTATCGTTTTTTATCCCTTTGATACCTTCTAAAGGTAACATGTCATATAGTCATAGGTCATCCCACTAAGGTTACCATCTTACTCAATTTTCCTAACATGGAAAATTGACCCAAACTCACGTGTCACAACCATTTAATTCCCTTTGTATCAACAAATAAAGTTCATAGACAAGGCATAAAAAGGCACCAAAAAAATTCAGTAGTCAAGCAAAAAAATTCTATCACTACATTTTATCATGAAGTCAGCACACCTATGATTGAGGGGTTCTATTATTAAATCATTATTTTAGTGACCAAGAAACCTCTTTTATCTTATACCTGAAATTCACACGATTTTCACAGCAGCATTTAACTGGAACTAAACTTGCAGAATTAAAATGCAAAGGTAGTGCAATATTAAATTCACATTCAATTTACATAAATAAAAGGGAAATTAGAGGGACCCTACCTCATGGTGGATCCATCCATCCACTCCGTCTCTTGGCGCTTTCTAACTAAGAGTCACAGGTGAGTCGCCTATTCTTTGGCAACTTGAAACCATGCCAAAACCTCGAACACGCTGTAATAAACGTGCTAGGAACTCATAAACATCAAAATCGCCAAAATCAACAAGTGAGAAAAAAATAAAGAGGTGAGAAACATACCCCAAAACCATCCCAATGATCCAAAACCACCCGAAACGCTTCGCCTTCATCGGCGGTTGCCGGAACGTGCAACAAGGACTCCCTACGGACCTTCCACATATCCTAGAACCAAAAGAAGAATGAAAATTGAATCACCTCCAAACCTTAGGGTTTGGCCGCACCTCACCATCCACCGATTAGGTAGAAAATAAATTGGATGATGGGAGGATAAGAAAGAGGGGAGCTTACCATGGAGATTTAATGAAGAAATAGCTGGAAATCGGAGGAGAAACCTTGACCGTGAGGAGGCCGGAAGTGGGGTGTCGCGTGCGGCTCTAGGGAGTGCCCCACCCTATGTGTCATGCAGTTTGAGTGAGGGTGAGGGGGAGATTAGATTAGGTTTTTATTTATTTCATTTTATTTTATTTTAATTCTAAACAAAAAACTAAACTCACCCGTGTGCACGGGTTGACCGGAACGGTTTACCAGACTGTGCAGAGTCCTCTGTCTCCAAGACATCCGCTGCACGGGCTAAGTGCACGGTTACAAAAAACGTGTGCCGCCCGTGCATGAGCCACTACCTATTTTAATAAGGCCATGTGGTTTGGGCCACATCGTTAGCCAAACCGTGCACCAACCGTGCGCCCTCAACAGCTCTTTTAAAAACAAGGATCCGACTCTTCCGAAACCTCTCGGGCCACCCGAGAAACTTAACGGTCCTTCGCCCATTCCAAAAAACATTAAAAGGAAAGGTTACAACCTTCAAAACTTTGTTCCGAAGCCCAAAATTTAAAACTACCAGTTCAACAAATGAAAAGTTCATATTCCCTTGGTTTTTAGTCTGGTTCAAAATGCGGGTCATTACAACCTTCACACCTTAGAACTTCTAGTTCCCAAGAAGCCTTTGGGAACAACGTACACATCACCCATCCTACAAGGGTTGAGAATCTTTGTTCAAATAATCATGTTTCATTCACAAATGTCCAACACACCCTTAAGCATCCATTAAAATCTACGGTGCTTAAGTCACAAAAACACGATCCAATGCTTGTTTCCCAATCGAAACACCAAGATGGATCTTCTTGAGCCTATCTACCGAGAGACACGAACCCATCGTCGCCTCCCCATGCATCCAACTACAAGTTCTTCCCACCTTAGATTTTTAACGTTAAACGACCAACTCCAAACTACCGTTTAGACCACTGTTGAAGTTTACTTTCAAAGCATGCCCCAAGCATTCCCACGACGCTCCTAGCTTGATTTGAAATAGATCACAATGTCAGTTCCCGATCGACCTCAAAGTCCAAGTCGAATCGGTTGTTTATATAAGGCACCGACCAACAAAAACCGCAGACATACTTATCTAACGATGTGCCTTAAAATGGTTCTCCACCATGTAAAGACCCGTAAAATTCAAGGGAAATTTTTTCTTAATTTTTTTTAGAATTTTACAAGAGCGTGGTTTCAGACGGCACCTGATTCCGAGTCCCGGAGTGCCCGGAATTAATTTCCGAAGTTTGGCTCGGGTACGTTCAGTGAACGAACGAGCGGGAATTCCTAACTTTTGATCCGGTGCTCGGAATTGAAATCCGAGGGCACTGATGAACTCGCAGCGCCGATATTCGCTTAAAGAGACCTTTTCGGGAGTTGCGTTTGTTGCGGGTTGAAAGTTAGTTTTTGGGTTTTTAAGTTTAAGTTAAATAAAATTTGTGAGGAACAAATTTTATTTTTAACTAGTTAAGTCCTACCAAAGGGAGTTGGGAGTGGGACCCACATCCACTTAACCTCCCTTGGGAGGATTAAGTGAGGTGGGGTCCACACGAACCCCAACTCCTCAAATTCTCTCAAAACCTCCCCTTTAACTCTTTTCATTAATTGTTGTCAACTTGAGTTACTTAATTAATTAAGGGAGTTAAACCCTTTTTGAATTTCAAACCTTTGAAATTCTTGTGGTTAAGTTATGTAATAATATAAGTTAAAGCTTATATTATTCTAGGGGATTCTTTTAACACCTTGGGAGGATTTCTTGAGAGCTTTGGAAGCTTTTCTTCTTCTTCTTCAACTTGACGAAGAACCTTCGAAGAACGAAGAACGCTCAACTCCGACGAAGAACGACGCCTCTCTTCTTCGTCCTCGGTGTCAACAAGAGGGAACGCCGCTTCCTCCTCGGGCCTTCTTCGTCGGCAAACGAAGATCCGCCAACAACGTATCTCTTCGGGCATAACACTTCGTCAACGGATTTGACGAACGACGACCGCGACGCCCGACCTCCGCGACGCCGTCTTCCGCGGAACGTAGACGAATCTCGAATCTTAAACCCGAGGTAGGGGTTATTGTTTTCAATTTGGTTTCCTTATTCCTTTTCTTGCTCGTGGATCGCATGTCTACGTGAGGCATTTAATTATTTTATATAAGTGTTATTGTTAACGCGAGGGGGGCCGGACCGCACGAACACGGCCGAACCCCCCTCCATCGTTCTTGTTTAATTATTTTGCGGAGGAAAGCAAGTGGCGTGGTGCCGTCGCACCACGCGGATGAACGTGCAAATATCTTACGCAATGCCGTCGCGCGCACCTTGGAAGAAATAATAAGAACACGACACTGTCGCGCCGCGTTGAATGAATATCAAATCACGGCGAAGGGGCGCGGTGCCGTCGCACCGCGCCGGATGACGAACGCCGCGGCCGGTTCCGGGCCACGGCGGGACGAGAAGACCGCGGCCGGTTCCGGGCCGCGGCGGGACGAGAAGACCGCGGCCGGTTCCGGGCCGCGGCGGGACGAGAAGACCGCGGCCGGTTCCGGGCCGCGGCGGAAGAGGAGACCGGCGGCCGGGCCGCCGGCGTCGGAAGCCGAAGAGGGGACCGGAAATTCCGGTCCCGTTGGAGAAAACCGGCCGGCCAGCTGGCCGGCCGGATGCCGTTAAACCGGGGAATTAATTCCCCGGCCAGCTGGCTAAACCCCCCTCTTAAAGAGGGGGGGCGGTTTAATTAAAGGGAGGGGGCAGCCGGCCCCCTCGGTTCCGCACCAGCAGGCCCCCCACGTGGGGGGGCTTCTTTAAAAAAATGGGGCGCGGCCCTTTGTGCCGCCGCCCGCCGCCGGCCACCGCGCCGCCCAGGGGGGGGTCGGGCCGGGTCGGCCCGGACCCGGACCCCCCATTTCGAACCAGAATTGGTTTTTGGCTCATAACTTGAGCCTCGGACCTCCGAATGACGAACCGTCTGCGGCAACGCGATCCTTGGATCGAGACGGTCGTTTCGGTATATCGCACTCAAGGTTTCGGGTTACTTTGAGTTCGGCCGGGTTGGTTCGTTCACGAAACCAACCGGGCCTTCGGAGCGGAAACGCTCATATCTTGAGCTACGGACGTCCGATTGACGTGCCGTCAGTCGCGTAGTGTTCCTCTTAGTGGGACGGATCTTTTGGCATACTCCGCCCGAGGTTTGGATGCAGGTGGAGTACGGTCGGGTTGGTTTTGCCTTAAAAACCAACCGGGCCCCGGAGACGAAAATGCCAATAACTCTCAGACCGGGCGTCCGATCGACACGCCGTCTGTTGCGATGAGTTCCTGTTGATGATACGGAACTTTTGGATACATCAACTCTGGCCTTTGTGACAGTTGATGTATCAGCCTCTCAGCTCGTGGAGCGGACCCTCCGAACGAGCTTGCTGTGTGCGGGAACCCTAGTACTGGCTGCGACTGTTCTACTGCTACTACTGCTACTGTGACTGCGACGACGACAGTACAGAGATCCTGTGTGGATTCGACGACGACGACTTCAGCACTCAGCGATCCTACGTGGATCAGTGCTACAGGTCCTGTGTGGGCCCGATCCTGTGTGGGTCCTTGCGCTCAGCGGTTCTGTGTGAGCCAGCGCCTACAGGTTCTGTGTGAGCCCGATCCTGTGTGGGTCTTTGCGGGGGTTAGTTACCTATCGATCCTTCGTGGGTCCGATGACTTAGATGGATCAGTGATCATCTTTATCGTCCTTGAAGAAGTATACCTGTGTGAGCTGAATCCTTTGCTTTCCTGTGTGGATTGTGTTGTGCAATCCTGTGTGGGTTATGTTTTGCTTTCCTATGTGGAATACGTATACTTTCCTGCGTGGACTGAGTTGTACTTGGGCTCGGAGGTTGGAGCGTATTTAAATTGATGACTTAGGTATATGTATGGGCATATACCTAAGCAGTGTCGGTTGTTACTTCGTGTTTGTACTTTTCTTCGTGGTTTATCCTTTGTGGATTTGAGAGACCTTCAGGGGTCTCGGGGTCCCTACTGAGTAGCTTATACTCACCCCTGCACGGGCTTTGCCCGCACTACGTTGTGTTGGTTGCAGACGACGGACAGCGTTGACCTTAGCTGAGGCTTGCAGAGCGGGACGGTACCCGGAGGTGGACCACTGGGCGGGACGTGCACGGAGCGGACGGCGGGACCCGTGGAGCAGAGGAGCTATCTGTACCCACCCTTCAGGTGGGATTTCCAGTGGACAGCTCAGAGTAGCGGCTTTTACTTTACAGTTGCTGTTTTTCCCTTTTGAGTTGTACTTTACTTTCAGTTTGGGTTTGTATACTGGCCCATTTACTTTTCCGCACTTTCAGTCGTACTCTGCTTGTTTAGTGTTTACTTTCCGCTTGTTTACTCTGTGGTGTGTGTTTACTTTTCAAAGGCAATGCCTTCCCTTTTTACCGGGATTTACGCCTTGGTGCTAGTCGCCAGCCCCTGGCCTATGGAAGGCGGGCTTGGGGTAGTCACGGCACGGACCCCGAGGGCGGGTCATGATAAATTGGTATCAGAGGAGTTCGGTTCTACCATGAACTCTGATCTTTTCTATGTGAAGCAATAATGTTTAGCGTATTGAGTGTGGTTATCAGTCCAGGGAGTCCAGTGTTGGTGCGGCGGCCGACGTATCCGTACACCAGGACCCTGACTTCTGATTTCCGACTTAATGCACGAAAACATTGATTGCGTGTGTGTTTCAAAGTTTTCTTTGTGATTACTTATATCAGCTCACCAGGTATACTGTTCTAACCGTGGCGCACATGTTTCCTTTTCAGGATGGCCCCACGACGGCAGCCAGCTAGGGTTCCGAGAGTCGAGCGAGACGACAGCCCACCGAGCGACGAGGCCTCGGTGCAGGGCCCTTTTCCAGTAGTGGCACCGGCGGTAGCTTTACCCGCCGATCCCCCGATGCTTCCAGCAGCAGCCGCTGACGATGCACGTCGCCTCAGCGCACTGCATGAGTTTCAGCGCCAGCGTCCGCCCAGGTTTCGCGGGGAGACGGATCCTCAGGCAGCAGAGGACTGGCTGGAGGCAGTGGTTCGAGTGTTTAGGCTAGTGAGGACACCAGCAGACCTCATGGTGATCCTCGCTGCGAGCCTATTACACGCAGCAGCTGGACGATGGTGGAGCTTGATGCTCCAGGTGCACGATGAGGCATCTCTACTTTGGACAGACTTTGAGAGCCTCTTCCGCTCTGAGTTCGTCCCGGCCACCCTCCGAGCGGTGCGCATCCAGGAGCTTCTACAGCTGCGGCAGGGCAGCATGACGGTCGCTCAGTACTCGGCGAGATTTACCGATCTCTCGCGCTACTCGACCGACATGGTACGGGACCCATTCTTCCGGGCCCGGACCTTCGAGCAGGGTTTGAGACACGAGATCAGGGCATCGCTGATCTCCCTCAGCATACCGACTCAGACAGGAGTACTGGAGCGGGCCCTCCTGATCGAGAGCTTCCTTGCTGAGTCTACACCAGCACAGCGACCCACCGCAGGGCGGCACGTGGCAGAGTCATCTGCAGCAGGCAGTCGACGGATGACTCAGGGGTCCAGACAGACCAGACCTTCAGGCAGACGATATCAGGGCACTGGCTCAGCAGTGCGGGGCACACAGCGCGGAGCCAGTCTTCCGAGAGGCAGGCAATGCTACTCGTGCGGCGGGCAGGGCCACATGGCTCGCGACTGCCCGACCCGCCGTGCCGAGGAGCTGAAGACAGTTGATGGACCACCGAGGCAGAGGCAGAGGGTCGACCGTGGCGGTCCGCAGGGAGGAGGCGGACGAGGCAGAGGAGTTGGATGAGAAGCTGGTGGTGGCCGACGCTTTGAGGCTCTACCACCACCACCACCAGGAGGTCCACCCCGACCACAGGGAGCTGGCGGGCAGAGACAGGCACAGCTCCAGGCAGCAGAGGCCTACGACCACGGCGCACCCGAGATGATTCGAGGTACTATCTATGTCTACTCCACCCTTGCTGCAGTTCTTATAGACACAGGAGCGAGTCACTCTTTCATAGCCGCTGCCCTTGTTCGGAGCTCGGAGATTCCGACAGAGCCGTTGGCTCGATCCTTACGGCTAGAGACTCCTACGGGAGCAGACTCGACGATTACGCACTGGTGCCGGCAGTGTGAGCTTACTCTAGGAGGCGAGAGCTTCAGCTGGGATCTTCTTGTAGCAGCGTCGAGGCCTTACGATGTCATCTTGGGCATGGATTGGCTGTCTACAGTCCATGCACAGATTGACTGTTTTAGGCGCAAGGTGCGATGTGTACGCACCGACGGGAGCAGGTTCACCTTCACCGGCGAGAAGGGAGCCTTAGCAGCACAGGATGGACTTCCGCGGAGGAGAGGACAGCCCATCACTCATTAGTTGGCTAGCCATATCCTTGGAGCAGTTGACGTGCGGAGTTATGGTTTTCCTGCAGTGGTGGATCAGTTTGCGGACGTTTTTTCCGACGACGTACCAGGGCTACCTCCTCGTAGAGAGGTAGACTTTTATATTGACTTGTACCCCGGGACAGCCCCGATATCCACTCCAGTATATCGGATGGCCCCCGCCGAGCTTCGAGAGCTACGGGTACAGTTGGAGGACTTGCAGGGCAAGGGGTTCATCCGACCCAGTGTTTCACCCTGGGCTTCCCCGATATTGTTCGCCAAGAAGGCGGACGGGAGCTTGCGACTTTGTGTTGACTATCGTCGCCTGAACCAGGTGACAGTGAGGAACAAGTATCCGCTACCGAGGATTGATGACCTCTTTGATCAGCTCAAGGGAGCACGGTGGTTCTCGAAGATAGACCTCAGGTCAGGCTATCATCAGCTCAGAGTCAGAGACGAGGATGTGCAGAAGACGGCCTTCAGATGTCGGTATGGCCACTATGAGTTCTTGGTTATGCCTTTCGGTGTAACCAATGCTCCAGCAGTGTTCATGGCTCTCATGAACAGGATCTTTCAGCCATACCTCGATCGGTTTGTCGTGGTCTTCATCGACGACATTCTGATTTACTCTACGACAGAGGAGGAGCACGCCTATCACTTGAGAGTTGTTCTTGACACACTCCTAGAGCACCAGATTTATGGTAAGCTCTCAAAGTGCCAGTTCTGGATACGTGAGGTCCACTTTTTGGGACACGTTATCTCTGAGGCGGGAGTTGCAGTGGATCCCGCGAAGATTGAGGCTGTGTTAGCATGGGAGCCACCCAGGAGTGTGACTGAGGTTCGGAGTTTCTTGGGACTAGCTGGATACTATCGGAGATTTGTGCCGAACTTCTCCAGAGTTGCGGCATCACTCACAGCTTTGACGAAGAAAGGGAAACCCTTCGTATGGACTGACAGATGTCAGCAGAGCTTCCAGGAGCTGAGACAGAGATTGACTAGCGCACCTATCTTGAGGTTGCCTGAGGAGGGAGTAGGGTACGTAGTCTACTGCGATGCATCAGGGACCGGACTCGGATCTGTTCTGATGCAGGAGCGGGCAGTGATCGCCTATGGATCACGACAGTTGAGGCCGCATGAGCAGAACTACGCTACCCATGACCTGGAGTTAGCAGCAGTGGTCTTCGCTCTGAAGACATGGCGACATTATCTGATGGGCGAGCACTTTAAAGTCTTTTCCGATCATCAGAGTCTCAGGTATATCTTCTCGCAGAAGGACCTGAACCTGAGACAGCGACGATGGCTCGAGTTCCTCCAGGACTATGACTTTGAGATAGTCTATACTCCTGGGAAGGGGAACGTAGTAGCCGATGCCCTCAGCAGGAGGACGGGCATTCAGCTACTCGAGGAGGCGACGGAGCAGCTAGCCTCTTTGCAGATATCCTTCGTGGATAGAGATGGAGCAGCCTTTCTTCAGTCTCTCACAGTCACTCCTCCACTACTGCAGCGAGTCAGAGAGGCACAGCATGGGGACGTTGACTGTGAGACGCGGCGTGCACAGATATCCTCGGGACAGGCACCTGATGGTTTCTCCCTTGGAGCAGAGCACGACATCCTTTTCAGAGGACGTACCATGGTACCAGTAGCTTTGCGAGAGGAAGTGCTGAGAGAGTTTCACACTTCTCCTTTGGCGGTACATCCTGGAGTGGCGAAGATGTACCAGGACCTCAGACGACAGCATTGGTGGCCGGGCATGAAGAAGGCAGTAGCAGAGTTCGTTTCTCGATGCCTTACCTGCCAGCAGGTAAAGGCAGAGCATCAGGTACCAGCAGGCTTGGTACAGCCCTTGGAGGTTCCAGAGTGGAAGTGGGACGACATATCTATGGACTTCGTGACTGGACTTCCACGCACATCCAGAGGTCACGACTCCATATGGGTGATTGTTGACCGACTCACCAAGTCGTCACACTTCTTACCCATCAGAGAGCAGGGCTCGGTGGAGAGCTTGGGACGTCTCTACGTTCAGTAGATTGTGCGGCTCCACGGCGTGCCATCATCTATCGTTTCCGATCGAGATGCCCGCTTTACTTCCCGGCTTTGGAAGGGGTTACAGGAGGCGTTCGGGACGCAGCTACGTCTTAGCACAGCTTTTCACCCTCAGACGGATGGTCAGACGGAGAGGACCATTCAGACTCTCGAGGACATGCTCCGCGCATGTGTCCTTGACTTTGGTCGTAGCTGGGAGGACCACCTACCCTTGGTGGAGTTCGCATACAACAACAGCTACCACTCCACCATCGGGATGGCACCGTACGAGGCGTTGTACGACCGACCATGTAGATCTCCTTTGTGCTGGACAGACCCTGGGGAGTCAGCACTGGTGGGACAGGAAATGGTCCAGGCCACGACAGAGAAGGTCCAGGTCATCCAGGAGCAGATGAGGACAGCTCAGAGCCGGCAGAAGTCATACGCTGACAGGAGGCGGAGGCCACTGGAGTTCGAGGATGGCGACCACGTCTTCTTGCGGGTCTCAACTCGACGTGGTATTCAGAGATTTGGCCGAGGCGGCAAGTTATCTCCGCGCTTCATCGGACCTTTCCAGATTCTCAGCAGGATTGGTGAGGTGGCTTATCGCCTGGCTCTACCACCTCAGTTGCACCGGGTGCATGACGTCTTCCACGTATCCCAGCTGAGGAGATACGTGCACGACCCGACGCACATCATTGACCATGGGGAGCTTGACGTTGACGATGGGGCGACTTTTACGGAGATCCCGGTGGAGATAGAGGATTGACAGGAGCGGGTCCTGCGTGGGCGATCGATTCCTCTTGTGCGCATCAGATGGCAACACGGGAATTAAGTGAGGTGGGGTCCACACGAACCCCAACTCCTCAAATTCTCTCAAAACCTCCCCTTTAACTCTTTTCATTAATTGTTGTCAACTTGAGTTACTTAATTAATCAAGGGAGTTAAACCCTTTTTGAATTTCAAACCTTTGAAATTCTTGTGGTTAAGTTATGTAATAATATAAGTTAAAGCTTATATTATTCTAGGGGATTCTTTTAACACCTTGGGAGGATTTCTTGAGAGCTTTGGAAGCTTTTCTTCTTCTTCTTCAACTTGACGAAGAACCTTCGAAGAACGAAGAACGCTCAACTCCGACGAAGAACGACGCCTCTCTTCTTCGTCCTCGGTGTCAACAAGAGGGAACGCCGCTTCCTCCTCGGGCCTTCTTCATCAGAAAACGAAGATCCGCCAACAACGTATCTCTTCGGGCATAACACTTCGTCAACGGATTTGACGAACGACGACCGCGACGCCCGACCTCCGCGACGCCGTCTTCCACGGAACGTAGACGAATCTCGAATCTTAAACCCGAGGTAGGGGTTATTGTTTTCAATTTGGTTTCCTTATTCCTTTTCTTGCTCGTGGATCGCATGTCTACGTGAGGCATTTAATTATTTTATATAAGTGTTATTGTTAACGCGAGGGGGGCCGGACCGCACGAACACGGCCGAACCCCCCTCCATCGTTCTTGTTTAATTATTTTGCGGAGGAAAGCAAGTGGCGTGGTGCCGTCGCACCACGCGGATGAACGTGCAAATATCTTACGCAATGCCGTCGCGCGCACCTTGGAAGAAACAATAAGAACACGACGCCGTCGCGCCGCGTTGAATGAATATCAAAGCACGGCGAAGGGGCGCGGTGCCGTCGCACCGCGCCGGATGACGAACGCCGCGGCCGGTTCCGGGCCACGGCGGGACGAGAAGACCGCGGCCGGTTCCGGGCCGCGGCGGGACGAGAAGACCGCGGCCAGTTCCGGGCCGCGGCGGGACGAGAAGACCGTGGCCGGTTCCGGGCCGCGGCGGAAGAGGAGACCGGCGGCCGGGCCGCCGGCGTCGGAAGCCGAAGAGGGGACCGGAAATTATGGTCCCGTTGGAGAAAACCGGCCGGCCAGCTGGCCGGCCGGATGCCGTTAAACCGGGGAATTAATTCCCCAGCCAGCTGGCTAAACCCCCCTCTTAAAGAGGGGGGGCGGTTTAATTAAAGGGAGGGGGCAGCCGGCCCCCTCGGTTCCGCACCAGCAGGCCCCCCACGTGGGGGGGCTTCTTTAAAAAAATGGGGCGCGGCCCTTTGTGCCGCGCCGCCCCTCAAAAGAACCGCGGGGCTTAGCCCCCGCGTGCGCCGCCACCTCGCGGCGCCGCCGCCCGCCGCCGCCGCCCGCCGCCGCCGGCCACCGCGCCGCCCAGGGGGGGGGGGGGGGGGTCGGGCCGGGTCGGCCCGGACCCGGACCCCCCATTTCGAACCAGAATTGGTTTTTGGCTCATAACTTGAGCCTCGGACCTCCGAATGACGAACCGTCTGCGGCAACGCGATCCTTGGATCGAGACGGGCGTTTCGGTATATCGCACTCAAGGTTTCGGGTTACTTTGAGTTCGTCCGGGTTGGTTTGTTCACGAAACCAACCGGGCCTTCGGAGCGGAAACACTCATATCTTGAGCTACGGACGTCCGATTGACGTGCCGTCAGTCACGTAGTGTTCCTCTTAGTGGGACGGATCTTTTGGCATACTCCGCCCGAGGTTTGGATGCAGGTGGAGTACGGTCGGGTTGGTTTTTCCTTAAAAACCAACCAGGCCCCGGAGACGAAAATGCCAATAACTCTCAGACCGGGCGTCCGATCGACGCGCCGTCTGTTGCGATGAGTTCCTGTTGACGATACGGAACTTTTGGATACATCAACTCTGGTCTTTGTGACAGTTGATGTATCAGCCTCTCGGCTCGTGGAGCGGACCCTCCGAACGAGTTTGTTGTGTGCGGGAACCCTAGTGCTGGCTGCGACTGTTCTACTGCTACTACTGCTACTGTGACTGCGACGACGACAGTACAGAGATCCTGTGTGGATTCGACGACGACGACTTCAGCACTCAGCGATCCTACGTGGATCAGTGCTACAGGTCCTGTGTGGGCCCGATCCTGTGTGGGTCCTTGCGCTCAGCGGTTCTGTGTGAGCCAGCGCCTACAGGTTCTGTGTGAGCCCGATC
Source organism: Viscum album (assembly GCA_963277665.1). NCBI lineage: Eukaryota > Viridiplantae > Streptophyta > Magnoliopsida > Santalales > Viscaceae > Viscum > Viscum album. The sequence continues at coordinate 1,926,039,987 of OY728159.1, forward strand.
CTGTGTGGGTCTTTGCGGGGGTTAGTTACCTATCGATCCTTCGTGGGTCCGACGACTTAGATGGATCAGTGATCATCTTTATCGTCTTTGAAGAAGTATACCTGTGTGAGCTGAATCCTTTGCTTTCCTGTGTGGATTGTGTTGTGCAATCCTGTGTGGGTTATGTTTTGCTTTCCTATGTGGAATACGTATACTTTCCTGCGTGGACTGAGTTGTACTTGGGCTCGGAGGTTGGAGCGTATTTAAATTGATGACTTAGGTATATGTATGGGCATATACCTAAGCAGTGTCGGTTGTTACTTCGTGTTTGTACTTTTCTTCGTGGTTTATCCTTTGTGGATTTGAGAGACCTTCAGGGGTCTCGGGGTCCCTACTGAGTAGCTTATACTCACCCCTGCACGGGCTTTGCCCGCACTACGTTGTGTTGGTTGCAGACGACGGACAGCGTTGACCTTAGCTGAGGTTTGCAGAGCGGGACGGTACCCGGAGGTGGACCACTGGGCGGGACGTGCACGGAGCGGACGGCGGGACCCGTGGAGCAGAGGACCTATCTGTACCCACCCTTCAGGTGGGATTTCCGGTGGACAGCTCGGAGTAGCGGCTTTTACTTTACAGTTGCTGTTTTTCCCTTTCGAGTTGTACTTTACTTTCAGTTTGGGTTTGTATACTGGCCCATTTACTTTTCCGCACTTTCAGTCGTACTCTGCTTGTTTAGTGTTTACTTTCCGCTTGTTTACTCTGTGGTGTGTGTTTACTTTTCAAAGGCAATGCCTTCCCTTTTTACCGGGATTTACGCCTTGGTGCTAGTCGCCAGCCCCTGGCCTATGGAAGGCGGGCTTGGGGTAGTCACGGCACGGACCCCGAGGGCGGGTCGTGACAACGGGTCGTGACACACCAACCGTATTCATTTAAACCAAGGAGGAAAAGAGTCAAGCCTCAGCAACTGACCATTAAAATGACGCCCGACTTAGATGGATGGCGTATTTCGAGCAAAACCAGAATGCCTCCTCCAAGGAACCTTACTTTTGTCACAAACACTCTCACCAAATCCTACACCCGACTTTTGACGACATTTCCATGATCAAACCATACAAGAATCCACGCATCCCATGTTCAACGTCAAAAGAGAACCATCCGATCAAGCCCAATGGCTTAAAAACATTAGCACGGATGAGACCGATGCTCTCATAGTGCATCTTGGACGAGTACAATATAGGGGACATGATCGTCGCTAAACAAAATACACTAAGAGGTTTGAACGGATTCCAGTTAATCATAGCAGACTACTGGAAGAAGGAATAGTTGAACCTCCACTGGTCGACTTCATGGAAGGAACTCGGCTTCAACTGCCGACACATTCTCACGTTTTAAAAACACATGCCACAAGGCATTCAGACATGAACAACCCATTTCTAAAGGCATTTCAAGAAACATCCATTCCACGTGAAAGGGAAAATGTTCTAGATTCAACATGACATGCTCCCAACCTTAGGAGTGTTCTTGTTGCCAAAGGGAAAGGAGATAACTTAGCTGAGCACAAACGCGCTAGTACACAAACACCGCAAAATATTGTGCGATGATCCTTGACCATAATCACATCACCAAACAAACAAAGAAGATCTAAAATAAGGAATCCAGCATGTCAAAACACATGAGTCATTCGAAATCCATCCCAAACATTGGGACAAAACAATTCTCTAACATCGGGCCACTCTATTGAGGAGATGAACCAAAGCCGCAATGAAAGTCAAAACACAATGACCGCTCATCTGAACAAGGGTGTCATTAGAAAAACAGGGGTCCAAGAAGGGACAACGACAACTGAACGACACCTCACGTTAGAAAACCCATGGTACAAAAAAGGCATTAAAACACTAAGGGTGCTACCAACCACAGGCTAGCCCCTTACGAAGATCGAACATCGACCCTAACACTAGGTCACATGAAACAAAGTCTCTAGGCTCAAAAGCCAATCATTGAACCACCTCTAAAGAAGCAACTCCCACGGGAAACATCTATTGTCCCTTTCCAAGCCTGCTCAATGGGAAACTCAAAACAACCCCTTATATTTGGGTCTCATCACACCACCACGGGTTCCATTACAAAGCCCATAACATTTTATCTTGTTTAATCTTTAACCATCAAAAGTTTTAACTGCACAACAAAATAAACAATCATGTTTCACAAATACTTCCTTTTAAAAACATTCACATTCATAGACATCACATCTTTATCAACCAAAAGAGCAAAACAAAACCATTAAACAAAAGGGAAACCTACTAGGGCCCCATTCAATCCATCTCGTGTTCTTCCAAAAAGCAACACCATATTAGTTATTCAAATTATTTTAAAATATCAAACACCCCAACTGAGTTATCTCATACAACATTGTCCAACCGACCTACTCGGGTCCAGTTGCACTTACACATTCACCAATTAATTTCAAATTTGAGACACACAATTCTTACATTTGAAACCATTTTGTAACATTCCAAGAAAGTAATGAATAATAGATATTCTTATCTGTGTCTATTAATGAATTAGATAGTGTTTTAGATGCTTAAAATGATAATAAATCCAATCTTAAGCATGTAATACACTAATATTTTTAAAAGACTGTTTTAACGACTTTTGATTGTGAACCATTTTTAGATCTATCTTTTTACAATTTTATAAGCTTTATTTGTCAAAATAAACTTATTTTTTATGATTGGGACGTCAAAATTTACTTTGCGTAAATTTTTGGTATTTTTCCGATAAATTACATTTTTAATGAATAGTGAAAAAATCTGTATTTTAATTCAAAACCTCTTTTTAATATAATTTATTTATATGATTAGATTATCTTTTGAATTGTTTTTAAAGTTAAATTAGAATATATTTTTACCATTTAATCCAATGTTTGTCATTGTAATTAATTTCACTTTGAAATTGGACTTAAACAAGTGTCAATCTTTTGATAGATATTGCTTCTTAAAAAAATGCTATTTGTTTTGAAAGTGAGAATTATTTTTAAATTAACTATTGCAATTTTTTTGTTCGTAATTTGGTAAAATGGATTCCATATTTTGAATCATAAGGTCACAAATATGTAATTATGACTCTTCTGTTTTTGGACATTATGAATAGTAACGACGATAATTAACTTTAATTATCGTGATTAATTAGTAATTGGTTAGTTAAGGATAATAAAATAATACCATAGTAATATAAAATGACTCCAACATGTGTCCTAATGCTACTGGTTATGTCATAGAAGACCATGGAATGACTGTTTCCAAACATAGGGACCCCATGGAATCACTTTTGTGTGATAATGACTTTTTATCTTTTTATTTTTTTAAAGAAAGTTAAATATAACAAAGTATGTAATACCTAAGTAAAAAAATTTAGTTTTGTCTAAATAAATGATATCTTGGACTTTAAATATTCATTTTAAAGCTAAAAATATTTCTTACATCATAGTATTTTTCTTATATTTTTTAGACATTAAATAATTAAATTATTTATGACATCCTGATAATGCAGTGATTACCTCATTAGTGAACGATTTAAATAAAATGAAAAGATAATGTAAAGTCTAAGACATACACTTGTCAAATACCTATTGGATGAGTATATTTTAAACCCTTATCACCTTATCCTTGAAATATATCAATGTGGGACCTTTAAAATCTGAAACTCGTTTTAATATAAAGTAACATTTTATAACATTCCAAGAGTGCCCCTCCTCTCCTCTTATAAAAGGCCCCCACCTCTAGCTACTTACCCACACTTCTCAAGACATTGGATCAGCAAATATCTGCTTGTTTTATCTCTCCACTTACCTCTATTAATATAATAATCCTTACTTTAGGCATAAAGATCTTCAAGATACCCATTTGGTTCAAACCAAGAAGAGTTACCTGATTTAAAGGTATAGACATCTCTAGTGTTCTTTTGTTTTATTTTGCTTCTCCAACCCCCTAAACAATTTTTATTCATTTATTTTGTAACAACACCAGTATCTTAAATATACTAGGATGTTATTATAAAATTTATTCTAGCTACACTTACACACACCTACTTCTAATGGCTAAAGAGCATACAGTTTCCGTGGATGGCAAATTTCTGCCTCGCAAAATGATGATTGTTCAAAATTCTTCTAACACCTTCAATGGTAGCCATTAAGATGTCACTATATTTATATATGATATAGAATATGTTTATTTTTTCCTTAATCTTCTTTATTTTTCATTTATGGAAGACCTTTATGGTTTCCATAATTGGAAAACACGATATCTTTATTTTAGGAAAAGCGGACTACCGCCCCCCTCAAAGTGATTTGATTCATTAATGCCATATGAGGGATGTATAAATGATGGATTTAATGATATTATATACGATATTATACTAGCATCATATCATACCTTTATATCATCATGATTCCATTCCATAAAATACAAAATAGAAATGAAAGTAGCGTTCATGCGTACGTACGGCTTACGGTCTCCATGAACGATGCGTTTCATTTCAAACCTCTAAATGTTATGTAATATTATAAATGCATGTATATAATGGATATATATCATATATATCATATCTAAATCAAGAATATAGTTATGGATATAATGGATATTTTACCCCATGAACAACATGTAATTATAAGAAGTCCATTTTTGACTCAAGTACCAATGATCGACAAAACGAGTGTTATTAACATAAATAATTACTTAATGTAAATAACATGGTAATAAGTGGTAAAAAAGGAAAAATGAAGTTGAAAAGGGTTCTTAAGAAAGTATAAATTAACTCAAGTTTATTATTCAGGAGATTAAAGAGCGATCGAGTCAAGTCAGACCCGAGGTAATGGACTTCCTCTCAATCTCCTTTCATTGAGGCATATTTTATTTTATACACAACTTTCTTTTATATGGTGTATAAACCCCTTTTAATTTTATGTTTATTCAAAAGGAATATTTTTTATACGAAGATTTTACTAAACAACAAAAGGGAATATTTTTTTTGTTGTACGTATGAGGCGACAACGACTTCTCTACCTCCGTGACTATTATTTGAGTTTCGGCTTCCTCTACAAGCCACAATTTTTTTTAAAATGAAAAATAAATACGAAATTTTACTCTTTTTTTATTTTGGTATTGAAAATGGTTTTGATAATGTTTTTATTATATTAATGTGTTATTTATATCTTGTGATTGAAATGTGGAAATTTTATGTTTCCTTTATGCATGTTGTATGTGATAAGATTATGTTATGGTTCATGGGAATTGTTTATGAAGATGGGTGGTTCTATGATTAACTAAGGGCATGTGAGCCCGATATAATTCTCCAATGAACTGGGTAACGTGAAGGGGTAAAACATTAAGGTTTCTCCGAAGGGATGTAGGGAATATATTGGGATGGGTATTCCAAACGTAACCATGAGGGTTAATCCCTACGTAAGAATGTTATGAATGCCTCAAGTAACCTCTATGTCTTATGTTTTCTATGATTTATTCATAAATATATGATTTCATGAGGTATGTTAACGTGCTTATTTTTAATGAGTAATGTATGATATCGTTGATTCTTAGGTATACATGTACTAATGTTTTCTTTACGTATTTTTACATGACTTAATGAGATTTTTATGCTCAACCCATGTTTTTGAACTGTTTTTCACAGGTCAAGGGAAAGGTACAAGATGTGATGATAGTGTCAAAGACGTTTCAATAAAGAATCCATGTTTTATTTTAAATATGATTCCATTGATGGGAAAAATGAGTACTATCTTTTATGTAACCACTGTTTAAATGTGGAGTGTAATGCATGATTTATGATCTAATTCTCTAAAACTCTAAACCTAAAAATATCCTCAAAGAGTACTCCTAAAATAACTCAAGATTAAGTAATGTTTATGGATGGGGCCTTATAGTTGGTATCAGAGGTCTGTTTAGACAACTTTAGGTGTTAGAAAATTGTTAAATTTATAAATTAATGTATGGTATGATTGAAATGATATAGCATTTAAATATTACCATTTTGCTTCGCCTAAGATATTTCTGTGTTCATAATGGTTTTTTGCAGAGGAAACAAGGATGCTATGTTGGGACGAAATTAGGAGGAAGAAAACCTTCCAAATTAGAAACCTGAGATTGTAAGAATTGGAGCTAAATAGTTTGTTGCAGTAATGGCACATTTGACTCAAGCGATAAATGGTGGTGGTATCCATGCACGAGATCAGCCAGATCAACTGCATATGAACATGTCAATGGTGGAACATTTCATAGGCAACATCCCCCATCATTTAGAGTATCATATGACCATGTGCTAGCTAAACGGTGGATTAAATCACTAGAGAAGATTTTCGATGTCATGGGGTGTTCAGAAAATCAAAAGGTTAGTCTTGCTATTTACCGTTTGGAGGGTGAAGCAGATCAGTAGTGGTTGATGGTTAAAAATATTATTGATGGTGATGAGATTGATGCTCTCGACTGGGATGAATTCAAATGTATGTTTCTTGAGAAATATTTTACTAAGGATGTTTGACATAGGATGGAAAAACAATTCTTGGAATTGAGGAAATAGGACGACTCAGTGGCTGCTTATGAAAAAAGGTTCACTCGATTGTCAAGGTACGCTTCAAATTTTATCCGAGACCTTGATAGTAAAATCAATAGTTTTTACTCAGGATTAAGTCCAAAATATCAAAGGGATTTAGCTTCTCATGAGTTCAAGGGTAATGAAAATCTTCTTCGATGTGCATAGAAGGTGGAAATAGAGTTTACTGATGATCAAGTGTTTTATAACAACAAACAGAAGAAGAGACTGAGGTGGCAGGAGAAAGGAAAGAATTCGTCAAAAAGGTCTGATGGTAAGAAAACTAAGTTTCCAGTTTGTGATAAATGTGGTAAAAATCATGCTGGGGAATGTCTTCTGAATTATGGAAAGTGCTACCAATGTGGTAAGATGGTACATAAGGCTCGTGATTACACTAAAAAAGATCAAAGTGATTGTAAGACCAAATTTGATGTACAGTTAGTGAAATGTTTTAAGTGAAATGAGATGGGTCACTATGAAAACCAGTGTCCGAAAAAGACCTCATGTGATGGGAAGCAGTTAGACTACAAGATGAAAGGGGTGGTGAAATCCTTTGAAACTATTTCAGCAGATGTTGGGCCATCAAATGAAGTGGTATCAGGTACTTTGTTTGTTTTTTCAGATTATGCCAGTGTGTTGTTTGATTCATGGTCTAACATTCTTTCATCTATGAAAACTTTTCTAGTAAAATGGGATTACTATCTCAATAAATGACTCCTGAACCTATGGTAAAAACACTTGGGGGAAATGTTAAGGGAAGAAGAATTTATAAGAATCTTTCTATCCTTATCCGTTGAAAGAACCTACTTGCAAACCATATTGATTTACCTCTAGTAGAGTTTGATGTTATCCTAGGTATGGATTGGCTCTCTGTTTATCATGCTAAGATTGATTATAGAGATATAGAAGTTTCTTTTCAGAAAGACTTTCAGTTTGTGTAAAAGAATGAACCCTTACTGTTGATAACATATCAAGAGGATGAGAAACTTGTAAAAAATGGAAATGAATTTTACCTTGCACATATTGCTGAAAACAAAGGAACTGTTCAGATTAATGATGTGCCAGTGGTAAATTAGTATCCTGATGTTTTTCTTGATGAGTTTCCTAGAATAATACTAGATCGGGAAGTTGAATTTACTGTTGACTTAGTTCCCGATGCTAAGCCAAATTCAAAACCCCCTTATCGAATGGCTCAAATTGAAATTTTAGAGTTGAAGGATCAATTTCAAGATTTATTATAGAAAGGTTTCATTTGACCTATCACATCACCATGGGGTGGTCTTGTTTTATTTGTTAAAAAGAAATATGGTTCACTGAGACTTTGCATTGATTATAGAGCCTTGAATAACATCACTGTTAAGAACAAATATCCTTTGCCTCATATCGATGATTTGTTTGATGAGCTCCAAGGAGCTTAGTATTTTTCATATATTGACCTGAGATTGGGGTACCATCAGTTGAAGGTAAAGGAAGAAGATATTTCGAAGACCTGTTTCGTACAAAATATGGCCATTATGAATTTGTAGTAATACCTTTTGGGCTAACCAATGCACATGTTGTATTCATGGACCTTATGAATATAATTTTCCATGAGTTCTTGGATAAGTTTGCGGTTGTTTTCATTAATGATATTTTGGTGTTTTCAAAAAGTAAAGAGGAGCTTGAAAGACATTTAAGGTTTATTTTGCAAACCTAAAAAGAAAACCAATTTTATGGGAAATTCAGCAAGAGTGAGTTCTGGTTGCTACAAATTTCTTTCCTTGGTCACATTGTTTCTAAGGATATCATAACTGTTGATCCTGCAAAAACAAGGATTGTGGAAGAATGGCCAAGACCCACAAATGTAACTGAGATTTGTACCTTCCTCGGTTTGCCAGGCTATTACTGAAGGTTTGTTAGAAATTTTTCCCAGTTATCTAGTCCAATGACAAAGCAAACTTGGAATGGTGTTAAGTTTATCTGGACAAAAGAATGTGATGATTGTTTTCGGGAACTGAAAAAATGATTGATGAATGATCTAGTTTTGGCACTTCCTTCTAGGAATGGTGAGTTTGTTATCTGCAGTGATGCTTCGTTGAAGGTACTTGGTTGTTTCCTTATGCAAAATGATCAGGTAATTTCTTATGCTTCACGTCAGTTGAAAACTCATGAGGTAAATTACCCTACACATGATTTGGAATTAGCTGCTGTTGTTTTTGCTTTGAAAAATTATAGGCATCATTTGTATGGAGTAAAGTGTGAAATATATACCGATCACAAAATTTTAAAGTATATATTCACTCAGAAAGAATTGAACATGAGACATAGGAGATGGATGGAATTAATCAATGATTACAATTGTACAATTCCTTACTATCTGGGAGAACCAAATAAAGTGGCTGATGCTTTGAGTCGAAAAAGTAATGCTAAATTAACCATGCTATATTTGGAATGAGATCCTTTGGTTTTTGATTTGATGAACTTTGGCATAGATGTTTTTGGTGCGGGAAGTTCTACTGTTTTGTTTCAGGTGTCAGTGAGATCATCCCTATCAGACAGAATTAAGCAAGCACAGAAGAAAGACAGTGAGTTGCAGAAAAAGGTAAAGTTGGTTCAGAAAGGTAAGTTGCCCGAATTCAGCATTGATAATGATTGTGTTATGATATTCTGGAAGAGATTGTGTGTGCCTTGTGATTCACAGTTGAAGAGAGAGTTGTTATTTAAAGTTCATAGTTCTTTGTTTTCAATTCATCCAGGCAGTACTAAGATGTATAGAGATATTCAAGAGTATTACTGGTGGGATGAAATGAAAAGGTATATTGTTGATTTTACTGTAAAGTGTTTGACTTGTCAATAGTTTAAAGCAGAGTGGCAGTTACTGAAAGGGATTCTTCAACCATTACCAGTGCCATAGTGGAAATGGAAAATATATCCATGGACTTCGTTGTGGGATTTCCGAAGACACCTCGAGGTAATAATGCAATCTGGGTTATCGTTGATCTCTAAACTAAATCTACTTATTTCCATCCTATTCGAGATACATTCTCTCTAGATCAACTTTCTCGATTGTATATTAAAGAGTTATTCTGGTTTCAAGGAGTTCCCCTTTCCATTGTATTTGATCATGATCCTAGGTTTACTTCTAACTTTTGGAAAGGCCTTCAGAAGTCTTTGGGTACTGAATTAAATTTTAGTACAACTTTTCATCAGCAATCAGATTGGTTGTCAGAATGAAAAATTCCGACCTTGGATGATATGATACGTTCTTGCTCAATGTATTATCAGGGAAGTTGGGACCAATATCTTTCTTTGTTTGAATTTTCATATAATAACAGTTTTCATTCCAGTATACAGATGGCACCGTTTGAAGCATTATATGGTAAACGGTGTCGAACTCCATCTTTATGGGATGAAGTGGGTGAAAGGAGGTTGATGGGACAAGAATTGGTAGAATAACTGTTAGGAAAAGACTAGATGATATAGAGACACATGATAATAGCTCAGAGCAGGCAGAACAGTTATGCAGACCACAGGAGGAAGGATCTCTCTTTTGAGGTAGGTGATCATGATTATCTCAAAGTATCACCATGGAAAAGTGTGATGCAGTTTGAAAATAATGGAAAGCGGAGTCCAAGGTTCATTAGACCATATGAAATTCTGGAGAGAGTTGGATCAGTTGCATACTGAGTGGCTTTACCTCCGAGTTCATCTCAGGTACACAATGTTTTTCATGTTTCAATGTTAAGGAAGTACATTCCAGATCCATCTCATGTTTTGAGTCTAGAGGTAGTTTAGTTGGAGGAGAATGTCTTTTATGAAGAAATATGAGTCTAGATTCTTGACCAAAAGGAGCAAGTGTTGCGGAATAAGGTGATTTATCAAGTAAAGGTTTGGTGGGAAAACCACTTGATTGAAGAGGCAACATGGGAATCTGAAAATGCAATGAGGGATAAATACCCCCACTTAATCGATAAGTAAATAAATTGCGGGGACACAATTTTATAAAGGGGGGAAGGATGTAACATCACAAGTATGTAATTAATAATAGATATTCTTATCTATGCCTATTTATGAATTAGATAGTGTTTTAGATACTTAAAATGAGAATAAATCCAATCTTAAGCGTGGAATACACTAATATTTTTAAAAGATTGTTTTACCACCTTTTGATGGCGAACCATTTTTAAATCTATCCTTTGAAAATTTTATAAGTTATATTTTTCAAAATACACTTATTCTTTATGATTGGGACATTGAAATTTACTTTGTGTAAATTTTTTGTATTTTTCCGATAAAGTTCATTTTTAATGAAAAGTGAAAAATGTTGTATTTTAATTCAAAACCTTTTTTTAATATAAATTATTTATATCATTAGATTATATTTTCAATTGTTTTTAAAGGGAAATTAGAATATATTTTAACCATTTAATCTAATGGTGGTCTTTGGAATTAATTTCACATTGAAATTGGACTTAAACAGATGTCAATATTTTGATAGATATTTCTTCTTAAAAACACGGTATTTTTTTGACAATGGGAATTATTTTTAAATTAACTATTGCAATTTTTATGATTGTAATTTGTTTAAATGGATTTCATATTTGGAATCATAACTTCAAAATTATTTTATTAGGACCCTTTTGTTTTTGAACATTATGAATAGGAATGACGGTAATTATCTTTAATTATCGTGATTAATTAGTAATCGGGTAGTTAAGGATAATAAAATAATATCATAGTAATATAATATGACTCCAACATGTGTCCTAATGCTATTGGTTTTGTCATGGCCGACCATGGTATGCCTTGTGCAAAACATAGGGACCCCATAGAACCACTTTTGTGTGATAATGACTTTTTTTCTTTTTATTTTTAAAAGAAAGTTAAATAAAACAATGTATGTATCACCTAAGTAAAAAAGAATTAGTTTTGTATACATAAATGATCTCTTAGAATATAAATAGTCATTGGAAATCTAAAAATATTTCCTACATCATAGTATTTTTTATATATTTGTTAGACATTAAATAATTATATTATTTATGACCTCATGATGATGTAGCGATTACCTCATTAGTGAACGATTTAAATAAAATGAACAAATAATGTAAAATATAAGACTTACACTTGTCAAAGACCTATTTGATGAGTATATTTCGAAACCATATCACCTTATCCTCGAAATATATCAATGTGGGACCTTTAAAATCTGAAACTCATTTTAATATAAAGAAACATTTTATAACATTCAAGAGTGCCCCTCCTCTCCTCTTATAAAAGGCCCCCACCTCTAACTCCTTACCCACACTTCTCAAGCCATTGGCTCAGCCAAAGATCTACTCATTGTATCTCTCCACATCCCTATATTCATCCTAGAAGCCTTACCTTAGGTATAAATCTCTTCAAGAAACCCTTTTTGTTCAAACCAAAAGGAGTTACGCGATTTAAAGGTGAAGACTTCTCTAGTGTTATTTTGTTTTATTTTGCTTCTCCAACCCCATAAACATTTTTTATTCATTTTTTTTGTAACAACACCAGTATCTTCAATATAATAGGATGTTTTTATAACAATTATTAGAGCAACACTTACACACCCCTATATCTAAAGGTTAAAGAGAAAATATTTCCATGTATGGCGAATTTCTGCCTCACGAAACGATTATTGTTCAAAATTCGTCTAACACCTTCGATGGTGGACATTAAGATGTCACTATATTTATATATGATATATAATATGTTTATTTTTTCCTTAAGATTCTGTATTTTTCATTTACGGAACACCTTTATGGTTTCCATTATGGGTAAACGTGATATATTCATTTTAGGAAGTGCAGACTACTGCCCCCTCAAAGTGATTTGATTCATTAATGCCATATGTGGGACATATAAAGGATTGAGTTAATGATATTATATATGATATTATAGTGGAAGCATAACATACCTTTATATCATTATGATTCCATTCCATAAAATTCGAAATATAAATGAAAGTAGCCTTCATGCGTACATACGACTTACCGTCTCCATGAAGGGTGTGTTTCATTTCATACCTCTAAATGTTATGTAATATTATAAATGAATTTATATACTAGATATAAATGATATATATGATATTTACACCATGAATATAGTTCTGGATATAATGGATATTTTACTCCATGAACAACATGTAATTATAAGAAGTCCATTTTTGACTCAAGTACCAATGAACGACAAAACGACGGTTATTAACTTAAATAATTACATAGTGTTCATAACATGGTAATGAGTGATATAAAAGGAATAATGAACTTGAAAAAGGATCGTAAGAAATTAGAAATTAACTCATATTTATTATTCATGATATTAAAGAGAGATCGAGTCAAGTCGGACCCGAGGTAAGGGACTTCATCTCAATCTCCTTTCATTGAGGCATATTTTGTTTTTACACAACATTATTTTATACGATGTATAAACCCCATTGACTTTTACGTTTATTCAAAAGGAATATTTTTTAAATGAAGCGTTTACTAAAAAACAAAAGGGAATGTTTTTTTGTCGTACGTATGCGGCGACAACGACTTCTCCGCCGCTGTGACTATTATTTGAGTTTCGGCTTCCTCTACAAGCAATAACTTTTTTTAATTGAAAAATGAATAACATGTTCTACTCTTCTTTTATTTATGTATTGAAAATGGTTTTGATAATTTTTTTATTATATCAATGTGTTATTGATATCTTGTGATTGAAATGGTGAAATTTTATGTTTCAATTTTAAATGTTTTATGTGATATGATTATGTTATCGTTCTTGGGAATTGTTTATGAAGACGGGTTGTTCCGTGATAAAATAATGGCGGGTGAGCCTAATATAGCTCTACAATGTATTGGGTAACTTGAAGGGGTTAAATTTTAAGGTTTCTCTGAAGAGATTAAGGGAATATATTGTGATAGGTATTCCAAACGTAACTATGACTATTACACCCTATGTAAGAATGTTATGAATGCCTCAAGTTACCTCTATGTCTTATGTTTTCTATGAGTTATTCATAAATCTTATGATTTCATGAGGTATGTTAACATTATTATGTTTTATGAGTAAAGAATGATATCATTTATTCTTATGTATACATGTACTAATTTTTCCTTTACGTATTTTTACATCAATTACTGAGATTTTTATGCTCATCCCAAGTTTTTGAAATGTTTTTCACAGGTCAAGGGAAAGGTAATTGATGTGATGATAATTTCAAGGAAGTGTCAAGAAAGAATCCATTTTTTCTTTTAATTATGTTTCCGTTGATGGAAAAAATGAGTACTATCTTTTATGTAACCACTTTGTTTAAATGTAGAGTGTAATGCATGATTTATGATCTAATTCTCTAAAACTCTAAACCTGAAAAGATCCTCAATGTGTACTCTTTAAATAACTCAAGATTATGAAAGGTTTAATGCTGGGCTTTATACATTTCATGAAACCTCTTGGTAATTTCCTTTAACATGGATTTTTATTTCCCAATTCATGAAGCTCCCATACACTTCATGGATTGAAAATTGACTCCCCTTTTTATCAAAAACATATTCCAATTCAGAAGTAAACATACTCACATACAATGACCCAAGTATATGGGTGGCTATCTAACAACCTATAAAGCACCCATACACTTTATAAATTTGCATTTGGCTCCCCTTTTTAATCAAAACTAACTCACTTAGAATTTTAAAATTTTAATAGCCCTTTTCAAAAGCCCGATTATATGGGTTACCTTTTCCCATCTATAAGGCGCCCATACACCTTACAACTAAAAACTGGCTCCTGTCGTAATCACAACCAATATATTTTAGCCCATGAAAATATTTACATATTAAAACATAACTAGCATGTTCTGGTAAGTAGTAAACATAGCATCATGCTATATCCCAGAAACATGTTATAACACATAAGCATGGAATATAATCACTTAATCATATTATAGAAGAAAGCTAAGATACAACTACATGGAATGGAACTACGAATGACATGATAATCCCTATGTGCCTATAATGATGCATGAAATGCAGTTTCCTTTCCGTATCTAGACAAGGAAAAAATTATACAAATTTTCATAAACCATAAGAGGCCGAAATTTCAACAAACACTCAAGGTGAAATCATACCAATTGTAATAACAAACAACATGCACAACAATTCCTAGCCATGGCCACTTGTTCATTTCCCATACGTTGGGTGATCAGTCCCAAGAATGAATATTATCCAAGTGCCGACACTTTCCTAATCTTTTTTCTACCAAACCAAAATTGTAATGAAAATGAAAGAAATATCATTTGGTACCACTTTGTAACGTCCCGGCCCGACTTACCTTCGAAACGGTGGTTAGACTGGTGGTCACATTGCCTCAAGCGCATCTCCCAGTACGCCATAGCTTACAGAATAGTAGCGAGGGTCTCGGGAGATGATATTGGGGAGACTATCCCCTCACATCAGAGTAACACAGTGGTTTTATTAGAGTAAATATCATTCAGTAGCGGAAGAAAAAATCAATTGAAAGACAGCAAGAAAAGACAGAATAATATCCATTTTATAAAAGGCTAAAAATTCTAGTTTACAATGCATGCATGTACAGATGATGATACAGTATGAAATAAGTAAACAATACTGCATTCTTTACAACCAATACAAAAGAAAGTACAGCAAAGCCCAACAGAAATCCCATGAGAATCCCAAGCTCTCGCTTGGTCCTTTGCTCCTAACTCCTCATGTACAAATAGCACAACACATAACCTAGGTCCTGCAAGCAAGAAGGTCTACTTGAGTACCCTCGTACAATGGAGGCCCGAGTAGGGTGTGAGATATAAATCTCAGTAGGCTGGCACCACCGGTGTCAAACTCAATCTAGAAAGGGTAAAATAATTAAATAGTGAGCATGTATGAAGAAATAGAAAACAGAAGTACATAAGTAAGTAACACCCGTCCAGGTTCCCAAGGGACACCTGACGGCTATACCTGCTTCAGCTCGCTGCCGGTAAAGTAACCTGATCATGTCACCATATATATATATATATATATATATAAGAATTTAGATCATAGATGGTGTGGGGTAAGAATTCCTCCCACCCATTAGTCAGGATTAGTGGGCACGAGGTAAGAATGCCTCTCATCCCTAAATCAACTTGCAAGGGGAGAGAATACCTCCCTTCTATGCACGTACAGAGAATAGCTAGCACGAGGTAATAATGTCTCTCATCGCTATAGGTCAACTATCAAGGGTTAAGAATGCCTCCCTTCCATCACATTTATTCAACCAGCATGGGGTATAACTGCCTCCCATAGCCACATTCATAATTCCGACAGGGAGTATAACTGCCTCCCATTCAGACACATAGTCATCAACTGGCAAGGGGTAAGAATGCCTCCATTCCAAAAACATATAGAGATCACACCTAGAATGGGGTAGACATTCCTCCCAACCATATGAAAATAAGAAGGAATGGGGTATGCATTCTTCCCATCCTTAATCGTTCATAATCATTAACACAGTTACGTTAGAATGCATAAGGCAGTACATTTTATGCATTTCAAATAAACATTACACATTAACAATCAATTATATATCTCATTTCTATATAGGTTCCCATAAGCATGTACATCACAAGTATACTTAAGGCAGCTCTTGTTAATTGTTTATATCAAGTAATTAATACATTCAGTTTACTAACATAAACTGTGCTCATTACATTATCCCAAGGAGTGGTCGTACCACCCTAGAATGTTCCCCCCTAGATTCCCCATTCCATCTTAAAGGATACATTTATCATTCATTGTCCCTTTTATACCTTCTAGAGGTAACATGTCATATATTCTTAGGTCATCCCACTAAGGTTACCATCTTACTCAATTTTCCTAACATGGAAAATTGACCAAAACACACGTGTCACAACCATTTCATTCCCTTTGTCTCAACAAAGCAAGTTCACACACAAGGCATAAAAAGGAACCACAATAATTCAGCAGGCAAGCATAAAAATAATATCACTACATTTTATCTTGAAGGTAGTGCACCTCTGATTTAGGGGTTTTATTATTAAATCGTTAGTTTAGTGACCAAGCAACCTCTTTTATCTTATACATGAAATTCACACGATTTGCAGAGCAACATTTAACCGGAACTAAACTTGCAGAATTAAAATGCTAAAGAATTGAAATATTAAATTCATTTTTCACTTTACTTAAATAAAATGTCAAGGAGAGGGACCCTAACTCAAGGTGGATCCATCCGTCCACTCCGACTCTAGGCACCTTCTAACTAAGAGTCGCAGGTGAGTCTCCTAGTATTTGGCGACTCGAAACCACGCCAAAACCTTGGACGCACTATAAACAACGTTCTTGGAACTCATATACATAAAAATCCCCAAAATCAACAAGTGAGAAACAAATAATGAGGTTAAAAACTTACCCCAAAATGATCTTGATGATCTGAAACCACCCGAACTGCTTCACCTTCAGTGGCAGTTGCCGGAACGCACAACAAGGAGTCCCTACCGACCTTCCACATAACCAATAAGAAAAAGATGACTGAAAATCCAATCACATCCAAACCCTAGGTTTCATCCACACTTCACCAGGCTCCGATTAGGTCGAAAATAAACTGGAGGAAGGGAGGAGAAGCAAGAGGGGAGCTTACCATGGAGATTCGATAAAGAAACCGCTGGAAATCGGAGGAGGAACCTTGACTGAGAGGAGGCCGGAAGGGGGGTGTCGTGCACGGCTCAAGGGAGAGCCCCTCCTATGTGTCATGTGTTTTAAGTGAAGGTGATGGAGATATTAGATTATGTTTTTATTTATTTCATTTTCTTTTATTATAATTTTTTTAAAAAAACTAAAACTCACCCACTCGCGCGATTTGACCCGCACGGTTTGCCAAACTATGCGCAAACTATGCAGAGTCCACTGCCTCAAAGTTATCGGATGCACGGGATAGGCGCATGGTTTGGCAAACCATGCACAGCCCATGCGCATGCCACTACCTCCTTTAATAATCCCACACATTTTAGGCCGCACGGTTAGCCCAACCATGCGCCAACCGTGCACCCTCTACAGCTCTTTTAAAAACAAGGGTCCGGCGCTTCTGAAACTTCTTGGTCAACTGAGAAACTTAACGGTCCTTCTCCCACACCCAACAAAATTAAAAGGATGGGTTCCGACCTTCAGAACCTTGTTCCAAAACCCAGTCTTAAAAATGACAAGTTCAGCAAACGAAAAGTTCAAATTCCCTTGGTTTTTAGCCCTGTTCAAAATGTGGGTCATTACACATTATTAACCCTAATGGAGTACATATTTTTCATAAAATTAGTAATTGGTATAATGGAAAATATACAATAGAGTCACTGGGAAAATTATTGGAAAAATATTTTTGTTGATGAGGCTTGTTCAATATATAATCTAAGAGATATATCATCCTAGGATACATAGTCATAAAAAATATACTATTTATACTATGTTAAGGGCTCTTGTTTATGTTTAAGGTAATAAAGTATATATAATCTTGTTATATTTCATTTTCTTCACAAGACATGATATCAAGTATAGAGACTACAAGAATTCATATGGGTATGTTAGAGTGATGAGATAATGGAAAATACCATCCTTAACGTTCCCCATGAACATCCATTAAAACAATCCCAATTGGAATTTATTTTTATTGGAATATATAATAACTCTACATAGATATCTGATGTTATCTACAAATTTTTTATCCCACTTTTATCACATGAACTTATTCATGATTCTCATGATGTTAAATATGTGGCTGAATTTATAAACCAATTAATAAATTAAATCATCCCATATAATTATTTTTCATAATAAAGATTTTTATAAAAGATTAATGATGGTCTATATAGTATATATCTTGTGAAGTCGTTCTTGTAAACCTCCATCTACTATGGGTTACAAAGCATTGGACTACATCGATTGGAATCATTAATGATGTTATAATTTATGTTAACATTCCATTGGGATAAAAGAAACATGTATTTCCAAAATTTGTTGGAGGGGGAACATGGTCACCCTGAAAGGGCTTAATATCATTTCATCCAGCAATAATTCCCAATGTGTTAACACGCATACTAGAAAATTTGATAGGGAGATTATAAACACATCATAATAGAAATCCTCATTTATATACCACATAATTGGTCTATTGACATATCATATAGATTGTTCATGGTACCATGGAAGATATTTATTCTAATCGCCACTTGATTAAACTATTGGTAATTTGAATATCATCTTGAAATTGGTCAAACATCCACCATAGTACTTGGTTAATCAGTACATGGTCAATTGTTAATGAATCACCATGTGTAGTTAGATGGATTCACCTTAAACACACTCCAAATCAATATGTACTACCTATAATAGATAAAAACATTTATGTTTACTGACTAGGTGATCCTTGAAAAGGACAATATGTAGAAGTATATCTCATTTTATCATGAAAATTTTCTCACACTGGTACAATAAAAAACATTATTTTCATATTGAGGGATATGATTTGTGTTTAGAATGAGATTGTTATATATTCTATAATCAACAATGTAAATTCAATATTAATGGATTGGGAGACATCCATGGGGCTTCCCATTAAATGACATTTCCTTTGGAGGATATTTTTCTTTTATAAATTCATTGCCATGAACACACTATTGGTTTCCAAGGGGAGAATTTTTTTATTAAATTCACCACATTGGTGGTTATTATTATATATTACATTATTTTTTAAGATTTATCATAGTGAAAATAGAATTTTTTAAATACGGTGATTGAATTTTGGAGTAATAAAATTTACCCAGCCTTTGACATATAGACGTGAAGATTCATTTTTACTGATCAAAAATAGTATTGTGAGACGTTAAATCAATTATTGTTTAATTTAATAATTTCAAACATTCATTCGTGGGTATTAATCTACAATATAAACTATGTTACTAAAATTTTATTAATTATTTTAGGTATTAAAAATGTTGAAACATCCAATATAGTCCATGTGTTGAATATTGTGGTTGTTAAATGTGACATAAATATTATAACATACATATATTGTGTGGAACTGAGTGAGAAAAAAATGATAGATAATAGTTTATTTCCATGTGTCTATAACATAATTATAATATTTATAGTGAAAATGATATCCCATATTATTTAATTAATTTCTTTTCTCTTTCAAAATTATTATCCTTATATATGTCAACCTAGAATTCAATATGGTCATAGTCAAATTCCAGAGGAGGGAGCGATGTATATGTTCATTATATAGAAATTTATATTATAATTGCATAATAGAGGACAAAAAACAAATATTTAGAGATACATATTATTATATTGTATCATGTTTTATAAGTATCTCGATATGGGATGATGATCATATAACTTTTTTCTGAATATAGTCATTGGGTTCCAGTGTTTCTACAAATCGTTATTCCTAATATGAAAATATTTTTCAAAATAATTATGATTCTATAAAATCTTATAGTGATTGTGGGAGAAATGAATATTTAGGAATTTTGGATAGTTATAGGGACTACCCCAATTGTAACGAACCATTTTTTTTAGAGCGGATAAAGTTCGAAGGTTTTTGAACTTTTTCTTTTATCAGCGGGTCGGTTTTAAAACCGAGCTTCGGAATGAGGTCCCGAGTTCTGGAGCCGTTTTAAGCGGTGATATCGGACCGCGCGCGGTAGGTTTAACCGTGCGGGTTAGGCGTGCGGGGTACCCCGGGCATCCGGTAGCAGGCGCGCGGGCTGCACGCGGTGTTTCAGGCGGTGTGGGTAAAACCGTGCGGGTGGGTGCGTTTTAGTTTTTGTTTAAAATTAAAATAAATGAAAATAAAATAAATTAAAATAAAAGAAAATAAAAAAATCCTAAACACCTCCCTCCCCCCCTCTCTCGGCCAGGACCCCCCGCGCACCCCCTCCCTTCTCCCCCGCCGAGCCGCGCGCGACCCCCCCCCCCCCCCCCTCCACGGCGCCGCCTCCTTCCCCGTTCTTCCCGGTTTTTCCCCTCGGCTTCGCTCCGAATCATCATGGTAAGCTTTTCTCTCCCTTCTCCTCCCCGTTTTCGGGTTCATTTCGACCTAATCGGCGCCCGGTGAGGTTCGGCCGAACCCTAGGTTGGGGTTAGTTTTTGATTTTGTTCCTTTTTCTCGTTTCTCCTGCTCTAGGGTTATGCGGAAGGTCTCTCGGGACATCGTGGGTGCGCGTTTGGTGTCCGCCGCTGAAGGCGAGGCGGTTTGCGGTGATTTCGGTCCACCGGTTGGTTTCCGAGGTAATGTTTCTACCGGTTTTTGGTTTTCGCAGCCTCTGAATTAATTTATCAGGTTGTTTTAGAGGTTCCTGGTTGGTTTGGTTTAGTCCGTTCGAGTTTTGGAATGGTTTCAGGGTGAGGTTTTCACCTTTCCCCTTGTTTTGTACTTGTTAAATTTGGGGCTTTTGATGTTTATGAGTCCCTGGTTTGTTTTTGGCAGTGCGTTGAGCTTGCGGTGTGGGTTCGCCTTCGTTTTGGTTTGTCGCCAACACCCGAGGTAAGGATTTAATACCGTTGGTTGGTCTTGCCTCACTTAAATTGGTTTATCTTTGTGTCTTAAGGTTTGTAGTGGTTGTCTTATAGTGCGTTGGAGGTTTCAGTATGTTTTCGGGTTGCTGGAGTTTAGGCGACTCACCTGCGCAGGCATAGGTACGTATTTATATGTACGTGGGTTCCCTCGGCGTGCGTATATTTGTCCATGGCAGCGAATATACACACGTACGAGGCTAGTTGTCCCCATTACATATATAAAAAGTGCCTGTGCAGGTGGGTGGAGACAGGCTTATGTGTATAAGCATATGTGTAAGGATCCCCTTGCGCACGCTCATGGCCATGCGGAGCATGTGCATAGGGGCTAGGTGTCCTTATACGTATGTGAAATCACATATTCCTCGTGGGGGAGCAGCTGCGACAGCTTTAGTTAGAAAGCGCCAAGAGCCGGAGTGGACGGATGGATCCACCTTGAGGTAGGGTCCCTCTCCTTGCCCTTTTAATTTAAGTAAAGTAATAGTGATTTTAATATTGCACTTAGTATTTTAATTATGCAAGTTTAGTTCCAATTAAATGCTTCTGTGCGAATCGTGTGAATTGCAGGAATAAGATAAAAGAGGTTGTTTGGTCACTAAAATAATGATTTAATAATAAAACCCCTCTTTCGAGGTGCGCTGCCTTCAATATAAAAATGTAGCAATAGAATTTCATTATTTCCTTCTTTATTGTGTGGCTTCTTAACTGTGCTAAGTGTTGAATGAGTTTTAAAGTAAATGCTAAATATCACTAAATGAATTGTTTGATAAAGTAATGACATGTTTTCTAATGAAACTCCTCCAATAGAGGTGAGCAGCCTTCAAAATAAACATGTAGTATTAGATTTCTTTTTTTTTGTGATTGCTTGCTTAAAAGTCTTATGACTCTTTATGCTTGAAATTATACTTGATAAATGACATGCTTGTACTTGTACCATTTAATGTCATTATTCACCTAACATAGAGGCATGTTGGTGCCATGTGCTTTTGTTTACCTTCTATTGCTCGTGCAAGTTCCAGAATGTTGAACAAGGATAGTTAATTATGAGAATTTATTATAAAAAGTTGATATTTGATTTGGTTAACTGAACGTGAAGGTTTAATCATGAAATGAGATTTGCGTCAATTGATTAATTAAGTGATAAATGAATGAGATTTTGGGTCCTAGACAAGGTGTTCTATATTGACTTAAAATCTGGGTTTGGACATGGTGTTCCTCCCCAATGGTTATCCAAGCTTGTGATATAGGGTGTTAGACATGACGATCTACACTGAATGAGATTTTGTGTCCTAGACATGGCATTCTAGATCGACTTAAAATCTGGGTTTGGACATGGCGTTCCTTCCCAATACTTATCCAAGCTTGTGATATAAGGTGTTAGACATGGCGATCTACACCAAATGTGACACGGGGTGTTAGACATGACGATCTACGCCGAACGATTATTGAGGTGTTAGACATGGTGATCTACACCAAATGTGATACGGGGTGTTAGACCTGACGATCTACACCAAACGAATGATAATGATGATTTATGAAAATAATGAGAGATGTGGGTAAAACCCGAGTGAATTGTGATCAAATAAAGAAAGGTAAGAACAAGTGGATTTCCAGTCTGAGTTGAAATGATAAGTGAATAAATAGAGTAAGTGATCAAAATGATAAAAAGAGTTTTTATGCTTGAACCAAATTCACTTGTGTTGTTTTAAACAGGTTTTCATCCCGGCCATGGGCCGAAGCAGGTAGTGCCGCCAGGTGTCCTTTCTGGAACCTGGACGGGCGTTTATTGTTTGCATTGTGCCGTTATTGTTTGAAAATACCAGCACTTTGTTTAATTATATTTCATGGTCTAGAGTGGGCTAGACCCCGGTGGTTCCGGCCTACTGAGATATATATCTCACACCCTACTCGGGCCGCCATTGCACTGGGGTACCCGAGTA
Organism: Viscum album; assembly: GCA_963277665.1. Lineage (NCBI taxonomy): Eukaryota > Viridiplantae > Streptophyta > Magnoliopsida > Santalales > Viscaceae > Viscum > Viscum album. The sequence goes on from OY728159.1 coordinate 1,926,063,070, forward strand.
GATTCCATCTGGTTGCAGGACCTTGTTGTTGCTGTTTCTTGTACTTGGAGTTAGGAGCAAAGGACCGAGTTGGGGCTCGGGATGCTCATGGAGATCGCCCTCGGGGCTTGAGACTTTTGTTCATTTACTTCTGCGTTGATGTGTAAGTATGTCGTGTGATTTAATGCTTTCATTGTATCATTAGCATGTCATGCATGCATCTCTTATATAAACTGCCGTTCGCCAAATTTATTCAAACCTTATAAATGAAAAATGTTTTCCGCTGTTTTCTTATTATTATTTACACTACTTCCGTTGCTTTATTTTTGGTCCCTTTGTTCCACTTTGATAAGAGGGTATAGTCTCCCCCCCTGACTTACCTTACACCCTCGCCACTAGTCGGCAACCTCTGGCGTAAGGGGAGACGCGCTTGAGGCCATGTCGTGGGCCGGCTCAGGTGACCTGGTTGTCCGGTTCAGGGTCGACCTGGGTTGGTTCGGGACAAAATGGTATCAGAAGAGGTTTCTTTCTTTTCATTGTCTTACTGTTTTGGGATTGGTAGACAGGAGATTAGGAATGTGTCGGCGCTTGGGTAATAACCGTGTCTGGGACTGATCACCCCACGTACGGTAAATGACCAAGTGGCCAGGGCTGGGAATTGATGTTCATGTTGTTTTCTGTTACAGTTGATGTGATTTCACCTTGGGTGAATGTTGTACTTTCCACTGCTTATTTTTTTATGAAGAGGTTTTGAAAATTTTTCTTGGCCCGATATGGCCAGAAAATTGCATTGCATGCATCATATTAGACACTTATAGATTCACATGTCATGCATATGTGCCATGCCATGTAGTTGCATTAGTAGGATTCCTGCTGATTTTGATTCTGTGCCTTGGAAATATGTCATGTCTGGATTTATTTAGCACGTCTCTTTAGAAAGCATATTTCGGTCATAATTAACATGTTTGGGTGATAACATGTCATGTTTTCTATCTTGCTTGTGTGTTATGCTCTGTGTTATAGCATGTTTTAGTGATTTTAGTTTGTTAGCTTGTTGCCTTGTGTTAGCTGTTTGTAGTGGCTTGTTAGCTTGCTAGTAAAAGCTTGGTTGCTTTGGCTGAATTTGTTGGTTGCGATTACGACGGAGCCAGTTTTCCATTGTAAGGTGTATGGGCGCTTTATAATTGGGAAAAGGGTAAACTGTGGTTTAAAACCTTTAAAAGAGGGCTGCTAAGTTAAAATGTTAAATGAAAAGCAAAAATTGATTTGATAACTGGGAGCCAAATGCCAACGGTAAGGTGTATGGGCGCCTTATTGATTGGTAGGTGGCCACCCATGGGACTGAATCTTGTTAGACCATAGTGTGTTTGAAAAAGATTATTAATGTAAAACTATTGCGTTTTGATTGAGATAGTTTGGTGTGCTTTTAAACATGCTCAACTAGACCCGAGGAGGTCATTTGGGGCACGTCCTTATGGAATGAACTGATATGTGGTTGCTTTTGAAGAACCCGAATTGAATAAATGGGACCCTCGGGGTCGCCTCTTTGTTAAAAAGGAATTTAGATGCTAAATTACCTGTTTATGATTGGATGACATTATGTGTTAATTTTTTTTTTTTTAAAGAGGAAGTTGGTTATAGCTTGTCTGTTTTTCCATGGGGCATTGTCTGAAAACCAAGTAATTAGTTTTGAAATAGTAATTGTGGGTTGATTAAAATTCTTTAAATGTTTTAAAGGTTGAAAAGAAGTGATGAAGTGGATAAAATGGAAAGGGGTTTTTGAGCCTAGTAATCCTTGTATTGCGTGACCAAGAGTTAGGGTCAACGTGTGTGCTTTGTAAGGGACTAGCCCATGCTAGGTAGTACCCTTAGAGCTTGAGTTGCCTTGTTTTCGGTGTGAGCTTATAGTGTGGTGATCGTAGTTCGAGGAACGCCACCTGTGCGTTAAAGTGTTTCAAACATAGCGCGCCGGTGAGCGGCTAGTTCTTACGACGACATGGACACTCCTATGGTGGGTAGTGTTGCCTGAGTTTCTGTTTTCATGTCGGTGCTTGCTTGGCAGCATGACTGTGATAAGGTTGGTTGTGTGCACAATGCTTTAGAATCTCCGTTAGTGCGGGAAGAGTTTCAGTGGTTAAGCTTGGACGTATATAAATGCCTCGGGTGGTATGGGCATCAGAGTTGGTCCGAATGATCTTCGCAGCGACCTTGGTTTAATCTTAGTGTACTCTGCTGGATGAGACGAGCATGTCCCCCATCTTGACGTCGTCTTGGATACACTAAGATAGTGTCGGTTATACACCGCGCTAAAGTTTAAAAGTTGTTGATTGTTTCGTAATCTCTCTCTGGTTTTGCGTGGGATGCACGGTTTATTGGAGTTACGCTTCGTGCTGAGGCACGATAGTTTTATAATAGTCTTGTGATGGCTTGACTTGCGAATGTCACCAAAGGTCATGTAAGGACTTCAGTGTACGCGTAGTTGATAACGGAACAGTTTTAAAAGTATGCCGTCGGGTTAAGGGCGAGTGTGAATCTCGGGTCGGCGATGTCTTTCGAGGAAATCTTGTGTGACCAATTTTAGTTGGTCGATCGTGATTCAATCGTTTTCATGGGTTGAGGCCCCTATAATGGCCTCGGATGTAAGCTCTTCTTTGATGTTTCAGTTGTAACGTGAGCGTTGGCTCGAGTTGTAAAGGCTTAAGTGCAGTTTTCTTAGAAAATTCTTAAAGGTGCTTTGGGCGTTGGAAACACAATACAACCGGTTGAATGAAACTTCACGACCCTTGTGAGTCGGGTGATGTTTTCTTTGTTTTCCGAAGGCTTCTCGGGGACAAGAAGTTTTTTTTTGGTGGGTAGTTTGTAACGAACCGTTTTTTTTAGAGCGGATAAAGTTCAAAGGTTTTTGAACTTTTTCTTTTATCAGTGGGTCGGTTTTAAAACCGAGCTTCAGAATGAGGTCCCGAGTTCAGGAGCCGTTTTAAGCGGTGATATCGGACCGCGTGCGGTAGGTTTAACCATGCGGGTTAGGCGTGCGGGGTACCCCGGGCATCCGGTAGCAGGCACGCGGGCGGCACGCGGTGTTTCAGGCGGTGCGGGTAAAACCATGCGGGTGGGTGCGTTTTAGTTTTTGTTTAAAATTAAAATAAATGAAAATAAAATAAATTAAAATAAAAGAAAAGAAAAAAATCCTAAACACCTCCCTCCCCCCCTCTCTCGACCAGGACCCCCCGCGCACCCCCTCCCTTCTCCCCCGGCGAGCCGCGCGCGACCCCCCCCCCCCCTCCACGGCGCCGCCTCCTTCCCCGTTCTTCCCGGTTTTTCCCCTCGGCTTCGCTCCGAATCATCATGGTAAGCTTTTCTCTCCCTTCTCCTCCCCGTTTTCGGCTTCATTTCGACCTAATCGGCGCCCGGTGAGGTTCGTCCGAACCCTAGGTTGGGGTTAGTTTTTGATTTTGTTCATTTTTCTCGTTTCTCCTGCTCTAGGGTTATGCGGAAGGTCTCTCGGGACATCGTGGGGGCGCGTTTGGTGTCTGCCGCCGAAGGCGAGGCGGTTTGCGGTGATTTCGGTCCGCCGGTTGGTTTCCGAGGTAATGTTTCTACCGGTTTTTGGTTTTCGCAGCCTCTGAATTAATTTATCAGGTTGTTTTAGAGGTTCCTGGTTGGTTTGGTTTAGTCCATTCGAGTTTTGGAATGGTTTCAGGGTGAGGTTTTCACCTTTCCCCTTGTTTTGCACTTGTTAAATTTGGGGCTTTTGATGTTTATGAGTCCCTGGTTTGTTTTTGGCAGTGCGTTGAGCTTGCGGTGTGGGTTCGCCTTCGTTTTGGTTTGTCGCCAACACCCGAGGTAAGGATTTAATACCGTTGGTTGGTCTTGACTCACTTAAATTGGTTTATCTTTGTGTCTTAAGGTTCGTAGTGGTTGTCTTATAGTGAGTTGGAGGTTTCAGTATGTTTTCGGGTTGCCGGAGTTTAGGCGACTCACCTGCGCAGGCATAGGTACATATTTATATGTACGTGGGTTCCCTCGGCGTGCGTATATTTGTCCATGGCAGCGAATATACACACGTACGAGGCTAGTTGTCCCCATTACATATATAAAAAGTGCATGTGCAGGTGGGTGGAGACAGGCTTATGTGTATAAGCATATGTGTAAGGATCCCCTTGCGCACGCTCATGGCCATGCGGAGCGTGTGCATAGGGGATAGGTGTCCTTATACGTATGTGAAATCACATATTCCTCATGGGGGAGCAGCTGCGACAGCTTTAGTTAGAAAGCGCCAAGAGCCGGAGTGGACGGATGGATCCACCTTGAGGTAGGGTCCCTCTCCTTGCCCTTTTAATTTAAGTAAAGTAATAGTGAGTTTAATATTGCACTTAGTATTTTAATTATGCAAGTTTAGTTCCAATTAAATGCTTCTGTGCGAATCGTGTGAATTGCAGTAATAAGATAAAAGAGGTTGTTTGGTCACTAAACTAATGATTTAATAATAAAACCCCTCTTTCGAGGTGCGCTGCCTTCAATATAAAAATGTAGCAATAGAATTTCATTATTTCCTTCTTTATTGTGTGGCTTCTTAACTGTGCTAAGTGTTGAATGAGTTTTAAAGTAAATGCTAAATATCACTAAATGAATTGTTTGATAAAGTAATGACATGTTTTCTAATAAAACTCATCCAATAGAGGTGAGCTGCCTTCAAAATAAACGTGTAGTATTAGATTTCTTTTTTTTTGTAATTGCTTGCTTAAAAGTCTTATGACTTTTTATGCTTGAAATTATACTTGATAAATGACATGCTTGTACTTGTACCATTTAATGTCATTAATCACCTAACATAGAGGCATGTTGGTGCCATGTGCTTTTGTTTACCTTCTATTGCTTGTGCAAGTTCCAGAATGTTGAACAAGGATAGTTAATTATGAGAATTGATTATAAAAAGTTGATATTTGATTTGGATAACTGAACGTGAAGGTTTAATCATGAAATGAGATTTGTGTCGATTGATTAATTAAGTGATAAATGAATGAGATTTTGGGTCCTAGACAAGGTGTTCTAGATCGACTTAAAATCTGGGTTTGGACATGGCGTTCCTCCCCAATGGTTATCCAAGCTTGTGATATAGGGTGTTAGACATGACGATCTACACTGAATTAGATTTTGGGTCCTAGACATGGCGTTCTAGATCGACTTAAAATCTGGGTTTGGACATGGCGTTCCTTCCAAATACTTATCCAAGCTTGTGATATAAGGTGTTAGACATGGCGATCTACACCAAATGTGACACGGGGTGTTAGACATGACGATCTACGCCGAACGATTATTGAGGTGTTAGACATGGCGATCTACACCAAATGTGATACGGGGTGTTAGACCTGACGATCTACACCGAACGAATGATAATGATGATTTATGAAAATAATGAGAGATGTGGGTAAAACCCGAGTGAATTGTGATCAAATAAAGAAAGGTAAGAACAAGTGGATTTCCAGTCTGAGTTGAAATGATAAGTGAATAAATAGAGTAAGTGATCAAAATGATAAAAAGAGTATTTATGCTTGAACCAAATTCACTTGTGTTGTTTTAAACAGGTTTTCGTCCCGACCATGGGCCGAAGCAGGTAGTGCCGCCAGGTGTCCTTTCTGGAACCTGAACGGGCGTTTATTGTTTGCATTGTGTCGTTATTGTTTGAAAATACCAGCACTTTGTTTAATTATATTTCATGGTCTAGAGTGGGCTAGACCCCGGTGGTTCCGGCCTACTGAGATATATATCTCACACCCTACTCGGGCCGCCATTGCACTGGGGTACCCGAGTAGATTCCATCTGGTTGCAGGACCTTGTTGTTGCTGTTTCTTGTACTTGGAGTTAGGAGCAAAGGACCGAGTTGGGGCTCGGGATGCTCATGGAGATTGCCCTCGGGGCTTGAGACTTTTGTTCATTTACTTCTGCGTTGATGTGTAAGTATGTCGCGTGATTTAATGCTTTCATTGTATCATTAGCATGTCATGCATGCATCTCTTATATAAACTGCCGTTCGCCAAATTTATTCAAACCTTATAAATGAAAAATGTTTTCCGTTGTTTTCTTATTATTATTTACACTACTTCCGTTGCTTTATTTTTGGTCCCTTTGTTCCACTTTGATAAGAGGGTATAGTCTCCCCCCTGACTTACCTTACACCCTCGCCGCTAGTCGGCAACCTCTGGCGTAAGGGGAGACGCGCTTGAGGCCATGTCGCGGGCCGGCTCAGGTGACCTGGGTGTCCGGTTCAGGGTCGACCTGGGTTGGTTCGTGACACCAATTCATATACAAATCATCATCCTTGTATATTTACTTATAGATGAATTAGTTAACTATGTATTCCTTGGTGTCCATAATGAATTTCATCATTCACTAGGTCCTCAAACTGACTTTTTAAACTTAAATATGTGTCCAAAAATCAATTTATAAATTAAAAGTGGTGATATTCAAATGAATCTACTTGCATGTCACAATATTTCTAGGTGTATGTTCCCTAATCAATATCATTTCATCATCAAACTCCCCAATGATTTTGTTTTCAGCATTATGCGGTGGATGCCCATATTTATTTAGCATAATGTTTTAGACTTCTGTAATGAATTTTTTTCTTGGGAGGTCATCAGAGATTTTTTTTATCATACAGATAGTCTACATGGAATACTAATTTATTATATAGTGTACTTATGTGATGTAAACTCTTTGAAATAGTGTATGGGAGAGTTGACCAATCATTCTGTGTTTTTTATAAGGTTTTGGATACTTATACGATTAGAAAATTTTCAAGACTAGTAGATGTTATGGAGGAGATCATGGAAACTAAAAGATGAGTTTCAGGTGTAAACTATCGTGAAGAAGTAATTTATACCAATCCTCATCATTATATTTCTGTTTTGTGAATATGGTGAGCTTAAATATTTCTGGGCTCAACCACTTGTACCATATGCTTCATTTCATTCAATTTATGGAGATGATGTCATAAAGGATCATCCCTCTGTGACTCTTGAGTATTATCTAAAGACATCTAACCATGATAAATGCATATAGTGTTTGTTTAGTGTAAGGTATTATTAGTTTATATTCGTTATAGTGTCATGACATGGTATATAGTTACCACAAGATGTTCTTATCCTATGATAGATATTTGATGATATTGGAAATTACTAAATACTATTACATGATGATCATCTAAAGCCTTATCATGGGTTTGGGTGATATAATCTTGTTCATACCGGCTATATTGGTTGTGTATGACCCGTAGTTAACAATCCATATCAAGGAATAAGGAACAGATTCCATGTTTTCATGGGTGATGTAGTGGTAGTTGACTAAGAGTACATAGATATAATATATATATGAGTTTTTTTGGGTACTCTGTAAATACTGAGAACAAATATTTAACTAAAGTACAATAATAGTGGATAGAGTAACTCGTTTTTAGTGATCAATTCAAATGAAAAAGGACAGTGTTAAAGAATAACAATTTTTCATTAGAAGAAACCCTCTATTTCTCCATTTTCATGACAAATGTTCCAAGGTAAATATTATATGGTAAATGGGAATGATCCAACACTATTGTTTCAAATACTAATTTTATGAATAGAATGTTGTTCCTAATAACCATGACCCCATGTATAAATGTTTTAACTCTAAATATACCCATTCAACACCCACCAAGGTATGATATTTCATTGTGTGAAAGATGAAGAGTCCTATCAATTCACATCCATCTAGGTATCAATCACCACATTATGGTATATTATTAAAATTAAAATATTATGTAATTAACCAAGAGAGAAGTTAATTGACTCACCTAATTGAAAACCCATCACAAAAAGGAATCATTTTATCAAGTATTGTTGCATTATGTTGATGATACAACCCCATTACTTGTAAAATAAAATTTTTATATTACACACATATAGCAAGTCGTTGAGATATGGAGACCTGAAACTATGTACATCTTCTAATTTTTGTAATTTTATGATAACCTTTTCTTTCCTCTCACCAGGCTGCACCCCTTCGCACGACCCCCACTATTGAGATCCTCATTAATCATACCTCACTAGAGTAATCAATTTTTAATGAAATTCTCTGGGGAGAATCTCTTCACTCATCTCTCACTTAGGTGATCCCCTTCACTCCTATGTATGAAGTGAGAGAACCTCTATATGATCTCTAAGGGAAATATTTCATTAACTATGACATGAAAATATTTATCCCCTTCAATCATTCCTCACTAGGGAGATAAAGATCACTCCCTCCTACACTAAAGAAACATTATTGTAACATCCTAGGTGAATAAAGAATATGGAATTTTAATATTTTTAATATTTGTGAATTAAAAATTAATTTTAATTTAAAGGGGATGGCATGATCAATGGCGTACATGATACACAACAACGAGTTTCTTTGAAATCTTACCTTACACACAACGTTATGTTATACAAAAAATAATTTAAAAATATTATTATTTTAAATAGTAGTTAATGCATAGGTGTTGTATTTGTGGGAATGAACAATATTAACTAAAATATTATTATACATGTTTGTAAAAAAATTTCAATTTTCAAATAAAATATAGATTCTTATAATGTGAATTAATTCAATTATAAGCATAAACACTATAATATTCTTTAAAAGTCTGATTTACCAACTGTCAATGGAAAACCCTTTTTAAATATAGTTTTTTTTATTTTATATGTAAAATTTGACAAAGTAATATTCTTATTTATAATTAGGACTTTAAATTTTACTTTGGTTGAAAGTTTGTTATTTTTTTTGATCATGTTCATTTTTTAATGAATGGGAAAAAATATTGCATTTTAATTAAAGAATTCCTTTTAATCTAATTTTTTATATAGGTAAAAGATTAAATTAATTAGTTTTAAAGTGTAATAGTATTATATATTTACCATTTAACCCAATTCTGGTCATTTTATGTAATTTAACTCAAAAATTGAACATAAACAAGTGTCAATCTTTCAATAAATGTTATTTCATTAATACACTATTTTTTAACGATTGGATTTAATTTTAAATTAATTTCACACAATTTGGTGTTTTCAATTTGGAAAAATGGATTCAATATTTGGAATCTGTATGACCAAATTCTATGAATAGAAAAATTTTATTTTTAGACATTAAGAATATTTATTTTAGCAAATATTTTATTTACCATGGTTAAATGGTATGTCTCGTAAATGAGGGTAAGAAAAAAATATTAAAATAATATTAAATTACCCTAACCCATTTTTTAATCCTATAGTTTGATACATTTTTTATCGTGGGTATCATAGAGTCGATTTTGGGACACCATGGATCCACTTAGAAGTGATTATGACACTTTATATTAATTAATTTAATGTAAAGCCCAAAATTACACAAACATATAACTTTTAGTAAATCAACTTTTACATGTGGTTATATATTGTATGTCTTCAACTATAAATTTTCATTTGAAAGATAAAAATATTTCCTACTTCATGGTATTTTAATTATAATTTTTAGACATCAAATGTCTAAAACTATTTATGACACAATGATGATGTAGTGATTACATTGTTATTAAATGATTTAATTAAATGCGATTATAAAATTAAAAAAAACAATCCAAAACCTGTCCAATTTTTATTTGATGATTTTATCAAGAACAAAAGTCATCTTATATTTTAATTTAATTCGTTTTGGATCTTTTGAAATAGAAAATCAGTTTATAATATAATAATGTTTTTAAACATTCCTAACGAACCCATCTTCCCCCTTATAAAAAGCTATCACTTCTAACCCATTACTAACACCTCAAATACCCCATGTCTCGTAAAAAACCTACCAATTTAATCTCCAAACATCCCTATATTCCTATTATTATCCTTACCTTAGGTATAATCCACATTAATGATGTCTTTTTGTTCAAATCAAAGGTTGGTACCTTATTTAAAGGTAACATCTTCTCTTAAGTTCATTTCATTTATTTTACTTCTCCAACCCCTAAACTCTATTTATTCATTTAATTTATAACAACAAAACCATCCAAAATATACTTGGTTTTTGTGATTTTTTGTATTCAAACTACCCTTTTTCACACCTTACGAACTTACTATTTTTGTGGACGGTGAACTATTGCCTCACGAAACGATGACTGTTCAAATATCTTCAATTGCCTCTCATGGTGGCCATTAGGATGGAGCTGTAATTATATATGATATATATTATGTTTATTTTTTATCTATGATTATGTATTTTTCATTTATTTCATACCATTATGGTTTCCATAATGGGTTAATATGATAATTTTATTTGAGTAAGTGCAGATTACCGCCCCCTCAAAGCAATTTGACTTGTTCATACCATACATGGAACGTATAATGGATAGTGTTAATAAACATAAGTAATGTATATAAAATTTTATTTTATACTATAATAATAATATACCTATGTATAATTTTGTTTCATTCTGTTTAAAATGATAAAAATGAAATGGAATTAGCATTCATGCCAACGTACAACTTATTGTCTCCATGATCAGTGTATTTCCTTTTCTTAAATCCAAATGATATGGACTATTCTAAATACATATAAACTATATAAATATGATTTATATGATATATTAATTATTAATATAACTTTATAGATAATATAATTTGGATCACATGGAAAATTTATAATTATAAAAACCCCATTTTTTACTCATATTTTGAGCATCGACAAAATCTCTGATATGAACTCAAATAATTAAATAATTGTTATAGTCGGGTAATAAGTAATATAAATTGAATAATAAAATAAAAAACGTTCTTAATCAAGTGAAAAATAACTTATTTTTATTATTCATTAAGAACAAGGAACATACAATACAATTTGGACTTCACGTAAGTGGTTCTCAACTCACTTTTTATTTTTTTGAGATTCATGATATATTTTCCACTTTTTCCTTTTGTGTGGTGTTTGTACTACCCGTGATTGTATTCATTGTGTAATATCATATAATTAATTTGTATTTACATCTTCATTTTATTATCCTTCATTCATGTGGTTTATGATTAGTAATATACCTAATCGGTAAGGGAACTTTTCATCTTACTCTTTTTGTTAAAGAATTCATTTTTGTCTTTTAAATTTCCATTTTAAAATATTGGGATATTTTCTTATATATCCTTATTTTTGTACAATCTATTTCCATGTTATGATAGACCATTTCCTCACTCATCAAATCATTTTCTGAGTTTTAATGTGACATTGTTAGACTGTCAAATTTCTATAAGAGATCTTCTTAACCCAATTTCAATTCTTTTTGTTAAACTTCTACTTCTTAATTATGCCTTTATATGATCATGTGTGAAGGACCTATGATTGTTTTAGACTTAATATCAAATTATATTGGGTTTATTATTATTTTTCACACAATTACTTGAATTTTTGCATCTCTCATATGGTCAGGAACTGTAACTAAAATATCATTTTAAATGTTTTAAAGATTTGTTCTTATAAATCATTCTCATTAATGTCAATGTTGTAAAAATAATTTTGAGGGTTTATTTATATGGACCTGAATTTTTTTGAAATTTAAATATCATCCAAAATCTTTAAAGTTGTACGTTACATTTTGATTCAAAACTCTCTTTATTAAATGTTGAAATGTAATTGAAAATTGTTTGATAAAGCATTGATTATGTCAATATATTGAAACGATATATTGTGATTGCAATGTTTTAATATTATCGTTCCTTTTTGTTGGGTTTAGGTGTTATCAATATGTTATGGTTATTGGGATTTGTTTACATATATGGGTGGTTCTGAGATAAACCTAGGGTGGGTGAACCCGAGATAGCTCTCCAATGCATTGGGTAACGTGACAGAGGTAAACGTTAATGTTTCTCCTAAGAGATTTAAGGAATTTATTGTGATGTGAATTCCAAATATAACTCCATATGTAGCTGTGATAACTACAATGTATGTTTAATGTGGATGCCACAAGTTACCATTATAAATTATAATTTCTATTTGTTATTCATTAATATTTTTATTTAGTGAGGTATGTTAACAATTGAAAAGTTTGATTTCATTGATCTGTATCTATTAATGGACTAATGTTTCATTTCCTTATTTTCTAAACCTTTCTAAGATTTTTATTCTCTTCCCATGTTTTGAAAAAACAATTCATAGTATATAAGGAATGGTAAGATAAAAGAAGAATTCAATATAACTTTTCTATTGAAAAAAATCATGTATTCTTTTAAGAGTTTATATTTAATGAAAAAAATGGATACTGAGTAGATGTTTCTACATGAAATATTAAATTTGTCATGTAATAATTATGGTATAATTTTCTAAAACTCTATACCTGGAATGATCCTCAATGTGGATTCTTGATTTAACTCAAGATTATGTTATGTTTAAGGCTGGGAACTTATAGTTGGTAACAAAGGCCGATTTAGACAACATTGTTGATTAAGAGTTTTTGTTAGACAAATTGTTAGTCACAATGTCTATTCTTTATGTAAATTCTTTATTATATAACTTTTTCTGATTAAGGAATTTTTGTTACAAATGGATTGAGGGGGATATCAAATGGAAATCCTATATATTCTTGATGACATTCTTGTAATAATTATTGCAAAGTCATTTTCAGATGGCTCTGAATCATTTTTTAACATATAACTCACTTGCAAGCAACTGTGTTAGATATCAAACACCTCCGCTACACCACAAAACCTATGTTGATCAGAGGTTATATTTAATCAAATATTATTTTCTCGATATTCTCATATTTTCAATAAATTTAAATATTATCAAGGAATTTTTAAATATCATACTTTATCAAAATATTTGTAAGCGTATTATGATTTTGAAAAAGGTAATGAAAAAGGAGACCCTTGCACAAACTATTTATTTTTTCATTTAAATTTTAGTCTTTCAGCACATACTTATAGAATTTTAAAAGGACCATTGATTGAATGTTTCAACTCAAACTCGGTATGAATATTTTATAAAAAACAATGTTTTATCAGATGTTTTGAAATTATATGTCACACATGATTTTTACCACAATTTTTATTCTGTGAACATCCATATGACCCAATTTATACGAGGTGTATTTGTATAAAAGAAGAAGATGATTTTGAAGGATATCTAAATCATTTTCGTAATCCACAGACCATCAATCTACGCGAACAAGATCACGATGTAACCAGGTGGACACAATGATCAAGGTACGATGTTCATTCATTTGGAATAGTGTTTTTTTAAAGAGGTTAAAAAAATTTCAATATATTTAAGACATCATGAATTATGATATTGAGGTCATTATGAGTTGGGATGAAAATGAGAGGCATTAGACAACCATTGAAGTTAAATCATGATATGGTTATTTGGGAAGAGTTTATCTCATTTTTTAGAATGTTATAACATTTTATAGTTTTTTAAGAAGGAAAAAAAGCAGAATGTGGGACAACCCATCATGTTAGACAAAGCAGCAAGAATTAAAACCACAACTAATGTTTGATTGGGAATTAGTGCTTACCATTGGACTGTATGATTTCCCAAGTTTGTACGACTTATTCTTTTTTGTAAAATGATTTTCTTGATAAAGAATAAGTTTATTTGGGATATTATGTTTTATCAAATGTATATTCATATTATAGGAAAATTATTTGGGGAATAAGTTGTAAAGGTAAATTTGGAAATGTTTTCTCTTTTTTGGATTTTATAAGACTAAAAAAATAATATACTTTGGGATTTCAATTTAGGATTAATGGCATAACTTTATTTTAGAAGAATATATGTTATTATTATGGAATATTGGAGATTTGGGATATATATGGAAATAAATAAACTCTCATAGAGAATATGTGATTTGGTTAATTACAATTCATTATAAGACTTTAAGAGTAGTCGATGTTATTTGGAGATAATTATTAAGATTTACTATGGAAGACTATGTGATTAAATACATCGATGTTTTCGGTTACAATATTAGTTTGGGTTACATTGTAGAGTATTAAAGACATTAGTTTATTGAATGGCCATTTCTGAACATTGGGTATTTTTTGTAAAATTTTGGGGATTTAGAGTAGTATTTCGGTTTGTAATGTTCTATGATTTTTTTAGGATTATCTGATGTTGTACTAACCATTTTGGTTTTGGTTAATGTATAATGACAAGGAGAATAAATAATTTATCTTTTGAAATTATTTGATTCTCTATAAATTGATTTTATTTCTTTAGGTGTGACCAAATAACCTTTAATACTCATCATTTGGAGAAAAGATGAGTTTTTGGTAGAAACTTATTAATGTATGAAACTCTAATTTAATAGTATGAATATTTCATTATATACTAAGTAATTATCCTAAATAAACTCGTCAACATTATTAAATGAAACATTAAACAAAATGGATTTTTGTTTACTTTTCCTACTTGGAAATGATAGGCTATTTAACCTATCATAAGTTTGTGGGTTTCTGGTGGTTAACATTCTCTTGATCATGTTTTCTATCACTCACTAACTGATCTTGACAATTAGTTTCTCCTCCATATCTTTGTTTTCAAGGAATCCATCTATGGGTTATCTCTAGTGACCATTGTATTTCTCTTTGATTTTTTTAAAGTGATAGTTTTGTTGACTCTTTTTCTGATGTGGTACTTTTAATGGCGTTTTCAGGCCAATTTTAAAATTGCGAGGATGCAATTCTAAAAAGGGGGGAAGGATGTAACATCCTAGGTGAATAAAGAATATTAAAATTTCATATTTATTAGTATTATTGAATTAAATATTAATTTTTCTTTAATGGGGATTCCATATTTGATGGTGTACCTGATAAGAAACTACAGGTTTCCTTGAAATCTTATGTTACACACAACATAAAGTTATGCCAAAATATAATATAATATTATTATTATTTTATATAGCAGATAATGTATATCTATTGTATTGGCGGGAATGAACATTTCTAACTAAAATATGATTATACATGTTTGTTAATTTTTTTACATTTATCCAATAAATATTCGATGATTAAAATATGAATGAATCCAATTTTAAGCATAAACACTCAAATATTATTTAAAAGTAGATTTACCTCCTATTAGGGGAGAAGCCTTTTTTAAATATAGTATTTTTTGTTTTTATATGTTCTATGTAACAAAAAAAAATATTTTTCTTCATAATTATGACATCAAAAAAAAACTTTTCATGAAATTTTGGTATTTTTCTGGTAATCATCATTTTTAACGAATCGTGAAAAATACTTCATTTTAATTCAAAAAATCATTTTAATCTTATTTATTTATATAGTTAGAATATTATTTTAATTATTTTTAATGTGTAATAGGATTATATTTCTAAAATTTTATCAATTTTTATTCATTGGAAGTAATTTCACTCTAAAATTGAATGTAAATAAGTGACAATCTTTTGATAGATATTATTTACTAAAAACATGGTTTTTTGACAATGGGAATTAATTTTAATTTTATTTCTTCAACATTAGGGTTTTTAATCTGTAAAAAAGGATTCTTTATTTGGAATTATGAGGTCCAAATTTATTTCATAGGCCATTTTTATTTTTATACATTATGAATATTTATTTCAGCAAATATTTTATTTACTATGGTTAAAATGTAAATCTACTAAATACATGTAAAAAATAATTTTTTAATAATATTAAACTTCAATAACACATTTCCGAATTTTATTGGTTTATATACATCCATCCATTTCATCCATGGGTTGATTTTTGGACCCCATGGAGCCACTAGGAAGTGATAATGACACTTTATATTTATTAATTTAAATCAAAGACATAAATTTCATAAACATATATATTTTTGTAAATAAATTCTTACATGGGGTTATATAAGTTAACTATTCAACTATAAATATTCATTTTAATAAAAAAATATTTCCTACATCATGGTATTTTATTTATAATTTTTACAAATCAAATAAATACCATTATTTATGACACAATTATGATGCTATGATTACCTTATAAATAATTGGTTTAATTAAATGAGATTATAAAACTAAAAAAACTATAAAAAACTTATCCAACTCTTACTAGATGATTTTATTTCAATAGAGTCGTGTTGTCTTCTAATTTAATGATATTTGGATATTCTAACCAAAAATCAGTTTATAATAAAATAATGTTTTCAAACATGCCTAAAGAGCCCCTCCTCCCCCGTATAAAAAGCCATCACCTTTAACCCATTAATAACACCTCTCAAGACAATTGACTCATACAAAATATTCCAAATTAATCTCCCTACATCCCTATCATCATCCTAGAAGCCTTACTCTAGGTAGAAGGCACTTTAAGGAAGCATTTTGGTTCCAACCAAAGGGAGTTACCCGATTTAAAGGTTACGTCTTCTCTTAAGTTATTTTCTTTTTTTTACATCTCCAACCCCTAAACTATATTTGTTTCTTTCATTTATAATAACATCAGTATCATTAATATAATAGGTTGTTGTTGTGTTAATGATTCATACTATGCATCCACTCACCTTCATCTAATGGATATGAACATACTTTTTCTTTAGATGGTGAACTACTACCTCATGAAATGATGATTGTTCAAATATCTCCACCTGCCTCTCATAGTGGATATTATGATGGAAATGTATTTATATATGATATATATTATGTTTATGTTTTCACTATGCTTCTGTATTTTTAACTTATAACATACCTTTATGGTTTTTCTAACAGGTAAATACAATAATTTCATTTTAGAAGTGTGGAATACCATCCCCTCCAAGTGATATGACTCGTTCATACCATACATTGAATGTATAAATGATGGTTTTAATGAACATACTTAACATGTATAAAATATGATATTATACTTGATTAATAATATAGCTATGTATCATTTGGGATTAATTCCTTTAAAATTTAAAAAAATTAAATGGAAGTAGTGTTCATGTGTAAGTACGACATACCATATCCAAGAATGGTGCATTTCATTTTTCATATTTCCAAATGATATAGACAATACTAAATACATATATACTGGATGAATATGATATATATGATATATATATATATATATTATGAATATATTTCTATAGATATTTTAATTTTTACCACATGGAAAATTTATAATTATAACATGTTCAATTCTAACTTACATTTCAAACATTGACAAAATGCCTTATATGAACTCAAATAATTAACTAATTGTTATATAATTGAAATTAAATATATTTAATTTATAATAAACTTTAAATATTTTCTTAATAAAAATGAATATAACTTATGTTTATTATTCCAGAAGAATAGGAACATTCAACACAAGTCAGACTAGAGGTAAGGGGTTTTCATCCCACTTTTTATTCTTGTGAGATTCATGCTATATTCTCCACTATTTTTTTGGGTTTTTAAATCCCATGATTGTATTAATTTTGTAACATAATTTAATATAATGTTATTTACATCTTCATTTTATGCTAATTTGTTCATGTGGTTTATGTTTTTTATGTTACCAAATCTGTAAGGGAACCTTCCACTGTACTCTTTTAGTTGAAGGCTTATTTTATGTATTATAAATTTCCATTGTCATATGTTGTGATATGTTATTTTATATCCTATTTTGTGTAAAAAAAATTCAATGTGATGGTAGCATCTTTCCTCTTTCATCAAGTCATTTTCTAAATTTTGATGTGATGTCGTTAGCTACCATATTTATGTAAGATAACTTATTAACCCAATATCAATTCTATGGGATAAACTTCTACTTATTGATGATGTCATTCTATGAATATGTTTGAATGAACAATTATTGGTTTACACTTAATATCCACTTATATTGGGTTTGTTATTATTTTTCATACATAATTATTTAATTGGTTTTTCTTTAATCTAAGGATATTATCATTTCAAGGGACCTTGTCCAAATTTACATTCCATTGAAACTTATTTGTTATTAAACAAAAATTCACGTTTATATTGTTTATATAATTCCCTTTTACATATTTTATCATGGATATACATATTCTCAAGATAATATAATCTTTTATTAATGTTATTCTTTATTTATTTGAACTCAAGCGTCTCTCATTTGGTTAAGAACTCTAACTAAAATTTCGTTTTAAATATTTTAAAGATTTATTTTTCTAAATCATTATCATTAATATCAATGATATTAGAAGGTTTTTAAGTATTTAATTATATCAACAATAACATTTTTGAAATTAAAATTTCTTTCAAATGCATCAATGTTTTAAGGGACACTTTGATTCAAAAATCACATTATTAAATATATTAAATGATTTTGAAAATGGTTTTATAAAGATTTGATTATGTCAACATCTTGAAATGATATATTGTGATTTCAATTTGGAAATGTTATCCTTCCTTTATTCTATTTTTATGTGTTATGAATATTTTATGGTTATCGGCCAATGTATACATATAAGAGTGGTTCGGTGATAACCCTAGGGCAGGTGAGCCTGTGATACCTCTCCAAGGCATTGTGAAACATTACTATGGTAAATGTTAATTTCTCTCCTAAGAGATTTAGGGAATATTCTATTATGGGTATTCCAAACATAACTCCCTATTTAGCTGATATAGATACAATTTATGTTTGATATGGATTCCACAATTGACATTTATGATTTATGATTTCCATTTGTTATTCATAAATTTTATGATTCTGTGTGGTATGTTAACAATTGAAAAGTAAGATTTCATTTATTTGTATATATTAATGGAATATTGTTTTTGTTCCTTTTTTTATAACCCATACAGAGTTTTTTATGCTCATCCCATTTTTTTGAAAAAACAATTCTTAGGATATGAGGAATCTTAAGATAAAGGATGAATTCAAGAAGATTTTTATCAAGAATAGAACTCTTGTTTTATTTTAAGAGTTTTTAATTTATGTAAAAATGGATATTGAGTATAATTGTCAACATGTAATATTTAATTTGTTCTGTAATATTTATGGCCTAATTATTTAGTACTCTAAACCTGAAAAAATCATCGATGTGAATTAATGATTTAACACAAGATTAAGTAATGTTTAATGATGGGGTCTTATAATTATTCCATGCTCCTTCATATAAGAAAAATATATTTCTTCAATCCCACACTAGGTGACCATGAACAAAAATATATTTTTTGGAGTCTATCCATTGTCCCATGTATCCAACCCACGTGTGTAATTATTATGGATTCATTTAAAATAATTTTACCTCAATGATTAGTTCATTAGAGCAAACCATCATACAACTAGTAAATAAAATATTACCTTTATGAAATAAATATCTCATGAAATTATATTTCACTAACAGGGCCCTATGTTTAGGATTTATTAATTTCTATACTGAGAATACATGATCCAACAATAGGAACATAGATGACATTTTATCATGTCCCTGATTCTCAACATGTGTTTCCAATGGACACTACCTTTCATCGAAGGTGTTTAGTAGAATTCTTAGTCCTCTCAATTATCCATGAAGGAATATCCTTCCTCATTATTTTTAATCCTTTGATGATTTACCATCATTTAATTATTTCTCATGAAAAATCAGTGACATAGGTATATCTGAATTAGGGTAGATTGTTTTTATGTGAGATCCCCACTCACGCTCATATAGATCTAGAAATATTCAAAGGGCAATATTCTTATAATAATACCAAATCTCTTTAAATAAGAACCTTAAACTCCATTTTTAACAAAATCCTTCATTTTATATACATTAAAAAATAGATAATAGATTAAGATAATGAAATTTTTTTATGTTTATGCTCAAAATCTTCATTACCTCTTTAAAACTACTATCTAAGATAAGTATTAGGGATTTTAAATGTAAAATCCTTATTCAATCCTCAATATAATCCCTTCTAAAATAATATATATTTTTGAAACATTACATAAAAAACATCAAAATTTCATTCTGACATGGATTTTTAATTCATTGTAATTTCCCACCACATTTAATAATTTGGGATTTTTTTTAATCAAGATAAATATTATTCTTCTCTATGGTTCCAGAAAACCATCATAACTATAGAGACCCAAAGCTTGACGTACATGGACATTACATTACTTTTGCCGAATACTTAATACATAAGAAAAACAGACACACAAGGACTGTAATAGTTTAGTGTCTTTGGAAACTCAGAATAATATCTTCTAATCGTGGTGAAAGATCTTCAACATCTCCCAATAAAGATCTTCCCCTTTTTTTCTTACCTAAAACCTTTATTTATATCCTGGGGAAAAGAAAACATCAAAGGGGTGAGCTCAAATGCCCAGTAAGGGTAAACATAGGGAACATAAAACAATCCATAAACATTTGAATGCAAAAGCTTGAACATAAAATCTAAACATCAAAATCTTGAGCAAAGACATGAATCTTGGAAGTACCTAAGGCATATATCATAAGGGAACATCAATCATGATAAAATAGCATGGGAATAAAACATTTAATTGTGGCATCCATTAAGCACATGTAATGATTTCAATAGTTTCCAAGGCATTGCTGCCAAGACCATCTTAGTGGACAAAGTCCCATTCTGAATCGAGTTCACTCCTCATTTCAGTCCTGTATTACTGAACCGGTTCAACCTGTCATTCCAGCCTTGTCTATCTCAAGAGATATAAATCTTTACCCAATTCATTGGAGGGAGATATAGGTCCTACCCATCTCTTAATGAAATCTTTCTTACTTGTGCCACAACATAAACATAAATCATTAATCATAACCCAAAGAATAAAATGGGTTTCATAAGCATCATCCCATCATCACATAATCCATATAAAAGAAATGGATATCATTTCATAATAAGAAAAGTGAAACCATTTAAATCATAGAGACATGATACTTGAAACATACACATTTGAAATAATGTCATCTTAAATGAAAAATGGTTTTGATAAAACACATGAAATGAATTCTTGAGGAAAATATCCTTTCTTCTTCAAAATCATTTTCTTTTCACAAAATTTCATGAAATTTTATAAGAAAAAGATTTTTTAGAAAATAGTCATGAAATATTTTGGAGTAAGATTCATGAAAATAAGGCTTTATAAAACAGTAAAAATATGTTCGTGCAGTATAAGTTAAAAAAAACATTCTCTTCGTACTTTTGCCGGAAAAGTCAAAAAGTACCTCGTAACGTAAATAAAAGAAAGATTCCTTACATACCATGTAGTAAAAGTAAAAAATTGGTAAAAAGGACTTTAAAAATACATGAAAAAACTTTTACAAAACATGGACATGGATGATTGAAATAACCCCTGTAAATACTTACGAATAAGCAACCTCGGATAAAAATGAGATTTGAAAAATTTATCCCTTACCATAGGTCCAATTTGCTTCGTAAGTGTCTGAACCTCCTGTATAATGATTTAAATAATGTCATTGACTTATTCCAAAATCATAATCATTGTTATGATATCATATATGGTTCACTTATGACTTTATTTTACCCGTTCTTTTGTAAATTCCATGTTAAAGAGTGTTTTGGGTAAAATCGTTTTATTTGTCATCCGTGTTTTGAATTGTAATTATTCATATGATTACTTAGATCATGATTAATTAATTCCAGAATATAAAACACGATTTATATATAATATATATTCATATATATAATAGATCAGTAAATGGAAACAAATACACCGTTCATGGAGACGGTAGGCCGTACGTACGCATGAACGCTGTTTTCGTTTCCTAATTGAGTTGAATGGAATTAAGTAGATGAAATACATATATATACGCATAAATAAAGTATCATTATTATGTCATATATTTCATGATTAATTATTATATATACTTTATAATCATTCATGAATGGTTAACGTGGAGAATGAATCTCATCGCGTCGTGGAGACGGTAGTCCGTACGTACGCACGAGCGATGATATCATTCTCATGATTGTGGAATTGTATTGGAGTGTATGTATACTATTTAAGAATCAATATCAATTTACAATAATAATATATAGTTATTATGTACACCATTATACCCATCCAAGTAAGGTGGTGGTGGAAAATAGATTACACCACGGCGTGGAGACGGTATTCCGTACGTATGCACGCGCGGTGATTTCGTTTTCCATAGGATGGATAGATGGTGAAATAGGTCCGTTTCATACTTATAATAACATATCAGTATATTAGTGATACTGATGTTATTAATTCATAATGAAATAACCTATGAAGAAGAAGTGGAAGAAGGAATAAACTTGAAAGAATCGGTAACGGACATTACCTCTTCTTTGAAGCACCTCTTTGAGATCTCCTTTTAAGGCACTAAAATTGGTCTTTGAGTAAGACCAGTGTAACACCCCGAGCTTCCACGATACGCTTCTCATTCAATAATGCAATAGCTTGCATTGTACGCAACTTCGAGTTCTAAAACACCGCGACTAATCAAAGTAGCCGTTATGAATAGTAATAACCACTTTTTAAAATTATAGAAATTTTATATTTCAAAATGGACTTCATTTTTGTATTCGTAATATCGAAATTATCCTAAGTTGAATTTTTTGTAACTTTCTGAGAACTTCCAATTTTTTTATGAATAGTGAAAAATACTTAAAACAACTTTTTTAATAAAAATAATTTATTGTGATAAATTATAATATTTAGTGGTTTTAAAGTATAATTAGAATATATTTTCACTATTTTATCCAATGGTGGTCATTAGAATTAATTTAACATTGAAATTGGACACAAACAATTACCAATCTTTTGATATAAATTGTTTCTTAAAAACACGCTATTTGTTGTGACAGCGGGAATTAATTATAAAATTAACTAATGAAACTTATATGTTTGTAATTTTGTAAAATAGACATCATTTTTGAATTTGGAATATCAATTATAGCTTAGGGTGAAATTTTGGCATTGTTCTGAAAAACTTCAATTTTTGATGAATAGTGAAACCACTAAGTGGTAGTTAAATAACTGATTTTTCGTTTAAATGAAATATTACCACTTCTGTGATTTGATTTTCAAAAATCCGACATACATGGTTGTCATTAAGAAGTAAAATGTGGTTCAATGAGATTAAAATAATTTTTTGGTGAATAGTAACTTTTAAGTTCTTAATCGCGATTAGAGGTAATTAGTGTAGTTTAAGGTACAAATAATGTTTTAATAATATGAGATGAGCATGACACTTGTCCTACTCCTATTGGATGAGTCATGGCCGACCAAGACAACCCATGGGTCAACTTGGGGACCCCATGGAGCCACTTTAGTTGGAAAATGACATTAATATATATTTATTTAATGTTAAAATTAAATTGACACAAACATGAGTTGTTTTACTACAACAGTTTTTATGTGGGGTTACACAAGTCCAAAGTTTGACTATAAATATTCATTATAAAGCTAAAAAGATTTCCTACATCATAGTATTTTTTTATAATTTTTAGACATTAAATAAATTAAATTATTTATGACATCATTATGAGGCAGTGATGACCTCATTATTTAACGATTTTAATAAAATGAAAAGATAATGCAAAATCCAAGGCATACACTTGTCCAAGGCCTATTGGATGGGGATATTTCGAACCCTTATCACCTTATCCACGAATTATATAAGTGTGGGACCTTTAGAATCCGAAAAGCATTGTATAATAATGTAACATTTCAATCATTCCAAAAGAGCCCCTCCTCTCCTCTTATAAAAGGCCCCCACCTCTACCTCCTTATTCACACTTCCAAGCCTTTTGGTTCGGCCAAACTCTGCCCGAATACTCTACCAACTTCTCTCCCTTCATCCTAGAAGCTTTACTTTAGTCAGAAAGCCATCCTAAGGAGTCCTTTTGATCAAATCAAAAGGAAGAACCCGAAGAAGAGGTAACATTTTCATCACCCTCTTTCAAGTTTCTTTCTTCTTCCACTCCCTCTTTGTTTATTATTTCAATTCTAAAATTATAACTCCAGTATCTTCTATATACTGTGATGTTATTATAAATATGTAACAACCATATTCAGTATTCTACCCATCATTTGAATGACATGTCACCATACGTGCGTACGTACGGCTTACCGTCTCCACGTCGTGGTGTAATTGTTATTCAATATATTATTATTTAGATGGGTATAATAATGATATGTAATTCATGTAAATAATAGATATAACATGATAATGATTCTGTATATATGATACACTATCCAATTATATATTATTTTAATATCAAAATAATGATATTGTCGCTCGTGCATACGTACGGACTACCGTCTCCACGAACGCGATGAGATTCATTCTCCGTCGTATCCATTCAAGTATAATTATCATTTGATGATTTAAAAATAATTTTTAAGGACATGATATCATTCTGGATATGAATAAGATACAACCTATCCATGAAAAACACGACTTACATAACAAAACATATAAAAGAAAACGAGTAAGTTAACACCCGAAACAACGATAAATCTAAGATATTGTTAACAAAGCAATGTTAAAAGATCATATATGATATCATATGAATGTATATGATTCTTGTATAATTTAATAACAATTATTTCACCATTATACAGGAGGTTAACCTACCCCAACCAAGGAAAAGTACAAGGTAAGGGTTTACTTCAAAACCTCTTCATTATCCAAGGTTGTTTATACATAATTATCTACTGGGACCTCGTTATCATCCACATCCATGTTTCTTAAAAATGTCTTTCAAAACATTTTTACTATTAAATGGAAAATGAGTTAAAGTAATTTATACCCTTATACTTTTTTGAAATGAATCTTACCATCGTTTTCCAAACAATGTACTTTTTGACCTTTTTGACAAATTTAAGGTAAGAATGTTGTTTTACTTATACGGCGGGTGCGGCTATTTTCCGCCATTATTACTTCGTCGAAGCTTCCCTAACAATCTTATAAGAATATTTTCAAGGTAAATGTATTATTTTATAATTATGGGACTTTTAAATGATTTCAAAAAGGAGAGATATTTCTCTGAAATAGCTTTGATTTCATCCATGTCAACATCCTTTGATGGGTTTTAAGTTTAATTGAAATTGATTTATGATACAAAACTTCCATTGAAAATTTTGTGAAATATTTGACTGTGGATGTGTTATTTTATACCATCCATAGTTTATGGAGAAACTGTTGACATTTCGTATGCTAGTTTTAATACGAATATTTATGTTATGTTTAAACCTATTAATATGAGGAATGTATTGGACTTAATAAGTGACGGGTGAAGCCCGCAATAGCTCCTCGATGCATCGGTAGGTCTCATGAGACAACCAGACGTGGAATTGGCCGAGTCCCTTTCCCAATTTGATTTATGGTTTTGGCCGAGGCCTTAATCATTTTAGACGTCTTGGCCGAGGCCTTGACAAAATGTTTCAGAATGTCTGGCATTATACATTCCCTCATTATGAAAGTGGTTATTGATATTTCATGTGATTATTCGTCTAGTAGAATATCCATATGAGCAAGTAATGGCATTATTTTATTTACTTTTGCCATATTATGCTGAAGTTCAAGTTCAATAAGGCTTTTGTTTTAGTTATACATTTCCTTAAATGCTTATGTTTTCTTATAAAAGCTTCTGCAATATTGTTATCCTTACTGAGCATCTGAGCTCACCCCTTTCAATGTTTTAATATTTTCCAGGATGTGAAGAAGTGTATTATGACTGACTTTCAAGAATAGTTAGTGAGGATATGAGTGTGGACTATGAAGACCATGTTATTGTAGTTTGTTTACTTTTTGATGTAATGAAAGACTTATGAATGTATCTAGTGTTTCCAAGGCTACTAAACTAATCGGTATTTCGAGACATGATCTTTTGTGATCATGCCAATGTTACGAAGTAATGCACCGACTCTGGGTAGCTGGGGTCAGGGCGTTACAGTTGGTATCAGAGGCATTTTAGTACTAACCTTGGAAGCTAGATTTAGATAAACTCTGATTAGAGCACATAGCCCGAAGATATACTTTGAGGATTAGTATAGAAGAACTTCCTAGAATTTTGGTATTGTAGAGATGTTGTGAGTTTTCCAAGCAATACATCCCTATCTGGATACGAGCAGGTAGAGGCGGCTCTGGCACATATGTACCTAGGGGTAAAACCCAAAAACACCGCTTTGAGCTAGACTCGAACAGGAACTGGTGCACGACAACGGGCCTTGCTGCACTCTTGGTTACGACACTCCCGGGGGATATGCTTAGGATAATTCTCATTTTCTTTACAAACAACTATAAGGGGTTATGAGTATATACTTTATCAAAGAAAACATTTCTTTTTATGATTATGGATTATATCCATAAATAGTTCAATTTATGTAAAGTGTTTTACAAATATGGAATTATGTATTTTCATTCATAAACTAATCTAGTTTATGCCATTGTTTAGAAATGGCGCCTAGTGGAAGGAATGGAAACCGTATCAATGCACGCACTCCGTGTAGGGATTGCCCTCCTGCTCAAGATAATTATTGTGGATCTGGAGATACAACTGGTGCTGATCAACTTATTACCATACTGGGACAACTCACTCAGGTTTTGAATAATAACCTTACTCGTATGGAGCACCCTGATCCGCAATGTGGAGGACCAATGCTAGATCGTTTCATGAGACAACAAACACCAACCTTAAATGGGAGTACAAATCCTATAGTATCTGAGCAATGGATAAATTCCTTAGAGAAAATATTCCATGCCTTGAGGAGTAGTGAAAGGGAGAAGGTTGTCATGGCAGTTTACCACCTCACTGGAGATGCCGATCAGTGGTGGTCGCTAATTCAAAACACAAAGGAAGATGATGATGTATCAAATATGGAATGGAGGGAGTTCAAAGAGATTTTCTTAGAAAAATACTTTCCTCGTGACCATCGAGCAGATATGGAAAGGCAATTTCTGAGTCTGAGGCAGAAGGAGGATGAGAATGTCGCAAAGTATGAGGCTAACTTTACAAGGTTAGCGAGGCATGCTGCCGATTATATACGTAACCCAAGGAGTAAGATTGATCGTTTCTTTTATGGGTTAAAACCATTTCTCCGTCGAGATTTAGTATCACAATCCTTCTCATCATACGAAGATATTGTCTCGTGTGTTATCAAGACAGAAAAGGAATTCTCTAAGTCTTATGACAACAAAGTAAAGCAAGAGAAGAAGAGAACGGTGGAACAAGAGACAGATAAAGGGAAAAAGGGAAAGAAGGATTTTCCATTATGTGATAATTGTGGGAAGAATCACCCTGGTATTTGCCTAAAAGGAATGGGAGTTTGTTATAAATGTGGAGAAAAGGGTCACCAGGCTCGTGATTGCAAGGGAAAGAAAGAGGCTATCAAAGTTGAATGCTACAATTGTAGATAAATGGGTCATTATGCAAATGAATGTCCTAAGCGTCAGGGAAACTTACCTCAGAAAAGGCCAAGGGATCAAGGACAATATTATGCTGTTACTACAGTTGATGCAGAATAATTAATGTATTGGTGCTTTTGGACTCATGGATTATATTCTGGTTATTATAATAATGTGATATATATACAAGGATTGTACTGCAGTACTTGTTGTTTCAGTAAGGTTTTAATATGATTAAGGGAATCATATTTTTAGTATGTGACAATAAGAGAAACTTTACTTTGTTTGGGGAATCTGATAAATTGATTTTGGAATTAAGAGACCTTTTAGAGAAAGTCTGGACAGAGGTATTTTGGATAACAATAAAGGTTGGAGTGGATTAAGTTGATCTTTGGATAAGTAATGTTTAAGGTTAAAAAATTTATGAAGATTATTTTTGGAATATTATGATACTATAGTTTTAGGAAAAGGACAACCTGCAGGGTGGGGAATAACCCGTCGCGTCGGACAAAGCTGCAGGAATCGAACCCACAACCATAGTGCGACAAGCCTTTATTTCCTACCACTAGCCTACAGGAAGTCCCTGGTTATTACAAAATAATTTTACTAATCTAAATGGTATGTGTTAACATTTGGAACCTTATACAATTAGGATAAATAGAATATTTTTGAGTTTCGTTACCATTTGGAGTAAAAGTTGGGTTTGTGGTAAAAATTTATTAACGAATGAAAGTATACATAACAAGTATGTATATTCCCTTACGTTCTTAGTAAATCTCCTAAATAAATTCCTCAACATTATAAAAGGTAACTTAAAACAAAAATGTTGTCGGTTAACTTTTCCAACTGGGGATTCAATGACCGTTTAACCAATCACAAGTTTATGATTTTCTTGTGGTTAAACTTTCTCCTAATCCTGTTTTCTATAACTCTCCATCAGACCTTGATGGTTTGTTTCTCCTCCATATCCATATTTTCATAGAATCCTAGAATGGGCTATATCGGATGACCTTTGTACTTATCTTGCTTTCTTTTAATGTTATATATTTATTAACCTTATTTCCAATGTGGGTTATCCTCAAAGGTATTTTCTCTTTTCAAACTTTTATTTTCAAAGAAAAATTTCAAATTGCGAGGACGCAATTTATTGAAGGAGGGGAGAATGTAACACCCCGAGCTTCTACGATACGCTTCTCATTCAATAATGCAATAGCTTGCATTGTACGCAACTTCGAGTTCTAAAACACCGCGACTAATCAAAGTAGCCGTTATGAATAGTAATAACCACTTTTTAAAATTATAGAAATTTTATATTTCAAAATGGACTTCATTTTTGTATTCGTAATATCGAAATTATCCTAAGTTGAATTTTTTGTAACTTTCTGAGAACTTCCAATTTTTTTATGAATAGTGAAAAATACATAAAACAACTTTTTTAATCAAAATAATTTATTGCGATAAATTATACTATTTAGTGGTTTTTATGTATAATTATAATATATTTTCACCATTTTATCCAATGGTGGTCATTAGAATTAATTTAACATTGAAATTGGACATAAACAATTGCCAATCTTTTGATATAAATTGTTTCTTAAAAACACGCTATTTGTTGTGACAGTGGGAATTAATTATAAAATTAACTAATGCAACTTATATGTTTGGAATTTTGTAAAATAGACATCATTTTTGAATTTGAAATATCAATTATATCTTAGGGTGAAATTTTGGCATTGTTCTGAAAAACTTCAATTTTTGATGAATAGTGAAACCACTAAGTGGTAGTTAAATAACTGATTTTTCGTTTAAATAAAATATTACCACTTCTGTGATTTGATTTTCAAAAATCCGACATACATGGTTGTCATTAAGAAGTAAAATGTGGTTCAATGAGATTAAAATAATTTTTTGGTGAATAGTAACTTTTAAGTTCTTAATCGCGATTAGAGGTAATTAGTGTAGTTTAAGGTACAAATAATGTTTTAATAATATGAGATGAGCATGACACTTGTCCTACTCCTATTGGATGAGTCATTTCTGACCAAGACAACCCATGGGTCAACTTGGGGACCCCATGGAGCCACTTTAGTTGTAAAATGACATTAATATATATTTATTTAATGTTAAAATTAAATTGACACAAACATGAGTTGTTTTACTAAAACAGTTTTTAAGTGGGGTTACACAAGTCCAAAGTTTGACTATAAATATTCATTAGAAAGCTAAAAATATTTCCTACATCATATTATTTTTTTTATAATTTTTAGACATTAAATAAATTAAATTATTTATGACATCATTATGATGCAGTGATGACCTCATTATTTAACGATTTCAATAAAATGAAAAGATAATGCAAAATCCAAGGCTTACACTTGTCCAAAGCCTATTGGATGAGGATATTTCGAACCCTTATCACCTTATCCACGAATTATATAAGTGTGGGACCTTTAGAATCCTAAAAGCATTGTATAATAATGTAACATTTCAATCTTTCCAAAAGAGCCCCTCCTCTCCTCTTATAAAAGGCCCCCACCTCTACCACCTTATTCACACTTCCAAGCCTTTTGGTTCCGCCAACCTCTGCCCAAATACTCTCCCAACTTCTCTCCCTTCATCCTAGAAGCTTTACTTTAGTCAGAAAGCCATCCTAAGGAGTCCTTTTGATCAAATCAAAAGGAAGAACCCGAAGAAGAGGTAACATTTTCATCACCCTCTTTCAAGTTTCTTTCTTCTTCCACTCCCTCTTTGTTTATTATTTCAATTCTAAAATTATAACTCCAGTATCTTCTATATACTGTGATGTTATTATAAATATGGAACAACCATATTCAGTATTCTACCCATCATTTGATTGACATGTCACCATACGTGCGTACGTACGACTTACCGTCTCCACATCGTGGTGTAATTGTTATTCAATATATTATTATTTAAATGGGTATAATAATGATATGTAATTCATGTAAATAATAAATATAACATTATAATGATTATTTATATATGATACACTATCCAATTATATATTATTTTAATATCAAAATAATGATATTGTCGCTCATGCGTACGTACGGACTACCGTCTCCACGAACGCGATGAGATTCATTCTCCGTCGTATCCATTCAAGTATAATTATCATTTGATGATTTAAAAATAATGTTTAAGGACATGATATCATTCTGGATATGAATAAGATACAACCTATCCATGAAAAACACGACTTATGTAACAAAACATATAAAATAAAACGAGTAAGTTAACACCCGAAACAACGATAAATCTAAGATATTGTTAACAAAGAAATGTTAAAAGATCATATATGATATCATATGAATGTATATGATTCTTGTATAATTTAATAAAAATGATTTCACCATTATACAGGAGGTTAACCTACCCCAACCAAGGAAAAGTACAAGGTAAGGGTTTACTTCACAACCTCTTCATTATCCAAGGTTGTTTATACATAATTATCTACTGGGACCTCGTTATCATCCACATCCATGTTTCTTAAAAATGTCTTTCAAAACATTTTTACTATTAAATGGAAAATGGGTTAAAGTCATTTATACCCTTATACTTTTTTGAAAGGAATCTTACCGTCATTTTCCAAACAATGTACTTTTTGACCTTTTTGACAAATTTAAGGTAAGAATGTTTTTTTACTTATACGGCGGGTGCGGCTATTTTCCGCCATTATAACTTCGTCGAAGCTTCCCTAACAAGCTTATAAGAATATTTGCAAGGTAAATGTATTATTTTATAATTATGGTACTTTTAAATGATTTCAAAAAGGAGAGATATTTCTCTCAAATAGCTTTGATTTCATCCATGTCAACATCCTTTGATGGGTTTTAAGTTTAATTGAAATTGATTTATGATACAAAACTTCCATTGAACATTTTGTGAAATATTTGACTGTGGATGTGTTATTTTATACCATCCATAGTTTATGGAGAAACTGTTGACATTTCGTATGCTATTTTTAATACGAATATTTATGTTATGTTTAAACCTATTCATATGAGGAATGTATTGGACTTAATAAGTGACGGGTGGAGCCCGCTATAGCTCCTCGATGCATCGGTAGGTCTCATGAGACAACTAGACGTGGAATTGGCCGAGGCCCTTTCCTAATTTGATTTATGGTTTTGGCCGAGGCCTTAATCATTTTAGACGTCTTGGCCGAGGCCTTGACAAAATGTTTCAGAATGTCTGGCATTATATATTCCCTCATTATGAAAGTGGTTATTGATATTTCATGTGATTATTCATCTAGTAGAATATCCATGTGAGCAAGTAATGGCATTATTTTATTTACTTTTGCCATATTATGCTGAATTTCAAGTTCAATAATGCTTTTGTTTTAGTTATACATTGCCTTAAATGCTTATGTTTTCTTATAAAAGCTTCTGCAATACTCTTATCCTTACTGAGCATCTGAGCTCACCCCTTTCAATGTTTTAATATTTTCCAGGATGTGAAGAAGTGTATTATGACTGACTTGCAAGAATAGTCAGTGAGGATATGAGTGTGGACTATGAAGACCATGTTATTGTAGTTTGTTTACTTTTTGATGTAATGAAAGACTTATGAATGTATCTAGTGTTTCCAAGGCTACTAAACTAATCGGTCTTTCGAGACTTGATCTTTTGTGATCATGCCAATGTTACGAAGTAATGCACCGACTCTGGGTAGCTGGGGTCGGGGAGTTACAACCAGAACCTCTAGGATGTTTCTAGGGAAGTGGAGAAGAGAATATGGCAGGGGTTGGCCGAGATTGAAGGCTCAAATTGGTGTGAGGAAGAGAGGGAGGAGATGCCCTTTTATAAGGGAGGAGAGGGGCACCTTTGGAATAACAAAAAATATTATTTTATTATAAAGCCAAATTCAGTTTTAAATATCTCCAAATTGATATATTTAGAATCTAAGGTGGGTATGGGTCTAAATCCTCTCATACAATAGAATTTATACATGTTTAGGTTCCTATTTTAACCTTATCATTTAGATTTAACATTAAGTTAGATAATTTTACATTTACCTTGTCTTTTTGTGTTCTTACACTATAAGGTTAATAAACATACTATAACATTCCAAACGAACCCCAAGTTGTTTATTAATAATATATATAACCTTATCTAAGTCATTTGTCAGAACCTTAGATTTTTAGGAATAAATAACAATTAATAATATAATATTTGTTTCAAATACTAATTTATGTCAATTTTGACACTATTTAGAAAATGATATTTTTGAAAATCCTAACAGAATTATTAGTTCGAAACAAGTTACTTAAATTAATAATAACATGTCATATTAACCTATAAAATTAGTGTAATTCATAAAAAGTCTAAAATTATATTTATTTGGGTATTTATACATCAATTATGTCAATATTTCATTAATAAGATA
This sequence comes from Viscum album, assembly GCA_963277665.1. NCBI lineage: Eukaryota > Viridiplantae > Streptophyta > Magnoliopsida > Santalales > Viscaceae > Viscum > Viscum album. The sequence continues at coordinate 1,926,095,779 of OY728159.1, forward strand.
ATTACTGCATCATATTTGTGTCATAAATAAATTAAATTATATAACGTCTAAAAATTAAAAATAAAATATCATTATGTAGGAAATCTTTTTATATTTCTAACGAATATTTATATTCTAATTTATCTTATGTATATCCCTATATTAAAAATGATATACTTATTAAACATTGATTTTAACTATTTTAACCCTTCTTTAAATAAATTAATAATAAATGTCCTAATCTAATCCATGTGGGCCTCAATGGTCATATTTTATTTGTAAGGTTGTTTTTTGTCTAATTACACTTATCCAATAGAATTAGGACATTTATTAGGGTAATAATAATAACACTTTTACCCTTAATTGCCCTATTTACTTTTAATCGTGGTAAAAAAAGTAAAGAGTTACTATTCACCAAAAATTATTTTCATCTCATTGAACCACATTTTACTTACTGACATCAACCGTGTCTCTCGGATTTTTGAAATTACACTCACAGAAATGGTAAAATAAAGTTTTATGAAAAATTCATTTTTTTACTACCACTTAGTGGTTTCACTATTCATCAAAAAAATGAAAGTTTCCAGAAAAATACCAAAAATTAGGCCTAAGCTATATTTGATATTATGAACTCAAAAATGATGTCTATTTTACCAAATTCAAAACATATCAGTTGAATTAATTAATTTAAAAATAAATTCCCATCGTCAAAACAAATAGCGTGTTCTTAAGACATAATAAATATCAAAAGATTGACACCTGTTTATGTCTCGTTTAAATGTGAAATTACATCCAATGACCAACATTGTATTAAATTGTAAAAATATATTCTAAATATAATTTAAAACCAATCAAATTAATAATTTATCACTATTAATTATTTCGATTAAAAAGGTTGTTTTTAATTAAAAATTAGTAATTTTCACTATTCATCAGAAAATGAAAGTTAGGTGAAAAGTACAAAAATTTCACCCTAAGCTAATTCCGATATTCCGTATCCAAAAATGAAGTCCATTTTGAAAACTAAAATTTATAAAATTTCAAAAAGTGATTATTACTATTCACAACGGCTAGTTTTAATAATATATCGTTGTTTAGTGAAACTCGATTTTGCGTATTACACATGCTATCGAGGAAGGTCGTGATTGCGTGTAATACAAGGCAAGTCAAGGATCTGTGTTGTGCAAGCTCCTTTTGGTGTAGCCTAAAACACAATACATTAATCAAATTAAAAAAAATACTTTTCATAAAATCTCGGGGTGTTACATTCTACCCCCCTTAAAATGAATTTCGCCCTCGAAATTCGTTGGGGTTATAAATGGTTTACTACTCAAAAGTTTCATTAATAGAAACACACATCGTAAAAAGGAATACCAAAATCAATCTTTAAAAACAAAAGTATGAAACATAATAGTTACCCAAATAAACTAATCACTGGGTTTCCACATAGGTGAAAATATGGATATGGAAGAGAAACCTAACCATCATGTTCAAATGGAGAGTGGTAGAGAACATGGCTATGGAAAAGCCAACAATCACAAAGCAATAGATTTGTGATGATCTAGGGTACCATCTGATTCATAGGATATAAGGGCACTAGGACAACATTTTTGGTTTTCAAGATCATTTCCCCTACAGTTGAAGAATTTGAATTTGAATAAATACTTACTTTATTTTGGTACAATCTCACTGTTGTTCATGCCTTGAACAATTTCCACTTCATCTCTTAAAGAAATGAAGTTGAATTTGTTATTCGTGAAGTGTTAGCAGATCATGTGATAGAATTATGGGTCATTCCATCTGTCTCAATCAAAAGGATAGCAAAAGTTAATAAATATACATAAGTCGATCTATAGTGAGATTAATCATATATGGTTCCTAAAATGGACTTATACTTCATATATCATACTACTTAAAATAACAAAACTAGTTTCTACTAAACAGGGACTTCCTGTAGGCCAGTGGTAGGTGATAAAGGCAAGTCGCACTTCGGTTGTGGGTTCGATTCCCACAGCTTTGTCCGACGCGATGGGTTGTTGCTCATCCTACAGGTTGTCCTTTTTCTAAAACTATATTACTATAACATCCCATCAATAATATCGAAAAATACTAACTTCTATCTGACATAATCCATTTCAATATTTAGTCTTATCTAAAATACTTCGGTCCAAGCTCATAGTATAAAGAAAATGATAACTTGAAATGTCACATAACAATCATGTGAATGCCACAATTTATCCCCATATATCATAAGATATATCTTGTTGGTCAAATTACAAACATGTGAATACCTTAATCATGTATTCTCTTGAAGAATGAATACCCATTGAACCTTAGTGAAAACATGAATGCAGTTAAAAGTCAACACTTTCCAAAAATGAAAATCCTCAAAATTCTTTATAATCAAACCATGATATCACTTAGTCCTTATATCAATCATGAGCTCATGAATACTGTTAAAAATTTCATTTTCTCGTTTTCCCATCATTATGCGCATATCATCTTATTTCCAAAAATATCTGAATCACTTTCCATGGTTACTGATACCATAAAATTATTGAATACCACAATAGACCAATACATAAATATTCCAATATTCCATGATACTATATAAAACATTATTTTGGAATCCCATTACAAAAACACTTAATCATTCCACCACATCGTTTTCATATTCAACATCGCCAATAGTGATCGCATGTGACTTCCCTTTGTCCTTTTCCTTAAGTGGTTGCTCATGTTGATCATCACTAACCCTTGGATTAGGGAATTTATTAGCATAATGCCCCATTTCCATGCACTTGAAGAATTGAAGTGTTGGTGGTGCGTTCTCTGCAGTCTTTTCTTTATTCACATCAATAGAAACCCTTTTTCCATTACTTCGACACTCAACTGCTCGATGAACTTCTTTTCCACACATAAAACATTTTCTAGTCCCTTTAATACAATCTACACCATTCTTCTTTCCACACTTTGAGCATAAGGAAACTTTCATATTCTTTTCACCATTATTCTAAGATTTCTCCTTGAACTCCATCTTTCGTTTCTTGTCAAAACTATTAGATGGATAAGTAACACCAACTTCCATTTCTACCTTGATAGCACAACGCACAATTTCTTCAGAGCGACTGAAGTCTCTTATAGCTAATGCCCTTCTAAGACTTGGTTTTAAGCCACTGAAGAATCGATCAACTTTAGTTTCAGGTTGGATGATAAAGCCAGATGCATACCTTGAAAGCCTTGTAAATTCGCTTCGTATATACCAATAGATTCATCATCCTATGGCATTAGTTCAAGAAACTCTTTCTCCATCTATGTTCGAAGAATATAAGGGAAGTACTTATTGAAAAATAAGTTCTTGAACTCGTCCCATTCCATGGACTCAATTTCATCTCTTGGCCTCGTATTCTTGATAAGATTCCACCATTGATCAGCATCACCTTCCAAACGATATACAGCTAAGATGAATTTATGATGTTCAGAACATTGAAGAACTGAAAATATCTTTTCAGTGGTAATGATCCTTTGTTCAGCAACAAGTGGATCAGAAGACCCACAGAAAGAAGTTGGACGTTGCCTCATGAAGGACTCAAAAGAATATTGTTCCCTTCACTGCTCATTTGGATGTCCAGAATGATTCATTCCTTGTGTAAGTATAGAAATAAGATTTCACACTCCATCTACCATAACATTTGTTTGTTCAGGAGGACAATCATTGCATTGTCCATTACATTGATCAACACGGTTCCTTCGGGTTCCAACCATCGTCTAAAACCCAAAAAGAATAGTGTGAGAGGCCAAAATCACGCTAGTGAAAACAACATAATAAAGGGGGAGTGCCTTCAATATCTAAAATCTTAGGTTACTGTAATTCTAGCACTATAACCTATACTTATACATAACCTTAGGGACATCCCTATACATACCTTAGAAATATCTATAGGGATATCACTAAAGTTCTTGCATCCTAGTTTCCAAAGGTAGACTAAACATTTCCTCTGATACCAACTGTAGAGACCCAAAGCTTGACGTACATGGAAATTACATTACTTTTGCGGAATACTTAATACATAAGAAAAACATACACACAAGGACCATAATAGTTTAGTGTCTTTGGAAACTCGGAATAAAATATTCTAATCGTGGTGAACGATCTTCAACATCTCCCAATAAAGATCCTCCCTTTTTTTTCTTACCTAAAACCTTTATTAATATTATGGGGAAAAGAAAACATCAAAGGGGTGATCTCAAATTCCCAGTAAGGGTAAAAATAGAGAACATAAAACAATCCATAAACATTTGAAGGCAAAAGCTTGAACATAAAATCAAAACATCAAAATCTTGAGCAAAGACATGAATCTTGGAAGTACGTAAGGCATATATCATAAGGGAACATCAATCATGACAAAATAGCATGGGAATAAAACATATAATTGTGGAATCCATTAAGCTCATGTAATGATTTCCATAGTATCCAAGGAATTGCTGCCAAGACCATCTTAGTGGACAAAGTCCCATTCTGAATCGAGTTCACTCCTCGTTTCAGTCCTATATTACTGAACCGGTTTAACCTTCCGTTCTAGCCATGTCTATCTCATGAAATATAAATCTTTACCCAATGCATTAGAGGGAGATATAGGTCCCACCCATCTCTTAATGAAATCATTCTTACTTGTGCCACAACATAAACATAAATCATTCATCATAAACCAAAGAATAAAATGGGTTTTATAAACATCATCCCATCATCACATGATCCATATAAAAGAAATGGATATCATTTCATAATAAGAAAAGTGAAACCATTTAAATCATAGAGACATGATACTTGAAACATACACATTTGAAATAATGTCATCTTAGATGCAAAATGGTTTTGATAAAACACTTGAAATGAATTCTTGAGTAAAATATCCTTTCTTCTTCAAAATCATTTTCTTTTCACAAAATGTCATGCAATTTTAAAAGAAACAGATTTTGTTGAAAATACTCTTGAAATATTTTGGAGGAAGCTTCATGAAAATTAGGCTTTATAAAACAGTAAAACTCTATTCGTGCCGTATAAGTTAAAAAAACATTCTTTTCATACTTTTGTTGGAAAAGTTAAAAACTACCTTATAACGTAAATAAAAGAAAGATTCCTTACATACCATGAAGTAAAAGTGTAACATCCCAGGTAATTAAAAAATAAAGAATTTTCATATTTATTAATATTTACAAATTAAATATTAATTTTAATTAAAAGGGGTTTCTACGTTCGATAGCGTACTCGATACGCAACGATGAGTTTCTTTGAAAACCTACGTTGCACACAAGTAATAAAATAATATTATTTTAAATGTTAGTTAACAAGTAGCCGTTGTACTGGCGGGAATGGATAGAAATAACTAAAATATGATTATATATGTTTTTAAATGTTTTTACATTTACCCAATAAAAGATAAAGGCTTAAAATATGGAAAGAGTTCAATTTTAGGCATTTATACCCTAATTTTTACTAAGGGTTCACTTATCAACTTTTGACGGCAAACCATCATTAAATATTGTTTTGATCAATCTTATAAATTCTATTGGACCAAAAATAAATCTTTTTCAGAATCGGGACATCAAAATTTACCTTGTGTAAATTTTTTGTACCTTTCTGATAAAGTTCATTTTTTATTGAATAGTGTAAAATGTTGTATTTTAATTCAAAACCTCTTTTTAATCTAATTTATTTATATGATTAGATTATCTTTTGATTTGGTTTTAAATTGAAATTAGAAAATATTTTTACCAATAAATTCAATAGTGGTCGTTGGAATTAATTTCACTTTGAAATCGGACTTAAACTAGTGTCAATCTTTTGATACTTATTGTTTCATAAAAACACGCTATTTGCTCTAACAGTGGGAATTAATTATTAAATTAATTAATGTGACTTATATATTTTGAATTTTGTAAAATAGACTTCATTTTTGAATTTGTAATATCAAATATAGCTTATGGTTAATTTTTGGTAATTTTCTGAAAAACTTCAATTTTTGAAGAATAGTGAAATCACTAAGTGGTACTTATAAAAACTGATTTTTCCGTTTAAATGAAATTTTGCCATCATTGTGTTTTGATTTTCAAAAATCCTACATACATGGCTGTCATTATGAAGTAAAATGTGGTTCAATGAGATTAAAATAATTTTTTGGTGAATAGTAACTTATTAAGTTTTTAATCACGATTAGTGGTAATTTGTGTAGTTTAAGGTAAAAATAATATTTTAATAATATGAGATGACCTAGACACATGTCCTAACCTCATTGGATGTGTCATGGCCGACCAAGACAAGCCATGGGTCAACTTGGGGACCTCATGTAGCCACTTTGGTTGGAACATGACATAAATACCTTTTATTTAATGTTAATGTAAAAAATGGCACAAACATGATATGTTTTACTAAAACAATTTTTAAATGGGGTTATACAAGTCAGATTTTTTATTATAAATAGTAATTGGAAATATAAAAATCTTTCCTACATCATAGTATTTTTTTATAATTTTTAGACATTAAATAAATTAAATTATTTATGACATAATAATGATGCAGTGATGACATCATTATTTGACGATTTAAATAAAACGGAAAGATAATGTAAAATCTATGAACTACACATGTCCAAAACATATAGGATGGATGGCTTTCGAACCCTTATCACCTTATCCACGAATTATATCAATGTGGGACCTTTTAAAACCGAAAATGTTTTTCAAATAAAGTAATATTTCTTTACTTTCCAAAAGTGCCCCTCCTCTCCTCTTATAAAAGGCCCCCACCTCAACCACCTTACACACACTCCTCAAGCCTTTGGCTCGGCCAACCCCTGCCCATTTACTCTCTCCACATCCCTCTCCTAATCCTAGAGGATTCCCTTTGGGAAAAATCCTTTCAAAGGAAGCCTTTAGGCTCAAATCAAAATGAGTTACACTTTTAAAGGTAATTCGTTCTCTCTTATTCATTTGTTTTATTTTGCTTCTCCAACCCCCTAAACTATTTTTATTTACTTCTTTTGTAACAACACCAGTATCTTAAATATACTAGGATGTTGTTATAAGATTTATTCGAGCTACACTCTCACACAACTACATCAAATGGTTAAAGAACATACGGTTTCCGTGGATGGCGAAATTCTACCTCCCGAAACGATGATTGTTCAATACTCATTTAACACCTTCAAAGGTGGTCATTATGATGTCACTATTTTTATATATGATATATAATATGTTTAGTATTTCCTTAAGCTTCTGAATTTTTCATTTATGGCATACCATTATTGTTTCCATTATGGGTAAACACGATATCTTCATTTTATGAAGTGCGGACAACCGCCACCTAAAAGTGATTTGATTCGTTAATACCATATGTGGGATGTTTAAAGGATAAAGTTAATGATATTATATATGTTATTATACTGGAATTATAATATACTATTATATCATTATGATTCCATTCTATAAAATATGAAATAGAAATGAAAGTAGCGTTCATGCGTACGTATGGCTTACCGTCTCCATGAACAGTGCATTTCATTTCTTACCTATAAATGATTATGTAATATTATAAATACATGTATATGCTGGATATATATGATATATATGATATCAAAATCAGGAATTTCATTCTGGATATAAAGAACCATTGACCACATGAACAACATGTAATTGTAAGAAGTCCACTTTCGACTTAAGAACCAAATATTGACAAAACAAACATTATTAACTTAAATGGTTACATAATTTTTATAACATGGAAATAAGTGATATAAATGGAATAATTAACTTTAAAAAGGTTCTTAATCAAGTATAAATTAACTAAAGTTTATTATTCAGGACGTTAAAGAACAATCGAGTCAAATCGGACCCGAGGTAAGGGACTTCGTCTCAATCTCCTTTCATTGAGGCATATTTCGTTTTATACACAACTTTCTTTTATACGGTGTATAAACCCCTTTGACTTTTACTTTTATACAAAAGGAATCTTTTTCTACGAATCATTTTACTAAACGACAAAAAGGAATGTTTTTTTAACGTACGCGATGACAACGAAATTTTCCGCCACCGCGAGTATTTTTTGGTCTTTGGCTTCCTCAACTAGCCGTTATGTTTTTTGAAATGAAATAAATACCATATACTCATTTATGTATTTTTTTATTGAAAATGGTTTTGATAAAGGATTCTATTATGATATATTGTGATTGAAATGTGTAAATGTTATCATTCCTTTATATTGGTTTTATGTTTTATGATTTTATATTGGTACATGGACATTTGACAGGTGGTTACGTGATAAACCATATGACGAGTGGTGCCGTGAATACCAGGATGGGTGGTTACGTTATAACCTCCAATGCATTGGGTATGGAAGTAGGCCGTATGGCTATTCCATTAAGTATGTATGGAAATTGGCCGTATGGCTATTCCATTTAAGTGATATGTGTGGAAGTCGACCGTTTGGTTATTCCACTTAAGTATGTTTATGTCCCAAGTTACCTTTATATATTTTATGTGTTCTTTATAAGGGTTTTATGGTAATCCTTTGGTTACAAATAGGTAATTAATGATACTTTATTCAGTGAAGATTTTTTACTACTTCATGAAGGTGAAGGAATTACTTTGATAGAGTATACATGGTTTACTTGATGTTTGAAAAACTAGCAGTTTTCATTCTTTGTGTATCCCTTACTGAGATTTTTATGCTCACCCCAATTTTTTTTGAAATGTTTTTCACAGTACTTAATGTGGAATAAGGTCAAGGATGGGATTAAGGGAATGTAATGCTATATAAAACATGGAACAAGACATGTTTTTTTTAAGAGTTTTTTTATTGAAACATAGTAGAAGTGACTACTTTGTAATCTTTTGAGATGTAATAGTTATGTTCTAATTCTCTAAAACTCTAAACCTGAAAAGATATTCAATGTGAATTATTCATTTAATTCAATATTAAGTAAGGTTTAAGGCCGGGGCCTTATAGTTGGTATCAAAGGTCGGTTTAGACAACTTTAGGAGTTAGAAAAGTGTTAAATTATAATATGATTGAAATGATATAGCATTTACGGATTACCATGTTGCTTCGCCTAAGATATTTTTGTGCTCAGAATGGTTTTCTGCAGAGGAAACAAAGAAAATATGTTGGGACGACATCAGGAGGAAGACAACTTTCCATATCAGCAACTTGAGATGGTCGGAATCGGAACTGAACAGTTTGTTGCAGTGATGGAACAGTTGACTCAAGCTATAAATGGTGGTGGTATCCATGCACGAGATCAGCCAGATCAACCGTAGAGGAACATGTCAGTGGTGGAACATTTCATGAGGAAACATCCCCCATCATTCAGAGGATCATCTGACATTGTGCAAGCTGAAGGGTGGATTAATGCACTGGAGAAGATTTTTTATGTCATGGGGTGTTTAGAACATCAAAAGGTTAGTCTTTCTGTTTACCGTTTTGAAGGTGAAGCTGATCAGTGGTGGTCGATGGTGAAAAATATCAGGGATAGTGAAGAGATTGAGGATCTTCATTGGGAAGAATTAAAAGGTATGTTTCTTGAGAAATATTTTCCTAAGGTGGTTCGTCTTAGGATGGAATAACAGTTCCTAGAATTGAGGCAGGAGGATGATTCAGTGGCTGCTTATGAAGAAAAATTCACTCGATTGGCAAGGTATGCTCCAAACTTCATACGAGATCTTGATATTAAAATAAACCATTTTTACTCAGGTTTAAAGCCAAAGTATCGAAGGTCTTTAGCTTCTCGTGAGTTCAAAAGTAATGAAAAACTTGTTCGATGTGCGGAGAAGGTGGAAATGGAGTTTGCCGATGATCAAGTGTTCTATGAAAAACAACAGAATAAGAGGTCTAGTTGGCAGGAAAAGGGGAAGAATTCATCAAATAAACAAGGAGGTAAGAAAACCAAATATCCATCCTGTGAGAAGTGTGGTAAAATGCATTTTGGATAATGTTTATCCAAGTCTGGTAAGTGCTTTCGGTGTGGTAATTCAGGTCATATTGCTCGTAACTGTAAGGAAGATGATCAAGCTGGCAATGAAAAGCCAACGGTAAGATGTTTTAAGTGTAATGAAATGGGTCATTATGCAAACGAGTGTCCAACGAAGAACTCAACTAGGGGAATGCAGCCAGACTACAAGCAGAAAGAGGTGGTGAAATCCTTTGCAACAACTTCAACAGATGTTGGGCCATCGAATGAAGTCGTATCAGGTACACTGTTTGTTTATTCAGATTATACCAATGTGTTTTTTGATTCAGGGTCTACACACTCTTTCATTTCTGAGAATTTTTCTAGTAAATTGGAAATTCCATATCAAGATATGAATCCTGAACTTATGGTAAAAACACCCGGAGGGAACATTGAGACAAAAAGGAATTATACGAACCTCCCTATCCTTATATGTGGAATGAATCTACCAGCAAACCTTATTGTTTTTCCTCTAGTAGAGTTCGATGTTATTTTGGGCATGGATTGGCTTTCTGTTTATCATGCTAAGATTGACTACAGAGCTAAAATGGTTTCATTTCAGAAAGATTTTCAGTTTGTGTACAAGAATGAACCCTTGATTTTGATAACATATCAGGAAGTTGAGAAACTAGTAAAAGATGGAAATGAATGTTACCTTGCACATATTGCTGAAAATAAAGGAACTGTTTAGATTAATGATGTGCTATGGGTAAATGAGTATCTTGATGTTTTTCCTGATGAGTTGCCTGGTATTATTCATGATCGGGAAGTTGAATTTACTATTGAATTAGTTCCTGATTCTAAGCTAATTTCAAAACCCCCTTATCGAATGGCTCAAGTTGAACTTTTAGAGTTAAAGAAACAATTACAGGAGTTTTTAGATAAAGGTTTCATTCGACCTAGCACATCACCATGGGGTTCTCCTGTCTTGTTTGTTAAAAAGAAAGATGGACCAATGAGACTTTTCATTTATTATAGAGCCTTGAATAATATTACTGTTAAGAACAAGTATCCTTTGCCTCATATCGATGATTTGTTTGATCAGCTCCAGGGAGCTCAGTTTTTTTCGAATATTGACTTGAGGTCGGGGTACCATCAGTTGAAAGTAAAAGAAGAAGACGTTCTGAAGACTACGTTCCGTACTAGATATGGCCATTATGAATTTTTAGTTATGCCTTTTGGGTTAACCAATGCACCTGCTGTATTCATGGACCTTATGAATAGAATTTTTTCATGAGTTCTTGGATAATTTTGTGGTTGCTTTCATCGATGATATTTTGGTGTTTTCTAAAAGTAAAGAGGAGCATGAAAGTCATTTAAGGGTTATCTTGCAAACCTTAAAAGAAAAGAAACTATATGGAATATTCAGCAAGTGTGAGTTTTGGTTACAACAAATTTCTTTCCTAGGTCACATTATTTCAAAAGATGGCATAACTATTGATCCTACTAAAACAAAAGTTGTTGAAGAATGGCCAAGACCCACAAATGTAACCGAGATCCGTAGTTTTCTTGGTTTGGAAGGTTACTACCGAAGGTTTGTTGAAACTTTTTCACGGTTATCTAGTCCAATGACTAAGCTAACTCGTAAGGGTGTTAAGTTCATATGGACAAAAGAATGTGATGATTGTTTTCAGGAGTTGAAGAGAAGATTGGTGAATGCTCCAGTTTTGGTACTTCCTTCCAGGAATGGTGAGTTTGTTATATACAGTGATGCTTCGTTGAAGGGACTTGGTTGTGTCCTTATGCAGAATGATCAGGTAATTGCTTATGCTTCACGACAGTTGAAATCTAATGAGGTAAATTACCCTACACATGATTTGGAATTAGTTTCTGTTGTCTTTGCTTTAAAAATTTGGAGGCATCATTTGTATGGAGTAAAGTGTGAAATATATACTCATCACAAAAGTGTAAAGTATATATTCACTCAGAAAGAATTGAACATGAGACATAGGAGATGGCTGGAATTAATCAAGGATTATGATTGCACAATTCATTACCATCCGGGAAAAGAAAATAAAGTGGCTGATGCTTTGAGTCGAAAAAGTAATGCTTCATTAGAAATTTTGTGTTTGGAACGTGATCCTTTGGTTAACGATTTGATGAAATTTGGCATAGAAGTTGTTGGTAGAGGATGTTCTTCTGTTTTGTTTTAGGTGTCAGTGAAATCTTCTCTATCAGACAGAATCAAGCAAGCACAGAAGCGAGATAGTGAGTTTAAGAAAAAGGTAGAGCTGGTTCAGAAAGGTAAGTTGCCTGAATTCAACATTGATAATGATTGTGTTTTGAGGTTTGGGAAGAGGTTATGTGTGCCTTGTGATTCATAGTTTAAGAATGAGTTGTTATTTGAGGCTCAAAGTTCCCTGTTTTTAGTTCATCCTGGCAGTACTAAGATGTACAGAGATCTGCGGGAGTATTACTGGTGGGATGGAATGAAAAGAGATATTGCTGATTTTACTGTGAAGTGTCTGACTTGTCAGCAGGTTAAAGTAGAGCGGCAGTTACCGAAAGGGATGCTTCAGCCTTTACCAGTTCCAGAGTGGAAATGGGAAAACATATCCATGGACTTTGTTGTGGGATTACCGAGGACATCTCGAGGTAATAATGCAATCTTGGTTATTGTTGATCGCTTGACAAATTCTGCTCATTTCCTTTCTATACGAGATACTTTTTCCCTAGATCAACTTTCCCATTTGTATCTTAAAGATATAGTCAGGTTACATGGAGTTCCCCTCTCCATTGTATCTGATCGTGATCCCAGGTTCACATCTAACTTTTGGAAAGGCCTTCAGAAGTCATTGTGTACTGAATTAAATTTTAGTACAGCTTTTCATCCTCAATCAGATGGGCAGTCAGAACGAACAATTAAGACCTTAGAGGATATGTTACGAGCTTGTTCGATGGATTATCAGGGATGTTGGGACCAACATCATTCTTTGGTTGAGTTTTCTTATAATAACAGCATTCATTCCAGTATACAGATGGCACCATTTGAGGCATTATATGGGAAGCGGTGTCGAACTCCAGCATTTTGGGATGAAGTGGGTGAAAGGAAGCTGATGGGACCAGAATTGGTAGAAGAGATGGAAGTAAAAGTTCAGTTGATTCAGAAGCACATGAGAACAGATCAGAGCAAGCAGAAGAGTTATGCGGATAACCGGAGGAAGGATCTATCTTTCAAGGTAGGTGATCTTGTTTTTCTCAAGGTTTCTCCTTGGAAAAGTGTGATGAGATTTGGTAAGAAAGGAAATATGAGTCCAAGGTTTATTGGACCATATGAAATTCTATTGAAAGTTGGATCAGTTGCTTACCGAGTGGCTTTACCTCCAAGTTTATCTCAGGTACACAATGTTTCTCATGTTTCAATGTTGATGAAGTATATGCCAGATCCATCTAATGTTTTGATTCCAGAGGTAGTTCAGCTGGAGGAGAACCTATCTTATGAAGAACAACCAGTCCAGATTCTTGACCAAAGGAAGCAGGTGTTACGGAATAAGGTGATTCATCAGGTAAAGGTTTTGTGGAAAAACCATGTGATTGAAGAGGCAACATGGGAATCTGAAAATGCTATGAGTGATAAATACCCCCACTTATTTTGATAAGTGAATAAAATTGCGAGGACGCAATTCCCAAAAGGGGGGAAGGATGTAACATCCCAAGTAATTAAAGAATAAAGAATTTTCATATTTATTAATATTTACGAATTAAATATTAATTTTAATTAAAAGGGGTTTCTACATTCGATAGCGTACTCGATACGCAATGATGAGTTTCTTTGAAAACTTACATTACACACAAGTAATAAAATAATATTATTTTAAATGTTAGTTAACAAGTAGCCGTTATACAGGTGGGAATGGATAAAAATAACTAAAATATGATTATATATGTTTTTAAATGTTTTTACATTTACCCGATAAAAGATAAAGGCTTAAAATACGGAAAGAGTTCAATTTTAGGCATTTATACCCTAATTTTCACTAAGGGTTCACTTATCACCTTTTGACGGAAAACCATCATTAAATATAGTTTTGATCAATCTTATAAATTCTATTGGACCAAAAATAACTCTTCTTTAGAATCGGGACATCAAAATTTACCTTGTGTAAATTTTTGGTACCTTTCCGATAAAGTTCAATTTTTTTAATGAATAGTGTAAAATGTTGTATTTTAATTCAAAACCTCTTTTTAATCTAATTTATTTATATGATTAGATTATCTTTTTAATTGGTTTTAAAGTGAAATTAGAAAATATTTTTACCATTAAATCCAATAGTGGTCGTTGGAATTAATTTCACATTGAAATCAGACTTAAACTAGTGTCAATCTTTTGATACTTATTGTTTCATAAAAACATGCTATTTCCTCTGACAGCGGGAATTAATTATTAAATTAATTAATGTGACTTATATATTTTTAATTTTGTAAAATAGACTTCATTTTTGAATTCGTAATATCAAATATAGCTTAGGGTGAATTTTTGATAATTTTCTGAAAAACTTCAATTTTTGATGAATAGTGAAATCACTAAGTGGTACTTATAAAAACTGATTATTCCGTTTAAATGAAATTTTGCCATAATTGTGTTTTTATTTTCAAAAATCCGACATACATGGTTGTCATTAAGAAGTAAAATGTGGTTCAATGAGATTAAAATAATTTTTTGGTGAATAGTAACTTATTAAGTTTTTAATCGCGATTAGTGGTAATTAGTGTAGTTTAAGATAAAAATAATATTTTAGTAATATGAGATGACCTAGAAACATGTCCTACCCTTATTGGATGTGTCATGGCCGACCAAGACAAGCAATGGGTCAACTTGGGGACCCCATGGAGCCACTTTGGTTGGAAAATGACATAAATACCTTTTATTGAATGTTAATGTAAAAAATGGCACAAACATGATATGTTTTACTAAAACAATTTTAAATTGGGGTTATACAAGTCAGATTTTTGATTATAAATATTCATTGGAAAGATAAAACGATTTCCTACATCATAGTATTTTTTTTATAATTTTTAGACATTAAATAAATTAATTTATTTATGACATAATAATGATGCAGTGATGACATCATTATTTGACGATTTAAATAAAATGGAAAGATAATGTATCATCTATGAACTAAACATGTCAAAAACTTATTGGATGGGTGTATTTAGAACCCTTATCACATTATAAACGAAGTATATCAATGTGGGACCTTTTAAAACCGAAACACATTTTCAAATAAAGTAATATTTCTTTACTTTCCAAAAGTGCCCCTCCTCTCCTCTTATAAAAGGCCCCCACCTCTACCACCTTACACACACTCCTCATGCCTTTTCCTCGGACAAACCCGGCCCATTTACTCTCTCCACATCCCTCTACTCATCCTAGAGGATTCCCTTTGGGCAGAATCCTTTCAAAGGAAGCCTTTAGGCTCAAATCAAAAGGAGTTACACTTTTAAAGGTAATTCATTCTCTCTTGTTCAGTTGTTTTATTTTGCTTCTCCAACCCCCTAAACTATTTTTATTTACTTCTTTTGTAACAAAACCAGTATCTTCAATATACTAGGATGTTTTTATAAGATTTATTCGAGCTACACTCTCACACAACTACATCAAATGGTTAAAGAACATACGGTTTCCGTTGATGGTGAAATTCTGCCTCCCGAAACCAAGATTGTTCAATACTCATTTAACACCTTAAAAGGTGGCCATTATGATGTAACTATTTTTATATATGATATATAATATGTTTATTATTTCTTTAAGCTTCTGTATTTTCTATTTATGGCATACCATTATTGTTTCCATTATGGGTAAACACGATATCTTCATTTTAGGAAGTGCGGACTACCGCCCCCTGAAAGTGATTTGATTCGTTAATACCATATGTGGGATGTGTAAAGGATAAAGTTAATGATATTTTATATGTTATTATACTGGAATTATAATATAATATTATATCATTATTATTCCATTATATAAAATACGAAATATAAATGAATGTAGCGTTCATGCGTACGTACGACTTACCGTCTCCATGAACGGTGCATTTCATTTCTTACCTCTAATTGATTATGTAATATTATAAATACATGTATATGCTGGATATATATGATATATATGATATCCAAATCAGTAATGTCATTCTGGATATAAAGAACCTTTGACCACACAGACAACATGTAATTGTAAGAAGTCCACTTTCGACTTAAGAACCAAATATTGACAAAA
Organism: Viscum album; assembly: GCA_963277665.1. Lineage (NCBI taxonomy): Eukaryota > Viridiplantae > Streptophyta > Magnoliopsida > Santalales > Viscaceae > Viscum > Viscum album. Next base: position 1,926,111,982 of record OY728159.1, read on the forward strand.
CAAACATTATTAACTTAAATGGTTACATAATGTTTATAACATGGAAATAAGTGATATAAAAGGAATAATGAACTTTAAAAAGGTTCTTAATCAAGTATAAATTAACTCAAGTTTATTATTCAGGACGTTAAAGAACGATCGAGTCAAGTCAGACCCGAGGTAAGGGACTTCGTCTCAATCTCCTTTCATTGAAGCATATTTCGTTTTATACACAACTTTCTTTTATACGGTGTATAAACCCCTTTGACTTTTACTTTATACAAAAAGAATATTTTTCTATGAATCGTGTTACTAAACGACAAAAAGGAATGTTTTTTTAACGTACGTGGTGACAACGACCTTTTCCGCCGCCGCGAGTATTTTTTGGTCTTTGGCTTCCTCAACAAGCCATTATGTTTTTTGAAATGAAATAAATACCATATACTTTTTTATGTATTTTGGTATTGAAAATGGTTTTGATAAAGGATTCTATTATGATATATTGTGATAGAAATGTGGAAATGTTATCATTCCTTTGTATTGGTTTTATGTTTTATGATTTTATATTGGTACTTGGACATTTGATGGGTGGTTACGTGATAAACCATATGACGGGTGGTGCAGTGAATACCAGGAAGGGTGGTTATGTTATAACTTCCAATGAATTGGGTATGGAAGTCGGTCGTATGGCTATTCCATTAAGTATGTATGGAAATTGTTCATATGGCTATTCCATTTAAGTGATATGTGTGGAAGTCGACCGTATGGTTATTCCACTTAAGTATGTTTATGTCCCAAGTTACCTTTATATATGTTATGTGTTCTTTATATGGGTTTTATGGTAATCCTTTGGTTACAAAACGGTAAGTAATGATACTTTATTCAGTGAAGAGTTTTTACTACTTCATGAAGGTGAAGGCTTTACTTTGATAGAGTATACATGGTTTACTTGATGTTTGAAAAACTAACAGTTTTCATTCTTTGTGTATCCCTTACTGAGATTTTTATGCTCACCCCAAGTTTTTTTGAAATGTTTTTCACAGGACTTAATGGGGAATAAGGTCAAGGATGGGATCAAGGGAATGTCATGCTATATAAAACATGGAACTAGACATGTTTCTTTTAAGAGTTTTTTTATGGAAACTTAGTAGAAGTGACTACTTTGTAATCTTTTGAGATGTAATAGTTATGTTCTAATTCTCTAAAACTCTAAACCTGAAAAGATCCTCAACGTGAATTATTCATTTAATTTAATATTAATTAAGGTTTATGGTCGGGACCTTATAAAAAGTAAAAAATGGGTAAAAAGGAATTTAAACATACATGAAAACACTTTTATAAAACATGGACATGGATGATTGAAATAACCCCAGTAAATACTTACGAATAAGCAATGTCGGATAAAAATGAGATTTGAAAAATTTATCCCTTACCTTAGGTCTGATTTGCTTCGTAAGTGTCTTAACCTTCTGTATAATGATTTAAATAATGTCATTTACTTATTCCAGAATCATACTCATTGTTATGATATCATATATGGTTCACTTATGACTTTATTTTACCTGTTCTTTTGTAAATTCCATGTTAAATAGCATTTTGGGTAAAATCATTTTATTTTTCGTTCGTATTTTGACATGTAATTATTCATATGATTAATTAGATCATGATTAATTAATTAAAGAATATAAAACATGATTTATATATAATATATATTCATATATATAATAGATCAGTAAATGGAAAGAAATACACCGTTCATGGAGACGGTAGGTCGTACGTACGCATGAACGTTGTTTTCATTTACTTATTTAGTTGAATGGAATTAAGTAGATGAAATAATTATATATAAGCATAAATAAAGTATCATTATTATGTCATATATTTCATGATTACTTATTATATATACTTTATAATCATTCATGAATGGTTAACGTGGAGAATGAATCTCATCACGTCGTGGAGACGGTAGTCCGTACGTACGCACGAGCGATGATATCATTCTCATGATTGTGGAATTGTATTGGAGTGTATGTATACTATTTAAGAATCAATATCACTTTACAATAATCATATATAGTTATTATGTACACCATTATACCCATCCAAGTAAAGGGGTGGTGGAAAATAGATTACACCACCGCGTGAAGATGGTATTCCGTACGTACGCATGCGCGGTGATTTCGTTTTCCGTAGGATGGATAGATGGTTAAATAGGGTTGTTTCATACTTATAATAACATATCAGTATATTATTGATACTTATATTATTACTTAATAATGAAATAACCTAAGAAGAAGAAGTGGAAGAACAACTAAACTTGAAAGAATCGGTAACAGACATTACCTCTTCTTTGAAGCGCCTCTTTGAGATCTCCTTTTAGGGCACTAAAATTGGTCTTTGAGAAAGACCATAACCTCTAGGATGTTTCTAGGGAATTTTAGAAGAGAATTTGGCAGGGGTTCGCCGAACTTGAAGGCTCAAAGTGGTGTGAGAAAGAGAGGGAGGAGATTCCCTTTTATAAGGGAGGAGAGGGGCACCTTTGGAATAACAAAAACAATTATTTTATTATAAAGCCAAATTCGGTTTTAAATAGATCAAAATTTATATATTTCGAAGATAAGGTAGGGATGGGTCTAAATCCTCTCATATAATAGAATTTAGACAAGTTTAGGTTCCTATTTTAACCTTACCATTTAGATTTAACATTAAGTTAGATAATTTGACTTTTACCGTATCTTTTTGTGTTCTTACACTATAAGGTAATAAACATTATATAACATGCCAAACGAACCCCAAGTTGTTTATTATTAATATATATATCTGTATCTAAGTCATTTGGCCAAAGCTTGGATTTTTAGGAATAAATAACAATTAATAATATAATATTTGTTTTAAAAAATAATTTATGTCAATTTGGACACTATTTAGCAATTGATTTTCGTGAAAATCATAACAGAATGATTAGTTAGAAAAAAGTTACTTAAATCAATAATGACATGTCATATTAACCTATTAAATTAGTGTAATTCATAAAAATTCTCATATTATATTTATTTGGGTATTTATAACATCAATTATGTCAATATTTCATTAATAAGATAATTACTGCCTCATATTTGTGTCATAAATAAATTAAATTATATAACGTCTAAAAATTACAAATAAAATATAATTACGTAGGAAATCTTTTTAGATTTCTAATTAATATTTATAGTCAAATTTATCTTATGTATAACCCTATATTAAAAATGATATACTTATGAAACTTTGATTTTAACTATTTTAACCCTTCTTTAAATAAATTAATTATAAATGTCCTAATCTAATCCAAGTGGGCCTACATGGTCATATTTTATTTCTAAGGTTGTTTTTGGTCGAATCACACTTATCCAATAGAATTAGGAAATGTTTTAGGGTAATAATAATAACACTTTTACACTTAATTACCCTATTTACTTTTAACCGTGGTAAAAAGGTAAAAAGTTACTATTCACCAAAAATTATTTTCATATAATTGAACCACATTTTACTTACTGACATCAACCGTGTCTCTCAAGTTTTTTAAATTCCACTCTCAGAAGCGGTAAAATTAAGTTTTATGAAAAATTCATTTTTTTACTACCACTTTGTGGTTTCACTATTCATCAAAAAAATGAAAGTTTCCAGAAAAATACCAAAAATTAGGCCTAAGCTATATTTGATATTATGAACACAAAAATTATGTCTATTTTACTAAATTAAAAACATATCAGTTGCATTAATTAATTTAAAAATTAATTCCCGTCATCAAAACAAATAGCGTGTTCTTAAGAGATAATAAATATAAAAAGATTGACACTTGTTTATGTCTGGTTTAATTGTGAAATTACATACAATGACCAAAATTGTATTAAATTGTAAAAATATATTCTAAATATACTTTAAAACCACTCAAATATATAATTTATCACTATTAATTATTTCGAGTAAAAAGGTTTTTTTTAATTAAAAATTAGTAATTTTCACTATTCATCAGAAAATGAAAGTTAGCTGAAAAGTACCATAATTTCACCATAATTTAATTTTGATATTCTGAATCCAAAAATGAAGTCCATTTTGAAAACTAAAATTTAAAAAAATTCAAAAAGTGATTATTACTATTCACAACAGCTAGTTTTAATAATATATCATTGTTTAGTGAAACTCGATATTGCGTACTACACATGCTATCAAGGAAAGTCGTGATTGCGTCTAATACAAGTCAAGTCAAGGATGCGTATTGTGCAAGCTCCTTTTGTTGTAGCGTACAACACAATACATTAATGAAATTAAAAATAATACTTTTCATTAAATCTAGGGGTGTTACAATAACCATCTAAAAATTAAATAATTTGGTCATATCCATTTTTATTTTGTAATTCCTATTTCATTAGTCCATATACCCTGTGAATCGATTTTCCATTATGTATTCTTAATATTCCATGTCACAAATTCTTTATTTGTTCTTATTCCTTTTGATATCACTGACTTACTTATCTATGGTGGCATATTCAATTTTTTTAATTTTCTCATTCATTATTATGAAATATTACCATTTTGCATAACCAAGGGGGTTCTCGATGGAATTATCCTCCAAAAAAACATTTTTAGTCATATTTGATGTTGTGATCAACTATTATCGACAATAGAATACTCCATTATTATTTTGTATACATGATAATAAATTGGAAAAAAAATTCACATCAAATATCTCAAAAAGTTATGATGTGACCCATTATATGGAACTGAAATACACAAGATCTAATTATCCCAATCAGGATATATATAAATCCCTTTTATATACATGATCACAAAATTTAAGAACATGCCTTATTTCTTATTATTGATAACTTCTAATGTTAAATGTTCTATTTTATTAATTTAATAGATCAATAATTTCAAATGATAAATATTGATAACCACATATGCATAGATATTTTCACAAAAATTCCTAATTACAATTGAATTTATAATATTTGGATAATAATTCTCACCCATGTATTTGGGAAGAAACGATGAATTGGTAATAAATCTATAATGGAATCCCGTATTATGAAATAATACTCTAAGATATATTTGTGATACCATAAGACTCGCATCCTCTAAACTAATGTGTATTCCAAATGATCACTCAATAAATGATAAAATAAATAGTTTCATTTGGATTATAGGATATTAATTATAACCACAACAAGATATCGAAAATGAGTTAGTTTTTAGGGTTTTTTCCAGAAATAAAAATGATCAACATGATGTGAATTTTTCATCCTTGAAATTGATTGATTTGAAAATTTATTCTTATTTAGGGGGAACCAAATAGTTTTTAATAACCTTCCATGACTCTCAACCCATTTCTAAGACTCCATTTAAAATAATAATTTTTACCCATTTGGTACATGATCTTTGGATTTTATGTCTTCAGGGCATGTTGGCGACTTCCATAATGCATGCTAGGTTACTTTTCATTATATGACTTTCCTAATTAATGCAATAGCCACTAAAAAGTCTCCAACATCAATAAATAAGAGGAATAAGTGACTATCTAAAGGCATTAGTAATAATTACTCAATTTTTTATAATAAATAACCATATCATTTTTTATATTCTTATATTTGTGTACGTTCATTAAAGTATCTTGCTTAAAAAATTCACACATTCTTCTATGTTAAAAACTGACCACACATGAATAAGTTGAACTCTTGAAAACCTACAACCATTTCAGTATCACATTTCTAAATCATGTTAATTCCATTATTCTCCACCGTATATAGTGGCATCGTGATGAAAAAATAACTCCCACTATTAATTATGGGTTTCCTAGAAATTATTAGATCATACTTTAACATTATCATTGTAGCATAGCTCCAACATCATAGGAACCTAATATGGAATCCACCAAAGAGATCTTGGCCCTGGTCATCCAGATCAAGGACCCCATGTGATATCACATTATGTGAAATAAATAATTAATGATGTCATCTATAAAAATATACTTGTTCCCCACATGAGATTCTATCATCACCTAGTGATATGAAATGATGTGCATGAATATATTCTAATTAAAAATAATGAAGGATTATAACCAAATATATCAGTGTATCTAGAAATATTTTAGAATTTTTCTATTGAATACAAAGTGATTTTTTAATTACATTCACCCAATGATTATTATTTGTTCCATATTATATGTGTATGTGAATTTTAGTAGTGGGGATATATACTAATTTCATTATATGAGGTTAAAAAGTAGATTCTACTAGTTATATTGGGGTAATAATATTTCCCAAAGAATGTTTTACATAGTTATTATCAATTCCTAGTGGTATAAGTAGGGGTTATGTTTTTTTATATCAATTTGGAAAACATAGGTTATGTCAATATTCCTACTCCCAAGATCCTAGAACCACTCCAATAATCTCTATTTAATAATTTAGAGGGGACTCATATTCTCACCCCCATTATAGATGATTATTATCAAATCCTATAATGAAATAATGAATGGAATTAGGGGTAAAGTTTCTAATTATATGTAGACTTAATTGACATCACATAATAGTTACTATCATGAAGGATCATTCCCCAACCAGTAATATAAAAACATACTTGGAAATTTCAAAAATATTAAATTAAAATAATTATATTCATACTCTTACTTGAGTTGGTCAGTGATATGTGATTTAAAAACACTATGTTGATCTCATATTAGAACCAGTGTGATGAAATTCCACCAAAATATTCATGTGGAACCTGTCGAAAAGTTTGGTATATTTTTATCCTCATATGAAATCATTTTACATATTTCAATTTATTGTAATGGTCAGTGATGATAACATATTATCTTGTCTACTCATACATAATGTTCATTATGATATATTATAGGTTTTTTAATGAATAATTATAGGCATATTTTTATGACATTGAAGTTCTTTTTCAAGAAGATCATGTGAAAGATGTTTATTGGTCCAAACATACGACTCTTAATAATGAGGAACCAACATTGGTGAAATGACAATAATGATCAATATATTATCATAACAGAAAAACAACAGGATATGTGTAATCTTATATTTCATTCCTAATCAACGCTAATATCCTTGAGGACCTATGATGCCTCTTTGTGGTGGCCCAAAAATCTTATGAATTCTAGAAGAACGAAGATATCATCCTTGTATGTAGTTTTCCTCATAATAGATTATATCTATAAAACACTATTGTACCTCCAAATTAACATAAAAATGAAGCCCATACTCATGGGAATATATCATTAAACCAATAAGTCCCATGTATGAGATATATATATTGAGAACTCCCTATAGAAAAAATCATGAAATGATAGTAGTGCGCCACATAATGGTGGAAGTAAAGATATAAATGGAAATCCTTCAAATGGTGTTTTGTTCTATGATCCTTCCTATATTTTAACCCCACATAAACAAGAAGGCTCTCCAATTTTCATATTAAATTTATGAATTCTCCCAAATTGGGAAGAATTCAAATAGTGGAGATCAATAATCCCAAAAACATTTTCTAATAAAATTAATGTTGCATGTATTTTGATGTTTTTGTTGGAATTAGATGATTTTAATACATTATTAATCCATTAATAATTTTATTAATGAAATGAAATTATATATGACCCAGTTATCCCTGAGAGGGAAGCATAAAAAAAACCTTTATGGTTATATCATCATGAGGAATATCTTCACGAAGAAAATTTCATTTCATGATTTTAAATGTCATTTTTTCTAAAGGAATTATAATTTTTGTATATTAACCCATATCTACATTATATTATATACCAAATATATATACTAATGAATTTTTAAATCAACTCAACTAAAATATTTGGTGATATTACTATCATACCAATAAAACATAGTGTTCTTATATATAGTATGCTATACAAACTAGAAAAATAAGTGGGATCTTCTACAGAACCATCCAATGTAACCTATCAGATTTTTATATACAATATTAGTTTGCTGATATAATGTCCTTCAATGGTTATGCCTCAATAAAATGAAGAAATACATCTAGGTAACAAAAGAATACTTATGAAATTTGAATGTTAAAGGATGGGTGGAATATGATTCCCAATATATCACACCAATTATTTTATAATACAGTACATCAGGGAGGACTGGATAAAATTTCATCACCTCAAGAATTGTATGAATCCCAAGGTCCGTATATTATAACATTCCAATCATGAATAATCCTTCTAAATATAATTCTTATAAATGAAATATGAATCGTACATAAATGTTCTCAGTCATAAGCATATAAATTATTTCACATGGCCATTAAACATAGGTCGTGAAATTAAATGAAATTTTGAGAAATCGATAGTATAAAGGGACTCATGTAAAGATACATTATAACCCATCGACCATTAATTTTTAAAGTCAAAAATATAATTATGGCTATAAATTTTATTATTATGAATTTTTTGGGAGCGAAACATCTACCAATATAGTTGAAAAATTTTATACCAAAACTATCACACCATTGGTTATAAATACAACAGTGACACTAATCTATGATAGTAGTAGATCCATGTAAACTTTATCATATGGGGATTGGATAAATTTTATTATCCCTACTCACTTTCAACCATTTAAATTAATATTCTCAATGTTTGTGGATTAATCGTAGAATGAAATGAAATCATAGTTCCTCCCACTATGTGATTAGTCACCACATATTTGGAATCCCTCTATGAATGTTACCAAAGAGACTTTTTTTTCACCTTCCATCAAAAAATAAAATTGATATTATTCATAGGATAGAAGAAAAATATTTTCAGTACAATGTTAGCTTTTCATGATATTGGAAACCACTCCATGGATGATATTTTTTATTGAATACAATAATTATAATATGGATGATGAGTGAATGATTCAAAATATATAACATATATCATAAAATTTCATTTTATTCATTATCCCTAATAATTCTAAACCAAATCATGACATAGAATAATATAATGAAGTTAAATATATATGATTCTTGGTTTTCAATGTGCAATATGACCATTCCACCATGAAATATAGACTGTATCAAAACCAAGGAAATCAGAAAAAGAAATGTTACCACTGATGGGGTGTAATTTTTAAAATGAAAATGAAAAAATTGTTTCTAAATATAATAGACACTCACAAACTATATTATTCTAAATACTATTTTTTAGAATATTTTCACTCGATATGAATCCATTCATTGAAATATGATGTAACAAAATTAATCATTACATAGATGAAATAACCAGTTTGAGTATAATTCCCAAATAGTGGATAATGTTTCTCTCATGATGCATAAAAATATTAATGGGGGTTATGCATCAATTAGAACAATGTGAAAACAATTGACTGAGACTGGGTATAGAAACTCTAATAATATTAACATGATATATAATTAATGTAAATATTTTCATTAACATAGAGAGATGATTCCACCTTCTTTCTTTAGTAATCCTTAGACTTCCCGAAATGGGTACAAATAGGTATCCTTTGTAAGAACATACCCCACCTGTTACAAAAACTATGTAACTAACTAAGGAGTTTTTCCACCTTTTCTCTATGATGTAATTGATTCCATTACTAGATGGAAATAATTTATAGAGGGAAGACATGAACCTAAATAGCCAAAAAAATATCCTTTACCATGATTTTTAGATACACTTCTTCTACCCAATTTCAAGAATATCACCTTCCATTTTTCAGTGGAATTGAATACCTAGAGCCATAGATGATACATTTTTTCATTGATGTGTCCTAGTGAGCTGAATGTTTATATAATAAATGAAATAAAAATTTTGTGTATTTATTCAATCCCTAGATAGAAATGTATCTATTCTTTAAAAATATTATCCCTCAAAAGAATTTTTTTATCTACGAAAATCTATTTCAACCCTTCCATTACGAGTTTATCTAAATTATAATGATGGCATCCATCAATGAAATATAAAATTTAATGAAGAAGAAATATGGTGGTAATTGTTTCTATCACTAGTTTGAAAGGATTTTCACAGACAATATGTATGAATTTCCTTTAAGAGGTTCTTTTGGATAAATGAATTGAAAATATCATCATTAAATTAAGAACCCCAATCATATCTAAGATGATTCCATGTGTATTCCTAGAATTTATAGTCATTGTAAAATGAAAACATTATTCTATCTAATTCATCTAATTCATATCCCCATAATATTTTTTTATCTCTAGAATTGTGGGTTGAAAATGTCGATTTGGATTTTGTTATTCTTTTGTTTAGAATGAATCAGTCTCAAACACAAAAAAAATCTAATATCACATAGATCCTTAATAAGAGATTCCACAATAGAAACTTTTCCCACATTGATATGGTAGAAAGAAGATGAGTATCCTAAATAATGAGGATTAAAGGAGTGAAATTTATTCCGTTGGGAATTAGTTGAATCTTTTATACTTTATTGAAAGAATGAAAAAAAAATATTGATGTTTTTGGATCTCGTGAAAGGAAATTAAAATTGGTCTCATAGAGTTTCATAAGTATTTTTGGATTTATCAATTATAAGTTGTTGAAGAAGTCAAAAACAATTTATGAATATGAGAGAGAAATCATGAAAATTATAATTAATGGAAATAAGTTTTTGGGGAAAATTATATATTTAAGGATAAATTAAATAAACATATTAATAAACTAATTTCCATTATGAAACCTATTGTAAAATTTTGATCATCTTGGTCAACCATGATTCAGGGAAACCAAAACCATTAAAAAATGTCCAAATGTGATTCATTATAATTTAAAAAAACATATCTAAAAAATTGGACTATATTTGCACATTACTCCTATGATGGTCAACATCCTATCAAAAGGATCAATTAGAAATAAATAATCAAATATAACTAGATATGGATAGTAAGTAACAATATGGTTCATTCAACTATATCAGGTTTATAGATCAATTAACTAATAAAAATTTTATATATGCATAAGAATTCCATGTCCACAATCAATGTAATGATAAAATGGTCTTTGAGACAAATAAGTAAGATGAAGAAGCAATCTAGAATAATATAGTGTTTAGGTATTTTAATCAATGAGAAAATATATATTCCAGAGTCTATTATGAAACCACTACAATAAGATTATCATAGGTGTTAACCGTCTATTGAATCTTCTCTAACCCGTTCAATTGATGTCATATTGGGGGAGTTGGTAGAAAATGTCTAACTATCCATCTAGTCTAAGATGTAAATAATAAAACCCAATATAACCTGAATTCCATGAAAAAAACAAAAATATTTCTAATAAGAATGATCCTTCTTGGATGATGGGATAAATTATTTGAAATAAATATAGAGAATATTCTCCTTGATGTAATCCTAATCCAACTATATAAAAATATGATATTATATAAAAATTGTTTCCTTTAGGAGAAAATCTCCACAATGGATATGCATAATCTCTTTGTAGAAGTTCGAAATCAATAAATGTCGATATATTATTTAATTATGGAGTTTGACGATGAAATTACTACAACATATGTCTATCATTGTGTATGTTAGTGTCATAAAATTTCTAAAATCATATAAATTAGGGGAAAACATTTTTATATTTTCATATAAATAAATACAATTTCATTAAAAATAACTATGAAGATTGGAGATTTTTATGTCAAGTGATGTATCATTGATAACGAATCATAAATCTATATCAGGTCATTCTAAATTCAAAATTTTATTCATTATAAGAAGGATGATCTATACCACTTGAATAGAACAATTTCAGGATATGTCGTGAGTTTGTAAAATCAACATTCAATCAATAAATAAGAGCTCATTTTGGTGAAAAAATATCGAAATCCATTGTCAAGATTGATTATTTATACAACACCTTTAATATTTCTCTGTAATGGTTTTGGTTTCACAATCATGTGGTGTTGACAACATCATACATAAATTTCATTAAGTACACTATCAATGGAAAATTCAATGTGTTGCATAGTGATGTAAAAAACATCGAAAACCTTTCTTTCTATAATATAAAAAACATATATATGACATGTACTATATCATTCACCACATAAAACTCCATCATAGTCACTTCTCACAATAGTTTAGAATCAGATCTTGATTAATAATCCATTGAACTAAGGGAAGACTATTTGTTACCCACATATTGAATTAGCTAAGTCTGTCAAGAAGTGCAATTTAATCTAATCACTCAAGTCAAATTTTATATGTTAGAGAATTTGATTATCATAATGACCTGGGATGGTCAAATTTCTCCCCTAATATTTAATTCTATAAAAAAATGGGGAATATTAAACCAAAATGATATTTTTAAATTCAAAGAAATTTTATCTTACTCTCTATGGGGGGCTGGTCAAAGCAATATTCAAACAATAAATCCAAGGATCCTAGATCAAGACAACCCCAACCCTAAGAGATGTATATTATCATAAATCATGGGTAGATTCACACATTTCTTCATAATATCAATATCAATCCATGAATTTTATTATACATAGGAGGTATATGACTATTGTATATGTACAAAATTACTTTACATAAATTCTTTACCCGAGACACTAATGCAACATGATGCCCCTATATCTATATATTAATGATACGAGGATTCCCACTCTAACAAATCTTGGTAATATAAAACTCTCACATATTACCATGAAGCATGAGATATCAGTTCATTTCTTCCCTCATAAAGAAGATAGTGATGATATACAAAATTACCATATTAAATGTTCTTTATACTATTACTATTAGGATATAAGAAAATAAACCAATCATTTCCTAGATATATAAATCACCCAAATTTCCCCTATATCCCAAAATTCCACAACTGTTTTACACTAATAACAATTTTTATGATATATATGGAGTGTAATAATACACAAATGATTCGCCCGAACATTTTAGAAATGAATCCCCTCCACTATTTATTATCAATAAAAAATTAGATTTTATATAGTAGATGATAAACAACTATCACTTTCTAGAAATTCCATTCCACTATGTATGAAATTAATATAGATCATCATCTAGAAGAATCTACACATTTTATTTTCTAAAATATAGAGAGGCATACAGATACTATATTTGATCCTAAAAATATATAATGGGGGTCTGTAATTGTATCAACACATATTCAAGCATCAAACCAAGAGAACTGAATATCATACATTATATTATTGTAGAAAATAATTACAGTAATATAATCATTGGAAATTTTCATTTATCAAGTCAAATTCCAGATGTGGCCAACAAATATTATCCATATCATTAAAAGGATTGATCAATTCAAAGTTCTCATCTACATTACTAATCTAAATTGGAATTTCTCGAAGGTTTAGTTCTTATTCCTGATTAAAAAGATCTTGATTGATGAAATAGTTATATTAGAGGATCACACCTTCATTGATAGGTATTTGGGATATAATAAAATATAAATTGACACAAATGATTATGAGGAAACTACTCTCATGGAAGACCTTGGTGTATAACAATTTTATGGAAATAGATTTATCTTGATGTATTGTGTACCTTCCTTTAAAGGCGTAATAACAATTGTATTCAATACCCTTGTAGGGGAAATTATTGAGTGATATGTTAGTCATATTTTTTATAGGTCCTTATATAATCAATATAACCATACCAACTATGTGAAAACATTCATTATGTTTTAGTAAAATGAAATTAAAACCAACCCGTAGATCGTTGAATTCTAGGTAGAATCCCTAAAATTTATCCACTTTATTTTATGTTATAGTGGTATCAAAATAGTCATCAATATGAATGGATGACCACTCAATATGCTTCTTCCCCGAAATCAAAATTTTCACGTGGGACACTGTAGGCATTGACATCTTATCAAACACATCAATTATCATCCATTTTCGTATGTGTATATACATTGTGATGTTGATTAATAATGGTGTTACCAATTAGTTGGATGTACATTTCTATGAATCATTCAATGAGTTTAATAAGATAAATCATACCATAACATTAATTATGTTACCATTAGAATGGATGAACCTTATACAATTTTTTAAAACCATATACGAATCAATATATTCTCTCTTCTTATAGAATATTGACAATTGAATATTTTATATCCCCTATAATCATATTATACCCATGTTTATCTATGAGAACCAATACTTTGGAATCTATATGAATATGATAGGATTTATTTTATCAATTTTGACACTCTATAACTATATTTTTTCATATTTATCTATACTTTAACAATTTTATTGATAGGATGATATACATTTTTACTCATCCAATTATTTTTAGGGGGTTTATATAGAGAATGGTCATTGAAAAAATTTTAAACATATGGAATTTCCCAAAAATAATTATTCAATATTATAGCATTAATATATATTCTAGTCACCAAAAAATGAGACATAAAGTGATCTGGTGAATATAAAAGACGAAAATGAAAATGAATTCCCTAAAAAACACTCAAATGACATGGGAGATGTAATTTGTAAATCCTACTACAGTTCAGTAAGAATAATAATGCTGGATTGAAATAATAAGTAGGATTTTACTGGGTATTGATCTATTATATCATAAATGGTTATTCAACACACAGAAATTTTTATAACTAATGAAAAAATAGTGAATTTATATACCAATATCTCATTCATGGGATAGATAATTCCCTTTAGTTACAAATTTTCAACCTAAACCGTAGATATTATTCAGATATTTTGAGAATATAGATAACGTGGGGATATTCAATGAAAAAGTAATAGCGGATTTCAATTAAAATATGAATTATTATTTATAGTTGAATTACCTCTTGATATAATACAATCTGATTTCCAACCATCTGTATTTTCTTTTTTGGATTCAGAATATAATATGGAGAATTATTTGAATGATCCAAATAACAATGAAACATCCATTAATATCTTGCACTGTATAATGGTTTCCAAATTTCCAGAAATAGAATTGGAAGGAAAAATTCCAATTATGACTAACATAGAACAAGGTTGTTCGATAACCTGATTGGTTGATATAGAAAATTATTCTATATTTATATTTTTTAATATATCCTATATTGAATTTTTTTACATAAATAATCAAATAAGGAACTGATATAATGTTTGTAAAAAAATATCATCGAATATGAGGAAAAATAATCATATTATACCTAAGAAATGTGGAATTATTACCATCCCCCTCATATTAATTTTTGAAGGAAAAACCTTATCATTAATATTGGTTGTCTCTAAAAGAAAATGAAATTCTCATCAATGGGAAAAAATAACTCTAATGAAATTAAGAGGATTGGATATTTTTAGCTAACAATGGGGGAATACTATGTGGTTGTTTCCCAAAAATTCCATTATTTATTGATAGTATCAAATAAAATTCATCCACCCCTTGTGCTATAGTAAGCTTCCAAATATTGTTATTCATTATGTTTCTTAAGAATATTTTTTATGGGTTTATATCCTCAACCCACATCCTATTGGTATATGTAAATTTTTATTTCCATTGACATCCTCTATCAATGGGTGAGGTTATATCCATCAAGGATTATGACAATAAATCACTTATTAATTTATTAGAAATTTACATATTACTAGGATTTGTGTCCCAAAATAAAAAAATTCCCTAATTTATTACTTTTTTGAGGAAATGGTTGTTTAGGGTCTATGATATATAATACAACCAGCCACCAAGAATCCTTAACACATTGAATAGTGTGATAGAATATTTTAATGTTACACTTTTAAATTTTATTAAGAGATAGTGGAAAATTAAATAAAATCACATTTAAATATACTCTTTCATGATTTTTGGGATTATGAAAAATTAACCAATTAACATACACAATCAACCTCATATTCTCCTGTATATGGGATAAATGTAGTCTTATTCATACAAGGTACAATTTTTCCTATTTAAAATATCCCTTTGAAATAAGATCTTATCAGATGGAAATTATATGAAATGATTATAGAAATTGGAATGTCTTGAATAGAATAGGTTAGTTAAAATATAAAACCCCTAGATCCATTATAATCGTGTTACGTGATCAATTAAATAAGAATTTTCACATATCATTTATCCATAATGGTGTGTTGGTATTGGGTCTTAAAAAATCAACTGATAAATCAAAAGAAATCTCTAAATATAAATCCAAAATGAGATAGACTGTAACCTTACATATGGTCTACACTAATAGATTATACTCACAAAATTTAAATCAATGTAAATGATATCACACTATAAAAATGGTAGAGGTAATAAAATAATTATTTCAAATATATTTATTAACAATGATATTTTATGTATAAATGTGTTTATATTATCATTCATTAAGAACATAGTATATCTTCAATTACATACAACACTTAGTGTAGTGTTCATAACACACAACATAATGTTTTGAAGAAATATGGCATACATTTAAAATATTTTTTTTATAATTATCAACAAGAAATTAGAATGTCAGTTATGAATAGGATTAACTAAATTATGAAAATATAAGGTTTAAATATGTATATATAATAATTTATTTGATGTCATATTAATTTGAAATAAATTTATACCCCATTAAAGGAAAACTAAATAATTGATTACAATCTATTTTTTCATGAAGTAACGCGTTTTTCCTAAAAAGGTTAAAAAATTAAATTGTTTTAAATTACGTAAATATAATATATATATATATTATATCCTATTACATTTAAAATATTAATCTTATGTATTTTCTATGTAATGGTAAATAATAATTTCAATTCAAAGCTTATGAACATTATTTTTTAAAAATACATGTCTGTCTTGTTTTTCTCTCTTATTTCAAAATAAAATTATTTAAATTTTTAAAACATTGTTTTATATAATAATATTCATATATTAAATAATAATGTCAAAATTATTTTTGATTTATATTTTGTTAATTTCTGGGAAAGTGACATTTTTTACTTAATAATGAAAAATAATGGTTTTTATTAAAAACAACATTTATATTAAAAGTATTTACATGATATAATATTTTTTTAGATTTAATTGAAATTAAAATTATTAAAATAATATATATAATATTAAAACTTGGCTCATTGGAATCAATTGGATGTATAGTTTCTATACAATTTTTTTACTTTGGAATAATTTCACTTCCAGAAACCGTCTTCCATAGTGTCGTTGGGATTAATTTTAAATTAATTATTTTCACTTCTATGATTGTAATTTTTTAAAATTGATTCCATTTTTTATGAAAATATTAATATATATTATATCATTTCATTGACATGGTAATTAACTATAATGAATAATAAAAAATAGTACAAATTTATTACAATAATTATGGTGAAAATGCATATACCAAGGGTCATACAAAATGATAAGGTGTAAATAGGTGTTAAAAATATTCGAAAAAAGACTCGATTGACAAATTTAGATCTTATCACCTATACAGTTTTTAAGGAGCCATATATTCATACTATTTTATGTGAATAACATCATGGATCCATTTTCTATTTAAATATAACTAGTGTTCCACTCACATCCCAAACAAAAGGAAACCCACACTCATTTCCCCTTCACACATCCAAAACCAATATACATATCCAATACCATTTAAAATCTATTAAATACATACTGAAACCCATATCTGAATCCTTATCATGGACATAAACCCATCCAATGTATTTTTTTTGTGAAAACCAAATGATGTTGTCTAACGTAGTGGTAACATCACAACCCAAACATTAAATACAATCTTCCTCTAGTTCATATTATAATTATAAAATAATTAATATATAATAAAAAGTGTATGTTACAATTACTTTTTTTTCTTTTAATTTAATAACATAAACCCTTCTCTACTTCCTTCAAATTAGATATGAAATCATAATTTCTGAATACGGTGGACTACCACATTGTGAACATATTTTATTTATTATATGTTAGCACAAATAAGAGATACAAATAATGATTGATTTAATTTTTATATATTATATTTACAATATTATTATTCATATGTGAAAATAATAACACATATACTATCATAACACCCTCCCCATTAGAATATAATATAGTTTCACATATTTATGAAAAACTACCGCCATAGAAAACAAAGTGACTTGTATTTACATTTCTTTATTATGTGTGTTGAAACAAGTATAGATTAAATTATTATATATGATAGTTTTTAAAAAATTATTAAAATTGATTATATAAATAAAATATATATTTTTATAGTTTATTATGATAGAAATACGATAACATCATTTGTGTGTACGACAAACTAATGCCTCATCAAATCATATGATTTATTTTTCACTAACATATATCAGGGATGTAAATTTGGATAAATTTAGTGCTAAAATGTGATATATATTAAAAATTAATTATTTTTAATGGTAATATATCTTATAAATTCATTTCTTCCAATGCATCAAGAAAATGGTAACAATGTTCATGTGCACATACGGGTTACCTTCTCCATGAAAGGTGTAAATCATTATATATATCATTATTTAAAGGAATACTATAAAATAATTTTTATAGAATATATATCTGATATATATATATATATTATTTATTTATAATATGTATCCCTTTCCAATATAATATCTCAAAAACAAACAAATCATATGAAACAAAAAAAACTGGAGCAGTTATTACCTCAAATGTTGCATTCACATGAAACTATTAATGAATGTGTAATAAAATGATAAAAGTAAATAATATATTATATGATATATATGTTAATTTATAAGTTATGGATGTATATTAATACTATATTTATTATATAGGTGGCGTTAATATTTATGAAGGATGAAATTACTTATGGTAAGATATTTTTATCTCAATTTTCATTATGTGAGACATTTTTCCAATTATCCACCTATATTCTTATATGATATTTATATATTGACCCATTTTACATATAATATCAATAATATAATTATTATAATGATTTTAAATTATTCATTTATTTTTATTATTTCTTGGGGGTTCATATTCAATATTTCCATAGTGGTACGTGTTTTATGTTATAATCTCAACTTTTATTAGGAATGTCAATGATTATGATATCCATGATGAAATATTATTATTTATCTCTCAGTAAACATATGTTATTTAATGCACTAGGTTTATTTCCTAATAATTCATGTTTACCTTCATCTTCATATCTTTGTGTAATCAAGATTTAAAATTAATTTTGTGCAGATAAGTCTTTGGAATATCTTTATTTTATTAAAATCCCATTTCCTTCACCAGAAATGATTTTTTGAAATGATCTCAATAATGTATCACTATGACTATCTAATCTATATTTTATACTATCGTATATTTTTTAAAAAAATTAAATTAATATTTCTTTAATTTTATCAACATGTAATTTTGGATTTTATTAAAAAATTTGAATGTAATTAATGTTTTTAAAACATTAATCATGAATGTAACTATCATTAAATTATTTTAACTAATTTTTTAAAGATTTATACTTTTATTAAATGCATTTTAATAAAAATTTATATCTTTTCATAAATATTTAAAAAAATTAATAGTTTTTTCTTCGAAATTGTAATGATATTATCCTAAAAAAATGTTCTTATGTATTTAATCTAAAATTTTTATATTTTTCACTGATATAAATAACATATTTCTTTATTTTGGGATTTGGTTATACCTAAATTATGATCATTTATCAAATTATTTAATTATAAAATCTCATGTTATCATGATATGAAGGATGATAATGAATTGAATTTTCATTCCATGAGTGATTTTTAGGTTATGCCTTATGAATTATTTCCCTAATATTTTACACATTTAACATGAATGGGTTATGATCGGTGCAACCATATAATGAATCAATTCATTGGGTAATGTTATAGTCTCATGAGATTTCATTTATGGGATTATAGATTACACTCATTCCATTAGGAGAATTTTTACTCCATATCTTGGTTATTAACCTTGACACATGTTTATTTCATGTTAAATGTTGCTTCCACGTTTCCAATGATGCCATGATCATTTGATACTACGTTCTTATTGTTATTATACCATTTTTTACTCCTAATACTTCTCTTTATGATATCATGTTATACTTTTAACCCACATGTCATGTTTATTTATCATTTTTATTCATTTACTAATCTATTTATGTCAGCCATTTTTTCTATGTATGACACAACTCATCCCATACATTTAGAAAGAAATAATATACTTAGGAGATATTTATATAGAATTAAATTGGATATTTTATATGTAGTATCCCTTTAATGTTTTATGATTTGTGTCTTTCTATGACACTTTTCATTTACTAGAATTTTTATTTATTTTTTAATAATAACCATGTATTAGTGTCTGTAAAATGAATAGGTTTCTATATTTTGTATCATTGGAACTTTTAGATAATAATTTGTAATCTTCAATGTGAAGAAATTAGTTAGTACAACAATTATATTTCTATTAATTTGTCTAGGGTCCTAAGGATGAGTCAAATTATAGTAAAATGTCATGAAATATTCATGAAGTATTGACTAAGTGTTTTTCATATAATTAAATCCCTTTATAGATAATACAATGGAGTTTGAATCATTCATAATCAAACCTAGTGGTAATATCTTCAAAAAGAAATAATTGAGCTAGATTCAATATTCACCAACTATACAACAATTGGCCATGTCGCACACCTAGTTTCACACTCCTAATGTACATACATGATATAATAATATAATAATTAAGAACCATCATGATGGATATGAAGAATGACTATAAATGACATCTTTAAACATTCAAGTTTCATATATGTATTATAAGCTTCCCTTGTTTAAATATCATATAAGTTATTTTTAAATATTATATTGTTCCCCATAATGAATATTATTACTCACATAATGATTCTTGTTTTAGTAAATTTTAGGAACTTGAAGGAAATGGATTAAAGTAGAATGTGATAGATAATGATTTTATGATAAACCAAATTTATTGAGGGTTGGAGTAAAGGATATTTGATTATTCATAATCAGTTCTTTCTATATATGACTAACAACAAGCTACTTAACCGCCTTTCAGACTCACCAATGAAAACAATTATAGATTTTATTGACTATTTGGTAATTAATACCATGGAGAATAGAATATTTGGTATCCTATATATCAAGAATATCATAAGAATCATTATACGTGTTCTCTAAAATGAATTAGGGGAATTTTTATATGTAGAGAAAAATGACACATAATAATCAAATGCGAAGATAAAAAAATGAATGTTCAGTTAGTGAAATGGTGAAGAATAATGTTTTACCTAAGGCATTATCAATGGTTAAAGTTATAAAAGTTTAATTATAGGGAAATATTCAAATCGATGAACTGTGGATAATTCTCCTAACGTGGAAAATCAAGGTGTTACAAGTAATTAATATTCACCAATAATTATGAGACTAAATATTACATATTAAAGGATAGAGAAATATAAAAAAAATATGGTGAAGAATATGTAATAGATTGTGAATGACCTAGAATGAATGACAAGATTTTGTATTTTAATTCATTACTTATTAAATATATATGGTTTTTATTTATCATATTATTTTAAGAATTTTAAATTTTTTTGTGAAATTATTCTAATGACATAGATTAGTGATTTAATAAAATAGATATATTTTACAGAAACAAGTTATTACAAGAGGATAAACCATTATATATTACTAATTTCAATATAATGATGTTGGGATGATGATATTATTTTCAAGGATCATTTAAAAAAAGGATTTATTACATTATAAATGATTGATGATATCATTTCCAAGTGGTTTATTTTATTATTTATAGTGTTTACTACAATTTTTTATTTAAGGAGTATATTAAATATTTACTATTTCTGTTTAAATAATTATGAATAAAGTTTATCATTATTGTTATTTAAGGGTAATTATTTTTATTAGAATATTTTATGTGAATTTATGGATACAATAGTCACTATTTTGGTATGTGATAATAATTACCTTGATTTTGTTTTTTGGGGATTATTTTAATATTAAAATATAGTGACCTTCATCATAATTTGATGAATTTTTAAGTAGTTTAAGGATAAATATTTATGGAACAATTTATCATGACCATTTTATGATTTTTAATGATTTAATTATTATTTATACTTATGCAGAATTGTGTATATTATATAACTTGTGCTATCCAGTTTGGTTTTCAGGATAATTTGTGATTTATGTAATTATATATCATTCTTTGGTTATATCTTATGACCAATTAGTGCGTAAATGATTTTAAAAAATATCACTTAATTTAATGTTGGAGGAAGAATAAACTTATTGAAGAACAACCCAAATTTAAGATTTTACTTATGAAAATGAATGAAAATTCCTCATATTTATAAACACTCCACAACTTTGAAAAAATAATCTTGAATAAAATGTTATCCAATGAACATATTTTTTTGATATAAATATACTTTTTAATAACACTTTATATTATGGTTTTCTATTTCATTGATTTCAAAAGATCATTCACATTATTGTGGTCAGTAATCACTATCACTCTACATCCTTATTTTTTCATTACCCTTTTCATCTATGCCCAGATCCTCACTTTCCTCATGTGATCTCTGATGTGTATACCTAGTAGGTATTAAACCATATGAACATCACACATCCACTTCTATCATATAAATTTGATGTTATATTTACCATTTCAATAAAATGGGTTTCTCATAAAGGGTTTTTATATATTAATCACTTGTTTACTGAGAAAAAGTTTAAATATATGGAATCCCAATTATTTTTATGGTTATAGAAAACACCAAGACAGTGTGAATTTTATTCAAATATATTTATTGTTGTGTAAATTATTCAAAATAAAGAGTTTATCATGAGATAAATGAAATAATGATTTTGTATTTCATTTCACACAATAATAAGTACAACATGTGTTGGATGCATCATCGAATTCCAATGAAACATGATATTCTTTCAATTTTTTTCCTAATAGTCATCATATATCCATTGGAATGGAGGGTATGAATAGAATTACATAATTTTAGAAAATATATGGGTTGATAATTTATATATAATTTATTCCATGGTGATCAATTAATTATAATGAAAAATATAAATCATTTTAAATCAAATAAAATCTTTTTCATAATTACTATTATTGTAGCCATCAAAGTAAACACCGTTTTTGAAAATTATATATGATTTCAAAAATAATTATAGACATTTAATTATAGTATGTATATTTAATTTAAATTTAATTTACAATAAAAAATGGCCAAATTGATGTTATTGTTTCAGGATAAGGTTAATAATCACAAATGAAAGTAATATTTAAAATATTACTTTACCAGTTGGTATATTTCATGGAAAAACCTGTTTGATGAGATAATTTGATTTAAACCATAAATAACTTGATTATTAATTTGTTTATGTTATAATATATGAATATTTTATGTATATAAACCAAAAAAAATATGTACGTGGGGAATATGAAATTTTTCTCATAAATGTAAATTAGTGAGATGAAAATCATTACCTTTCATTTCCTTTTGAGGGAATGGACATTAACCTTCGGTTTAAGGATTTTATAACTGTTATTAATAATAGAAAACCCATTAATATATTTATAATATAATATATTAACTTTTTATTATATCATATTACTCTTTTGTCAACAATTTGTCATTATTTTCACTATTTGAAGTGTAAATTGTCCTGTTCTTTGATTATGTTTTGAGTTGATACATGTTGTTCCTATAAAAAAGATCGTGATTTCATAATCTCATGAATTTAAACCATTATTTAATTATCTATTATTTTCATTATATTTGAATATATAATAATCTATAGTATTTGGAGATGTAAAATGAAATGTGTCGTTCAAGGAGATGGTAGGTCATTTTTGTTCATGAACACAACTTCTTTTTCATTAAAATATTTATATTGTAAGTTATATATATGATTATATTATCATTACAGTTTCATTTTATTATCATATATGTCACATTTGATTATTATATCAATCCCTTAATTCATTCTATGATTAGAATGAACAAATAACATTGCTTTGAGGGGGCGGTAGTCCACACATCACAAAACGATGTTATCATATCCTTCGAAGATGAAACACGTGAAGGTAAATGAAATATTAGAATTAAATATATATATATATATACATTATAAATATAATTTATCACACATAAAATAAATATTTTCATCATAATTATCACCATGATATGTGATAATGTGAAAAAACAAATAGTCATCCTTTCGTGAGGTTTTAGTTGTCCATACAAATGAGCGTTGAGTTTGTTACCTTTTATATGGTAGATTCTATTTGTGCAATTGAAATTTTTTTAATAAAAAATATATTTATATTTAGAATACTGATTTTAATATATTATATTTTGATAATACTATTTTATGGGGTGGATAACGAAAGAAAGTAAGAAATTCATGTTCATTAATGACACCTCTGCTTCAGGTAAGTCCGTATAGTTTGTAAAAATAACTTATTTGGATGGATTTATACAAAAATTGAGTCCACTCTGGTTAGTTTAGTGATTTTTTAGGTTATTTGGTCATAATTTAGTTGATAAAATGGGATTTAGTTTTGTGAAAAGATGTATGAGTGAGTTCCTTTTTATTGTGGAGGAGTGTCATTATTGTAAATTTTTTAAAAAAGAACATCTATACACATTTTTACCATATAATGTGGGACCCATAGTTTACCAAATTAGAAACTAGGTATTATATTGTATAAATATTGACATAAATTGAATATTTAAAAAATATATATGTCATTTTGGGCCTTATTTTTAATGTTTTGTCCTTCGATAGGATAATATTCCTTCTAATCATTTTAATTAATTTTAGTTAATAACAAAAATATTTTTTGGTCAAATACTAATTTTAAATTAAATGAAATTATTCATTATTATTTTTGAAAATATGGAATACATTTTTAGAAATTCAAATCACATAGGTGGGGGTGATTAATTTAGAAATAAACCAATTAACAGCACAATAATGTGGATTTTTAAAGTAAAAATGTCCAAATGTTTTTTATATTTTTATATTCAATATCCAATTAAAAATTATTCCAGTGAAATATATTTCACTAATTAATTTATTATTGATTTAATTTACATTAAAAATTGTTTAATATATAGATTATCATAAAAAATAAATCAATCAAAATGTAGTTTTCTAGTAAAATTCAGAATTTTTTAATATTCATATAAAATTGAAACTTGATTGAAAAATATAAAAAATTAACCCTAAAATAATTATAAAATTACAATTTAAACAAATAATTTCTTTTACATATAAAATTAATTTAATTTCAAAATAAATATAAAATAGGTTCACCCTTTAAATATGGTAAATTTTAATTTTTTTAAAAAATACAACTTTTTATCGCAAAACTGAATTAATTCTTATCTTATAACTTCAGAATATAATCGATTAATGAAAAAAATTATTGAATATATATATATATATACCACATATCACTCACTAATTATTATTGATTTAGTTTATTATGATAAAACAAGTTTGTGAGAATAAAAATGTTTTTTATAAAAACATTCCCATTAATATTAAATTGTTTCGTATATTCTTTTATAATTTTTTCGTAAATAATTTATTCAACAAAATATTCTGTTCGATAGTATTCGTTACCATAAATTTAATATCTTGGTTTTATCATAATATGTTAAATAAAAATATCTTAATAATATATTTTGGTTTTGTAATACTCATTTATGAGTGTAACACTATTTATTGAACAAAAACGTTCATGCATGTAACACAAACTAACTATGTTTTTAGTGCATTAAAAGATATAAAACATCTTTATATAAAATATAAAATAAATTTTTATGTCTCACCATGTTATATTCTAGTCTACTCTTTGTCATTCATGTCATATATTCTATTTAATGCAACAATCATTCTTTAGAAATATGGGGTGTCACATTATCCCCACGTTAATTAAATTGTGTCCATGCAATTTTAACCTAGTCTTTGTAATCGAGGTTTTGAAATATTAATTTAAAATTTATGAAAACCCCAAGCTGTTAGTATTGTTATTTTAAAATATTATTAATAAGAGGGAAAATAAAATTTGATGGTCACTACAAGGTTAGGCTTTCAAAACAAGAGAGCATTTGTTAAGACATAGATAGAGAAGAAAAATATATCAATCACCTTATGCTAGGGAGTGATAGGGAACCTGTTCATGAGAATGTTTTTGACCACAAATCAATAAAATATAGGGATTAATAATGATTATTTATATCATAAGAAATGATTTTATCTTGATGATGTTTTTGTTTCATGATAATTTTTATATATTTGAGAAACTCTTTAACATCCTTTGAATATAATTTGATATAGGTTTCATTAACCGTAATCTTATCATTTTGTTACACCTTTAACTATATATACTCCCCCTCTTAGAACGATATTCTTTATAGAGTGATGTCATACAATAATATCTAAAACCTCATACAAATATCAACTTAATGTATTTAATAAATGGTCAAAAATTGTAATGGATAAAATACAAAACTTTTAAAAAGAATTACATTGAATGAACATACTATTGAACCAAAAAAAACATGATGTATCTATCTAATAATAACATACCAAACTTGTGAAAATCCATATCATGTATTATTGAGAAACAAGTTATTTATATAAGTTACAACAAAACCTTATTGGAAACATGGATTCTTCTTTCTTCATTATGTAAGACAAATGTTTTCAGATATATTCATTATATCTAAACTTTTTGAAAACTCTATAAATGGAAAAATTACATACTTTTTCAACAACCAATTAATATTTTCCACGCTAGTCAGTACTATCCAAATTACATTATCCAAATAAAACATCTATTTACTCAAAAATCATAGTCTCATTATCAGAAACAAATTAAGGTATATCATTCCTTTAACCATGTCTTATCAAAAAATCATAACCCTCTACTAAATCACTTTTCTTATCACTATTCTACATATGAATATAACTTTCTATTGAAAACTTAATCATGTAGAATCATTAAATATTTCATAAAATCATCAATTGAGTAATTTGAATATATATTTCATCGAACTAAATACATAATAATATTAATCATTCAACATTTACCATTTTATTAACATCAACATGGACTTCTCCCCTTGGGATCTTTTATGGTAGATCCCATTATCGCCTGGGGAATTTGTTGGCAATATGCTCTATCTTTTTTAGGGTTGACAAAAAATAACATCGTTTTACATCATCAATTTTTGTTTTATTTCTTATTAACTCTTTTCCCCACACATACTACAAAATCTCAATATATTCAAATATTTACCATGGTAATTTATTCCATATTTATCACTTGGGAAGAAATATCTAATTTTATATTCTCATTATCCATTATTTTCTATTTCATCATTATATTCCATTTCTTCCCATTGAATCTATATTACATGCATAATTAATTACCAATTTTGATAGAAAAAAAAACTAATTCATTATATGATTAAAAAGTGTAATATTGTAGATCCCTTTGAAGAATTAGATTATGTACTTCAATGATATGATAAATCTTTCATTCCGTGTCACATATAAAATTTGTTGCAAACCTTATCAACCGTGTAAAGTTGGATTCAAACTACAAAACACTTTCCTCTCCATTTTTATTTTAAAAAAGGAACTTTATCTTCATATTAGTTAATTTCTCTTTAGGGATATACTTTTTAATGAATGTGTCCTTAAATTATTTCCATTCAATGTGTTGTATTTCCTAATCCTCCCATGTATTCAAATTCAACAACCACCATTGATCAGAATTTTAATTAAGACAACAGACAATATTTATAACCTTTTCCTTTTCAATGTATCATAATGACATATGTA
Organism: Viscum album; assembly: GCA_963277665.1. Taxonomy (NCBI): domain Eukaryota; kingdom Viridiplantae; phylum Streptophyta; class Magnoliopsida; order Santalales; family Viscaceae; genus Viscum; species Viscum album. The sequence goes on from OY728159.1 coordinate 1,926,139,899, forward strand.
TCATCTCCAAATACATTATCGATTGCTCCATCACAATTAGATCATTAGTATCAATATATGATGGTGACTTATAAGTCATAAAGTTATTCAAAATCAGATATTCTCAATGTGAAATAGGTTTCTCTATCTTGTAAATCCTCTAGTTAAAAACTTGATTAATATTCCCTAATATATCCATAACTTTCTCAATTTGAATACCAAATATATCAAATTTCACAGTAGGGAAACCTCAACATTGTCCACTAGTATTGATATCATTATTTATTCAAGGTTATTATTCTATACTATGGTATATACCACCTTATATCATAAAATTATGTAACATAAAGCGTAATCCTAAAAATGTTGACATACATAACACACACAAAATTGCATCGAATCCCATAACCATAAAAATGGATTCTTTATATATGTATTTACATTAAATTCATTCAAACTAGTTTCTAATTAAATTTTAATAATCCTCAAAGTATCTTCAATTATTTTCAAATGAGGTGTACGGTGAGGCCCATTTTCATGTTCCTGGTTACACTCGATTTAGGCTCTCCAAATGATTTCATAGTTGTTACAACTAAGTATATTTATGTCAGAACCAAGTTCTCTTTTAGTGTCTTGTAATATAAGAATTTATATAAGGACCCATATAATCTCCACCTATGAAAAAAACTATAATGTTATTCAATACATATCATAAAATTCAATAATTAGTTTATGTTCCCTAATTTATATTTTCGTGATCTTTTTCCCAATAAATATACTAAATATCCTTTGAAACCAACTGTAATTCACCAAACCCAGAAGCCTGAAGCTAGGGAATTAGTTTATTACATTGGAATGATTATAAGTAGAACAATCCCAATGGACTGATCTATTCAGTAGTTTTTTACTACTAGATTACATATATGATACCCATATTTCATTGGGAAACAGAATTTAAAACATGAGAAATAAAAATATTAATTTATCATCATTCATGAAAGCTCATTCAAGGATTTATTTTTTATATTCCAGGAAATGGAAAAAACCAAAGTGAGATTAAATTCTTAGTGTGGGTAACTACCAAAGAATAAATAATTAATCTATGATAATAATAATCATGGAGTGTTATATATATTAGCGCAAATTCCATCAAAATATATCGATAGAGAATAATAAATATAAAATGTAGATAATTGAAGCACATTCAATTAATAAAAAAACTAAGAATGAAAATGAATCCATAGACATTTAAAAAATAATTATTTAGAATAATAATAACTAAATTATCAATAGAGTAAATACTTTTTATTAAGTGTCATATTTTCTAATCAAATGACACCTTTACGATAAATATTTATCCTCATGATAGTTTAAAATATTCAAATTTGACCAGCTAATTAATCCCAAGAGATTACTAATCATAGTAGAGCTTGTAATAATAGATCCCCAACACATAGGGACTGAATTTAATGGTCCAAAACCCTGGTTTTTATGCCCATATCCATAATAATATGTCAAATAATATATTTAAATAAAAAATTTCTTTATACTATATCTGTATTGAATAAATATATTTATTTATCAATAATTTCTCAATTAATCATATATCTGTCAATGTGAACTCCTAATGTTAAAATTGTATATGGTTTATTAAATAATAATATAGGTTTCAAAAAAATATTTACATTTGAGATAAATGTAATTTATGATGTAAATTATCAAAAATAAGTGATTTTTTCAAGGGAATGATAACAGTCTCAAAAGAAAGTGATATTGCAAATATAACTTTTACCACTTGGTAATTTTCAACTTAACACCCCATGGATGATATAATTATATATAAATCCATAAATAAAAATAATATAAAATTATTTATATTATAATATATCAAAATTTTAATTATATACACCACACAAACAATATAGGTTGTGAATATGACCTTTTTTACATCGATATAAAAAGTGAGATAAAAATCCACTACCTTATGTTTCATTTTGATTGAATATGCATTATCCTCTCGGATAATGGTTTTAAGAATGTTATTAACATATATAAAAAACATATTTAGATTTTTAATATAAAATATAAACATCAATAGTATATTATTTTACATTTTTTACAATTGTTCATTATTTTCACTATTTTGAGTGTTAATTGTCTAGTTTTTATGTACGTTTTTACTCATTACGTATTTATACTATTAAATAGATAATTATATAATAATATAATTAATTTAAAACATGATTTATTTATCATGTACACTCATTGAACACATACTTTAAATAATCCTTAAAATTTCATGATAGGAAATGAAAAGCATCGATCATGGAGATGGTAGGTCGTACCTATTGATGAATGCTAATTACATTTTTTTAATTCATAAAAAGTAAGTTATGTTAATTTTGTAAATTACAATTAAAGAATAATATTTAAATATCTTTTGTAAATTGATTATGTTATAACCATCACATAATGAATTCAACATACAACATAAATGAATCACATCACTTTAAGGAGGTGGTAGTCTACACACCCTTAAACAATGTAATCGTAACCACAAAAAATGAAATTCCTGAAGTTATGTGTTTTATAAAAACTAACAAAATTATAAATACATTATTCATATGATATATATAATTTAAAAATGTTATGTACATCATAATTCCCATCACGATAGGTGGTAATGAAAATATAAACAATCATCATTTTGTGTTGCAGTAGTCCACCGTACACATGAAGAGTAACTTCATTACCCTTTAGATTAATATGTATTTATATATCCACCCATAAATTTAATATATTGATATTACATAAAAATTAAAGTATATTCATTAAAGAATATAATTATTCCCCGACAGAACCATATAGGTATTCTATTTTTAGAAACTGGGTAACATAAACATCTTGTTCATAAAACATCTACAGTGTCTCTCACTTATTTATTCATAAATGGAATCCATTTTGGAATATAATACATAATAACCTTATTCATGAATAGTGAAAGAAACATATTATTGGGTGACTTAAAATTCTCAGTATGGTTAATGAATTCAGAATATAAATCATATTCCAATCATATGACATAAGAAAAAACATTTGGAGGTCTTATACAGTATATGAAAGATTGTGATATCATGTCATGGGATAAAATTTCATTAGAATTTATGGAAATAAAACCAAAATTATAAACATAATACATGAATATTTATAGAATACACATAATAATAAAAAATAATTTACATTTTATCCAAAGTTGAGTGCAAAGACCATCACATAAAACAAAATCCATTACTAAATCGGGTTTACTTTCCATTACATTGCTATATTTCGGAACCAAATTTTCATTCCATTCCATTAATCTATATATCATGATATGTAAATCATTACCCAATGCATTAGAGGTAGATATTGGTACCACTCATCATGTAATGAAATCATTATTACATGTTCCACAAAAACATAAATCATAGCATGACACATGAAATAATATGGGTTTCTTAAACAGTGTTCCATCATAATACTAATAAAACAAATGGAGTTTATTAAAAAAAATATATCATAAACACAACTAAATTAATTGTGATAATAGGGATAGAAACATATCAATATTCAAATAATATCATCTTATATAGAATTTAATTTATATAAAATATTTGAAATTGATAATTGAGGGAAATATCCTTTCTCCATAATGTTTCTTCCTTCTCAAAATGCCATGAAATATTAAAGGGAAAAAATTTAATTGAAAATAGAATTGAAATATTTTAATGCAATATTCATGAAAATAAGGTGTTATGAAATCATAATAATAAATTCATGCCATATAAGTTAAAAATAGTGTTTACATACTCTTGCCAAAAAAGTTCCTCGCATAGAAACGAAAGAAAAAGTACATCGATAACATTTCAAAAAATTAGCCAATGGATAATATTCTCAATAAAAATTAGAAGAAGAATATAAATAATATTATATATTTATGAAACATAGATATGTATGATAAATAAACCCTAGTAAATACATATGAATAAATAATCTCAGAGAATTAAGAGATTGTAAAATTATCCCTTACCTTAGGTCCGATATTTTTCATATCTATCGTAATATATATTATAAAATTTTAAATAATTTTATTGTCTTATTATAGAATCATAATCATTTTTATAACATCATATATTATTAATTTATCATCCATTTGTTAGTAACATTTCATTGTCACTCGTTATTCTGATATTAACTTCGTTTTGTTCTTATGTAAGTTATGCCAGGTAAGATCATAGTCCACTTCTTAGGTTATACTTAAATCATTTAAAAAATTATATTAGTATAATATATATCATATCTATTGATTCCATTAATTTTTTAACGTCTAGGTTCCAGGTGCCCCAAAACAGGTGCCCTGAACCCGGTTCGCCATGTTACCTCAAGCGCATTGTCCCAAACGCCAGATTCTGCTGACTAGCGGTGAGGGTCCAGGTCTAATAGTGGGGAAACTATGCCCTCATTTGTCAAAGTGTAGCACAGAGGAATATAATATAAACATACATCAAAAGCAGAAGCAGTAACAGCATATATAATTGAAATGGATAACTGATAAAGAAAAGAAACTAGCAGTCATATAAATATGAAGATGCAGCATGTCACTATTCTATAAGACAGCCAAAACATGTTACACTGCAATACAATAAAACTGAAATAAAAGTACAGAAAAGAAAAATAGAACAGCCCGCAACATTGCTGGTAAATGCTCGGTCCCATGCTCTCCTACACCCCAGCAGTAATCAAGTACCTGTATAAACTCCCTTGCCCTTATCTACACCTGCAGAAATGTAATCAGTTTGGGCCGAAAAGCATTACCCAAACAGGGTGAGAAAAATATATCTCAGTAGGCACCCACCAAAGCCATGTGCCCAACTGTGTGAAAGTATGCAACAACAGTGTGTGGTAGTAAAATGCAATAAAGTAAGAAGTACTAAAAATTAACTAACTTTACCAGTTATATTGCCATTTTAATATCCATTTAATAATTTAATTAAAACTATCACCACATTGATTATTCTAAGTAAACCTCTGATGTACTATGACACGTAAACCCCTAACCTCAGGTAAAGAGTATCCAAACACAAGAATCTTCTCACAGGCATACAGATATTGCCCTCGAGCGTAAGAAGTGTCGCCCACATGCATAGAATAAATAGCCCACAGGCACAGAAGAAGTTGCCGACAGGCTAGGTAGTACAGTGCCCACAGGCTAATCACAGCACTGCCCTCAGGCTAAACATGTAATCAGGCCGTGGAAAACTTGTAAATAAGGAGTACACATGAAATTATTCTCAAGGAAATTCTACAATCATTAATTTAAAGGCATACCCTTGGGTATCCTGTCCAAACGGCTAAATAGAGGAACGTACCCCCGGGGTGGTCCTTGATCCAAGAACTGATCCCAAGAAGCATTTTAATATCACATTCATTTACCTATACAATTATAGGTATTTTTAATAGCCACTGCCTCAGCCACATGACACCCAAACATGGGTTCGTGGCACTAAAATGAAAAAAAAAAGCACGAATGTTTGAAATAAACACCAAGCCACCCAACTTAAACACCAATGAACATTATACGCGAACGACGCCTTCTAAAATGCCCAAGAATGACATAGATATGAGGTAAAAGAAATCTTTCTTCAATGAAAACAACTTCCATTAGTGGACGAATTGTCATGAAACATGCTAGAAGATGAGAGGACTTACCCGTGTGGTTCCAACGACATCATCTGAGGCGGAAATGGATTCCCAACGTGCGCTCGACGGATCTCCGAAGCTCCGGCCTCCCTCTCCCATTCATTATTCCCATTCTAAACCTTACCTGTGAACAGGGGAGCCTACTTCCCATTTTAAGCGAAAAAAAAAGTACATGGTGTGTATTTCCAAGTACACGGCGTGTACTTCCAATTTTTAACTGTTCCTCTGGCGGTTTCCTACCAGTGTGGCGTTGTTCACCTGCCGACATGACTACACAACATGTCTTCTTGAGTATAAGGTGTGTGCTATCGCACAGCCGGCCACCACCTAACTATTCACCTACTGACTGACTACATGGTGTGTAGATGACCACTACATGGTGTGTATTTAGTTCCTACACCCTTCATCGTCGACCTGGAGACACGCCCTGTGTACTCTTTCCTCATGGCCATACGTACACGGCTTGTGGAAACGTATAGAGCATGTACTTCCAAAATTTAGGATTTTCCCCATTTTCCTTATTTTCTAAAAAAACATATAGAAAAGAGAAAATAAGAGACTCATACCTCAAAGATAAGAATCAGGTTCTTACAAACTTCACCCCTTAAAGTAATTCATCCCCAAATTTCCCTTCCAAGGTTGGGAATGAGATGACTCATAACATCTCTGGTCACTGAGCACATACGTTGGTCTCCCGCTCCCAGGTTACGTCCTCTACTCGGCCATGCTGCCATAGCACCCGTAAGAGAGGAACTAACCAGCCTCGAAGAAGCTTTGTGCTCATTTCAATGATATGAATCAGATGCTCCTCAAAGGATGAATCAATCTAAAGCTCATCCTTCTCAGGATGAAAGAAGTGTGATGGGTCTGAATGATTGAGACGTAAGTGAGACACCTGGAAGACGTCGTGCATGGCTCGGTATCGCTGTGGTAACTGCAACTGGTAGGCAACCATACCGACTCTCTCCAGAATCTCAAATGTCCCTACATACCTCGGTGAAAGTTTACCTTGTCTCTTGATCCTCCTGTGTCCCAGCCTCGGAGAAACACACAAGAAAACTTGATCCCCGACAATGAACTCCAATGGTCATATGCGGAGATCATCATAAGACTTCTGATGAGACTGCGCGGTAGCCATCCGCTTCTGTATCAACTCGACCTACTCAGAAGTCTCCTACACGAGACGCGGTCCTAGTAAAGCTGCCTCACCTGCCTCTAACCAGCATAAGGGTGATCGTCATGGCCTACCATATAAATCCTCTTAAGGTTCCATCTCAATAGTTTCCTTAAAACTATTATTGTAGGCAAACTCAACTAGAGGTATGTGCTTCTCCGAACAGCCCCCAAAGTCTAGGACGCATGCATGCAACATGTTCTCTAGCACCTGAATCGTACGTTCTGACTGGCCATCGGTCTGAGGGTGGTATTCTATGCTCAGAAGCACCTGTGTACCCAGTGCCCACTGAAAACTTTTCCAGAAACGAGATGTAAAATGGGCGTCCCTATTTGAAATGATAGAACGAGGAACCCCATGAAGATGTATGATCTGTCAGATATACAAATTCCCGAGCTCGTCAACTCTGATGGTCTCCTTGATCAGAAAAAAGTGAGCTAGCTTCATGAGTCTGTCCACAACAATCCACATTGTATCATTGCCTCTAGGTGACCTCGGCAACCCAGTCACGAAGTCCATCGCAACATCATCTAATTTCCACTCCGGGATGGGTAACTACTGTAACAGTCTAGCTGGTCTATGATGCTCCGCCTTCACCTGCTGACAGGTGGAACACCTCATAACAAAACTTGCTATCTCTCTCTTCATACCCGTCCACTAGTACTGATGTCTCAAGTCATGGTATATCTTGGTAACCCTAGGAAGAACTTACCACGATGAAGCATGAAACTACCACATCAGATCCTCATGTATATCCCCTGGAACCCATACTCGTCCATGGAAACGCAGAACCTCATCATCACAGATCATCCAACCAGGAAGAGGGTCCTCATTTTCCACCGACTCTCGTAGAACTAGGCCTTATGAATCAGATAGTTGGTTCATCGTCACTCTATCCAGGAGGGTAGAAGTCACAGCTAAAGATGAAATATAGGTCCTCCCCTAACTATCATGCACCTCCAGATGCATCTCAGAGAACAGGGCCATAAGCTGCCACTCACCACTGGCTTCATGCACTACCTGTATTTGAGTCTTCCTTCTCAGTGCATTAGCTACTGCATTACCATTACCATGTGTGTAGGAAAGCTCAAAATTAAAGGACTGTAGGTATTCAACCCACCTTCACTGCCTTAGGTTCAAGTCACGCTGAGTAAAAATATACTTGAGACTATTCTGGTCGGTGAAAACCACAAAATGATCTCCCAGGAGATAATGTCTCAAACAGTGCAACACATGAACAATTGCAGCCAACTTGAGATCATGCATTGGGTAATTCCTCTCATGTGGCCTCAACTATCGAGACCTGTACGCAACAACTTGATTGCCTTGCATCAACACTGCACCTAGCCCAATACCTGATGCATCACAGTAAACTGTATATCTCTTCCCCTGCTCTGGGAGTATCAAGATCGGTGCTGATGTCAACTTCCCTTTCAGGTCCTGAAATGTTGTCTCGCAAGCTTCCGACCAAATGAACAAAACACCCTTCTTAGTCAAACCTATCAATGGTGATGCTAAGTGGGAGAAGTCATGTATAAATCATCTTTACTAACTATCCAGCCCCATGAAACTCCGTATATCAAACATGTTCTTAGGCTTCTCCCAGGAAAATACTGCTCTCAACTTCTCTAGGTCTACTACAAGTTCTGCCTCTGAGATAATGTGACCCAGGAAGTGAATATGGTCCATCTAAAAGTGGTACTTCGAGATATTATCATATAGATGATGCTCTCTTAGTGTACTCAATATGATCTCAATATGGGTGGCATAGTCATGTCGAGTGTGAGAGTACACCAATATGTCGTCCACGAATACTACCACAGAAGAATCAAGATACAGATGGAACACATGATTCATCAGGTCCATGAAAACTGCTGGCGCGTTCGTGAGTCCGAACGACATAACCAAGTACTCGTACGTACCATATCAGCTCCGAAAAGTAGTGAACGGTATATCTGATGGTCTCACGCACATCTGATGATATCTGGATCTCAAGTAAATTTTCGAGAACACTAGTTCTCCAGTAAGTTGATCAAAAATATCATCTATCATTGGTAAAGGATATCGGCTCTTCACCGTTAACTGGTTCAGCTTCTAATAATCCATGCAGAGTTTGAGGGTACCATCTGCCTTCTTTGCAAAAAGGACCAGAGAACCGCACCGAGAAGTACTATGTCAGATAAAACCCTTTGCATGTAACTCCTCTAACTGCCTCTTGAGCCCCTGCAACTCAAGTGTAGCCACCCTATAAGGAGGAATGGACACCGTTACTGCTCCTGGAATGAGATCAATAGAGAAATCCACCTCTTGCTCCGGACATAGACCTGAAAAGTCGTCCGAGAAGACATGATAAACCACTGGAGAAAAATCCACCAGACAAGTCCCCTGGTCATCCAGATATAAACTCAAAATTTGAGCTGTGACTCCACCTCACCCATGATGCTCTGGTCCAGCTCGACTCGCCTAAACATCCCAGTCACCCTTGTATAGAAACTCTCCACCCTCTAGTGACGTGAAACACACCCTGTGATGATAGAAGTCTACAAAGGCTTGAAAGGGAACCAACCAGTCTATCCCAAGAATGATGTTATAAGCTGTCATTTCTAAGACATACAGGTCCCAACGAAAGTGACACCCTCCAACCACAAGGGGGAACTCCTTGCACTGACGCACACTAGTCGTTCTAGTCCCCAACGGAGTGTCTAGCATCATGATATCAGAAGAAGAATAAACACAGTGCCCAAGGCTCTCCACAATAGGTACAAATATGAAACAATGAGTAGAACTCGTATTGAAAAGTACTGAAGATAAGACAGAAGCTACTATAATAGTACCTCTGACTTTAGAAGGTCCGAGATCCTGCTCCTGCTAGGTCTGTTGCACTGCATATGCCTACCCAGTTCCACGACCCTGCGAAAAAGCCTGGCTACCCTAAGTTGTCCCACCCTACAGCCTCTGAGATCCTGGTGTCTGGCTACCACGACCACGACCTCCATCTCTGCCTGCACTCCCTAACATATTCAAGTTCCCCGACTGGTAAAAAGACACTGGTCCTACTCCCGCACGTGAAGTCTATGCCAAACCCCTCTCACTAGCCATCGGTGGAAATGCCCTGCAAAAGCGCTGCGGATGACCCATCCTGCCGCAAGCTCAGCACTCCACTAGGTCTCGTGAACATTGTGGCTTCTTGTGCCCCTATTTACCACACTGGTAGCCCATGACCTAGCCACCTGAAGAATTCTTCTGACTAGTACTTCCACCCTGAGATAAGTCCATCTATCTCTTCCTCTTGCTAGTAGAAATAGTACTAGTAACTGGTGCTGAACCGCCCTGGCCCACACCACCTGATTCCCGCAGATTCCTTTCTGTAATCAGCGCCTGTTTTGCAATATCATGCACTAAAGGCAACCTGAAAACATTCACCAGCACGCAGATGTCATACCGAAGAACATCCTCAAAACGTCTAGCTAATAGCAACTCATCACCCACCAACACGAGTACCAAGCGCTGAAGCACGGTAAAGCGAGCAGAACACTCCATCACTGACATAGCACCTTGCTGCAGATTCATGATATCTCGAGCTCTATCTTCCCTCAGCATCTCTGAAAAGAAGAAGTCATAGAAGACTGCCTAAAAATATTCCCACACCATGTCCCTATGATGCTCTGATTGTGTGGTAACATCCCACAACCTCATGGAGGAATCATGCAGCATATACGTCACGAGCTTGACCCTCCGCCCTGGAGGCATCTCAAGATGCTCGAAAATAGTCTACATAAATCCTAGCCAAGACACCGTAACCTATGGCCCGCCATACCCTGAAAATCTAGGGGGATTCTGCTTCTGGAATATATGTGTTAGCTCAGCCATAGATGTGGAAGCCGACGGTGCTCCCTGAAAGGTCTGCATGAACCTCATAAAGCATTCATGGAATTGCGCCTCTGCGCCTATGTCCAGTATAATAGCTGGCACCACATCTGGCTCTGTTGAAAGATCCACTGGTAACTCATGGCCCAAAATCTCTCGAGTATACTCATTTCTTATCTCATGTCGAACAACACATAGTTGTCTAGGCGGCATGACAGTACAAGGTCAAAAACACGCCTTATATTCAAGATTAACTAGACTGAAAAAAAGGAACCATAAAGGGAAAAAGATGAAGAAGGAATTTCGAGATTTGCAAAACAAGACTACACGGCGTGTATAATGACTACATGGCATGTACTTGACTTATCCTACCCTGCCCGGGTCCTTCTACAAGGCTAATTCACATGGTTCCCATTGAACAAAAACTACACAGCGTGTATAATATCTACACGGCGTGTATGGTGTAAATTTCCAACTGCCTATGTCGTTTGTTACACAGCTGACAACTCGGATTGATACTACACGGCATGTTACACCCGCACACGGCGTGTGCATCACCCTATTTCCCACCCACATGTTCAGGTCCACACGGTCTGTCCTCGGACAAGACTACACGACGTGTCCCACAAGTACATGGCGTGTACTAGATGAGCTTCTCCGACCCGTGTAGTTTGTTACACGTCCGGATACACGGCCCAAACTACACTTTGTGTTCTATATACACACGGCGTGTGCACGAAGGGATTACACCGACTGATGTTGTTAGTTACATGGTCGGGTCCCTAGGTCAGACTACACGGCGTGTTCATCATTGACATTGCGTGTACTAGAAAAGATTCCACCAACACATGTTGTTAGTTACACAACTGGACTCCGGGTCAACACTACAAGGTGTGTATAGAAGCTACACGACATGTTCCCCCAAACATATCCCTTCCGCGTGTCGCCACCCACGCGGTTTGTGACACGGGAACAGACTACACTGTGTGTACTCAGGGTACATGGCATGTACTCAAAAAGTTTATTTTTCTTCCAGAACAGAAGGCCATACACGGCTTGTTTAAAGATACTACATGACGTGTATACTGGGTTTTCAGAGAGTATGCCTTTGAAACATCCTCAAAAACCAGAAAATACTAGAAAACAACACCTAAGTGTCAAATTCTGAGCCATGAGGGCCCATACTCTCCATGAATCAATGTTTGACATCTTATCTGTGTTATAAAAAAATAACCATCTAATGATCCACCAAATTACCATTAGTGAGGGCCCATAATCCCCAAAGAACAATGTTTGGTGTTCATTCCATAAACAGGCTCAAATAAAATTACCCTATCATGCAGTAGATATTTTATCAGAGCAGCTATCACAACAGCATTCTTTACTACCAGAACAACTATCACTAAAACATGCCAAGTTCTAATGCACCTACATGGCATGGAACTATGCATGACATGTGATTTCTAACATGTACCGATATGATGCATGAGATGGAATACCCTCATCTCATCGGGTTGAAACTAAATAGAACCCATAGATAAAATATAACAACACAATCTCAAGTGCGTCACCCAACGATGAAAACAATTCAACTGTAAAATTTTCAAAATCATAAGAATTGAAAAAATACAATGTAGACGGGGTTTTCCCTGTACACGGGTTAGCTACGCCCGTGCATAGCTTATTACCGACTAACATTCATCCTATCTCTGAATAAGGCTCAAAAGAGTATGTCAAAGAAAATAACCCCTCTGATACCACATTATAACGTCCTAGTTCCAGATGCCACTCAATGGGTGCCCCGAACCCGGTTCGCCACATGACCTCAAGCGCATTTCCCCAAATGCCAGAGGCTGCCGAATAGCGGCGAGGGCCCAGGTCTGATAGTGGGGAAACTATGCCCTCAGTTGTCAAAGTGTAGGGAAGTAGAATATTATATAAACATACGTCAACAGCGGAAGCAGTAACAGTATATATAACTAAAATGGATAACTGATAAAGAAAAGAAACCAGTAGTCATATAAATATGAAGATGCAGCATGTCACTATTCTATAAAACAGCCAGAACATGTCACACTGCAATACAATACAACTGAAATACAAGTATAGAAAAGAAAAACAGAATATCTCGCTGCATCATGAGACAATGTTCGCTCCCATGCTCTCATACACCCTAGAAGTAATCAAGTACCTGTATAAGGGCCCTTTCCCTTATCTACACCTGTAGAAATGTAATCAGTTTGGTCTGAAAAGCATTACCCAAATAGGGTGTGAGAAATAAATCTCAGTAGGAACCCACTAAAGGCTCGTGCCCATCTATGTGAAAGCATGCAACAACAGTGTGCGGTAGTAAAATGAAATAATATAAGAAGTACTGAAAAATAACTAGCTTAACCAGTTATATTTACATATTAATATCCATTTAATCATTTAATTAAAACTGTCACCACAGTGATTATTCTAAGTAAACATCCAATGTCCTCAGACATGTAAACCCCTACCCTTAGGTAAAGTGTATCCAAACACAATAATCTTCCAACAGGAACACAAATATTTCCCTCAAGCGTAAGAAGTGTCGCCCACAGGCACAGAATCAATATACCACAAGCATGGGAAAAGTTTCCCACAGGGTATGTAGTACAGCGACCATAGGAAAATCACAGCACTGCTCTCAGGCAAAATAGGTAACCTGGCCATGCCCAACATGTAAATAAGATCTACACAAGAAATTCATCTCAAGGAAATTATACAATCATTACTTTAAAGGCATACCCTCGGGTATCCTGGCAAAATGGCTAAACAGAGGAACCCACCCCCGGGGGTGGTCTTGGATCCAAGCACTGATCCCAAGCAGTATTTTAATGTCACATTAAATTACCTATACAATTATATGTATTTTAAATAGCCACGACCTTATCCACATGACACGCCAACATAGATTTATGGCACTAAAACACACAAAAATGCACGAAAGTTGGAAATAAACACTAATCCACCTACGTTAAACACCAACGAACGTTATACGCGAACGATGCCTTCTAAAACGCCCTAGAATTACATAGATATGAGGTAAAAGAAATATTTCTTAAATGGAAATAACATTCATTAGGGGAAGAATTGGTAAGAAACACTCTAGGAGATGAGAGGGCTTACTCGTGCGGTTCCAACGAGATCGTCCGAGGTGGAAATGGATTCCCGACGTGTGCTCAGCGGATCTCTGAAGCTCTGGAATCCCTCTCTCATTTCTTCTTCCCCTTCTAAACCTTCCCTGTGAACAGGGGAGGATAATGCCCATTTGAAGCCGAAAAAAAAGTACATGGCACGTACTTCCCATTTTTAAACTGTTCCTTTAGCGATTTCCCGCCAACGTGGCACTATTCATTTGCCGACATTACTACACGACATGTCTTCTGGAGTACATGGCATGTGCTGTCGCACAGCTGGCCACCGCCTTACTATTTGCCTGCCGACTGACTACACGGGGTGTAAAGGACTACTACACGTCTTGTAGTCAGTTCCTACACCCTTCATCAACGACATGGCCACATGCCCTGTGTACTCATTCCACACGGTCATAAGTACATGGTGTGTGGAAAAGTACACGGCGTGTACTTTCAAAATTTATAATTTTCCCCATTTTCATTATTTTCTCAAAAAAATACAGAAAATAGAAAAGAAGAGACATGTATCTCAAAGATAAGAATGGAGTTCTTACAAATATATATAATCCTTTCTTAATGAATATCATGTAGAATTAATCGCATCACATCGTGGAAATAGTAGGCCGTACGTTCGCACACGTGATGATATAATTCACTTTTTAGATAAATTATATAGAATTGAATGTTATATAAATTACAAATAATAATTATCTTATTATATTCATTATTTAAATATATTATACTCATAATTATACGCATCAAAAATAAACTATTCTTTACTAAAAAATTATATCACGGCGTGGAGATGGTATGTCGTACGTACACACGCATCGAGATATTTTTATTCGTAGAAAGGATAAATGGAGCTATAAGGTTTTACCATGATTATAATAACAACTAATATTGTAAAAGATACTGGATTTCATACATTATTATAGAAACAACATAAGTATATGAGGTATAAGAAGAAAATAATTTTGAACGAGGTGATAAAACAATTACATCTATTTCAAGTATCTCTTTTGGAATTGCATAAAAGTTATCCATTGGATAGAATTTTTCCCATTATGTGGACTCTAAGGAGAATGGATAGATTTTGGGAAAATATTTAATCCTAACATGGATGATACAAGGGACTTGAGAGGTGTGACTAAGTGGGTAGATGTGGTGACCTTTTATAAAAAGGAGGAAGGGCACTATAACAATGTTTCAAAATGAAATAATATTTTAAAATTATTTGGGAATTATAATACATTAATAATGATAAATTTATTGTATAAGATGATGATGGGTCTAAATCCTCTCAACCAATTTGTTTTAGACATGTTTAGGTCACAAAATCAACATTTTCTTTTAGCTTTAACCATTAGGTAAATGCATTAACTCTTACAATGTATTCTTGTATTGCCCAAATAAAGTATTACTATAGTTACAATATAATGAAAAGAAAACCACAAGTGGATGTTTAATTAAATTTAAAAATTATATCATTTAGTTGGATGTATCATATATTTTTAGGGTTATTACATCATTTAATAAATTTGTATTTATTTTAAACAATAATTTATATCAATTTTAAAACTATTTGAAAATAGAATTTTGGTTAAAATCATTAAAAATTTATTCATTCTAAATGAAAAAATTTAATCAACAACAAAATTTCGTAATCATCTAAAAAAATTGTGGATGGAATGAAAATTTTAAAATTAAATTTATTTTAATAATTATAATAAAATTAATTTGAATCCTTCATTAATAAGTAAATCATTGTATCATTATTGTGTCATAAATAAATTTACTTATTAAATATCTAAAAATTATAAATAAAATACCATGATGTATTAAAATGTTTTTTTATTTATAATAATTATTTATTTTCAATGAAATCGGAAATATAATCATGTATTATTATAATTATAGTTAAAGATATATGTTTAGGTAATATTTCTAATGAATTTAAATTAAAAATTATGAAAGGTATTTACCACACCCAAGTGGTTCCATCGGGTCTTAAAATTAACCAATGGATTATCATGGTCGGAAATATCACATCCATGAGGAAATTGACTCATTTTATGGTAGTTTTATATTATTATAAAATTATTTTTTTATCATTATTAACCAGATTTACCCTTTAACCATGGTAAATAAAAATAATTTCTGATGTTACTATTCATAATGTCAAGAAATTAAAGGTACCTTTTTAAACTATTTTGACCTTTTGATTCAAAATATAGAATCCATTTTTATTAATTTTAAAATCATATCTGGTATAAATTAATTTAAAATCAATCCCACTGTCGGAATGAGAGAATATGTTTTTAATAGTAAAAGCACTAAAAAAGATTGAAATTTTTTATTATATGAAATCAATGTAAAATTAATTATAATTATAAACATTATATTTAAGGATAAAAATATATTTTATATATAATTCAAAATGACTCAATATTATAATTCAACCATAAAAATTATTTTATTGAATTTTTTTATTTTCACTTAAAAGTTAGTGTGTTTTTTACTATTCATCAAAACCTGAATGTTTTCAGAAAATATCAAAATTCATATTAATTAAATTTTATATACCTATTTAAAAATAATGTTAGTGTTTTCATATAAAAAATATTAATCATTCAAAATATTATTTTAAAATAGGTTAACCATTCAAAGGAGGGAGATTAACCTATAAAAAATATTGGTTTTTATACAAGAAATAGGGTTTATTAACACCGTACGACAAAAATATGAATTAGATTTTCAAAAAAAATATTTTATATAACATATATATCTCATTAATTTCATTCCCAATTTTATTTCACACAAAAATACAAATATATAATTTATATTTCTCATAAATAATTGATAACCAATGAATTCACACTAGATTTTCATAATTTAGTTATACTTATTCCCGCTAATATAATAGCTAGACTATAACTATAATTTAATAATATGGTAATCTCACGTTTTATTTAAACTTAAAATTCCTTGAAATGAAAGATAATAAGAAATAAAAGAAATATTTAATGAAAATATTTCATAAAAACATACGGACGTTACAATTTATGTGTATTTAAACCCCTTATAGTAAATATTTCTAATTATATTTATTATACTGATTATATTATATAATAATTGAGTAAGAAGTGTTGATGGGGAGGTGACGGAAACAATGTAAAAAATTCATGATGATGAATGTTACCTCTTCTTTGGGTACATCATATTTGGCTATACCAATACACATTCATGGATGGATTTATTCACAAATAGGGGTCTCTGAGGTGAAGGGAGGTGTGTTGGGAAATTTATTCAGAATAATTTGGGAGAGCGAAATGGGTTTATATTTGAAAATAAATTGGATGGGAGAGTGCCTCTTTATATTGGAGGATGAGTTGGATTCTGGTCATATTTTTAAAAGGGAATTCCACCCACCATTTCCCCATGATATATGGCACCAATAATGTCAAAAAAAATGATCCATATGAGTATAGGGTTGATATATGAACATTCAATGGATTTTTGAGAAGTGTCGAGGTCATTTTTGACATATGTTTATGTTTTAGTCATTTGTTAAACTAATTTTTCTCTCACTCACTATAATTAATTTTTATTACCCTCACTAATATTTTTGTAAAAAATATAATTTGACCTTATTAAAAATAATAAATTATTCTGATTCCCAATATGGAATATATTTTCTAAAATTCCAATATCCAAAGTGGATGAAATTAATTTAATATAAATCCTGTAGACCAGAGGACAATGCTGGTTTATAGGATAAAAATATTCAAAATTTGCATATGTTTTATATTCAATTTCAATGTGAATTGATAAAATTTACCTAAACCAGACGTATTGATGTATTATTGATATAATTTTACATTTAAAACAATTTAAAATATTTTTTATCCTTAGAAATACATTTGATGAAGAAGTAGTTATAAATTTATATTAAATAATTTGTACTATTAAAAAAATGAATCTTGAAAGAAAAATACCAAAAAAATAACCCAAATATAATTTTGGGATTATTATATCAAGAATGATGTTTACTTTGAAATATAAAATTCAATAAATTTCCAAAACTTTTATTTAAAAATGTTATTCATTACAAAGAGGGATTTTTTTAACAAAAGTACACTTTTTATATGTAAAACTGAATTTTTATTTATCTTATACCATTGTAATGTATTGGTTGAAGGTAAAAAACATTTTTTATTCATTACAATATATATATATATATATCACTCAATGATTGTGATTAATTGTATTTATTATGATAAGATTATTTTTTATTATAAGAAAAGTTTTCTATAAAGACATTCCCTTTCTATTCAATTGGTAATTATATTTATTTATAAATAATTTGTAAGAGATGAATTCCAAAATATATAATTATGATTGAGTTTATCCTACTAAAAACCATTAATTGAATGGATAGGATGTATCTTACTATATTCAATTAATATATGTTTTTAATATATTATTTTTTCACATAAAATGGTTTTGTGTTTTACAAAAACTACCGAAAAAAGTAATTCATCCAAGTAATAGAAGATAACTAATTTTTGTGTTCATTACAGGATATTGAACATAATAAATTAATATATTAATTATAATTTATGGTCTCAAAACGTTATATTCTTTTATTCTCCTTGTTTTGTATGTCATAACTATTATTAAATACAATGTTCTTTATTTATAATTTTGGTGTGTTAAAATTGTTCTGGGATAAACCTATGCTAGGGGGTCCTATGTTAAACAACTGATGTGTGATTATGTGATAAACCAATTATTGGTGGGTATATGATATATATCCAAGACATTTCTTATGGAAGTAGACCATATGGGTATTCAATTAGTATAAGTGAAGAAGATATTGATGTATTAATGATATTCCATGTACATACTTGTTTTCATTATTCATGTTATGAGTTTATGATTATTCTATTAATCGATATTGAAATCTCATTTCTTATAATTATTTCTTTTTATTACTCTTAATTTTTTATTTTTTTATAATTTTTAATTTGGGTATTGATGGGATTATGTTATGTTATGACTCTATCTTGCACATTGATAATTTCATCACACCCTTATACACTCATATGCTTAACAATGAAATTCAATCGTTAATGGTTACATCTTCCCTTAATTATAATTTCACATCACCCATATTATGAATCATTTTTCAAAATTCTTAAATAATTATATTGATTAGTATATGTATATAATTTAATTAAAATGGAATATGAGGATGACATAATGTGAATTAATAAATTATAGGTATAATGGGACATGATGTTCAACTTTATGAACCATTTGATTATGAGAACATGTTGTGATGAGTTTTTTATATATGGTTTTTTTCTTAATTATCTAATAATATAAGCATAAAAGGTCATCCAAAATGTATGTGATCAAAGTTTACCTTTTGATATTTTATGGTTTATAGAATAAAATTGTTCACAATTATTAGCTTCAATGCATGAAATGAATAGTTTCTGATTTCAACATAGAATCTAGGTTTACCGGTCCTAGACTGTAATATTTAGTATCAAAGGTAATTTTATATAACATTAGATAATATGGTTTCTTTCTGAGGGGGATTCTTAAGATTTATGGATACCATAATCAATCATCAATATGAATAATGGTCATATGTTCAATTTCATAGAAAAATTATTTTATTATTTCGAGAAATAATTTGTTTAATATTATTAATTTCACTTTTGGATTCATTTTAGTAGTGTTTATTTATATGTAATACATCATTATAATGTGTAATACTACATTATTTTTTTGAAATAATTTTTATGTTTTTAATTACCATTATAGTTTATATGATCAAGGATATTTATGTAGTTAGGGAAAAATATGAATTATAATATATATATCCATAGGATTGGAATTTGATTTGATCACAATGTGATTATTGTTATGTCAAAATATAACCACCATCTCTTTGTCTTGAGATTGGGATGGTTTGAGAAAACCTTTGAAGTTAAAAAATCATTTATTTTTTAGGTTATAGAAAATATGTGGGAAATGTGGCTATATATTTATTGAGATTTAGTTTTGGGTTTTACAATTGATTTTAAAATATTATTTATCCGAATGAAGGTTTATTAATTTTAGAAATTATATTCCTATATGAAATCAATTTTTGTTTTGGTTAATGATTAAAGACAAGTAGAATATCATGTTGTCTATTTTCTAGTTATGTGAACTTTATAATTATATTTTATTGCTTCATGTGTGAAAATTTTATCTTTAATTAAATCATACAAAAGAAAATATGAAAATTTTCAGTAATTTTATTAAAAGATGAAATTCACATACCATGTAAGTATATTAATTTATGTTTTTAGTATAAATAGTGATATAAATCCTTTGAATTTACAAAGCAGTTCATATAATAATGTTTCATCCTATTACCATCCTTTATGATAATATTAGGGTATATTTCCAAAAATATTTTGTTTGTGGTTTTTTATAATTTACATACTCTTGAACATGTTCTTTATATGTCGCTATTTTTTCATGGGGATTAGTAATTCCTTTAACATCAATATTTCAATTTTCACACCAATGTTCCCCCAATGAGGAATCTAGGATATTTTTAATTTCTATTTTGCATTATGTTTTTGACATTTCATTTTTTAGAGGATGTTTCACTAACCATTTATAATCTATTAGTATCATTAATGAAATTCTAAAAATTTTATTTCTTTGATAACCAAGACAAATTTGGAGGAGGAAATTCATTTTAAGGAATGTAGGATGTAACAACATGATATTCATTTTTTGAAATAACTTCTTTCAATTTATTTTAAATTAATTGTTTACTAGAGTTACATTAATTTCACAGTTAAACTACTGTTATACTAAACAACTTATTTATATTTCATTGCATGTAAATCCAATTTCTTCTATAACATTAGTTTCAAACTATTTTTTCCCTTATTGTATTGAAATATAATAATAATATTACTATTTAACATGATAGTTTTGAAATAGTTGTTGAAATTAAGGGATTAAAAAATTTATTAAAATTATGAAAATATATTTTAAGAATCATTAATAATTAAATTCATTGGTGGCCAATTAAATTGAATTGAAAATAAAAACTAATTGAATATAATGAAAATTTTTCTTTCTAAAAAACTAGTTTTATTCCATAAAATTAATTTTATCTTAATAAATCAAATTGATCACTATTAATGAGAGATACATATTAAATTGAAATATAATATATTCATCTATTTTTTTATATTCTGCCAATATTCATTATATGTTAATGATATAGATAAATCATATTTTAAGCATATCAATATGTATTTTCTAAAAGGATGTTATTTCATATTTTAATGAAATTATTTTTTTAAATAAATTTTAGAATGCTTTAAATTTAAATTGAAAAAATAAATATCCTTATTAAAATAATTTTATTAATATATTATTTGGGTTAATAGTTATTATTTTTAGAGAAGTTTTATATTTGGATGAATTGTGAGAAATTGTGAATTTTAATTGAAAACTATCTTTTTGTATAATATATTTAAATTCAAATATTATAATATAAATTTTTTAATGTATAATTATATCAATTATATATATACATCTAATTTTGATCATTAAAATCAATTTGGTGTTGAAATTTGATATAAAAACATTTAAAACATTTGATCTTTTTATTTTAAAAATGATCATTACCATCCCATCTATGGGATTAGTTTTAAATTATATTATTCAACTTATTATATTTTAATTTGGAAAAAGTTATTCCATATTTTTAATAATAATAATTAATAATTTAATTTATTGTAAAATTATATTTTGACCAAAATGATTAATAAATGATTTTTAAATTAATAATAGTGATTAATGTAAAAATGAGATTACTTAGATGTTAAACAATCATCAAAGGATCCAAATGACCTAAAAACATGTAAAAACCCCATTTAACCAATATATTTAGACCATATAACCAATTTTACATAATTTGTTTCATTATTAGAGGCATATTTTATATGGGATACATCTTAATAGTGTTTACATTTTATATTTTCAAGATTTCAAGTCCACCTTTGTAATGACCCAAAATATCCGTGGATTTTTTTTAATACATAGTAATTTTATGAGTCCGCAGTTTCTGATTGCCCTTGATTTCGAGGCCCGGTATCCCCGGAATCAATTTCTGAAGTTTTTTTAGGTCTGTTCAGTATATGTACGAGTGGGATTTTATATGTTTTGAACCGGTGTCCAGAACTGAAATCTGTAGGCACCATTGAACTCGCAACATCGGTGATTGTTTAGTGAGACCTTCACCGTAGTCGTGTTTTAATGAGAATGGGAGTTAGTTTTTGGGGTGTTTAATTAAATTGAATAAAAATAATGTGTTAAATTTATTTTAATTTGGGGTGGTTAAAACCTCCCAGAGGAGGTTAGTAGTGGGGTCCACCACACCATCACCTCCCATGAGAGGTTATGGTGGTGGGGCCCACCCATGCATAACCTCCTTTGGGAGTATATTATTTTAGTGGGGCCAACATGAGCCACTTATCTCCCTATAAAGGAGAATCGAACTCTACACCTTTCCCCTTTAATTATTTTAGCCAAAACCACCCATTAATTAGATGAGTTGTTTCATATAATTAAACGCAATAATAGGAATGGTTTTTCCATCAAATAATAGATAACTTCATCCATTATTTTTGGTTGGCATCTTGGTGGAGATTTAGGGAGAGAAATAATTCACCCACGAAGAACGCTTCATCCTTCCAATGAATTATGCCACACACCACCAAAGAATGATGAAATTCTTCATCGTTTTTCAACCGTGCCAAAATAGAATGGGTCAACCGTGATGAACGTTGACGACGCATATTCCCCGGATGCTTCCCGACGTCGACGAATCGACATCCACTATTCCTCTCCTTCCACTGTCAACGATTATCATACGAGATATGGTGATTTGAGTTGATTTATCTATGAGATTTAACCTCCATTATTCATCATTTTGTTGTGTTTTTTTGTTTCCAATTGATATCATCTTAATGAGGAGGGCTCGGACCGCACGAACACGGTCTGACCCTCTCCCCTTGTTGTTGTTCTTGTTGTGTTGATGGTGGAGGCGGAGCAACGGCGGCCGGCATTGGGCCGACTGTGAAGGAACCGGCAGTGCAAGGTAGCCAAGTCTCCAATAGGGCATGGCACCACCGTGCCGCCCTGAAGGAGAGTCGCGGCCAAGATGGGCCGTGGTGGAGGCGCATAGCGTCGTCTTGCCACGTAGAGGCTAGCATAGGGCCGCGGCAAGGGCGGGCCACAACGGAGGGGCGGGGCCCCATCGCGCTGCGTCGTGGCGTGGAGCGTCTAGCTGCTCGGGCAATCCAAGAGGTGCAGGACCCTGTCGGGTCCCGCGTCTACTGGACCGGAGCCACCTAGTGCGGGTTTCGGCTAACACACGAATGACTCTGTAGTTCATGTTCGAGGGGGCACGTGCCTCCCCCTGGATGCGGCTAGGGTCGGCCGTTAGGCCACCCTCGGCTGGGCCGCTTTCTCGGACCTGTTTGGACCCACGGACCGGGTCCATCACTAGTACAGACAGGGTTGGGCTGGGTCGGTTCCACTCGGTCAGACCACACCCGGACCCGTTTTGAAAGTTTACACCTTTTCGCCCGTATCCTCAGCTACTAGTGTCTGATTGACGAACCACCTGCCGCAACAAAAAGGTTAGAGCGAGACAGTTCTATTGAATTACCCCACATGAGGTTTGCACACAGTTGGAGAATGGTCGGGTTGGTTTGAACCAAAAAACCAACCGGGCCCCTGGAATAGAAATGCCAATAAATCACAGATCGGGCGTCCGATTGACGCACCGTCTATCGCGTTGGAACCCTTGCAGCATAGAGGTCTTCTGGGTTACACCTCTAGAGAGTTTAGTGGCGGTCAAGGTTTGACCGGTATCTTGAGGGCAGATTCTATGGAACTCGAGTTCACCGGGTGCGAGGAATCCAATGGCTCATAGTGAGGCGGAGGTTGGAGACAGATCATATAGAGGTCAGCGCTCAGCAATCCTGTGTGGGTTAGTGCATACAGATCCTTTGTGGGTCAGATCCTTTGTGGGTCAGTGCTCATTGATCCTATGTGGGACATCGCATACCGATCCTATGTGGGTCAGCGCTCAGCGATCTTGTTTTGGTCAGCACATACCAATCCTGTGTGGGTCAGATCCGGTGTGGGCCATTATGAGGTTTAGTACCTATCGATCCAGTGTGGGTCAGACTTTGTATGGTTAGAAGTAGAGCCTCTTGATAGAATAAGATGATCTAGCTTCGCGGCTTTTATACGTCATTGAAAAATCCTGGTTTTGAGCTGAGTCAATGACTTTCGTGTTTTCCTCACGATTGAGATTGGTTACTAAATAACTTATGTATATGTATGGGAATATACCTAAGTAAGGGATTATCCAATGATTTCATAGTTTGTGGTTATAATTTTTTGATTTTTTGAGACATTAATGGTCTCGAGGTCACTATTGAGTATTGTTATACTCACCCCTACACGGGATATGCCCGCACCTCATTGTGTTGGTTGCAGACGACAGATAGTGCAGATCAGGGTAGAGAGTAGTAGAACAGAACGGTACCTGGAGGTGGACCAGTCAGCGAGATGTACACGGAGTGGATGGACGAACGTGGGGTGGTGAGGAGGCCATCAATACCCACCCATCAGGTGTGAATCCCATAGGATGAGTCAGTAGTTGATGTTTTACTTTACTTCAATTGTACTATCTTTTCTGTTGTATTGTACTTTATTATTGGGCTTGTATTTCTGGACCCTATACTTTCAGAACCCACTTTTGTATATAGTTTTACATAGTGTTTTACTTCTAGTTGTGTACTCTGTTGTGTTTGTTTTCTATTATAAAGGAAATGCCTTCCCAGTTTAGGGATTTATGCCTTTGGTGCTAGTCACCAGCCCCTAGCCTATAGAAGGCAGGCTTAGGGTAGTCACGATTCGGGCCACGGGGGATGTGTCATTAAAAAATGGTATCATAGGAGTCAGTTATACCGCAAAACATAGGACTCTAATATTTCATTTCTATGAAGAAATAGTGTTAAAAGTAATAAGTGTGGTTTTCAGTTCAAGGAATCCATTGTTGGTGTGGAGGCCGATGTATCCATACACCAGGACCCTGACTATTGATTTCCAACTTTGTTCTTGAAAAAAATGATTGTGTGCGGGTCTTTAAAAGATTTCTTAAATCTGCTCAACCAGGTCATCTCACCTGGTAAAAATCTTTTGACTCTGTCGCATCTGTTTCTTTCAGGATCCCTCCCCGCAGATGACCAGTTAGAGCCTCGAGAGCCATATGTACTGACTGCCCCTCGAGCGACGAGGCCACTATGCAGGGCCCTCTTCCAGTAGAGGCACCAGTGGGGGAACTAGCAGTACCACTTCCCGTTGGGGCATCGATGCCACCATCCCAAGTAGAAGATGATGCACGCCACTTGAGAGCATTTCATGAGTTCCAGTGCTAGAGGCCACCCAAGTTCAGGGGAGAGACGGACCCACAAGCAGATGAGGATTGGCTGGAGGCTATGGTGAGAGTTTTCAGGCTGGTTGGACACCCGAAGACCTCATGGTGATTCTTGTTGCGAGTCTTCATCAGTAAGCAGCAAGCAGATGGTGGAGCCTTATGCTTCAGGTCCACGATGAGGCGACAATACTCTGGACAGACTTCAAGAGCCTGTTCCGGGGGAAGTTTTTACTAACTACCCTTCAAGCGGTGTAGATACAGGAGACACTTTATCTACAGTAGGGAAGCATGATAATGGCACTGTATTCAGCGAGGATAACCAACCTCTCTCATTACTCCACAAACATGGTACAAGACCCATTCTTCGAGGCCAGAACCTTTGAGAAGGGGCCCAGGTGAGATATCAGGGCCTCGATGATCTCCCTAGACATCCTGACCCAGGAAAGGATGTTAGAGGGAGCTCTCCTAGAGGAGAGTTTCCTTGCTGAGCAGTCACCAGCTGTGAGACCCACTACTAATCGACGTGCAACAGAGTGTTCTACACCTGGTAGTAGATAGATGATGAAGAGGTCCATGAGTACTAGACCCATGGGTGGTCGACCATATGACTTAGGATCGGTTGTGTGGAGGCACACAGAGCAGAGTCTTACCCACCAGAAGTAGGCAGTGTTACTCATGTGGTGGTTTGGGCCCCATCGCACGTGACTATCCGAACCACCGTACAAATTATCAGTAGTCAGTTGAGGGACCTCCCAGGAAGAGGCAGAGATTCGATCGAGGCAGTCCGTAGGGCGCAGGAGGATGTGGCAGAGGAGCTGGTCGTACAACTGGCGATGGACGACGTTTTGTGGTGTTTCCACCACCACCACCATGAGGTCCACCCCGACCATAGGGAGAAGGTGGACAGGGAAGAGCTCAGCTTTATGCAGCTGAGGCATATGACCACGGCACTTTGGAGATGATTTGAGGTACTATCTGTGTTCTCTCCACCATAGCTGTAGTTCTTATAGACATAGGTTCTAGTCATTCTTTCATAGACACTACCCTCATTCAGAGCTCAGAGTTTCCGTCAGTGCTTTTGGATGGATCCTTACGGATAGAGACACCTACAGGAGCAGACTCAACAATTAGACACTAGTGACGGCAATGTGAGCTTACTCTAGGAGGCGAGACCTTGGGTTGGGATCTCCTCATAGCGTCATCGAGACCTTAAGACGTCATATTGGGTATGGACTGGTTATCTATAGTCCATGCTCAGAATGATTGTATTAAGTGAAAAGTGTGGTGTGTCCGCACAGATTGGACCAGGATTACCTTCACCGGTTAGAAGGGAACCTTTGCAGCATAATATGGACATACTCGGAGGAGGGTGCAGCCGATCACTCATCAGTTGGCCTGCCTTACCCTCAGATCAGTTGACGTGGAGAGTCCTAATTATCCTGTAGTGGTGGATTAATACATGGATGTTTTCCCTAACGATGTTCCAGGACTACCTCCTCATAGAAAGGGGGAATTTTACATTGACATGTACCCCGGGATGATACCGATATCTACTCCATCATATTGGATGACTCCCGCTGAGATTTGCGAATTGAAGGTGCAGTTGGAGGACTTGCAGTGGAAGGGATTCATCTGGCCCAGTGTTTCTCCTTGGGCAACCCCGATTCTGTTTTCCATGAAGATGGATGGGAGTTTGCAGATTTTTATTGAATATCGTCACCTGAACTAGGTGACTGTGAAGAACAAGTACCAACTCCCAAGTATTGAAAACCTCTTTGATCTGCTCAGGGATCTTGATGGTTCTTGAAGATAGACCTCAGATCATGCTATCACCAGCTCAGAGTTCGAGAAGAGGATGTGCATAAGATGACCTTCAGATGTCGGTACGACCACTATGAGTTCTTGGTTAGGCTCTTATTTATAACCAACACTCCAGCCATGTTCATGTGTCTCTTGAACATGATCTTCCAGACTTACCTCGATCTCTTTGTCATAGTCTTCATCGACAAGATTCTGATCTATTCAACTACTGAGGAGAAGCATTCCTACCATCTGTAGGTAGTACTGGACACACTCCGAGAGCACCATCTTTATGGTAAGCTCTCGAATTTCCAGTTTTGGATTCGAGCAGTTTACTTCTTGGGACACGTCATCTCGGAGGCTAGAGTTGCAATGGATACTGCAAAGATTGAGGCGGTACTTGCATGGGAGCCACCTAGGAGTGTGACAGAGGTATGGAGTTTCTTGGGCTTGGCTAGTTACTATCAGATATTCTTTCCTGACTTCTCCAGAGTTGCAGAACCACTATCAGCTTGAGCAATGAAGGGGAAACCCTTTGTATGGTTAGAGAGATTCCAGCAGAGCTTTCATGAGCTGAGGTAGATGCTGACTAGATCCCCCATCATGAGGCTTCCAGAGGAAGGCATAGGGTACGTAGTCTACTTCAACGCATCCGGGACCGGACTCGGGTGTGTCCTGATGCTGGAGCGAACTGTCATTGCATATGGTTCTCAATAATTGAGACAACACGAACAGAACTACACTGCCCATGACCTGTATTTAGCATCAGTGGTATTTGCCTTGAAGATGTAGAGGCACTATCTGATTGGAGAGCGTTTAACATTCTACTATGATCTCAAGAGTCTCAGGAATATCTTCATGTAGAAAGACCTAAACCTGAGACAACGGTGGTGGGTTGAGTTCTTCTAAGACTATGAATTTGATATAGTCTATACTCCTGGAAGGGGGATGTTGTTGCAGATGCTCTAAGTAGAAGATATAGTATATAACTATTAGCAGAGGCGACAGAGAAGCTGGCATCCTTACAGATATCCTTTGTGGATTGAGATGGACCGGCCATTCTATAGTGTCTTACAGTCACTCCTCCACTTCATCAGCGAGTCAGGGAGGCACAGTGTGGGGAAGCTTATTATGAGACGCGACATGCTCAGATATCCATAGGGCAAGATCATATGGTATTTTCTAAAGGTGAGGAGCACGTCATCCTCTTCAGAGGACATACCTTGGTACTAGTTGGACTTTAGGATGAAGTGTTGAGGAAGTTTCACAATTCTCCTCTTGTTGTACATCCAGGAGTGGTGAAGATGTACAAAGACCATCGAAGACAGCACCGGTGGCCAGGTATGAAGGAGGAAATAGCTTATTTTGTCTCATGATGCCTCACATGTCACCAAGTTAAAGTAGAGAACCAGGTACCAGTAGGCTTGGTATAACCGTTAGAGGTCCCAGAGTTGAAGTGGTATGGGATATCCACCGACTTCATGACGGGTCTTCCATGTACATCTAGGAGTCCCGATATGATATGGGAGAGCGTTGACCGACTCACCAATTAGGCCCACTTCATACCGATTAGAGAGCAGGGCTCAGTAGAGAGCTTGGGATGACTCTATGTTTAGAAGATTGTGCATTTGCAGGGAGTACCTTCTTCTATTGTCTCTAACCATGACACATTGTTTACTTATTAGCTATGGATGGTGTTACCGGAGGCATTCAGGACACAGCTTCACTGGAGCACCGCCTTCCATCCTCAGACGGATGGACAAACTAAGAGGGCCATTCAGACCCTTGAGGAATTTCTCTGCACATGGGTTATATAATTCGGTCGTCGCTGGGTGGATCACTTGCATTTGGCGGAGTTTGTCTACAACAATAACTATCACTCCACCATCTGTATGGAACCTTCTATGGCCTTGTATGGTCGACCTTACAGATCACCACTATGTTGGAAAGACCCATGGGAGTCAGCACTAGTGGCACTAGAGATGGTACTGGCTACCACGCAGAATGTGCAGATCATCTAGGAGTGGATGAAGACTACACATAGCAGGTAGAAGTCATATACTGACAGGAGATGGAGACCTCTAGAGTTTGAGGATGACGACCACATCATTCTACATGTCTCGCCTCGATGAGGTCTATAGAGATTTGGCCGAGGAGGTAGGTTATCTCCCCGATTCATTGGACCTTTCCAGGTTCTTAGCAGAGTAGTCAAGGTGACCTAGCGCTTAGCTCTTCCACCTTAGTTGTATCAGGTGCACGATGTCTTCCACGTATCTTAATTGGGGAGATACCTGAACGACCCATCCCACATCATCAACCATAGGGAGATGGACATCGATGACTGGGTGACTTTCACCAAGGTTCCAGTGGAGATTGAGGATCGACAGTAGCGGGTCCTACATGGAAGGTTGATACCAATGGTGTGCGTTCACTGGTATCACGAGAACCTCCAGGAGAGCACATGGGAGTGGGAGGCTAGGATTCGTGCTCAGTACCCACATTTGTTCCCTTAGTTCGAGTTATAGCTTATGGGGATGTAATTCTCTGAGGTGGGGAGAATGTAAATACCCAAAATTTCTATGGAATGTTTTTTAAATACAAGGGAATTTAATGAGTCTGTAGTTTCCGACAGTGATTGATTCCTAGGCCCGGTGTTCCCGAAATCAATTTCTGAAGTTTTTTTTGGGTACGTTCAATAAAAGTATGAGCGGGATTTTATATCTTTTGAACCGATACTTAGAACTAAAATCTGAGGGCACCGTTGAACTCGAAGCGTTGGGGATTGCTTTGTGTTTCCTTCTCCAGAATTTCAATTTAACGAAAATGGGACTTAGTTTTTGGGGTTTTTAATTAAATTGAATAAAAATAAAGTGTTACCTTTATTTTTATTTTGGGTGGTTAAAACCTCCAAGATGAGGTTAGTCATGGAGGCCACCACACCATAACCTCCCATTAGATGTTATGGTGGTGGATCCCACCCGCACATACCCTCCCTTGGGAGGATATTATTTTAGTGGGGCCCACCAGAGCCTCTTAACCCCTTAACACCCCATAAAAGAGGATGGAACTATTCACCTTCACCCTTTAATTATTTGATCCAACACCACCAATTAATTAGATGAGTATTTTCTTTAATTATACAGTAGAATACAAATAGTTGTGCCAACAAATAATAGACAAATTCATCTATTATTTTTGGTTGGAATCTTCGTGGATCTTTGGGGAGAGAAATAATTCTCCCATGATGAACACTTCATCATTCTAACAAATAATTCCACCCACTACCAAAGAATGATGAACTTCTTCATCATTTTTCAACCGAGCCAAAAGAGAAGGAGTCAACTGCGAAGAACACCGAAAACGCTTCTTCCTAGGATGGTTCCCAATGTCAATGAATTGATATCCATTATTCCTCTCCTTCCACCGTCAACGATCATTATACGAGGTAGGGGATTTGATTTGATTTATGTATGAGATTTACCCTCCGTTCTTCTTCATTTTGTTGTGTTCCTTGTTGCAAATTGATATCATCTTAATGAAGAGGGCTCAGACCACACGAAAATGGTTTGACCCTCACCCCTTGTTGTTGTTCTCATTGTGTTGACAGTGGAGGAGAAGCATTGTTGGCCGACATCGGGCTGACCTCAAAAGATCCGGTGGCGCAAGGCCACCAGGTCGCCAAGAGGGCATGGCACCGACGTACCTAACATAAGGAGAGCCGCAGTCACTATTGGATGCGACAGAGGCGGGAGGTACAGTCGTACCGCATGGAGGCTAGCAGAGGGCCGCGGCCAGGGCAGGCCAAGGCAGAGGGGTGCAACACCATCGCACCGCGCTGGAAGAGAAATGAAGTCGTGGATAGGGCAGGCCATAGTGGAGGGGTGTGGTACCATCGCGCCACGCCATGGTGGGCAGCGGCTGGCCGCTCGGGCCATCTGGGAGGTGTGGTACACCGTCGGGTCCTGCGTGTGCTGGACTGGTGCCACTTACTTCCAGTTTTGACTTACACATGAACAGTAGAGCCTTTTGGGTGCTAGGGGGCACGCGCCTCCCCCTAGGCGCAGCTAGGGTTGGCCGTCGGGCCACCCTCGACCGGCTGCCCTCAGGCCGGCCCGCTTCCTCGGACCGGGTCGGACCCACGAACCGGGTTGGACCCCGGAATGGACCAGGTCGGGAGAGGTCGGTCCGACTAAGTCGGACCAGACCCTGACCTGTTTGGCCAGTTTACACCTTTTTGCCCCTATCTTGGGATATGGGTATCTGATTGACGAACAGCCTACGGAAACAGAATATCTATGAGAGATACGGTTCTATTGGAATACCCTACTTGAGGTTTGGCCATAGTTGGAGAATGGTCAGGTTGGTTTGAAACTAAAAATCAACCATGCCCCTAGAACAGAAATGTTAATAACTCAAAGACCGGACGTCTGATTGACACACCGTCTATCATGTAGGAACCCTTACGACATGGTGGTCCTTTGAGTTACTCCATTGTGAATTTTAGTGGTGGTCAAGGTAAAATCGATATCTCGAGGGAAGATTCTATGGAACTTGATCACACGAGGTGTGAGTAAACCAGTAGATGATAGTGAGGTAGAGGTTGGAGATAGATCATACGGAGGTCAGTGGTCAGCGATCCTATGTTGGTCAACGTACACCAATCTAGTGTGGGTCAGTGCTTAGCGATCCTGTGTGGGCCAGCGTATACCGATCCTGTGTGTGTCAGTGCTTAGCGATCCATTGTGGGTCCGTGTATACTGATCATATGTGTGTCCCACGTGTTCTAGACCGGTTCCAACTGGCACTAGCTTCGGCTCACACCCAAACAGATGAGTTGTTCGTGTTCAAGGGGGTGTGTGCCTCCCCCCACCCCCCAGGCGCGGCTATGGTAGGCTGCCGAGATGCCCTCGGCTGGGCCGCCCTTGGGCCGGGCCTTCCTCAGGTCAGGCCGCACTCGGCCAGGGTGCCCTAAGGCAGGTCTGCCTATTCAGGCCAGGCTGCTTCCTCGGACCGGGTTGGACCCCGGTACTGACTGGGTCGGTCCGCGTACTGTCCCACTGCGTCGGACCGGACCCGGACCCATTTGGCTAGTTTACACCTTTTCTCCCATATCTTGGGCTACGAGTGTCTGATTGATGAATTGTCTGCAGGAACAAAAAGACTAGTGTGAGTCGGTTCTATTGTCGTACCACACATGAGGTTTGGACATAGTTGGATATTGGTCGGGTTGGTCTAAACCTAAAAACCAATCAGGCCCCTATAACAGAAATGCTGATACCTCACAGACCAGGCGTCCGATTGATGCACCGTCTGTCTTGTAGGAACCCTTACGACATGGAGGTACTTTGGGTTACTCATTTTTAAAGTTTATTGGTGTTTGAGGTACGATCGATATCTCAAGGGAAGATTCTTCGGAACTCGAGCGCACCGGGTGTGAGGAATCCAGTGGCTGATAGTGAGGTGGAGGTTGGAGACAGATCATACGGAGGTCAGAGCTCAACGATCTTGTGTGTGTCGGTGCATACCGATCCTGTGTGGGTCAGATCTTGTGTGGGTCAGCTCTCAGTGATCATGTGTGGGTCCACGCACAACGATCCTGTGTGGGTCAGTGCTCAGCGATCCTGTGTGGGTCAGTGCATACCGATCCTGTTTGGGTCAGATCCTATGTGGGTCATTACGGGGATAGTAGCAATCAACCATGTTTGGGTCATACTCTGTATGGTCATAAGCATTGCCTCTTGACCGAATAAGATGATCTAGCTTCATGAATAATCATATATACTTATATACTTCACTGAAAAATCATGGGTTTGAGCTGAGTCAATGACTTTCATTTATTCCTCATGATTGATATGGGTCACTAAATAACTTTCGTATATGTATGGAAATATTTCTAAGTATGGGATTATCCGTAGATTTCATACTTTGTGGTTATCCTTGTTGGATTTTGTGAGACCTTGAGGGTCTTGTGGTTCCTACTAAGTATCGTTATACTCACCCCTGCAGTGGCTATTCCCATACCTCGTTATGTTGGTTGCAGATGACGTACATCGCTGATCAGGGAAGAGAGTAGTAGAACAAGATGGTTCTAGGTGGTGGACCACTTGGCGAGACGTACACGGAGCGGACGGACGGACTTGGGGTGCTGAGGAGGCCATTTGTACCCACCGTTCAGGTGGGAATCCCAGAGGACAACTCAGTAGTTGCTGTTTTACATACTTCAGTTCTACTAGCTTTTCAGTTGTATTATACTTTATTATTGGGCTTGTATTTCTAGCCCCTATTCATTCTGCAACTTCTTTTTTATACATTTTTACTAAGTGTTTTACTACCAGTTTCGTACTCTGTTGTTTTCATTAACATTTATAAAGGAAATTCCTTCCCCGTTTAGGGATTTATTCCTTTGTTGCTAGTCTCTAGCCCCTGGCCTATGGAAGGCGGGCTTGGGGTAGTCACGATACGGGCCCTAGGGGACAAGTCATGACATCCATGGCTATAAAAAGTAACTCACTCCCCTCAAATATTCATAGCTATCTATAATTTTTACTCATATAAAACACACCCAAATAAGCTAAAAATATCCACAATCAAATCCTAAAATCTTCAATCTAGGAATAAAACCCCTGAAGGAAATTTGTTGGTATAAACCATATAAAGTTACCTGAAAAAGAGGTCATGTTCTTCAATTTGAATTCCTATTTTACTTATTTCATAACCCATTACATTATAATTAATTAACTCATAAAAACTAACCTCATTATCCTCAGTAAACTATTTTTTATGTTAATGGTAATGCATACACACACAAACACTTCCATCAATTTGGATACACGATCATCTTTCACATATATAGTGGACTACAACCTTGTGACTGATGTTATTGTTTTTCCAATACCACCTTTAAGGGTTGTGAATAATGATGATTCTAATGTTTATATATAATATATGTGATATTAATAATTTATTCATACTTATTTAACTATTATATATCATATACAATCATTGATCCATTTTTTTGAAAATGAAAACAACTTTTGTGGATGTGTGGATTACACCCTCCTCAGAAAACATTGATTCATTCAAACTTTACATGGAATATATATAGAATGGGATTAATAAAAATATGTAATATAAATGAAATATTTATGATATTAATGATAAAATTACCTTTATGTATATGTAAAATCTCACTTTATTTTTGATAAATTACACACTAAATAAGAGATAACATTATTCATGGACTTTTGGATTGTCATCTCATCAACTTGATGTGACTCCTTTAACATCATAATAATAATATATATATAAGTATATATTTTTAAAAAATATTTTATTTATCATAATATTAAAATTATTTAATGATAAATTTTTGTTACCTTGTTTTTATAATGACCATTAAAAAGGGAATGTCGGTCATTCGTACGTACGACCTACAGTCTATATGATTGTAAAGATGGATCAATTTTCATAACCAACCTTTGTGATTGATTTTAAAATTATAATTTATATATAAATACCATTATTATACCATTATTATTATTATGGATATAATAATATAATGACCTCCTCAGCCATAGTAAACTAACATTATTCATTTTTGACACATTAGATGATTATAGTAAAAAGATTCATCAAAATGATAATTGACTATGTAACAGTATATATATTGGTTATAAGTAAAACTAATTTCATTAGAACACTTTTTAAACTATATACATAAACTAAATGAATAATATATATATATATATATTATTCATGATGATAGAAAAATAATAATGAAAAATCAGACACATGGTAAAGGGTTTTCATCTTTCATTTTACATATTAGAGATAAATATAATATTCCACACTTATATCTTTTTTTGTGTATTTATAATTCCAATATTCATATTTTATATCATGATTTTTTTTTATCTTCATGGTATATAAATTAATTAATTTTGTTTATTTTTAGAGTTTCTGATTTGAATTTTACCACAATAATAAGTGGATTTCTAGTCTCAATTTCATTTCTATGAGAGTTATGACATATTCACTACTTCTTCCAATTGTATATTGTATATTTTAACCATGAATATATTTTATGATTATAATAATTTAATAAATGATGGTTTTCATATCCATCTGATTATATATATTACGGGGTTTATAGTTTCAATGTTACCAAAGTGGTAACATATTTTTGCCAAAATTTTCTTCTCTTAGATTATTTTATTACCCCTGTATTGTTTGATGAGGTGTATATAATTTTTGATTAACTTGATATATCAGGAATATAAATTTTCTCATGGTATTATAGATTTCATTTTATTTCATTCTTTTATGGGAGTTATAATTTATATGAATCAATGTGATATATGGAATATTGGAATTTATAAAGATTATAATACTCAATAATGATTAAAATAATCATTCAATGGTATTTCCAATAATGAAATTTGACAACCCTTTTTGTTACTTATCCTCTAATATAGATATTTGTTATTGATTCAATAATCATTATTCTGTTAATTTTTTATGATTACTTCTAATAGATTGATATTGAATCTATTTTTATTCCATGGGTAAATCATCTTTCAAAGAGATTGTTATTGAACCCATTTAGTTTCAACCGGTTAATCAGGTTTTGTAGAGGTTGTTGTTGAAGTCATTTATTTTAAATGGGTAATTTTTTTCAATGAACATAAAATAGAGCAAATATCTATTAAATGGTTTAATCTGGTTATAAAAGGGGTTATTATTTATTGTAATTAGATTTTGAACAAATACAATATTTGTTGATAGATAAACATTTATTGGTACAATGACATTTGAGGGTCAGTTATGTGATAATCCAAATACCTGGGGTTTTATGAAAAATATTTGATGGGTGGTTACATGATAAACCAACAATGGGGGGTCAATGATAGACATCCAAATAATTGGTTATGGAATTAAATTGTATTTTTATTACATTTTCAATAGTAAATTTATTATTTATGGGAAAATGATATCCCATGTACGTACATGTTTTCATTATTAATGTTATGATTTTATAATGTTTCCAATGAATGATATTTATATCACATGGGTTTTGATTATTGTTAATAATAGCCATATTTTCCGTGATTTGATAATGGATGATCTAGTTATTGATGTCGATGAGTTCATTTATGGTTCCCTCATGTATTAGGATTATGTAATCATATACATATCCACTACAATTCCCATTGATGACATTAATTTGATAACTATTACGTTTTCCACTACTGATCATTTTCAGTGATCCACATTATTATTAATTTTCCCTATGTTTTAAATAAATATTTTGAAACTTTTATTTCAATAATGTATTTATTAAGGATTATTATGATGACCTGATGCCAAATATGAAAAACCAGGTATACCGGGTGACGATGTTCAACTTTATAAACCATTTTTTATGATTTAATTTTGATATAAATTATATATATAAGATTTCTTCATAATTAAATAAAACCATAAACCTAAAAAATTCACTAGTATGTAATTGATTTATATTTTACTTTTGATGAAGAAATGATTGATGGAAAAAATTGGGTCAAAATTATTATCATTAATGCCAGAAATGTATAGTTGTGGGTTTTAATACAGTATCTAGGAGTGTGGTTCTTGAGTTATTTTAACTAGAAAATTATGTTATAATAACCCTGTTATCTTTAATTTACATATATTAAATGAAGATATTGTAATGATAAAATATTTTCCTCTCTCTATCAAATTGGTTATGTAATTTTCAGTCATGTGTTTGTAAGACAACTCCCATGCAACTAATGTTATTCAATTTGAATCGCCCCACTTTAGGAGGGAGGTAATGATGAATTAAATGTTTATATATGATATATATGATATTATTCAACATATGGAATTATATTACATATATAATTTATATCATCACAACCGAATAGAAAATAATATTTTAAATCGTGTGTATAGTGGATTACCTCATCATGAAATGATGTGATGTTTTATTACATATCCACATTAAAAGGATTATAATATGTGTATATTAAATTAATATATAATTAATTTCTATCATAATTATTTTTCTGAATAAATATGTCAAAAATGGTAAAGTTGAGGAAGATAATCCATCATAATCATCATCATGATCCTCCTCTAAAGAAGTTTTTTTATAATTTTATTCAATTTTTTCTAAATTTATAGAAAATGATTCATTACATAAAATATTTGTATTGGAAGGATACATCAACCATTTTTTATATTAAACCTTATCTTATTCAATAATATATATTTTTACCTTTATATCTTCCCCTTGTATTTTTTCTATAGAGATATGAACATTAGAGATTTTGAAAATTTGATGTTATGATGAAACTGATTGAGAAACTACAATTAATGTGGAATTGGTTAATAAACTAACATATATGAATTGAAAAAACTATTTCAATATCATATACTACAGTATTATGAATAAATCCATGTTCCATTTTATCACATTTCATTCAAAAATTCATATTTTTTTACGCAATTATCTTATTACCATTACTCTTGTTATCTTTTTCCTTGAAAACATCTTTAGTCTAATGTTTAAGGGAAATAAACACAATATTATGAAGTCTAAATTCTAGATCAAAATATTTTTTTCTTCCATTATTATCATCAATTTTTATAAGTAATATTGGAAATAAATCTAACATTATTTTTTGGACTCGATGTTGGGAAAAAAATTCATTACTTTATAAATTTATCATATAAATGATAATCATTTACATTAGACACTAGTATCTTCAATTTTTATGTAAATAAATTCATCTTCATCATGAAAACTAATTTCGCCCTAGGAATATTTTAATTAAAAATCATTGATAGTTATTCTCTCATATACACTGCCTATTTATTTACGTTAATGAAAATCAAATTTTTTATCAACATCATGATGATAAAATATGTAAATGAATGATATAATTAATTCATCATTCTTTTTCTATTGGAATAGATTGGTAGGAAAACATATTTCACTAAATTTATTAGCATATTCATTAGGATTTCTATAAATTTAGATAAAAATATATATTTATATATGTATCCTTTCTTTGGAATTATGCATCCTTGCATCCAAAATAGAACAACTCAGGCTTCTAGTTTCAAATGATATAAATTTTTAAATTTACAATAATAATAAATTAATGATGATTCAGCCTTCGAATATGAAAAACAATACTTCTTGTGTACAATATTATGGGTTACAAGATATTCATATCTATACATTGGATCATAAAAAAGATATATTTAATGTCGAATGTTTACCTTCTTGGATTAATCCAAATAGTCAACCACAATTACATCCATACCATCTTATTCCATAAAATAAAAAAGTTAAACAATATTTGTATACTATTTTAATATAACATGGATTAAAATATAATATTGTAACAAAAAATTCCCCCAACCCATATATATGATAAT
Organism: Viscum album; assembly: GCA_963277665.1. Taxonomy (NCBI): domain Eukaryota; kingdom Viridiplantae; phylum Streptophyta; class Magnoliopsida; order Santalales; family Viscaceae; genus Viscum; species Viscum album. The sequence goes on from OY728159.1 coordinate 1,926,178,612, forward strand.
ATTTTATAATATATATTCATTTTATAAGATAAAATTTTATCATTAAATAATTACTTAACAACAAATCCATTTTGAATATAATAATGAGTTGTTATCTTATAATAATTGATCAGTCTAAGAATATCTGGTTACATGAACTAAAACTTATTAGATGAATGGAAAACTATCATAATTTTAAACAATTTAATTTAATAAGGTCGACATCTATATGAAAAACCAATGTGGGTTGTGGTGACCCAATAACATAAGTATATGCATGGGGAAATAATTAATCCTCTAAAGATTCAATAACTTAGAATTAATCTTAATAGATGATATAATGATAAAAAATTAACCACATAATATTAAAATAATACTTTGAACAAGTAATTGTTTTTGAAATGAAATTTCTGTAGGGAAATAAATTGTTCGAAAATTATTCTAAAATATGTTATAAAGAAAATTGTGAACAATAAAAAAATAATGAAACAAAATTTATTAATGAAATAACTTATAAATTTTTTTTTGATTAATGTTCTAAATTTTAATGAGATTTATTTTATTACAATTATTATCATTATTTTTTTAAAAAAAATAATTTTTTTTATAAAAGAGATGTTTTTAAAAAATATCAAGAATTTAGTAAAAAAAAATTATAAAAAATATAATAAAATTTTATAGAGAACTAAATCATTTAAAAAAATTATACTATAAGACATATATACCACCCATTTAAAAAATTATTTAAAATAATGATTTTGGTAAATAAGATTTTTTTGTGAATGATTTCATAGTATTAAACATTATTATATTACGGTGAAGGTATTAAAATATATGGGAATTATTGGTTGTAGTTAAAATAACATCATGTTTTATTTTAAAATTGATGAACTGTAAAATAATATCTATTTTCTATGATACTAATGAAAATTATGCATGATATGTATGTGTGTTTCTCATGAGTGATGTTCATGGTCTTGACCTAATGAAATGTCACTTGTGTTATCACACAAAATTTTCAATTTACTAAATCTCAATCAATATTTATTAATTGTATGTTTCATTTTAAAATTTGATCAAAAACATATACAGCTTCCATATATTTAGATTTAGAAAGGGTAAGTGCTACTAACTATTTTTTCGTACAAAAATAGACACGAAATTTGTACCTATGATTTGAAATTTAATATATTTATTTTTTCAATCAATTTTATATCCACCAATGTCAGTATATGGATAAAATTATTAAAATATTACCAAGAAGAATAATATTATCTGATATCCATAGTTAGCTTATGTTTTTGAAAATCTCTTTTAACTTTCTAATGATATGACTCTATATTATTTTCATTATATCATGAATAGAAAAATCCCAAAAACATTAAGTATGGATTATTAGTTGTTTATTATATTTAGTTACCACTCATTCAAAAAAATTGATTTGATGAACTAATTTCCTAGATTCATCATTATCAAAATTATTAGATATTCTACTTGAAGTACACATACTTTTATTATTTTCATATATTTTATTCTTAAAAATATATTCTATATTCTTTTGTTGTGCTATAAAATAAGCCTATTTTTTTCTAAAAAAATGAAATCCCCAAAAAATAATTATTCTATCTCCATGATAATTTCAAAATTAGATTTCAAAATATCCTCAAAAGAAACAATTAATGATTTTTTAGATGAACAATGTATAATATCATCAATAAAAATTTATCGTAACATCGTGTTTTGAGAAACATCTCTTATAAATAGTGTTGGATTTCCTGCTCCCTTGAAATATTTATTTTAAATCTAGTTAATCTATCATTCTAGTATCTAGGGAATTTTTTATGTATGTAACATAGCATAGAATATTTCAATACGTTTTTTGAAAATGTTTCTTTTAAAAACTAGGGGTTCTATACATAAACATACTTCTAAAAATACAAATTTATAAAAAGTAATCTTCACATAAATTTGAAAAATTAAAATTTTAGATATTTTTTACATGATAAATGAATGTGAATATATTCTAATCATGCTATCAGTTCACTTTTTTGTAATAAATTTCCTATTTTTGATTATATTATTAGAAACAACTATATCATAATTTCGTACTATAATTCCCTTTTTATCACACTTCTTCCGGAAAACCTATTTTACACCAAATATAGAAGATTTTTAAGTCATTTAACCTTATAAAAAACATTATTACATTCAAATTAGTTCACATCATCTTGCATATCATTCTTCTACTATTAATAACATAATGTTTCACCCGGTTTTATAGTGTAAAAATGTTAAAAAATTCATTATTATCTTTCCAATGTCTTAAGGAGTATTATATTCTAATAGGTTAATCTATATCTTCAAAGAAATAATCACTTGTGTAATAAATATGAGTTAATTTATTTCTTGGGATTAAAAACACAATTATTCAACTACATATTTAAATTGTTATTAAATTAGAGCAAAAAACATATTCATCAGTTAGTCTGTTATGAGGGGAACATTTCAGAATTGGCTGAATGTTAGGCATCAAAAAGACAAACAATGATTTAGGTAGAGGTTGTCTGAAAAAAGATGAGTTTTACAAATTTTATTATATAACGTTTTTAAAAAATTACTTACATATAAATTTAAAACTCTATAAGGATTAGTATTATTATAATAACATAAAAATATTCCATTATTAAATTATGGGTAAATTTTAAATGAATTTTGTTCTATATTTATAAACAATACATTTCATCCAAAATCATTGAAGTAATAATGTTTTGGTTTTTCTGTGGATGGTAACTCTTATCGAGTTTTATTAAAAAATTATTATAAAAACATGATTTTCATTATAAATTTAGTAATAAATAAATCATAAAAAAATATTAAACTTATAATTCACTAAGAATGGTTCATGGTAATATCCCCAAAAAATATACATCTACATTCAATAAAGGAATTTTTTTTATAAAGATATAGGTCGTTAAAAATTATGTATTATATACTATTAATATAAAAAACATTCCAAATCTGAATTTATAAATTATTCACTAAAATCAGTACGAATGGAAATAGAGGATCAATATTTTTCTTTTTTCTCAACATACATAATTTTTTAAATTAATATGGGTTTCATATATCATTTATATAAAAAATATCCATGTTTTTTAGTGTAATCATCAACTAAAATTTTAATATTATTTCCTACTTATAATTCTAGTTTTTGATGAACCAAAAAACCCCATATAATCTAATTGTTAAAAATTAGATGTTGAGACATCACTAATTGATTTAAAACATTAGTTTTGTTTTATTTTTAATTTACAATGAATAAACACCTTTTAGAAACTAATATTATATTTAAGTAGATCTATAACTATTCATTTTTAGATAGTTTATCCAATGTTGAAACATTACAGTGTCCAAGTATTATATGTTATAACTATGACAGCTCCTCTATTTCACAATATAATTGTTGATATTGTCTCTTAAGGTCCTATATATTGTTTGTATAAACATTCCAATATTGATTTCTAGAATGGATAAATTTATCTATGGTAAACAGAATATCACAATTTTCACAATAGGTTATCACAACGTATTACCCCATATATAATTATATTATGATAATATAAATTTACCTAAGATAGGTAACAAATAAAAAATTTAAAATTAAGGATTTACAAAGATAAAAAAAATTACTTATTTTGATAATCACCCCTTGAGAATTGTCACCTAATGTAACATTTTCACCATTAATTTAAGTATTCATATAGAATAAGTCATTATTTATAGTCATTATCCTAAATAATGGTACACATTTATTATATATGTATTTATGTTTCTTATCTTCCAAAAAAATGATAATAATTTTGGAAGAAAAAATTGGTTTATTAGGATATTATATGAATTTAATAATTTGAAAACACAATTTTATCCCACATTGTTTTTTGAAAAGATTTTAATTTTTTAGAAAAAACATGAAAACCTATATATTTGATCTATATTCCAAGAATATATATTTTTCCAATGCCCAACACTTTTACATTTCATTCAAAATAGGAAATTTTTAGAATAATGATGATATAATGAAAATTAGTTATCAAAATAGTGTTACTCGCTCTAGATACATCATTATGAGTTATAATGTGTAATTACATATTTTCAACATATTCCTTTTTAGTATCATGCTTTTATATAATCATTTTTTGTACTAGATATCTTATAATTCAATTTTAGAAATAAAGTTATATCCTCATTATAAATACTACATGAAATATTATTTTATAGATCAGTTGATAATTTTTTTATTAATAGAATTTTATAATTCTTTAAGAAAAAACATTTTTCACAAAACTAGTAAACTATAATTCAATTAAAATATTTGGAATTATAGAAATGAATGTAGATAATCAAGAATTTTCTTTTGAAACTTTTTTCTATAAAAATAAATATATTTTTTGTAATTTTCTAATAATATTTTTCTAAATAAATTTCCAATATTACGATAAAAAAACTATGTAGTTTATTTTTTTATAATGAAGTCTCCTCATTAGAAGAAGTATAATGGATATCATTATCACTTTCAGAATAATTGGAATTTAAATTATGATTATTTAATGATTTAAAAGTCATATTTCCAAGGAAGTAACAATTATTATTCAGAATCACAACATAGAAATTAATATTCATCTTACAATAAAATTCACTAATAGAATAAATATATGTTGGACTAACACCACCATATACAATCTATTTTTCCAGAGAATTTTAAATAATTTAATTCTTATTTTATTTATTATTTTCTAGGATTACTATATAAATTACTACTCATATTATATCTATTATTAGGAATTTGATAATCTAGTCATATATTACAAGATTTCAGGAATTCAAAACTGATTTCTTCTGAATACTCCCTCATATCAATTCTTCCCTTGTATTTTTTTCTTGTACATGTAATGAAATTATTTTTTCCCAATTATATTTTTCATCCTCCAAGGATCATTGGATAGTTCAATATTAGACACATTTGATGAAAATATCATTATTTTTATTATAGAATTCATTTTATTTGATGAAATTAAATCCTTCAAGGAAAAAGGAAAATTATATGAATTAATTGATGTTGTTGAAAAGTAAATTCTTCAATTCTATTTCTTTATCTTTTTAACATCTATTTTTAATCTAATAAAATAGTTCAATAGAGTACGAATCAAGAAAAACAAACATAACTATTTTATACATATTTTTTCAGGTAATTTGTTTTTGGAATCACTCTATCTGATAATTATTTCAATAACCCTTTATACCAAAATTTATTTTTTAAGATTTTTATCACCTAATGATTGAAGACCATTCATTATTATTATGAATCCCTAATGCATCTTCAAACATGATTCACTATTTAGAACTAAAGATAGTGATTATATTCTCTATGAATTTCTATTCTAGTATTAATTACCTTACTTCTGTGAAAAATTTAAAACTACCAAATTCTTATAAAATTTACACTTCTTCACAAGATGAAATTTAAATTTATATATTATTTGTCATAAATGTTCCACAAATTAATTCTTTGGATTATTGTCTTCAAATAAATTACATTTCATTAATATCTTTATGTATAAGAAACACCTAGTTATTATTTCGGAACATAAAACACCATGTTAAGAATTCAGTATGCACAACATCCTATCAGATTGTGTTATAAATGACAACATGTTTAACTAAACCAAAATATAATATTAATATATTTATTCAAAAAGTAAAATTATAATCTAAATATTAAAATTAGTGGTATTAATATTAATTCATTTTTTAAATATAATTTATATTTTTTTTTAAAAATCAATTGATAAAAATGTAGTTATTTTTTAGTAATTTCATTATTTTTTTCAAAATACTATTTTCTCAAAATAAATTTTTTATTTCTATAATCATTAGTAATATTAATTTGAAAAAGTATAATTAAATTATTTTTATAATTTTAAATAAAATTTTAAAACTAATTTAAGAATATCTTATGTTAAATGATTGGATGTTTTTAGAAAATATATTTTTTACAGAACAGTGAAAAATAATAAATAATTATTGAAAACAATTTTTTAGTAAATTTATAATTTTAATTGATATTCAAAAATGAGTTAAAAGTAACATTTTTACAAATACATATTATTTAATACTATTAATTCGTTTTAATAATTTTAATATTTAATTTTGATATAAAATTAGTGTTATCTTTTGAACATTTTCCCTTTAAAAACCAGCATTTTCTTCGTGTCTATTGGATTAGGTTTTAATAAAAAAACTTTTATTATTTGAATAGAATTTTGAAATAAAAGACTAAATATTTGGATTTATAATTATAAATATTTTATGATAACGTCAACGTAATATTTGAACCAAATGAATAATAAAAACAATAAAAATCAATCAATGTGATGACGGTAAAAATGGATTTTCCATGGGATAAACATAAATAAAAAGGATTAAAATTACTGAAATATTTTCTACAATAAATTTTATTGAACTATTTCAAAAAAAATTATTTCAATGCCTCCTTAATAATCCTTTTTTGATCTATATGGTATGTGATAAACTTGGGGACACCTCTCTTGTTTCATAATTTACAATGGTTCTAATTTCCTCACTTCTAATAGTCCACCACTTGCCTTACTTCTTCACAATATCAAAACCTTCTATTTTGGAAAAAACAAACCTAGGTAACATTAAAAATTTAATCATATAATCTTTAAATCCTAATTTTCAGCACAACTCTAACCTAGGATGGATTTTGTTGCAAAAAATAAAGAGGTTGCATGAATAAGTGGTAACATTATTCAAGATGAATTTTTATTTTATATCATCATGATCCTGTTTATATTTTTATTTGAAAATGATTATATAAAAATAACTATATCAGGACAAAATTATTGTTTTTATGTCTATTTGATAACAGAAAATCACATTACTTCGATCAAATGGGTTACAAAATCATTAATCATGTGAATGGAATACTATATTCTCGTGAAATAATGTCATTTGTATTTTTATTATCACTGATAAATGATTATTATAATGATATATAAAATGTATATATAAGATATTTATGGTATTAAAATACATTTTAAATTATTTTTTCACACATTCTATTCTACTTTCCATTTTTTGGAATATGATAACATTGCTCAGGGGTATGAAAGACTACCACCTCGTAAAGGGATCTCATTCATCAAAACCATACATTAAATGTATTAAATATTTGTTCTTTGAAAATATTTTATATATATTAAATAAAAATGATTATATAATTATAATATATTATTTATCTTTCCTTTGTTAAATATTATAATAAAATGGAAACATACTTCATGTATACATAAAACCTATCATCTCTATGAATGGTTTATTTTATTCTCTATCAATAAATTTTATGGATTACTATAGATTAATATATTATGAATATATATTTTATTTATATTATGGAAAAAAACATGATATTATGAGATCATGATCAATTTTGTTGAAAAAAAAATATCTAATCAAAACATACATTTAATATAAGGAAATCACTACCCAAAATTTGACATTTATATTGAATGGTTAACAAATGAGTAATAAAGGGTCATATGTAATAAAATATGAAATGATATATATATATATATATATATTATTTTTTAATTGATTAATAATAAATTAATATTTATTATATAGGTGATATCAATGATTTTAATGGATGTTGAGACTGATGGAATGTGTTTTCTCTTCTCACTTTTATTTTTATAAGATATATGCCACATTCACCGCATATTTTTTGGAGTATATACTTCCAATGAATATCTTATATGGTTCTTTAGATGAACTTTTTAAGGACTTAAATATCCATTTTTGTACCTCCATTACATGGGATTATGTTTCAAATGTTTCCAATTATGTATGTGAAGTTTCAATCAATTTTTCTTCTTTAAGACATACTGGATGATTTTGTTTAAATCACAATTAAGGTAAAAGTAGGAAACCTCATAGGATAAATGTTGAAAAAATTATACAAAAAATATAATTAAATAATAATGGAAAATTAAATTTATTTTATTAGAAACATTATCATTATATAATACCCAATTATGAAAATGTACCACTGTATCAAGATCATCCTTGAAGACGTCTTCAAAATGACAATCCATCTTATTCTGGAACTAAATGTAATCCTCCCTGTTTATATTCGTTTTATTGAATTATATTATAAATATAATATCTTTCTTACTTGGTATGTGAACAATTCCCTTTATTTTTATCCACAATAATCATTCTCTCATCCATCTTGTTTGCCTCCTATTGAAAATAAATTGTATGGAGAATCTCCTCCATAATTACGTCCTAGGAGTGGATAATGATCTATAATTGTTTTCTTTTTAATAATTCTCCTTACCTACATCCACTATTAATAAATCATGAACCTCTATAGTGGATTCAGCCATAATAGTGTAGGAACCACTGATAATTACATCTTTATCCATAGATTTGGCATGTGGTAATGAAAATGTATCAACTATACCACCCCTACTAATTCTCATTTGTGTCCCTACATTAATCAATCTGAATTTCAACCTTAATTATCAAACATGTTCTCTATTATAGAAATTAAAATTTAGTTATCAATGTATCTCCTTAGACCTACACATTTTGGAATACCTTGTCTCAATTGTTTTAGATGGATGAGAGTATACGTTGGGCCCTTTCGATTCTACCTTGTACAAAATGAACTCCCCAAATCCATTTCTACCTTATTCACTTTCTTCCTCCATGTTCATTGAAGTTCATCATCAAGCCTTTCATCTGTAATAAGACCTAAATATATGATTGATGTCAAATCCTCAAACTCTCCCATAACTAAGTCATTCTCTTCAGTAGTATAAACCCTCTATTCAAAGTCCCTTTGATCTTGATCCAATCCGTTAGTTTCCATACCTACAAAGAGGATGGAGAGATTAATATTTTGAATTTACCTTACAGGACCTTCCAAAGTCCATGTGTTAATCCTTATCACTTGTACATAAAGAGAGATATGAAAAAAATTCACATGGACTCTATCACTCGTTAGTTTCATCACCACATCTTGTGTTGGTTGGTCCCCAAGACTATCAAACATTGCATATGATGAAGGATTATATATTTTGATGCTAGGTTCCAACAATTATACTCTACACACCCCCTTAGAATCCCATGGAATAGAAAGGTAATATATTTTCAAAGTTTTTCCATCCAAATTACATTTCAATGAGTCGAATATTTCCACCATGTTTGGATCAGAATTTTATGGTCATTCCTTTTTTCATACGGGTTCAACATTTGTTGTATCTTTATTACTTTGCTTATTTATTGATTGAGAATCAAAAACCACTATCCCTAAAACTAATCTATATATCGATTCTAGCTCCCAACATCCATCCTATCAAGTACAATAGCATGCAGATAATACCTGACCTAGATGTTTATAGGACGGGAAGTAGTCTATCAATGAATAATATATCACCGTATATTTACAAAGGAATTATTCTATAACTATAATGCACAACCGCTCTAAAATTATTATATAAAAATAATCCTCAACATGAATATGATTAGAAATTTTATGAAAAACATACATATTTCTTTGATTTGAACACATGTATCAACCACTAAATTACCAATCATTTATAGAATATAGGTTTTTTAAGGGATGTAGAAGTTAAGGAAAGAATAAACACAGTGAAGAAGTTTGGGGACATTGTTTCTTATATAAAAATTAAGTCCATTATAATAAGAAAAACATGAATATTTGGCATGTTCAATGTTATACAGAATAAGAAATAATCAAACCCTTCTCTGATGAGAAATGGTTTATGATGTGTTGTGTATTGAGAAAACCTAATGTCACTGAGTCCTGTATTCACCGAAAAACAAAGACCAAACAATCAAAAGAGTCTATCAGAGGCTGATGATTCCTTTGATATGATTAATTTAAGATAGTAAATGTTTCCATTCATTTTGCTTTATAAATGTTCCATAGAGTTCAAAATAATGATTTTATGTAAATTATTCTTCTTGGCCAAACTCAAAATTTATTGAGAAATTTTTTTTTTTGAAAAATATTTATAAATGAATTTTCACATTCATCAAATAATTTGATAACAAAATTTTTACCCATATTTGACATGAAAAAAAAACATTTGAAAGAATCATCATATTTTTTAAAAAATAATTCATCCATAGCATTTACAAAAAAAGTGAATGTAATATATTTTTAACATGTTCCTCTTGAATAAAAAAATTTCACCTCTATGGCCATTATATTCATTGAATATTCCATTATTTTTTAATAGTTTTTTTATTATATGAATTTTGTTAAATATTTTTATGATTTAAAATGTGTTTTTAAAAGAGGAATGTATATTGTCAACAAGAAATTTTTTAATTGGTTTTTGATGTTCATTTTATATATTTGTAAGATTATTTTTGATGAAATTTATTTCAAAATTATTTTATATAGATTATTATTAAAAATATATTTTCAATGATTTTTTATTTTCCTCATGAAATATTAAATGTAATTTTTATTCAAAATAATTCCTAATAAATAACTATATCCTTTGAGGTTACCTATGCTTCACAAGGAGTGTGATCTAATGATTAAATTCCTATTCATTATTTGAATTTTTTATGTGTATAATGATGTAATTTTTATAAAACTCATTTCTCTTCTTTCAGCTATAAGAAGATAAAAATATTATGAAACCCGTTTATTTTTACTAGTTATTATTTGATAAATATATGACATGATTATGAAACCTTAAAATTTATCATAGGTTATGATATGTTGAAATTTTAATGAAACCAATTTCATTTCACAATTTATGAAATGATGAATGTATTATGATTTAATGATGCACATTTATTTTATTTTTATTATGTTATTGTGTTTATTTTATAACAAATTATGGTTGGGAACAATATCACCCAACCATACATTGGGTAAATATTTGAACATCATTAGATAGAAATGACATGAATGGTGAGTGAACCCAATTCAATAAGGAAATTTTTCCTCTTAGATGTTTTTGGGAGTGAACATTAAAAATGATGATGGTTTGGGTAGTGAAACCAATAAACTATGAAGAATTGGAATCTTTAAGGGATGATGGTCTCTCCCATCTAGAAGGTAAATATTCCCATAGAGTGCCCTGATATGTTCGTCAATGATACATGACTACTAAAGAATCATTTTCTATTCTTATGTCCATGAAACGATTTTATAATTTATGCCAATGTTATGATCTGATGACTCATTAAAATTTATTTCCCTTTTAATTTACGTCCTAATAACTAAAAATTATTTTTCATGACTCAAGATTATGAGATTTCATATTTATGATATGGTTTTCATATTTTATGCTCATGTTCTCATACCCTATTTCCCATGTTATGCTTATGTATATTCCTTTTTTACCTTACTAAGAAACATACATCACCCTTTATTATGTTTCTTTTTAGTGGGTTGTGAAGAAAGGTTTTCTTTATGGTATGTTATAGGATGAAAAAGGCAGAAATCGTAAAGGGATATTTTTTTTTCATCTCACCAAATTAGAGGATTGTGTACCTAGTCTCAAAATACACAAATTTATTAAAGACCTTAGGCATATGTTTGTGTAATGAATTGAAAAATCAACTATAAAAATTTAATATATCATATGAAATTAAAGGGGCTCAATAGTAGGTATCAGGTTAAAAGACTTGTTAAACAATAGAAAATAGGATGATAAATGATTAGTAAGATCCCCATGGATATTTATTTGGATATTTCTTGTGGTTATTTTATGTTGAGTTAGAGATTGATTTAGTGTACAATAATATCTCTAGGACTATTGGAGAAGGATAAATATTTTTTTCCTAGAAATTTCTCCCCATCATGATACAGTATATTTATTTGGATCTTGTACATATGTGTAATGGGGTGATAACACATGGAGGGACATTTGAGCAAGAAAAAATTTTCTCCTGGGGAATGAAAATAGTAATTACGGAACACAAGGTTTGACACTCTTGGGGGATATGCTTTGGAAATTCCCAAACATGTTATGAACCATCATGATGAATTTAAATAGCTGATGACCATGAATAGCCTAGGATAAACCTATGATGTTATATATTAATTAATGAATCATGAATGTGGATTCAAATACATTATTTTTCTTGATTATGTGGATTGAGATCATTATTATTATTTTAAACTTATGGTTTTTATATTTTAGTCAATTGTTAAAAACTGAAGGAACCATGTTGTGGATGATCATAATGGAAAAAATGAGTGAACTCTTCAGTTTACAAATGTTATGGGATATAGAATAATAAATGTAATATCTATACTCACACAAATTTCAAAAGACAATAATATTGATAGTCTAACAAAAAAACTATAAATATATCATCATTTTTTGAGTTCTTCATGAGAAAAAATCCACTTCATTCATTAATAATTCTAATCAACAAGTTTCTAAACAATTGATTAGTTCCACTGAAAATATATTGTAGGTTCTATAGTTCACTGGACATGATAAATTCATTTATTATGTCTACTCTTTGGAAGGAAATATTGATCAATGGTGGAATCAATTAAGTAATTTAAAAAACATGATGATATTAAATAAATGTATTAAAAATAGTTCAGGAAAATATTTTTCAACAACTTGTATCCTCATATTATTATATGTAGTTGGATAATAAGTACATTGAGAAAATGGAGTAAGGATAATGAATATATTGTAACATATAATGATAATTTTAAATGATATGAAAGGTATACATATTATAATATCAATCATCATAAATATATGGTTTTTAGATTCTTCAGTAGCTTAATTGAATGTTTTTTAAGGTAATTACTCATCAAAGACTTCAATTGATTTGATAAGAGTAATGTCCCAGACCCAAAAGATACTATAACTAGTTCCCTAAGTTGGGTCGTCACATAACCATAGGTGCGCCTCCCCATATTCTAAAGGTTGTAGACCAGTAGCGCAGGTCAAAAGAATAACATGGGGAGTCTATACACACTTAATGACTGAAGAAACATCATAAGTTACACAAATAGATAAAATAACCGTAGGAAAAACAAAGAAAAAACATGGAAAAAAATCCAATATGTTACATACTATACATTTTTTTACAAAAAAGAGATGAATATTATATATTCCAAGTAGTCATAAAATATATACCAATATTGAAACAAGAAAAACACTCTAACCCTAGACCCGAGTCCCAACCTAGTCTGAACCTCCATGATCAATTACTTAATCACAAGAATAACTAACCACCGGGTCCCTATCCTAAATAGGTACCTAAAAACATGTGATTTATTATCAGGTAGAAGAGTGCCCTGGTGTCCCATGTATGACCTGAGTATAACTTAATAGGCATCCATCAATAGTGCCTAATTAAATATCTAGTGTGTAAAATGTGTATATAGGTAGAACATGCAGTAAAATAAATAAGGAAATAAGGAGAAATTTTATGTAAATATCTAATATTCATTTAATACATTGTAATTATTATAATCATTTTATCACTTATGATAACATTAATACTAAATTCATCCTCATCTCATGTTACAAGGGTTTGGAATTTACACCATTTATATAATGGACAAATCTGTTTATTTTTTATGCATCAGGGGGTCACATACACTTATACTCACAATGAATTTACTAATCATATTTATCAACAAACCCTAGAGAATATTTCTAGTAATGATTCTAAGTCCATAGTTTTGGTGACCATAGAGCCTCAATCCAACATCCCAACCCAAACCATGTAATTATGTTGGGAATCATAGAGACTCATTTTGATATTCTAACCACTCATTACATAACAAATTCCATGGAGCATCAATCCATTTAGTTTAATTTAATGCAACCAATAGGGGAATAGAGAATCAATCCGACTCCCTAACCCATGAATTCCTTTTTGGGATTGAAAATCTATCCAACACGGCCCGTGGGAGGATCATAAATCATTTATCCCACCACCAATCCATACACACATGCGTACTTATATCCATCAACCACATATACCATATCACAAACCAAATATAATATAAACTTATAAAAATCACATTTCAAATTTCATTTAATGGATAAATTAACCTTATTAATTAAACAATTAACACAATTACAATTATAAAATCATTTCTCATTAACCCATTAACATTATACAAAAAACTCCCATCATCCATGATTTAAATTAATCACAATTAACATTAATCCATATTAAAACCATTTTATATTTATGAAAAAAAACAAAACTGCTAAACACAGATATCGTTATTCTTAAAATCTAATTATTTGATGGAATGAACTATGCACATACATCACTTGATTCATATCAAAACTATGTTTTTTTGCCCACATAATTTACAGTAGTCCTATCTCATTAAACATTAAATCTATTCCTGGATTTTGATCCAATTAAACACTTAGATCAACATTTTGGATAAAAAATTCAATTTACATTTTAGAAAACTTCTTGAAGCAATACTTTGAACAACCAGTCTTCCTCATTCAAAACTAATACATGAAAAAGAATTTTGCTTCAATTTAAACCATAAAAAATTAACATTAAACCAACTTCACAAAAAGGGCTTTTCCCTTCATTCAAAACATCCTATTGAATCTCATTAGGAAACCACTTTTTTAACCCCATTGAGGTTAAAAACTCCTTGCCAAACATTTCTCACTTTATAACAAAAACATCTAGCAATAAATCTATAATTAGGTCAAGTACCAAAAAAATTGTAATGAAACCATTTAAAACCCTCTTGATAATTTACAAAAGAAAACACATGATTATTTCAATTAACCCATTAACCCCAACTATCAAACCAATCTTGTTTTTACTACATATTTTCCATATTAAATCCATTTTCTCAATGTGTAATAAATTTCCATTACAATTACATGGGTAAGGCATACACTATGGGTAACCCTAGGTTTGTTCTCTTATAATCAACAATCTCAATAGGGTTCATGAAGGGTTTCACTTCACTATATAAGGCCCAAAACACATTTTATAATCAATGAAGATGAAAGGAAACATGAAAACCCATAGGGAAAACCACATACACATATATAAAATCGAGACTATAAGAAAACATTTAAAGGCAGCCTGCGTCATGTCCGTTGGTGACCATTATCTTAATCTCAAAACGTGATTTGAACCCAAACATCTACAAAAGAAAAAACATAAAATCTTCTAGAACGGTGGATTTTTTAGGTATTATAAAGATGATGATAGATTCTATAAGACTTAATCTTGAAAATAGATAAAGGGGGAGTGTTAGACTCACCCAGATCCATAATTATAACCAAAATGTCCACCAAACATGAAATAATCGAAGGAAAACCATCCAAGGATGAAGAGTGGGTTGTTGGTTTTTTACCCTAGGTAGAAGGGGTTTAATGGGAGAAAAAATCAGGTGGGGATCTAAAAATATTGAGATGAAAAATTTGAGATTTATTATCATTTAATGGGATGTATGGTTTACCCGCAATGTTTTCCAAACTGTGTGCAAAATACGAGTAAGCAACTATCTATTGGAGGTTTCATCGCACATTTACTAGGAGATACCCGCATGGTTTGGAGAACTATCTTGTAAATTATCACTAGGCCTCTGTCCAAAATTGGTCTCATTCCACATGGATTCCCATTACAATCACACAGTTTTCACTAACTGGGCGCCAATTAAGCACTATTAATTTCTAGGACACTTTTCTCCTCATTTCATGTCTTGTACACATATAACACTCGCGAAATTCCTCAAGAACCCATGAAACACTTCATAAACATTAAAAGAGAGGTTAATGAAAATTTTGAATAAGTAAAAACCTTCACAAAACACCAAGATCTTACAACATCCTCACCATAAAATGGCTCATCATCAAGCCATGCCTTCATGCATTTCTGAGTCTTTTAGAACTAAAAGTATACCACATGAGACCCCCAATCAACCATTATCTTCCTAGATTCTCCATGAAATCGTGTATTTCTCAAAAAAACTTGGACTAAGGAAACAAAACCACCCTAATTAACTTCTCTCACCATGATCCACAAATGCAACCAGATGTTCCTTAAGGACACATCCACCTCAACTCATCATTACCAGCTCCAAGAACAAGAGAAGGACTCGATTAAAACAACTAGACCACCATGAAATGATCACATAAAGCACAATACATTATCCTGTAATAACCCAATGAAACACCCTAGGTTTGATCCTATCCTAAATTCATGGCCCAAATTGCATGGCACCATCTCACCTTGAGTTTTTTGAAGCGCTAACTATTATCTGATCCCTTCATCATAGGAATCATTCCCGATTTGAAACACATTTTATGACCTACCAATGTCTTCAACGTGAGTCCCATCATCCTTAATTAGTCTGAACAGTATAAGATCCTAAATAAAAATACCCTAAATATTGAGGTACTCCACAGGTAATTATTCATGCCTACACCTATCACAAAAACTGTTGCACTAAGATGGATCTCCCTCGAGTACATCCAATGTGAATAGTTGATTATGAAATTATCTGACTATTTACCCACAATGGTGTTTCTCATCATATGATTCAACATATCACCATCCCTTTTTCAATAAAAATATCTTCCATAAAAAAGAGACCAACAAAATTTTGACTCAAATTTCAAAACATACCTGAAATGGTTTCCTACTCACCACACTCAATCATCCATAAGGTTACCATCTAATATTGGAATTCAGCCCTTATATTGAAACAAACTTGATTGGAATCATTTACTATCAAAACTCATTTAGGGGTAACATGGTTCTTCCTCAAATAATATTACCATTGCAAAAACATGATTGTCCTTCAAATGTTTCCCCAAGGTGGCTTACCTCCTACCGCATACATTCGTTTTCACCCATCTGATTTGGCCCACTCCATATCAAATCACATTGATGATGCCCATTTTTCACTATTGGTATGTCACCATGTTACCTTTCCATGACCACCATATTACATGAGATATAACACCATGATTCTCACTATCATAATCCATCCCAATCCAGGTCTCGAGCAGCAACTACCCCAACCCTGTCACCATTGAAAATGGGTAGGAGACAAGTGTACAAGGTAAGACAAGCTCAATAAGGTATTTTCCTACGAAACTGAATGCATGCACACAAGAATCTCAATGAAAAATTGAATATGGAAAGTTGAAAATGTTATAGCAATTGTAATGTAAAGTAAACATGCATGAACCTCTAGATAGTACAATGTTACAACAGTGAGTGTTGAAATGAAAAAGGGGGAAAATAGTTTCCTTGATAAGAATCCATTTCCAAATGGGATGAAAAAGAGAAACAAATATTTTTAGATAGCCAAACTCATGTATCATAACTATGAACATTGTATGTGTTATGTATATCTCATATCCCTAGACTTCCCTATAGTCATGATCGACTGGTCTTTTGTTCGCAAAATAAATTACATGTGTTTGAAAATCCTCTACATGGGTTAGTATATATAAACCTAATAAAACACCCCAAAAATGTGAAGGAAGAGTAGTAAGAGATACAATTGAAGAGAAGTAGAAAATGGAATAAGTTTTAGTAAAAGAGAATGGAATGATTATAGCTCAACCAAACAAGAGTATGAATGTATGATCTTCTAAACACAAAGAGCACGAAATTGTTATGAGGTGAACCCATGTCATGTTTTCTTTACTTATAGATAATGAGTAGACCCACCCACCCACCAACAAGAATATTTCAATGGAAAGCATGTGGAATACCCCACACATCATTACATATCTTGGAAGAAGAGTAACCATGACCTATAAAGTGGGTAATATAAAAGGATAGAGATATATAAATGCTTAGTCAAGAAATACCAAATGAGAGAGAAATTATAACAACCCTTCACTTTATTCCCACCCCATCCATCCAACGGCCCAGAGGCCTTAATCTTTTTTATTATTATAAAAGACCCATTTTAATGGAATAATGGCAGAACCCAGACATCAAGGACTTAATACATTACATACCCAAAGGTCAAAGAGATAAAGGCCAGAAAAATATCATAGAGATTCCCCACCCTAGAATATGATCAAAATGAAGCCATCCACCTTTGCATGACAGTTTAGCGGGCAAGTGTCCTGTGTCAAATCACAGTCCTGATCTGATGGCTGACGTCATACCATCTCAAACAAACAAATCCAAAAATCCCTTTAAAGAAAAACCTCTAGCTCTAAATCCTCATTTGGGGTCATTCCATGTGGTATGTTTGCTGCGGAAAAACCCTTCCAAGAGAATAGAACAGAAACCTCCAACAAACTTGTCATGGACCAACCCTGACAACCAACTCAGACCCTCACCACCACAGCCATAGAAGCCCGAAGGAAAATCCGAAAACAAGAGTTCAAGACAACATCACCTAGGACTAGATGGAACAAATCTGTGCCATGGGACTGCCACCAAGGAGGGAATCAAGGTCATCCTGAATGAAAAATGCCACTCTATGCATGGATATACTCCGATCAGAACCGAAGATGCACCCTCACTAGATTCTGGCCATGCCACGGTGACAATAACAAGAAGGACCATTATGTCGCACCAGAACAGAAAAAATAAATCCATCCAGAGAAAAAATCCACAAATCACCAAATAAACCACCGGTAAAAACTTATAAAATCTAAAAATGTTGAACCCCCCACCCCACCATACCACTAAACATCTGACCAAAGCCACATCGTGAGTTCTCTTGTAGCAAACCCTCTTGTCGGACGAGCCAAACAACCTGAACCAGTAGATCTAGAAACCCCATACCTTGACGCCATCGGAGGAGGAAGACCATGCTGGGCTGACCACTACAGCTCTGTCGAGAAGTGGTAAAGCCATCCCATGAGGACGTGCGATTTGCAATGATCCGGCCACCGAAGAACCTCCGAGATGCACCGCCACAACACATGTTGCACCACACCGATTCAAACCCGAGCCGAGATGACCACTAGAGCTCCTCTGAGATGTGGCGCCACCGCACAATCATCCACGCTCACACTGAGTCGATCCCACCACCGCTATGATCAGATCTCGGCCCGAAGGGGGGAGGAGTTAGAAGTCGCAAGAAACCCTAGATCTACATGTTGCGGCTTAGGAATATTATATAACAACTTGAAACATTAAATAAACAACATTATTTAAATCTTTATTTACATTCCCACACACATTCCCTCATACTTATCATTGCACGGGAAAACATGGGGACATTCATAAGAAAAGGGTGGGAAATAAAGCCCAATAAAAGAGTAAACAAGTCATAACATGAATAATATAGTACATGTTAGGAAATAAGAATATAAATAGAGAATAATTGAAAAATTAACATAAAGGCATGGTATAACATGATTATCATAACATGGAAATGTGGAAACAACATTTAACATGATATTAGCCTGAGCCAAGACTCATTGAACATTGAGCATTTTTAAACCCTCATTGAACTTCAATAAGAATGAGTAAATCCTCATTTCACATGATGTATCATGATACAAATCTTTACCCAATGTATATGAGCGTTATCAGGGCGCACCATTCTTAATCATTTCATTCCATACATAAGTGTGACACATGGATCATGTAACATGCACCACTAGAATTATATGATATTACAATGGTTTTAAACCAATGGTATAGGCTGTTCAATAGTTAGTATAATATATTCCAATTGTTGTCCAAACCATTTGATCCTAATTTGTGGGGCTAGACATATCGCAATGGTTATTCATAAACTATTGGGGTATTCCATTTTACAGTAAATTATAACAACAATTTTCTATATCTATTGGTATAACATTTTACCAACGGTTTTACACCGTTACTATATAACTCACTATATAGATAAAAAAGTTGTTTAAAAACATTAGGTAAATACATTTACCAATGGATTATAGAAACCATTGTTAAAAATGTAGTAAACAGGTCTATACCAAGGGTTTGATTAAACTATTAGTATAGATTCAATTTTCATATCTATACCAATATTTTTTAAACCATTGGAATAGATTACCTGAAACTCCAATAGTAGCGAGTACTAGCCTCACCTTTTGCAATTAAATTCAATTTCAAAACAATATTATACACTATTCATAAATAATTTCCTCAAATTACTAGTGAATTTACCTCAATTTCATTACACTATACATAATTTAAAACAATATCAATGATAGAAAATATGATGAAAATATTATTCCATTAGAATAACACCACTGCAATTACAGTCCAGTATACAAAATTTATAATTACACAAACACAGCCAAAAAAATACACAAATGGAAACCGTAACACCCAAAAAACAAACAACTCCATAAATAAAAGACTTTAAAATTTGATCCAAGGGGGTGTGTGGGGGCTGTCCAAAGTGGTGGTGGTGGGGGTGTCCAGGGGGTGGTGTGGGGGTGTCCATGGGGTGTGGGTCCAAGGTGTGGGGGTTGTCCAAGGGGGTGGGGGTGTTTGTAGTTGTGGGGGGGGGGGAGCCCAAGGGGGTTGGGGGTTTCCAATGGGTGGGGTGTCTAGGGGTTGGGGGGGCGCTCTAGTGGGGTGGGGTGTCCGGGGGGTGTCCAAGGGGGTCGGTGGGGGGAGGGATTCGGGGGTGGTGGAGGGTCCAGGGGTGGGGTTGTTCAAGGAGTGGGGTGTCTAGTGTGTTGGGGGTGTCCAGGGGGTGGTGGGCTATTGACGGTGGTCGAGTTTCCAGGGGGTGTCCGAGGGGGGGTTGTCTATGGGGTGGGGGCTATCCAGGGAAGTGGGAGCGCTATCTATGGGTGGGGATGTCTATGGAGGGTGTCCAAGGGTGTGGGGTGGGGGTGTCCAGGGGGAACTACTATAAATATGGCCTTTATCAACACTAGAAAAGGGCATTTACGGTGCCATAAAATAACTGTTAATCGATGTGAAGATATAGGGGGGCAGGTCCTCTTTATCAGTTCTCAGGAAAGCTCTGATAAAGGCCCCTTTTATCAATGATAAAAAGGAGCTAATGAAAGGGGTATTTCATTAGCGCTAAAAATAGCGCTGAATAAAAAGTCCTTTAACAGTGCTTTGTTTAATGCTAATAAAAGACCTCTTTTATCAATGCTTTTTTTAGTGCAGGTAAAATTAAATAAAATTAAAAAAAGTTAAAGTGCATGGGAAGCTATTCATAGCACTTGACCCATCCCCCCTGTTATCAGTTCTAGGTGGACACCCGCTCTCTCTCCTATGTGTTGCACTTTCCTGCACATCCCTCAATGCTTCCACCTAAACTCAAACTTGAGACCTCCCCCCTTGCGCACATGCACCATTACCAGTAACCTACTTAGTTTTTTTCTCTATTTAATGATATAAATATTTATTTATATATGTATAGTTATATTTATTCATATATTAAAATAGAATCATATTAATATAAATATATTTAGTTATATTAAAACATATATATATATTCATATATTAATATTTATATATTTATTTGAATATTAATATATTTTTATATTTATATATAAATCGTTTTATTTATTCGTATATTAATATATATTCATATTAATAATAATATATTTTGGTATATTAATACATATATATTTATTCGTATATTTGTATATATATATATATTATTATATTAATTTATATTTATATTTAATTATATACGTATTTTTAGTTATAATTTTTTATTAGTATATTTATGTGTATATTAATATATATATATATATATAAGATTAGTTTAATATACATTTACAAAATATATTTTTTATATGTGTTTATAAATAAATAAATACATACATACATATATACAACACACACACACAAACACACTCACACACACAGATATATATATATATATATATATATATATGATATGTTTATTTGAAAAGCCACAGAATGTTAAAATGACCATAACATCAAATCCTGAAGTTGGTTTCAACTCTACAACTAGTAAAATCGAAAAAAATGAAACAATCATTGATATAATATGTGGTATAGGCCTAGATGACATCCTGATTAGATGTTATACATGTCTGAATGTTAAATAATCGGGATATCCTGACTAAAAACTCAATTTTGGAGGCCATATGGGCCTTTTTGGGTCTCGGAAAAAGTGACATAAGGTTCCCTTGTGTCACATGCGCATAGATCTCATTGCATGCTTATATTTGATATACTGTAGAGCATAAATGAACTTTAGGATCAAAAGATACAGCCTTTTGAAATTTGAGTTACATTTTCAATTTAGATTAGATCTTTTATTAATGTTTTTGATTTGTTGTGTCTTAAAATTGTTATTAAATGATTATTAATTGAAGATAATTCACAAATTATAAATTAATAATATTTTTTAAAATATTTTAAATCCAATTTCACTAAATTTATTAAATAATAAATGTAATAGTCTATTTATACATATCTAAAACACATTTAAATAATATATTTATTATTTATATGAATATGAATATTCATATTTAATAATATATTTTTTGTCATCATTTTTTTAAATATAAACTTTATCAGTTCTAGGAAAAAATGCTGATAAATCCCCCCCACTTTAAGCACTCCTAAAAATTCACTAATACGGGCTCCTCTTTAACAGTTCTTAAAAATGTTCTACTATGGGGGGGGGGGTTATCACTGCTAAAAATTGTTGATAATGGGGGACTTTTAGAAACACTTTTTTATCACTATTGAAATTGACCTTTATTAGATCTTTTTTAAGTGGTGATAAATTGGTGGCACTGTAGAAACCCAGTTTAGAGGTAGTGGGGTGGGGGTGTCAAGGGGTTTGGGTGTCTAGTTGATGGGGGTTTCCATAGGGTGGGGGTGTCCAGGGGGTGGGTGTTGTTCAATTGGGGTGGGGTTGTCCATTGGGTGGGGGTGTTTAGTGGGTGGGGGCTGTCCGGGGGGTGGAGGTGTCTAGGGAGTGTCTAGGTGTGTGTGGTGGTAGTCCATGGGTGTTGGGGTTGTCCAGGGGTGGGTGTCCATGGGGTGGGGGCTATCTATGGGTGTGTGGGTATCTTGGGGTGTGTTGTGGATGTCCATGGGGTCGGGGCCTATCTATTGGGGTGGGGGTCTATAGGGGGTGGGGCATGTCCTAGGGATAGGGGGTTTCTGGGGGGTTTCCATGTGGGTGGGGGTGTCCTTGGAGAGTGGTGTGCAAGGGGGTGGGGGTTTTCCAAGGGGGAGGGGGTGTCTTGGGGTTGGGGGTTGTCCATGGGGATTGGGGTGTCTAGGGGGTGTGGCGGCTATCTCTAGTGGTGGGGGGAAATACAGGGGTGGGGGCTATCCAAGGGGTTGGGGTGGTTGTCCAAGGGGGTGGGGTGGGGGTGTTCATGGGGGTGGGAATGTCCAGGGGGTGGGGGATGTTCCCCGGGGTAGGGGTGTCCAGGGGGTGGGGTGTGTAGGGAGTGGGGGACGTCCAATGGGGTAGGGGTGTCTAGAGGGTGTCCTAAGGGGTGTGGTAGATGTCCATGGGGGTGGGGTGTCTGGTGGGTTGGGGATATCCAATTTGTTGGAGTGTCTAAGGTAGTGGGAGGTGTCCATGGGGGTGGGGATGTCTAGGGGTGGGGTGTTTAGGGGGTGGGGTCTTTCCAATGGGGTGGGAGTGTCCATCCGGGTGGGGGGGTCTAGGGGTGGGGGTTATCCAAGGGGGTTATGGTGTCTAGGGGGTGGGGGTGTCCAGGTGGTGGGGGATATCCAAATGGGTGAGGGTGTCTAGTACCTCCCCAGGGGGTGAGGTGGGTGTCCATGGGGGTGGGGGTGTCTAGGGGGTGGGGGATGTCCAGGGTGGGGTGTACGGGGGGTGTCTCGGGGGTGGGGGTTGTCCAAGGGGAGTGGGGTGTCTAGGGGGTGGGGTTGTCTAGGGGATGGGGGTTTTCCAAGGGTGTGGGGGTGTCCAGTGGGTGTCCAAGTGGGATTGGTGGTTGTCCATGGGGATGGGGATGTGCCAGGGGAGGGGATTCTCTATGTGGGTGGGGGTGTCGAGGGGGGATGACCTAGGGGTGGGGATGTCTTGGGGTTAGTGGTGTCAAAGGGGGTAGGGGTTGTCCGAGGGGGTGGGGATATCCAGGGTGGGTGGGGGTGTCTAGGAGGTGGGGGTTGTCCAGTGGGTGGGGGTTTGGGAAGGTGGGGGTGGTGTCTAGGGGGTGTCCAAGGTGGTGGGGGAGGGGTTTGTGACTTTCTAAGGGTGGGGGCAATCCATGTGGGTGGGGGTGTCCAGGGGTGGGGGTGTCTAGGGGGGGTGTCCTAGGGTGGGGGCTGCCCAAGGGGGTGAGGGTGTTCAGGGGAGGGGTGAATAATCAAAACCTATATACATTCACCACAGATTATATATTCATGTTTTTTTAATTATAGGTAAATAAATAACGATAAAGTGACCTACCTATCACACATATATTAAGGAAAAACAAATCACCAAACATCATATGTTATTAATATCAGTTAAAATTGTTACATTTCAATTGGTCCCTCAACCCTATTAATTTTATCTTCATCATCATTATCCATATCCCCAACCTCATCATCATACCCATCATAGTCCTTTCCCTCCCCAACTCCCTCCTCTTCTCCCTCATACATCATCTATGCCTCCTCCTTAGCCTCCTCCTCCACCTCGACCTCCTTGTCACCATCGTCTTGACCACCACTAGAACAACCACCTAGTGCCCCATATATAAAACACATTGACGATATATATTCATCACAAGTTGTGATGGCCTCTGGTGGAAGTGTAAGAATTAAAACATCTAATAGTTTCACAAATGAAGTGTTTTCCCTAGAAAACCTCCATATCATCTCTCTAGACCTTTTTTATCATGTCTTACTTGTTCCATAACCTTCTAGAACTCAGTGGAACTAGAACTCATACCTGAGGAGGGATAATACCTCATACGAACTATACTATTCCCAGGTCGGTAGCATACTCTACCAAGGTTCTCATCCCCTACCACCTGATGTAAGTTATCATTTGGACAAACATTTTATGGTTTTTGGGCATCAAGGGCCTCTAAAGAAGGCTGTTAAAAATATAAATATATTATTAAGTTACAAAATAGATAATAAAATATGAAATAAAAATTGAAAATATACAATCTACTACTGAGTCGGTTCTTTAACTGCCATTTTATCTTTATTCCTTCTACTCGAGAAAAATAGTTTTTCACGAGGCACATTCCCTTCAATATTCAATGTTTTCTTCTATAATGAAATTGAACTTTGGAAACCGTAATTAAAAATAGGTTACTAATAATTATTTACATAACTATAATTATATTACATTTTTATAAAGCTAATAAATTATTTAGGGAACAATAGACAGTCTATGTCATAAAGAAAAATTATTAACTGTCATAACTGCTTCCTCTCATGATCTAACATCATAGTGAGTCCTAAGGTGTAGAGGTGTTTTCTTGCATCAATGTTTATTTATTTCTTCCAGATGATTCCAAAATAAAATTCAATAATACAAAAGATATTATTAAAGAATAACATAAAAATTTACATTTAAATACTTCCAATGGTATTATTACCTAAAACAGGATAGTAATCCAATGTGTAGTAACCTGTCGATAATGTTTTATCAGAAAATCATCCATGAAAGGTACCACCTATAATTATGAGCCATCTATATAATTTCATCTAATATACAACTCGTGCTTATAGGATCTCCAATAGTCCCCTCAATCATTTAGATGTGTTGGTCGTGCAACCTCACCATCGGGGATATTAAGCTAAAGCTGACATAAAAATATTAATTCATATGGATGAAAAAATAATATATTTCATTAAATAAAAAAATATTTTTTCCCATATCTCTGCCCAATAATTATCCTTGACTTCATTTATAAACTATATTGCTAAGAGCGGGCTGACAGGAATTATTTCAGAGTATTTGGAAATCATTGCCAAAAAACTCTGACATTGCTGCTCTATTTTTTCAAAAAATTTACTTTTTTCATTGTAATAAACCATATACTGGGTTTGGCGGTTCCACACCAGACGCATGGGTGTATGCCCCCACCCCAAACTTTTATCATTACATGTATCTGTTATGAAGGAAAGAAAATTATATTTTTTCATTACATATTATAATGAAAATAATTAATGGTTTAAAACTGGATAGGGTTCTGTTGATATACCTATAGTAGTCTGATTATTCGGCCCCACAAGATCCGATGAATATTAAGGAACTCCCAGTACAGGTGGAGTGGGTCCTAAGGTAGGATCCATAGGAATATACTACGGTGGTGCAGGATTAAAAAAAGATGGAATATAGATGATCAGAGAGAATGAAGTTGAACCAAAAGAATAGGGCACAGATGGATGGAAGAATGTTGTATGGGGAGTGGGAATCATCATCGTATATGGTAAAGACATGTTAGTAGACTCTGATGTAAACAGTGGAGAAAACGTGGGAGGCCTAATTATATAGTGTGTCCCTAAAGACACACCTGGATAAGAATGTGGGATTGATGGTATGTCTGTGTGAGGGGAAGGGTCCAATCGGGTACACCGACCAGTTCGGCTAGCTCTCGTACCACCACCCTCGTACGAACACCCTAAGTATTATGATCACTACAAGGCTTCTCATCAAATAATTTTCACCTACGGGGTGGATCTAGTAAAAAAATTTCAAACAAAATTAATCACATGACATTATATATTATTTAAATATATATATTTGAAATAAAATACTCACTACAGGCACAAGTGGAGGAATTAATATCTCATCCATGTGACAATTATTTTCCATCATATTTTTCCACCACTTATCATCAATTTTTTAAATTTCATGCATTTGAAAAATAAATAAGTAACTAATTTGGAAAGGATAACTAAAATGTAATCCAAAAAACAAAATATATTAGAGGGAATATGGGGATTCATGGATAATTTAACTATCCAATGTTTTATGAGAGCATGAATAGATATGTAAGGAATTCAATAAATCGTAGAAGGTGAAATAATGAAATTTATTTTTTATTTGGATAGTTATTTAATAAGTGTAATAAGTCTATTAAAATCATGGAACAATGATTAGGAGGATTAATTTCATTCCACAACCAATAGAGAGAGCATACTAAATTATTCCTCTAGAAAATTCATGAAGGTATATATTATAAATGATTAAACCCATAAGATAGTTGTAAATTATGATATAAAAGAAATGAAATAGGATATGATATCAACTAGATTCGTAAGGGGTAATACACTTATCTAAATTAAGGAAAAATTTAATATCTTTAACCTAGGTAGATGATGCACGTTTCTATACATGTTTTGCAGAAGAAGATAAACCATCCTGATCATAATCAGGTGAAATGTTAAAGGGAGGTCTTATTGTTACACTAGATTTATACATGGTCAATAAACCATTGAAATGTTCACCATGTTTGAAATTTTTCTTTCTTAGGTTTGATACATTTTAATTTCAAATTTGAGAATTCAATTCAAATAAAACTACAACCAATAAACACTAAAAATTCACATAACTCTCAAGTCAAATACAAAATATTTGAAATCAATATTAAATGAATTTAATAGTGCAAACCTTAACAACCCTTGTCTAGCTAAACCAAAAAAACTATGAACCTGGATGGATTATCCTATATATTTCCCTACACAACATCAGGTTCACAGTAAACTCAGAAAATTAAGCTATTAGAGTCATCAAAAGTAATTAATGGATCATTTCCAATGGTAGTAGGGAAGGTGACAATTCCATCATCACCATCATCAAAAATATATCTTTTAATTTCAGAAATGATGACACCAAATTCAGGTATATGATGGTCTTTGACATAAATTAACTTGTTTATCCATTGTTTCCAATACATATAGTTCATTGGTATCAAGAGTGTGAGTCATATCTATAATGACCCAAACATTAATTAATGAAAATTATTTTTGAAAAAATTAAATGTCTTATTATGGTTATATAAAATTTGAACTTCATTGGTTCTATGTTTCTAGATTTTAAAATACCATTATGAATTGTGATTAATGCTTATATAGATGTAGAATAGTGATCACATGATTATTATAAATATAAGGCTTTAACAAATCCAATTTAATCAGAAACAGAATGTGATGGACTCATCTTGTAGACTTTACCCGTACGAAGCCCATTTGTTAGAGCTCAGAAAGGAGGTCGCATCATTGGGAATCTCTCTTGACCAATCCCAAGCCTAGCTTGAACACATTAATCATGAGAAGTACTGCCTATGAGGGAAGTGGAAGTTGATATGGATTACCACTTGGGCAATGTTATCTGAGTCACCCCAAGAGTCAGTCACCATCGCACAACTCACCCTTCGGACTTATTCGAGTGTTTTAAGGGGTCATTTAACAATACTCTACTACTATTTTTATGTACATTATTTTTTTTATATAATATTGAATATACTATCTTTTTATTATTGTTACCTTGTAAATAGTTTTTAAAGCACAAATAGAATTTTTAGTTAATGTTAATCTAAGAAATCTATTTTGATGAATTAATATATTTTTTAATTAAATAAAATTTCAAAAAAATATTATTACTATTAAATTAATTTTTATTAAATATAAATGATTGAATAATTTTATGAATGAAATTTTAATTTTTATTTAGTTTTGAAATCCATTTTTGGAAAAACAATTGAATATTCGATAAATGACTGTTTTTATTTTAAAAGTAAAAATTAACATATTTAGAAAAAAAATTAGATAAAATTATTTTTTTTCTAGAATCAGGACGTCGAAATTATCCAACGGTGAATTTTTCATAATTTTCAGAGACAGTCAAATTTTTGGGTTAAAATTAAATACCATTTAAATATATAATGTGTTTTATGTCATCGTAATGCCCCAATTGTGATGTAATTAAATACTATAAACTTAATTTTCGGCTAATATACGTTTTTAAATTAATTTAATGTTATTTTGGGTTTGTTATATTTGTTTTACAATGATTTAGTGGACCCTTCAAGACATATTAAACATTTTGTCTTTTTAAATTGTTTTCCTTTGGAGTGTGACTCACCTTCACATAAGCAACCCCACTGTTTTAAGAAGTTCAGAATTTTTCCTTATAAAATAATGTTTTACACTTCCCTTTTACAAAAAACATGTGAAAAAACATGGGATGGTTTGTGGTTTGGATTAGTTTAATGTGATGTGTCCCAAACCTAAATAATAGAGAATTATCTCACATTTCCTATATAAACCCATCCAAGATCCCACTTCCACCGCACTCAATTCCTTTGAAGTTCTTTCAACCTAATCCCTTATATTTCTAGAATCCTCTTAAGGTCCCCAAATCTCCCATGAATCCTCTCTCTAGCCTCTCTGAAGCCTTTGGAAACACACATCCAAGTAAGGGTTTTTCTTCCTTTCTCATTTTTGTCCAATTTTCTTAATGTTGTTATGACATTTTAATTTCAATTATAAATGTTGAGGTATGGTTTCTCACCATCCCCATACTTCCCTATTTATTTTTTAAAAATTAGAGGCCCCTTTATCTCTCAATAAATGCCTCCCATGTACACCTGTTATTTCGCCGAAATTCCGTGAGGGATTTCCCTCTCTTCTTTTACATCCAAGTAATCCTTTTGTTTTATGCATCTAAATTCCATTACAATAGTTGGGAAATGTATCTATATGACCCCCCTTACTTTCCATTTCATGCACATATGATGAGACACCACTTTCTTTCACATCAACCACTGTTATGAATTCTTACGCCATGCCGTTACGCTGCCGAAATTTCACCAATTTTCCAAGCCAATGTCATTTTGTAGTCAATACCATGCCCATTTATCAATAAAGGGTATTCACCATTATGAACATTTACTTATTGTTTAAGGAGTTTCACATATGTATTCCAAATTTGTTTATCATGGAATAAACGATTGTGATGAATGATTCAGTGTTTTATGATCCATGTGGCACACTTAGGCAAGAAACAAAATGTTTAAGAAGGGTGAATCCTAATAGCACTCCAATTCATTGGGTAAAGTATAGTATCATGATACCTCAATTGAAATGGTTGTTTAATCATGCTAATTTATGTGCAATGAGGGTTTACTAATGCTTCATGTGCAATGATTCTTTACTCATGCTCCATGTTCAATGAGCCTTGGCTCATGATAATTCAATGTTAAGTGTTGTTGCCACATTTCCATGTTATTACTATCATGCTTTATCATGCCTTTATGTTTATGCTTCTATTGTGCTACATTGAAATTCCTATTGTCTAAAATGTATTTTATTTCTCATGTTATTCC
This sequence comes from Viscum album, assembly GCA_963277665.1. Taxonomy (NCBI): domain Eukaryota; kingdom Viridiplantae; phylum Streptophyta; class Magnoliopsida; order Santalales; family Viscaceae; genus Viscum; species Viscum album. Next base: position 1,926,208,917 of record OY728159.1, read on the forward strand.
ATGATTATTCCCTTACGGGGCTTTATAGAACACCCTTTTCTAACGCATATCCTCAATTTATCCCATGCAATGGAAAGTACGGGTGAATGAAGTGGTCATGTAAAGGAAGTTTTCATTGAAGATGTTGTTTTTCATGTTTTAAGATGTTATGTAATGATTCTAAGCCCCAAAGACACCAGTCCTCTCGATCTTCAATGTTGTATCAAATGATGTTTATGTAATAAATTATGTTTAATTGGGTAATAAAAGATATGGGTTGTCATAGTTGGTATCAGAGGATAGGTTTAGTTTTTTTTTGTATTAGCATTAGAAAACCCCAGTGAAGACATAAAGATAAGAATAAGTATAATAAAAACATCCCTAAGTATTTCTCAGTATTGAGTAAGTGGTTTATCAAGAAAATACATCCCTGTCTGGATACGAGTAGGTAGAGGCGTCTCTAGCACATATGTATCCTAGGGGTAAAACCTGAAAACACCGATTTGAGCTTGACTAGAATAGGAATTGGTGCATGAAAACGTGCCTTGATGAACACTTGGTTACAAAAACTCCTGTGGGATATGATTTGGTAAATTAATTTTCTTAGTATGAACCCCTATTAGAGGAATTAAAAAAATGACCCTAAGAATACATGTTAGAAAGTAGATCAGGGATAATATAGATTGAGCCTATGGATTCATAAGTTAAAGAAATAAAATTTATTTTAATTCAACTATTTTTGGATTACGCATTTTTTGTTACCCTTAATTTATCTTTCATCTAGGAATAATAAATTTTTAGACTTCAAGAAGTTTTATATCACATTTTTATAATCTCTAGAGGGTAACTCAAAATTTGATATTGTCACAACCCGTCCTCGGGGCCCGTGCCGTGACTACCCCAAGCCCGCCTTCCATAGGCCAGGGGCTGGCGACTAGCACCAATGGTGTAAATCCCGATAACTGGGAAGGCATTGCCTTTATAAAAGTAACAAAACACCACAGAGTACAAGCGGAACTAAAACACTAAGTACAAAAAGAAGTGTTGAAAAGTAAATGGGCCAGAATACAAACTCAAAGGAAAGTACAACTATAACTGAACAATGTACAATAGAAAAAGAAAACAGCTGGAGGGACGGAAGCAGCTCATGGGTCATCCTCCTCGGATCCTACCTGAAGGGTAGGTACAGATGGCGCAGCTCCTGGATCATCCACCACGAATCCTACCTGAAGGGTAGGTACAGATAGCCTCCACAGTGCTCTCATCCGTCAACCTCCTCCGAGTGTCGTCTCGCCGTGAAGTCCACCTCCGGACACTGACTTTTCATGTAGTCCACCTCTAGGTACCGTCCATTCCTCGAACACTCGGCCTCCGTTAGCACTGCCTGTCGTCTGCAACCAACACAACGAGGTGTGGGCATAGCCCGTGCAGGGGTGAGTATAACGATACTCAGTAGGGACCCCGAGACCCTCAAGGTCTCACTAAATCCAACAAGAATAACCACAAAGAAGATCTCAACAGATAACCTCTACTTAGGTATATGCCCATACATATACCTAAGTTATCAAGTAACCCATCTCAATCATGAGGAAACACAAAGGTCAAAAGTCTCAGCTCAAACAAGGATTTTCATTATCAAAACCGTAACTACTGAAGAGCTCCGTCTCTAGAGTGTACAGCGGTCCTGTCACGACTCTGAGGTACTGCTCACTAACCTAAGACCGCTGAGGTACTCCTCCTGTCGAGTACCGTGGGCCAGCCACCCAAACACATTAGTGCTTCCTGCCGAGGTATGTCACCCAAACACAGTAGTGCACACCCCCTAGTAGCCTGCTGAGGTACTCTCCAGACGAGTACCGTGGGTCTGCACTATCACACAAGTAGTGCTCCGTCCGCCATGGGTCTGCACCCAAAAAAAGTAGTGCTCCGTCCACTGGGCTAGTCGACTCACTCCAAGTCGAGTCGGTCAAGCAGTCGTCAGGTCTCAGTCGTCTACACGGTCTCCGTACTCCGCACGCTCGACTCTGGGAGGGTCAGATCCACGAGCTGCAAGTCGATACTCCAAGTATCTCAAGGTCCCACGAAGAAGTAACTCAAAGTACCGCCTCGTCACAGGGGTCTCAACGCAACAGACGGCGCGTCGATCGGACGCCCGGTCTGTGAGTTATTAGCCTTTTCGTCCCAGGGGCCCCGTTGGTTTCGTGAGCAAACCAAACCCAGCCGTATCTCAACTGTACCCCGAGCTCTCATAGGGTATACTCATAGGGTCCTTTTCTCAACGTCATCGTCAACGCCGCTGACGGTTCGTCAAACGGACGTCCTGTCTGAAAGATATCAGCTTTTCCGTTCCAGGGGCCCGGTTGGATTTCGGGTGTGACCCAACCCGGACACTACCAACTATATCCAAAACTCGGGCGAAGGATGCCAAATGTTCAGTATCGTCAACAGGAACTCAACGCAATAGACGGTGCGTCAATCGGACATCCGGTCTGAGAGTTATTGGCTTTTTCATCCTAGTGGCCCGGTTGGTTTTTAAGGCAAAACCAACCCGACCGTACTCCACTTGCGTCCAAACCTCGGGCGGAGTGAGTCAAAAGATCCGTCTCACTAAGAGGAAACTAACAAAGCTAACGGCACGTCAATCGGGCGTTCGTAGCTCAAGATTTGAGCGTTTCCGCTCCGAGGGCCCGGTTGGTTTCGTGTACGAACCAACCCGGCCAAACCCAAAGTATTCCGAAACCTTGAGTGCAATAAACCGAAACGACCGTCTTGCTCCAAGGATTGCGTTGTCGCTGACGGCGAGTCGTTTGGAGGCCCGTAGCTCAAGTTACAGGCGTTTGAACGAAAGCGGTCCGAAAAACGGGTGGGTCCGGGTCCGGGCCGACCCGGCCCGACCCCCCCTGGTCGGCCCGAACCGGGTCGACCCGACCCGGGTCCGACACGGGGGGAACCGCCGCCCCGTGTGACAACCCCGCGACACCCGCGGGGCGCCGCGTGACAACCCCGCGGCTCCCGCGGGGTGTCGCCCTAGACACCCGCGGGGTGCCGCGTGACAACCCCGCGGCGCCCGCGGGGTGTCGCCCTGGACACCCGCGGCACCCGCGGGGTGTCGCGCTGGACACCCGCGTCACCCGCGGGGTGTCGCGCTGGACACCCGCCGGGTGCCGCGCTGGACACCCGCGTCACCCGCGGGGTGTCGCGCTGGACACCCGCCGGGTGCCGCGCTGGACACCCGTGGGGTGCCGCGGGACAACCCCGCGGCACCCGCGGGGTGCCGCGTGACAACCCTGCGGAACCCGGGGGGTGTCGCGCTGGACACCCGCGGCACCCGCGGGGGGTGTCGCGCTGGACACCCGCGGCACCCGCGGGGTGCCGCGTGACAACCCCGCGACACCCGCGAGGTGTCGCGCTGGACACCCACGGCACCCGCGGGGTGTCGTGGGGGACACCCGCGGGGTGCCGCCGCCTTCGGCCGCCGGCGCCGCCGCGCCGGCAACCCGCGCCGCCACCGGCTTCCGCGGGCCACCAGAGTCGCTCCGGTGGCCCGTTTTCCTTCCCGTCTGCGCCGTTGTTCCTCCCGGGTTCCGTTCTTTACTGCGGGATCATCAAACATCTGTTGCGGCACGTTCCGTTGTCGCCCACCAAATCCGCAAAACATGAAGAACGACGGAGGGTTGTCGGGCCGTGTTCGTTTGACCCGCACGCCCCGCGTTAGATAAAAACAACGGGAGAAAATAAAATGTTCAACACACGAACTAAAAATTTTAATAAAATAAATTTGTTCATTTGAAACCGGTTCTTTAATTTTTAAAGAACGTTCACGGGAATATAAAGAGGGGTATTTCAAAATTATAAAATCCCTACCTCGGAGTCGTCGCGCGTGAGCGTTCTTCGCGGAAACTGCTCATCGCGGAAGGTGGAGATCGTCGCGTCGTCGATTTTCGGGTTCGGCGTTCTTCGCGTTCTTCGTGTTCTTCGCGTTCTTCGCGAAGGAGGCTGAAGGTTCAAGGATCCTTTCTCAACGAGTAATCCTCCAAAAGAAAAAGGTTGGTCTTATTTTATTATTACGCCAACGAATGAAAACTGGTTAAGAAACGATCCATCAATTCGTTGAATTAATTCAACGAAAGAAATAGCCCATTTAATTCGTGAAATAAACCGCCCAATTAAATGGTCTGTTAAGATTTTAAGAAACGCGTCAGTTGACTTTCATAAAGACGGGTTTTCACGGGTGCGTTTCTTAGCAGAAAGAAACGGCGGGGCTCATGCGGGCCCCACCTCACAAATATCCTACCAAGGGGGTAGGATATTTCTAGATAGCGTACTATCCGGTTCAACTCAGTTCAAGCCTCCTTTAAGTGGCTTCAAGTGGCTTCCTAGTTGCTTAAGTGAAATAAAATAAAGTTGTCACAAAATTATTTTATTTCTCAACTTTAAGCCCGAAAATTAAAAACCACACACAAGCAAACACAACTCTGGAAGAGGCGTTTCTAGGCGAATACCGGCGCTGCAATTTCATCGGTGCCCTCAGAATTCGATTCTGGGCACCGGTTCAAAAGTTAGAAAAACTCGCTCGTCCGTTCACTGAACGTACCCGAGCCAAACTTCGGAAAATGATTCCGGGCACACCGGGCCTCGGAATCAGGTGCCGTCATAAGCTGCGCTCTTGTAAAATTCCAAAGAAAATTAAGAAAAAAATTTCCTTGAAATTTACGGGTCTTTAAATTACTCCCACCACAGGGATTTACGTCCCCGTAAAGCTCCAACACAAACTTAGGGAAACAAAGGTGGTACTGAGCACGCATCTGAGTCTTCCACTCCCAAGTGTTCTCCTAGAGGTCCCCGAGCTGCCAAAGAAAGTGCACAAGAGGAATCGACCGTCCTCCTAGGATCTGCTCCTATCGATCCTCGATCCCCACAGGAAACTCTGTAAAAGTCACCTCATCACCAAATACCAGCTCCCCATGGTCAAAGATTTGTGTCGGGTCGTGTACGTATCTCCTCTGCTGAGATACGTGCAAACGTCGTGCACCTAGTGCAACTGAGGTGGATGGGCCAAGTGGTAAACCATCCCGCCTACCCAGCTGAGGACCTAGAAAGGTCCGTTGAACCACGGAGATAACTTGCCGCCTTGGCCACATCTCCGTAACCCTCGTCGAGGTGAGACCCGTATAAGGACGTGATCGTCATCCTCGTACTCCAGAGGTCTCCAATCAAGGTATCTTCAGACGTGAGGGTCAAGTCCATGGCTTACCGGAAACTCTAGGTCTGGAAAAAGATTTGTGAAAGTGAGGAATGATTCATATCAACGTCTGTTACTACAGCAGCTAGTAGTGGACACAGACTGTCCCTTGAATCATTTCTAGAGCCATTGGGTCACACTTCTTGACCGCATGCAGCAGCATTCTTCCACCGCCCTCCAGCTCCCTGAGCCTGGCGGGAATAACTAAGGCGGGTGGTTGTACCATATTAGGATGTACACCACCTCATGCTGCTCTCCTAGCTGTGCCTCCACGTCTGCTGCTTTGTAGACTCATCCCTCCTTTAAGCTTCCTCTTCTTGAAACATTTAACACGCCCGAGTCTCTAAGACTGGAACTGGTTTCCTGTTTCTTACTGCACTGTGTAGTCTTCATCCGCTCCTGGATGAACTACACCTCCTTTGCATACGATCTGGAAGAGCTGCTAAAATTTATCCTTTGCCGAAAAGAGAAACTCGGTCTCATCCCCTCTCTAGATGAACCACGCCCATTGCCTAATACAGTCAATCCTGGCATGAAGGATGCATTCATTCCATGAATGACGTCGTAAGGCCTCGACGTAACTACTAAGAGATCCAACTGTCACTCTCACCTCCAAGGGTCGAGTCACACTGTCGGCATCAGTGTGAGGTCACTGGGTCTCCTCCAGTAGGAATTTCGAAAGTGAGGGTCAAGTCAACAGTCTTAACCAGGACCACTTAGTAACATCACAAAAGAGGACAGGAAAGCAAACATCACAAGATAAGTGTCTTTATTTTATTGCAGCTCATGGTACAAAGACACAAAAACAACATCAACATGGAACTAGAAGTACAAGAGACTTATCCACTAGTTCCGCTCCTGTCCACCTGCTCCAGGAGCTCTAGAATTCGTCGCTGCCTCTGCCTCGGTGGCTCCTCAAAAGCCTATGGATCAACTGTACGAGGAGTCAGACAGTCACGTGATAGGTGCCCCTTTCCACCGCACGAGTAACACAGTCTGCTTCTGGCACGCCTGGCTCTGACCCCACCCCGGGTGCCCCGCACCACCGGTCCTAAAACCCGAGATCGCCCAACTGCTGGTCTGGTCCTCCTGGACCTCTGCATCATCTGTCTACTGACCACAGATGACTCGGCTTCTGATCGAAAAACACGCGGCAAAGGCAGCTGCTCCTGAACACGCTCGGGGTGTAGAGCTACTGGCAAAAACTCCACCCTGAAGAAGGTCTCGAAGTCTTCCCATGTGAAAGTCATCCCATCGCAAAACTGGAACAAGTGGCTCCACCACCTGCCTGCTGCTGCCTGAAGAAGGCTGGCAGCAAAGGTCACCATGAAGTCTGATGGCATCCCCACTAGCCTGAAGACTCCCACCACGGCCTCCAACCAATCCTCAGCCGCCTGAGGGTCCGTCTCTCCCCCAAACCTGGGTGGCATCTGGCGCTGGAACTCATGCAGTGCGCCCAAGTAGCGGGCATCACTTACTGCTGGGGCTGGTGGCATCGGTGGCCCAACGTATGGTAGTACCGCTGGCGCCTCTGCTGGTGCCTCAACTGCAAGAGTGCCCTGTACCGAAGCCTCGTCACTCAACAGACTGTCAGCACGCACATCCCTCTGGGCTCTAGCTGGTCGTCTAAGAAAAGGCATCCTGAAAGAAACAACGTAACATGGTCAAACGATTATACCTGGTGAGCTGACCTGGTTTGAGCTATTTTAAGGGGAAACCTTTGAAAACACACACGCAAACAGTTTTTTCGTGCACAAAGTCGAAAATCAGTTTCCAGGGTCCTGGTGTATGGATACGTTGGCCGTCCGCACCAACACTAGACTCCCTGAACTGAAAACCACACTCGGTACCCTTAACACTATTGCTTCACAGAAAGAAAGATCAGAGTCTGTGGTAGAACCGACCACCTCTGATACCAATTTGTCACGACCCGTCCTCGAGGCCCGTGCCGTGACTACCCCAAGCCCGCCTTCCATAGGTCAGGGGCTGGTGACTAGCACCAAAGGCGTAAATCCCGATAACTGGGAAGGCATTGCCTTTATAAAAGTAACAAAACACCACAGAGTACAAGCGGAAGTAAAACACTAAGTACAAAAAGAAGTTCTGAAAAGTAAATGGGCCAGAATACAAACCCAAAGGAAAGTACAACTACAACTGAGCAAAGTACAACAGAAAAAGACAACAACTGGAGGGACGGAAGCGGCTCCTGGGTCGTCCTCCTCGGATCCTACCTGAAGGGTAGGTACAGATGGCGCAACTCCTGGATCGTCCACCACGAATCCTACCTGAAGGGTAGGTACAGATAGCCTCCATAGTGCTCTCGTCCGTCAACCTCCTCCGAGTGTCGTCTCGCCGTGAAGTCCACCTCCGGACACTGACTTGTCGTGTAGTCCACCTCCGGGTACCGTCCAGTCCTCGAACACTCAGCCTCCGTCAGCACTGCCTATCGTCTGCAACCAACACAACGAGGTGCGTGTCACGACCTGCCCTCGGGGTCCGTGCCGTGACTACCCCAAGCCCGCCTTCCATAGGCCAGGGGCTGGCGACTAGCACCAAGGCGTAAATCCCGGTAAAAAGGGAAGGCATTGCCTTTGTAAAGTAAACAAACACCACAGAGTAAGCAAGCAGAAAGTAAACACTATGCAAAAGCAGAGTACAACTGAAAGTGCGGAAAAGTAAATGGGCCAGTATATAAACCCAAACTGAAAGTAAAGTACAACTCGAAAGGGAAACACAGCAACTGAAAAGTAAAAGCCGCTACACCGAGCTGTCCACTGGAAATCCCACCTGAAGGGTGGGTACAGATAGCTCCACTGCTCCATGGGTCCCGCCGTCCGCTCCGAGCACGTCCCGCCCAGTGGTCCACCTCCAAGTACCGTCCTGCTCTGCAAGCCTCAGCTAAGATCAACGTTGTCCGTCGTCTGCAACCAACACAACGAAGTGCGGGCAAAGCCCGTGCAGGGGTGAGTATAAGCTACTCAGTAGGGACCCCGAGCCCCTGTAGGTCTCTCAAATCCACAAAGGATAACCACGAAGAAAGGTTCAATCACGAAGTAACAACCGACACTACTTAAGTATATGCCCATACATATACCTAAGTCATCAATTCAAATACGCTCCAACCTCCGAGCCCAAGTACAACTTAGTCCACACAGGAAAGTAAACATATTCCACACAGGAAAGCAAAATGAAATCCACACATTATAGCACAACACAATCCACACAGGAAAACAACAGGATTCAGCTCACACAGGTATACTTCTTCGAAAGACGATAAAGATGATATCTGATCCATCTAAGTCGTCGGACCCACGAAGGATCGATAGGTAACTAACCCCCGCAAAAGACCCACACAGGATCGGGCCCACATAGGACCTGTAGGCGCTGGTTCACACCGGACCGCTGAGCGCAAAGACCCACACAGGATCGGACCCACACAGGATCGGGCCCACACAGGACCTGTAGCACTGATCCACGTAGGATCACTGAGTGTTGTAGTCGTCGTCGTCGAATCCACACCGGATCTCTGTACTGTCATCGTCGCAGTCACAGTAGCAGTAGTAGCAGAAGTAGTAGCAGTCACAGTCGCAGCCAGCACTAGGGTTCCCGCACACAGCAAGCTCGTACAGGAGGATCCGCTCCACAAGCCAAGAGGCTGATACATCAACTGTCAGAAAGTCCAGAGTTGATTTATCCAAAAGTTCTGTATCGTCAACAGGATCTCAACACAACAGACGGCGCGTCGATCGGACGCCCGGTCTGAGAGTTATTGGCATTTTCGTCCCCGGGGCCTGGTTGGTTTTTAAGGCAAAACCAACCCGACCGTACTCCACCTGCGTCCAAACCTCGGTGGAGTATGCCAAAAGATCTGTCTCACTATGAGTAACACAACAAAGCTGACGGCACGTCAATCGGACGTCTGTAGCTCAAGATATGAGCGTTTCCACTCCGAAGGCCCGGTTGGTTTCGTGAACGAACCAACCCTGCCAAACACAAAGTATTCCGAAACTTTGAGTGCGATATACCGAAACGACCGTCTCGATCCAAGGATCGCGTTGCCGCAGACGGTTTATCAATCGGAGGTCTGTGGTTCAAGTTATGGCCAAAAGACCGAATCCGTCTCGAAAACGGGGGGTCCGGGTCCGGGACGACCCGGCCCAACCCCCCCCCCCCCCCCCCCCCGGGTCGGCCCGAACCGGGTCGACCCGACCCGGGTCAGACCCGGCCCGGCCGGCCGGCGGCGCGGCGGCCTGGCGCCGCACGGATGCAGCGCACGGGGGGCAGTTCCCCCGCTTGATCGGAAATTGGCGGCGCGGCTTTTAGCCGCGCCTTCCGAAACCCCCCCCCCCCCCCCTCCGGGGGGGCCTGCTTTGAAAAGAACCGGGGGGCCGCCTGCCCCCTCAAGGAAACCCCCCCCCCCCAATTAAATGGGGGGGGGGCTTTTGAGCGCTGGCCGGGGGAATTAAATTCCCCCGGCCTTTGACCTTCCGGCCGGCCACCTGGCCGGCCGGTTTTTCTCCATGGGGACCGGCAAACCGGTCCCCTTTTCCGACTTCCGACGCCGGCGGCCCGGCCGCCGGTCTTCTCGTCCCGCCGCGGCCCGGAACCGGCCGTGGTGTTCGTCGTCCGGCGCGGTGCGATGGCACCGCGCCCCTCCGCCGCGCCTTTGATTCCCTTCGACATGGCACGACGGCAACGCGTTCTTGATGATCCTTCCACGACGCGGCGCGACGGCGCCGCGCAAAATAATCGTGCGAATATCCGCGTGGTGTGACGGCACCACGCCATCTTGTTTCAACCGCAAGATAAATCATCAAGAACAATGGAGGGGGTTCGGCCGTGTTCATGTGGTCCGGCCCCCTCACGTTAAATGATAACACATAATTAAATATCCTCACATTAGTCATGCAAGAACCACGAACTAGAATAAATAAATTATAAATAATCAACAACAACCCCTACCTTGGGTTCAAGTTCGAAGATTATCAACGACCCGCGGAAGACAACGTCACGGAGGTCGGGCGTCGAAGTAATCGTTCGTCAAATCCGATGACGAAGAGGTACGTCATTGGCGAATCTTCGTATGCTGACGAAGGAAGTCCGAGGAGGAAGCGGCGTTCCCTTTCGTTGACACGGAAGACAAAGAAGAGAGGAGCGGCGTTCTTCATCGGAGCTTGAGCGTTCTTCGTCAAAGCTTGAGCGTTCTTCGTCAAAGTTTGAAGAAGAAGGAGAAGAACCCCAAAAGCTCTCAAGATGGCTAAACAATTCTAACCAAATAAAATAAGATAGAGTCTTATTTTATTCACAAACTTAACAAATTGAAATTCAAAGGTTTGAAATTCAAATAAGATAACTCCAAAATTAAATAACAATTGTCATGTCATTTAAAGAGGGGTTAAAGGGAGTTTGAGAGAAGATGGAAGGTTAGGTTCGTGTGGGTCCCACCACACTTAATCCTCTCAAGGGAAGTTAAGTGGGTGTGGGTCCCAGCCCTAACTTCCTTTGAGAGAAGTTAACCAACAAAAGTAAAATAAAAAGTGTTCCAAAATTTTATTTAACTTCTTATAAATCTCCCAAAAACTAACTTTCGTCCCACAATAAACGCAACTTCGGAAAAGGTCTCCTTAAGAGAATATCGGCGCTGCGAGTTCATCGGTGTCCTCGGATTTCAATTCCGAGCACTGGATCAAAATTTAGAAATTCCCGCTCGTTCGTTCACTGAACGTACCCGAGCCAAACTTCAGAAATTGATTTCGGGCACTCTGGGCCTCGGAATCAGGTGCCGTCAGAAACCGCGCTCTTGTAAAATTCCAAAGAAAATTAAGAAAAAATTTCCATTGAATTTTACGGGTCTTTACATTACTCCCACCTCAGGGCTTTACGCCCCCGTAAAGATACATCAAAAACTAGGGAAACAAATGAGGGTACTAAGCACGCATCTGAGCCTCCCGCTCCCATGTGCTCTCCTGGAGATTCCTGTGCTGCCATCTGATGCGCACAAGAGGAATCGATCACCCACGTAGGACCCACTCCTGTCGATCCTCTATCTCCACCGGGACCTCTGTAAAAGTCGCCCCATCGTCAACGTCAAGCTCCCCATGGTCAATGATATGCGTCGGGTCGTGCACGTATCTCCTCAGCTGGGACACGTGGAAGACGTCGTGCACCCGGTGCAACTGAGGTGGTAGAGCCAGGCGATAAGCCACCTCACCAATCCTGCTGAGGACCCAGAAGGGTCCGATGAAGTGCGGAGATAACTTGCCGCCTCGGCCAAATCTCCGAATACCACGTCGAGGTGAGACCCGCAAGAAGACGTGGTCGCCATCCTCGAACTCCAGTGGCCTCCGCCTCCTGTCAGCGTATGAATTATGCCGGCTCTGAGCTGTCCTCATCCGCTCCTGGATGACCTGGACCTTCTCGGTCGTGGCCTGGACCATCTCTGGTCCCACAAGTGCTGACTCCCCTGGGTCTGTCCAGCACAAAGGAGATCTACAAGGTCGGTCGTACAACGCCTCGTACGGTGCCATCCCGATGGTGGAGTGGTAGCTATTGTTGTACGCAAACTCCACCAAGGGTAGGTGGTCCTCCCAGCTACGACCAAAGTCGAGGACACATGCACGGAGCATGTCCTCGAGAGTCTAAATGGTCATCTCCATCTGACCGTCCATCTGAGGGTGAAAGGCTGTGCTCAGACGTAGTTGTGTCCTGAATGCCTCCTGTAACCCCTTCCAAAGCCGGGAAGTAAAGCGAGCATCTCGATCGGAGACGATAGATGATGGCACACCGTGGAGCCGCACAATCTCCTGAACGTAGAGACGTCCCAAGCTCTCCACTGAGCCCTGCTCTCTAATGGGTAAGAAGTGTGCCGACTTCGTGAGTCGGTCAACAATCACCCCGATGGAGTCATGACCTCTGGAAGTGCATGGAAGTCCAGTCAAGAAGTCCATAGATATGTCGTCCCACTTCCACTCCGGAACCTCCAAGGGTTGTACCAAGCCCGCTGGTACCTGATGCTCTACCTTCACCTACTGGCAGGTGAGGCATCAAGAAACGAACTATACCACTACCTTCTTCATGCCCGGACACCAGTGCTGTCGTCTGAGGTCCTGGTACATCTTCGCCACTCCAGGATGTACCACCAAAGGAGAAGTGTGAAACTCTCTCAGCACTTCCTCTCACAAAGCGACTGGTACCATGGTACGTCCTCTGAAAAGGATGTCGTGCTCTGCTCCAAGGGAGAAACCATCAGGTGCCTGTCCCGAGGATATCTGTGCACGCCGTGTCTCACAGTCAGCGTCCTCACACTTTGCCTCTCTGACCCGCTGCAGTAGTGGAGGGGTGACTGTGAGAGACTGAAGGGAGGCTGCTCCATCTCTATCCACGAAGGATATCTACAAAGAGGCTAGTTGCTCTGTCGCCTCCTCAAGTAGCTGAATGCTCGTCCTCCTGCTGAGGGCATCGGCTACTACGTTCCCCTTCCCAGGAGTATAGACTATCTCAAAGTCATAGTCCTGGAGGAACTCGAGCCATCGCCACTGTCTCAGGTTCAGGTCCTTCTGCGAGAAGATATACCTGAGACTCTGATGATCGGAAAATACTGTAAAGTGCTCACCCATCAGATAGTGTCGCCATGTCTTCAGAGTGAAAACCACTGCTGCTAACTCCAGGTCATGGGTAGCGTAGTTCTGCTCATGCAGTCTCAACTGACGTGATCCATAGGCGATCACTGCCCGCTCCTGCATCAGAACACATCCGAGTCCGGTCCCTGATGCATCACAGTAGACTATGTACCCTACTCCCTCCTCAGGCAACCTCAAGATAGGTGCGCTAGTCAATCTCTGTCTCAGCTCCTGGAAGCTCTGCTGACATCTGTCTGACCACACGAAGGGTTTCCCCTTCTTCGTCAAAGCTGTGAGTGGTGCCGCAACTCTAGAGAAGTCTGGCACGAATCTCCGATAGTATCCAGCTAGTCCCAAGAAACTCCGAACCTCAGTCACGCTCCTGGGTGGCTCCCATGCTAACACAGCCTCGATCTTCGTAGGATCCACTGCAACTCCCGCCTCAGAGATAACGTGTCCCAAGAAGTGGACCTCATGTATCCAGAACTGGCACTTCGAGAGCTTACCATAAAGCTGGTGCTCTCGGAGTGTGTCTAGTACAACTCGCAAGTGATAGGCGTGCTCCTCCTCAGTCGTAGAGTAAATCAGAATGTCGTCGATGAAGACCACGACAAACCGACCGAGATATGGCTGAAAGATCCTGTTCATGAGAGCCATGAACACTGCTGGAGCATTGGTTACACCGAAAGGCATAACCAAGAACTCATAGTGGCCATATCGACATCTGAAGGCCGTCTTCTGCACATCCTCCTCTCTGACTCTGAGCTGATGATAGCCTGACCTGAGGTCTCTATTTGAGAACCACCGTGCTCCCTTGAGCTGATCAAAGAGGTCATCAATCCTCGGTAGCGGATACTTGTTCCTCACTGTCACCTGGTTCAGGCGACGATAGTCAACACAAAGTCGCAAGCTCCCATCCGCCTTCTTGGCGAACAATATCTGGGAAGCCCAGGGTGAAACATTGGGTCGGATGAACCCTTTTCCCTGCAAGTCCTCCAACTGTACTCGTAGCTCTCGAAGCTTGGCAGGGGCCATCCGATATGCTGGAGTGGATATCGGGGTTGTCCCGGGGTACAAGTCAATATAAAAGTCTACCTCTCTACGAGGAGGTATCCCTGGAACGTCGTCGGGAAAAACGTCCGCAAACTGATCCACCACTGCAGGAAAACCAGGACTCCACACGTCAACTGCTCCAAGGATGAGGCTAGCCAACTGATGAGTGATGGGCTGTCCTCTCCTCCGCGGAAGTCCATCCTGTGCTGCAAAGGCTCCCTTCTCGCCGGTGAAGGTGAACCTACTCCCGTCGGTGCGTACACATCGCACCTTGCGCCTAAAACAGTCAATCTGTGCATGGACCGTAGATAGCCAATCAATGCCCAAGATGACGTCGTAAGGCCTCGACGCTGCAACAAGAAGATCCCAGCCGAATCTCTCGCCTCCTAGAGTAAGCTCACACTGCCGGCACCAGTGCGTAATCGTCGAGTCTGCTCCCGTAGGAGTCTCTAGTCGTAAGGATCGAGCCAACGGCTCTATCGGAATCTCCGAGCTCCAAACAAGGGCAGCAGCTATGAAAGAGTGACTCGCTCCTGTGTCTATAAGAACTGCAGCAAGGGTGGAATAGACACAGATAGTACCTCGAATCATCTCGGGTGCGACGTGGTCGTAGGCCTCTGCTGCCTGGAGCTATGCCTGTCTCTGCCCACCAGCTCCCTGTGGTCGGCGTGGACCTCCTGGTGGTGGTGGTGGCAGAGCCTCAAAGTGTCGCCCACCACCGGCTGCTCGTCCAGCTCCTCTGCCTCGTCCGCCTCCTCCCTGCGGACCGCCACGGTCGACCCTCTGCCTCTGCCTCAGTGGTCCCTCAACTGTCTGCTACTCCTCAGCATGGCGGGTCGGGCAGTCACGAGCCATGTGGCCCTGCCCGCCGCATGAGTAGCACTGTCTGCCTCTCGAAAGATTGGCTCCTCGCTATGTGCCCCGCACTGCTGAGCCAGTGCCCTGAGGTCGTCTGCCTGAGGGTCTGGTCTATCTGAACCCCTGAGACATCCGTCGACTGCCTGCTGCAGATGACTCTGCCACGTGCCGCCCTGCGATGGGTCGCTGCGCTGGTGTAGACTCAGCATGGAAGCTCTCGATCAGAAGGGTCCGCTCCAGTACTCCTGTCTGAGTCGGTATGCTGAGGGAGATCAGCGATGCCCTGATCTCGTGTCTCAAACCCTGCTCGAAGGTCCGGGCCCAGAAGAATGGGTCCCGTACCATGTCAGTCGAGTAGCGCGAGAGATCAGTAAATCTCGCCGAGTACTGAGCGACCGTCATGCTGCCCTGCCGCAGCTGAAGAAGCTCCTGGATACGCACCGCACGAAGGGTGGCTGGGACGAACTCCGAGCGGAAGAGACTCTCAAATTCCGTCCAAAGTAGAGATGCCTCATCATGCACCTAGAGCATCAAGCTCCACCATCGTCCTGCTGCTGCATGTAGTAGGCTCGCAGTGAGGATCACCATGAGGTCTGTTGGTGTCCTCACTAGCCTAAACACACGTACCACTGCCTCCAGCCAGTCCTCTGCTGCCTGGGGATCCGTCTCCCCACGAAACCTGGGTGGTCGCTGGCGTTGAAACTCTTGTAGTGCGCTGAGGCGATGTGTATCGTCAGCGGCTGGTGCTGGAAGTATCGGTGGCTCGACGGGTAGAGCTACCGTCGGTGCCACTGCTGACAAAGGGCCCTGCACCGAGGCCTCGTCGCTCGGTGGGCTGTCGTCACACTCGACTCATGGAACCCTAGCTGGCTGCCGTCGTGGGGCCATCCTGAAAAGGAAACAGGTGTGCCACGGTCAGAACAGTATACCTGGTGAGCTGATATAAGTAATCACAAAGAAAACTTTGAAACACACACCCAATCAATGTTTTCGTGCATTAAGTCGGAAATCAGAAGTCAGGGTCCTGGTGTATGGATACGTCGGCCGCCGCACCAACACTGGACTCCCTGGACTTATAACCACACTCAATATGCTAAACATTATTGCTTCACATAGAAAAGATCAGAGTTCGCGGTAGAACCGAACTCCTCTGATACCAATTTGTCACGACCCGCCCTCGGGGTCCGTGCCGTGACTACCCCAAGCCCGCCTTCCATAGGCCAGGGGCTGGCGACTAGCACCAAGGCATAAATCCCGGTAAAAAGGGAAGGCATTTCCTTTGTAAAGTAAACAAACACCACAGAGTAAGCAAGCAGAAAGTAAACACTAAGCAAAAGCAGAGTACACCTGAAAGTGCGGAAAAGTAAATGGGCCAGTATAAAAACCCAAACTGAAAGTAAAGTACAACTCGAAAGGGAAAACAGCAACTGAAAAGTAAAAGCCGCTACACCGAGCTGTCCACTGGAAATCCCACCTGAAGGGTGGGTACAGATAGCTCCACTGCTCCACGGGTCCCGCCGTCCGCTCCGAGCACGTCCCGCCCAGTGGTCCACCTCCAGGTATCGTCCTGCTCTGCAAGCCTCAGCTAAGATCAACGTTGTCCGTCGTCTGCAACCAACACAACGAAGTGCGGGTAAAGCCCGTGCAGGGGTGAGTATAAGCTACTTAGTAGGGACCCCGAGACCCCTGTAGGTCTCTCAAATCCACAAAGGATAACCATGAAGAAAGGTACAATCACGAAGTAACAACCGACACTGCTTAGGTATATGCCCATACATATACCTAAGTCATCAATTCAAATACGATCCAACCTCCGAGCCCAAGTACAACTTAGTCCACACAGGAAAGTAAACGTATTCCACACAGGAAAGCAAAACGAAATCCACACAGGATAGCACAACACTATCTACACAGGAAAACAACAGGATTCAGCTCACACAGGTATACTTCTTCGAAAGACGATAAAGATGATATCTGATCCGTCTAAGTCATCGGACCCACGAAGGATCGATAGGTAACTAACCCCCGCAAAAGGCCCACACAGGATCGGGCCCACATAGGACCTGTAGGCGCTGGTTCACACAGGACTGCTGAGCGCAAAGACCCACACAGGATCAGACCCACACAGGATCGGGCCCATACAGGACCTGTAGCATTGATCCACGTAGGATCGCTGAGTACTGTAGTCGTCGTCGTCGAATCCACACCGAATCTCTGTACTGTCGTCGTCGCAGTCACAATAGCAGTAGTAGCAGTAGTAGTAGCAGTCACAGTCGCAGCCAGCACTTGGGTTCCCGCACACAGCAAGCTCGTACAGGAGGATCCGCTCCACGAGCTGAGAGGCTGATACATCAACTGTCACAAAGTCCAGAGTTGATTTATCCAAAAGTTCCGTATCGTCAACAGGAACTCAACACAACAGATGGCGCGTCGATCGGACGCCCGGTCTGAGAGTTATTGGCATTTTCGTCCCCGGGGCCTGGTTGGTTTTTAAGGCAAAACCAACCCGACCGTACACCACCTGCGTCCAAACCTCGGTGGAGTATGCCAAAAGATCTTTCTCACTAAGAGGAACACAACAAAGCTGACGGCACGTCAATCAGGCTTCTGTAGCTCAAGATATGAGTGTTTCCACTCCGAAGGCCCGGTTGGTTTCATGAACGAACCAACCCGGCCAAACTCAAAGTATTCCGAAACATTGAGTGCGATATACCGAAACGACCGTCTCGATCCAAGGATCGCGTTGCCATAGACGGTTCTTCAATCGGAGGTCCGTGGCTCAAGTTATGGCCAAAAGACCGAATCCGTCTCGAAAACGGGGGGTCCGGGTCCGGGACGACCCGGCCCAACCCCCCCCCCCCCCCCCCGGGTCCGCCCTTACCGGGTCGACCCGACCCGGGTCTGACCCGGCCCGGCCGGCCGGCGGCCTGGCGCCGCACGGATGCAGCCCACAGGGGGCAGTGCCCCCGCTTGATCGGAAATTGGCGGCGTGGCTTTTAGCCGCGCCTTTGGAAACCCCCCCCCCCCTCCTGGGGGGCCTGCTTTGAAAAGAACCGGGGGGCCACCTGCCCCCCTCAAGGAAACCCCCCCCCCCCAATTAAATGGGGGGGGGGGGATTTTGAGCACTGGCCGGGGGAATTAAATTCCCCCGGCCTTTGACCATCCGGCCGGCCGGTTTTTCTCCAAGGGGACCGGAAAACCGGTCCCCTTTTCCGGCTTCCGACGCCGGCAGCCCGGCCGCCGGTCTTCTCGTCCCGCCGCGGCCCGGAACCGGCCGTGGTGTTCGTCGTCCGGCGCGGTGCGACGACACCGCGCCCCTCCGTCGCTCCTTTGATTCCCTTCGACGCGGCGTGACGGCGTCGCGTTCTTGATGACCCTTCCACGGCGCGGCGCGACGGCGCCGCACAAAATAATCGTGCAAATATCCGCGTGGTGCGACAGCACCACGCCATCTTGTTTCAACCGCAAGATAAATCATCAAGAACAAAGGAGGGGGTTCGGTCGTGTTCATGCGGTCCGGCCCCCTCACGTTAAATGATAACACATAATTAAATATCCTCACGTTAGTCATGCAAGAACCAAGAACTAGAATAAATAAATTATAAATAATCAACAACAACCCCTACCTTGGGTTCAAGTTCGAATATTGTCAACGACCCGCGGAAGACAACGTCGCGGAGGTCGGGCGTCGCAGTAATCGTTCGTCAAATCCGATGACGAAGAGGTATGTCCGAAGAGGTACATCGTTGGCAAATCTTCGTATGCCGACGAAGGAAGTCCGAGGAGGAAGCGGCGTTCCCTTTCGTTGACACGGAAGACGAAGAAGAGAGGAGCGGCGTTATTCGTCGGAGCTTGAGCGTTCTTCGTCAAAGCTTGAGTGTTCTTCGTCAAAGTTTGAAGAAGAAGGAGAAGAACCCCAAAAGCTCTCAAGATGGCTAAACAATTCTAACCAAATAAAATAAGATAGAGTCTTATTTTATTCACAAACTTAACAAATTGAATTTCAAAGGTTTGATATTCAAATAAGATAACTCCAAAATTAAATAACAATTGTCATGTCATTTAAAGAGGGGTTAAAGGGAGTTGGGAGAAGATAGAAGGTTAGGTTCGTGTGGGTCCCACCACACTTAATCCTCTCAAGGGAGGTTAAGTGGGTGTGGGTCCCACCCCTAACTTCCTTTGAGAGAAGTTAACCAACAAAAGTAAAATAAAAAGTGTTCCAAAATTTTATTTAACTTCTTATAAATCTCCCAAAAACTAACTTTCGTCCCGCAATAAACGCAACTTCGGAAAAGGTCTCCTTAAGCGAATATCGGCGCTGCGAGTTCATCGGTGTCCTCAGATTTCAATTTCAAGCACCGGATCAAAAGTTATAAATTCCCGCTCGTTCGTTCACTGAACGTACCCGAGCCAAACTTCGAAAATTGATTCCGGGCACTCCGGGCCTCGGAATCAGGTGCCGTCAGAAACAGAGCTCTTGTAAAATTCCAAAGAAAATTAAGAAAAAATTTCCTTTTAATTTTACGGGTCTTTACAGTGCGGGCATAGCCCGTGCAGGGGTGAGTATAACGATACTCAGTAGGGACCCCGAGACCCTCAAGGTCTCACTAAATCCAACATGGATAACCACAAATAAGATCTCAACAGATAACCTCTACTTAGGTATATTCCCATACATATACCTAAGTTATCAAGTAACTCATCTCAATCATGAGGAAACACAAAGGTCAAAAGTCTCAGCTCAAACCAAGATTTTCATTATCGAAACCGTAACTACTGAAGAGCTCCGTCTCTAGAGTGTACAGTGGTCCTGTCACGACTCCGAGGTACTTCTCACTAACCTAAGACTGCTGAGGTACTCCTCCTGTCGAGTACCGCGGGCCAGCCACCCAAACACAGTAGTGCTTCCCGCCGAGGTATGTCACCCAAACACAGTAGTGCACACCCCCTAGTAGCCTGCTGAGGTACTCTCCGGATGAGTACCGCGAGTCTGCACTATCACACAGGTAGTGCTCCGTCCTCCATGGGTCTACACCCAAACAAAGTAGTGCTCCGTCCACTGGGCTAGTCGACTCACTCCAAGTCGAGTCGGTCAAGCAGTCGTCAGGTCTCAGTCGGCTACACGGTCTTCGTACTCCGCACGCTCGACTCTGGGAGGTTCCGCTCCATGAGCTGCAAGTCGATACTCCATGTATCTCAAGGTCCCCCGAAGAAGTAACTCAAAGGACCGCCTCGTCCCAGGGGTCTCAACGCAACAGACGGCGCGTCGATCGGACGCCCGGTCTGTGAGTTATTATCTTTTTCGTCCCAGGGGCCCGGTTGGTTTCGTGAGCGAACCAACCCCAGCCGTATCTCAACTGTACCCCGAGCTCTCATAGGGTAACTCATAGGGACCTTTTCTCAACGTCATCGGCAACGCCGCTGACGGTTCGTCAAACGGACGTCCTGTCTGAAAGATATCAGTTTTTCCGTTCCAGGGGCCCGGATGGATTTCGGGTGCGATCCAACCCGGCCACTACCAACTGTATCCAAAACTCGGGCGAAGGATGCCAAAAGTTCCGTATCGTCAACAGGAACTCAACGCAATAGACGGCGCGTCAATCGGACGCCCGGTCGGAGAGTTATTGGCTTTTTCGTCCCAGGGGCCCGATTGGTTTTTAAGGCAAAACCAACCCGACCGTACACCACTTGCGTCCAAACCTCGGGCGGAGTGATCCCAAAGATCCGTCTCACTAAGAGGAAACTAACAAAGCTAACGGCACGTCAATCGGACGTTCGTAGCTCAAGATATGAGCGTTTCCGCTCCGAGGGCCCGGTTGGTTTCGTGTACGAACCAACCCGGCCGAACCCAAAGTGTTCCGAAACCAAGAGTGCGATAAACCGATATGACCGTCTTGCTCCAAGGATTGCGTTGCCGCTGACGGCGAGTCGTTTGGAGGCCTGTAGCTCAAGTTACAGGCGTTTGAACGATAGCGGTCCGAAAAACGGGGGGGGGGGGGGTCCGGGTCCGGGCCGACCCGACCCGACCCCCCTGGTCGGCCCGAACCGGGTCGACCCGACCCGGGTCCGACCCGGTTGGCCCGGCCCGGCTCGGCTCGGCCGAGCGGCCGACACGGGGGGAACCGCCGCCCCGCGTGACAACCCCGCGACACTCGCGGGGTGTCGGCCAGACACCCGCGGGGCGCCGCGTGACAACCCCGCGACACCCGCGGGGTGCCGCGTGACAACCCCGCGGCACCCGAGGGGTGTCGCCCTGGACACCCGCGGCACCCGCGGGGTGCCGCGCTGGACACCGGCGGCACCCGCGGGGTGCCGCGCTGGACACCGGCGGCACCCGCGGGGTGGCGCGCTGGACACCCGCGGCACCCGCGGGGTGGCGCGCTGGACACCCGCGGCACCCGCGGGGTGTCGCGCTGGACACCCGCGGCACCCGCGGGGTGACGCGCTGGACACCCGCGGCACCCGCGGGGTGCCGCCGCGTCCGGCCACCGGCACAGCCGCGCCGGCGACCCGCGCCGCCACCGGCTTCCGCGGGCCGCCAGAGTCGCTATGGTGGCCCGTTTTCCTTCCCGTCTGCGCCGTTGTTCCTCCCGGGTTCTGTTCTTTACTGCGGGATCATCAAATATTCGTTGCGGCACGTTCCGTCGTCGCCCGCCAAATCCACAAAACACGAAGAACGACAGAGGGTTGCCGGGCCGTGTTCATTTGACCCGCACCCTACGCATTAGATAAAAACAACGGGAGAAAATAAAATGTTCAACACATGAACTAACAATTTTAATAAAATAAATTAGTTCATTTGAAACCGGTTCTTTAATTTTTAAAGAACATTCATAGGAATATAAAGAGGGGTATTTCAAAATTATAAAATCCCTACCTCGGAGTCGTCGCGCGTGAGCGTTCTTCGTGGAAACTGCTCGTCGCGGAAAGTGGAGATCGTCGCGTCATCGATTTCCGGGTTCGGCGTTCTTCGCGTTCTTCGTGTTCTTTGCGTTCTTCACGAAGGAGGCTGAAGGTTCAAGGATCCTTTCTCAACGAGTAATCCTCCAAAAGAAAAAGGTTGGTCTTATTTTATTATTACGCCAACGAATGAAAACCGGTTAAGAAACGATCCATCAATTCGTTGAATTAATTCAACGAATGAAACAACCCATTTAATTCACGAAATAAACCGCCCAATTAAATGGTCTGTTAAGATTTTAAGAAACGCGTCAGTTGACTTTCATAAAGACGGGTTTTCGCGGGTGCGTTTCTTAGCGAAAAGAAAAACGGCGGGGCTCGTGCAGGCCCCACCTCAAAAATATCCTACCAAGGGGTTAGGATATTTCTGGATAGCATACTATCCGGTTCAACTCAGTTCAAGCCACCTTTAAGTGGCTTCAAGTGGCTTCCAAGTTGCTTAAGTGAAATAAAATAAAGTTGTCGCAAAATTATTTTATTTCTCAACTTTAAGCCCGCAAATTAAAAACCACACCCGAGCAAACGCAACTCCGGAAGAGGTGTTTTTAGGTGAATACCGGCGCTGTGATTTCATCGGTGCCCTCAAAATTCGATTCCGGGCACCGGTTCAAAAGTTAGAAAAACCCGCTCGTCCGTTCACTGAACGTACCCGAGCCAAACTTTGGAAAATGATTTCGGGCACACCGGGCCTCGGAATCAGGTGCCGTCAGAAGCTGCGCTCTTGTAAAATTCCAAAGAAAATTAAGAAAAAAATTTCCTTGAAATTTATGGGTCTTTACAGATATGTTTCATCATCAGGATAAAAGATAGTTTCGAGATGGAAGGGGAAGAACCACATAAAACACTCTTGTACCTTCCTGAGGACATACTAGCTATAATTAATGATAATTAAATCTCGCATAGCATTGAAACATTTTCCAATGTCTAAATTTCTTGAAAGATTCTCTAAGACATATCAAACACCTCCTCTATACCACAGAATCATCATGGATCATGGCACATCTATGATCAAACATTATGCTCCCAAAACTACCACCTTTCAGGACAAGGGAGGTACCATGAAGGTATTTTTCAAATATTTCACCTTATTCAGAGAGTATGATGGACTATATGATTTTAGAATAGCTACCGAAGAGGGGGGCCTCCGAGTAGCCTATATATATATAGGCTTGTCTTTTAGTTTTTTGGAAACATAGACAATATATTAGAAGAACCACATTTCAAAAATTTCAAATCTGACTATGTCACACTATTTTACAAAAACTCGGTACATGGTGATGTTTTGAAACTAGATGTCAGAAACAATATTTTTTCAAAAAGTGCAACATATTTTCAATTAGTACAGATCATGTTGCACAGACTGTGTCTAGACTAAGGAAGTGGAAGACTTTGGATGTGCATTGATGTTTTTTTTGCACTAAGTGAACCCTAGCTCTTCATGATCGACGTGATAATGTGGTTTTGGGAATGCTTAATGGTGGTGGGTAAGTAACCCTGAAGTCATGTTTAAATTTTAGAATACTTTTGGTATGTATTCAAATTGTGAGGATGTAATTTTTCTTAATCGGGAATGACTGTAATGACCCAAACTTTCATTAATGAAAATTCATTTTGATCTAATTAAATGTCTTATTATGGTTATATAAAATGTGAAATTCATTGGTTTTATGTTTCTAGATTTTAAATACTGTTATGAATTGTGATTTTGGATAATATAGCCATTCAATAGTGATTACATGATTAGTATAAATATATGGCTTTAACAAATCCAAATTACTCAGACAAAAAAAGTGATGGCCTCATAATATAGAATTGACCCACACGAAGCCCATTTTTCAGAGGTTGGAAAGGAGGTGGCATCATTGGACATCACTCTTGACCAATCCCAAGCCATGCATTAACACATTATGATTGAGCAGAACCGCCTATGAGAGAAGTGGAAGTTGATAGATATTATCACTCGAGCAATGCTAACCGAGCCACCCCAAGAGTCGGTCACCATTAAACACCTCACCTTTAGGACTTATGCGGGTGTTTAAAGGGTTTATTTAACGTGATCCCATTACTACAGTTTTTAACATTGTTTTTTATATAATAATTAATACACTTTCTTTTTATTATTGTTACCTTGTAAATAGTTTTTAATGCACAAATCGTATTTTTATTTAATGTTCAACTAATAAATCTATTTTGATGAAATAATTGATTTTTGAATTAAATAATATTTTAATAAAATAATATTATTTTTATTAAATTTTTTTTTATTAAATATAAATGATCGAATAATTTTATGAATGCAATTGTAATTTTTATTTAGGTTTGAAATCCATTTTTGTCAAAACCCATGATTTTTTTTAAATGACGGTTTTTATTTTAAATATAAAAATTAACATATTTATAAAATTATTTAGATAAAATAAATATTATTTCTAGAATCAAGACTTCAAAATTATCCAACAGTGATTTTTTTATAATTTTCTGAGATAGACAAATTTTTGCGTAAAAATTAAATAATGTTTAAATTTTTAATGTGATTATGACATCATAATCACCCAATAGTGATGTAATAAAATAATATAAACATTAAGTTATTCCAATATCTGTTTTAAAATTAAATTAATGTGATTTTGGGTTTGTTTGATTTATTTTACAGAGCTTTAGTGGACCCTTCAAAATTTATTTTACATTTTGTCTTTTGAAATTGTTTTCCTTAGGAGTGTGACTCTCCTCCACATAAACAACCCCATAATATTAAGAAGTTATGACTTTGGGTTTATAAAATAACTTTTTTCACTTCACCTTTCCAAAACCATTTGTCAAAAACCATGGGATGGTTTTTGGTTTGGATTATTTTAATGTGAGGTGTCCCAATCCTAAATAATAAAGAATTCCCTCACCTTTCCTATATAAACCCACCCAAGCTCCCACTTCCTCCTAACTCAAATACATTTTAGTTTGTCCATCCTATACCCTCCTCTCTATAGAATAATCCTAGGGTTCCCTTAGCTCCCAAGAAGCCTCTTTCAAGCCTCTCTCAAGCCTTTGTAATCACACATCCACGTAAGGGTTTTACTTCCATTCTTATTTTTGTCCAATTTTCAAAATGTTGTTATGTCGTTTTAATTTTAATTATAAATGATGGATTATGGTTTTCAAACTCCACCATACTGCACTATTTATGTATGAAATATTATATACCCATTTATCTCTCAATAAATTCCTCCCATGTACACCCATTACTATGCCGCAATTCCGTATGGGATTTCACTCTCTTCTTTTAAATCCGAGTAATCCTTTTGTATCATGCATATTAATTTAATTAAAAATGTTAGGAAATGTATCTATATAACCCCCCCTAAATTTCTATTTCATGTAAATATAATGAGACACCCCTTTCTCTATCATCAACCTTTTTTATGAATTCTTACGTCACACCGTTACGCTGCCAAAATTGCACCGATTTTCCTAGTTGATGTCATTGTGTAGTGAATACCATTCCCATTTCCCTATCAAGGGTATTCACCTTTATGAACATTTACTTATTGTTTAAATAGATTCATGTATGTATTCCAAAATTTTTTTATCATGGAATAAATTATTGTGTTGAATTATTCAATGTTTTATGATCCATGTGGAACACTTATGCATGAAATGAAATGTTTAAGAAGAGTGAACCCTGATAGCACTCCAATGCATTGAGTAAAGTATAGTATCATGATACATCATGGTAAATGGGTGTTTACTCAAGATAATTAAAGTGAAATGAGGTTTTACTCATGCATCATGTGCAATGAGGGTTTACTCATGCTCCATGTGCAATGAGCCTTGACTCATGCTAATTCCATGTTAAGTGTTGTTTCCACATTTCCATGTTATAAATTATCATTCTTTATCATGCCTTTATGTTTATTCTTCTCTTGTGATCTATTGATATTCCTATTGTCTATCATTTATTGTATTCCTCAATTAATTCCATGATTATTCCCTTACTGGGATTTATAGCACACCCTTTTCATATGCATGTCCTCAGGTTATCCCATTCAAGGCTAAGTATGAGGGAATGTAGTGGTCATGTAAAGGAAGTTTTCAATAAAGAATTTGTTTTCAAGTTTTTTGTTGTTATGTAATGATCCTAATCCTCAAAGACACTAGATTTCTCAATATTCTATTTTGTATCAAATGAAATTTATGTAATAAATTATTTTAACTTGTGTAATAATAGATCAGGGTTGTCATGTATCAATTACATGAAAACAAAAATCATCTATAAATGTGTCATGCCTCGTCAATGAATGAAACCACTTTTCTTCCCTTATCATGACCCTTCTATGAGAGTAATAATACAATTTTATTATTTTTTTCAATGGTTCTGTAATAACCATTATTTTATAATCATGTTCTACTATCTGATTAATGGCCTACCATTATGTTGTGTCAGTAACCATAACACCATCATATTGTGTTCTCACGTACTTTGTTGTTCGGTGATAATAAATTTGTACCCATTGATTACAATTGATATACAGTCACGAACCAGAGTTTTAGGGCCATAAGATGAAGCTCTTACTTCCTAAGAGATAGATTCACCATGAAAACTAAATACTTGAAATATAAATAAATATTAATCTTAATTAAATATTGATTTATTTATTTTAAATAGTAATATTTTTACCTTAAATTTTAACCAAGAAAAAAACTATTTTCTATAAAAAGTATCCCTCCTTCTCAAAGATAAATAACATTTCATTCTATTTATCCTTACATTTTGTTTCCTATAGATAAAAATAGAAAAATTATAATAGATATATATGTAAGATATACATATTCAATTTACATACCTGATGTAGTCATTGAAAAAATCACTATTGAATAAAACTATGTGATGTGACATCTCCTGCACATCAAGGATTAGTGTGGTCAAAGTATATGATCCAAGAATTCCTCTTATTTAAGGAAGTGATGGAAAACTGGAATCAATTTTCTCATACTGTTCTTCTTCTTTTTTTGTCATTGGTCTATTCATTCTTGTAAAAAGATCAGACAAATACAGAGATCAGAAATCCATACATTCTTGAACCAAGTAACCATTCACTATAGAACCTTCGAAATTATTGTAGTTTCAGACATAAGACATTAATGTGTAAGAATTTATATTAGTGTAATACATCCAAAAAATAAATAGGTCCTCTAAATTCTTTTTCAGTTGGAATATGGACAATTTGATGCATCATGCATGAGAAAAATAATGGATAAAATATTTTCTCTAACTCACACAAAATTAATGGGGAATATGCCAACATTTTTTGCAAGAAATAAATTGACAACTTCAAAGCACAAAGATCTCTATTAAAATGGCACAACCAAATAACATCCACCATTACATTATTTGAAAAAAGATAATGAGTTTCAATTAGAATCAACTAATGTAGAAGGACATGATAATCATGAGACTTCAATGATTTTATCTTCAACTATATTTCGTGGACCCGATTATAATTATTGATTGAATATCCATTAATAAAATAAATAATCTCAGGTATTTCTAGAAGTTTTTTTTCTATATGTGTTGTCACATAAGAAGCACAGAGAAATTCCCATTTATTTTCACTGATATGAGTATGATACAATTCTGGTTGGATGGCCCAATCCACCAAGTAAGGAAAAAACCATAAATCATATTTTTTTCATTCCCTTAACAATTATAAGAATAAAAAAACATTTCTCATATATTTTTTTCAATTTTTATTACGTCTTATTAGTGACATAAAAAATTGTTTCACCAACAAGGAAAATCAAAGATGATACTCACTTCATCCAATTTTAACAGGTTTCAGTGGATATATTCTTTCTCTTTATAAATTTCATTTGACCCTTCCCAAATGAAAAACTAAAATATTTCAATTCATTAATCACATCAGTTCCAGACATTCGATATGGATGATCATTTGTCTCCATGGTATTGTCAAATCATTGATGATTATTTATATATGAATTGTACATTTGCAAGAATCATTGATGTACCATAAAACTAAAACTACAATGATGTTTCAATATTCTAAATTGTGTATTCTTCATACAAATAGGACAAGATTGTTTTCCTTTGTATTGCATCCAAACTTCATTAAATAAGCTGGAAAATCCTTGATCTTCTACATAAGTGCAATAAACATATGAAATATGTCTTTCAGACATGACTTGTACATTTTCATACCCACCTCCTAAATAAGTTTTAACTCTTTTATTGATGTTTTCATGTATACGTATATATCATTGTTAGGATTAGAATGTCCATATATGAGTATTCTCATGAAAGTAGGTGGTTTGTTCATACACAACCATGGGGGAAGGTTATAAATGTGTATAAAAAACCAGTCTTGTGCTGTGAGAAGTAATAATCTACCCAAACAAATTAAAACCATTACATAAAAGACAAATCCTCACATTATGCAGATCATCTATAAAATACGGATATTTAGACTCATATATCATCCATGAAAATCCATCTGCAGGTTGAACCGACTCATTATTAGTCTTCTTTCTCAATGTTTTATTCCATCACATTTTTATTGATATTTAATCATACATAAAAAAGATTCTGCTGTCTGGGGATTAATGAAAGTGACACATAAATTGTTTTGGCACAAAAAATGGCATTCCATTAGTTTTTGTCTTCCAAAGAGATGTTGCACATTGTATACAACCATTTTTTTCAGTGTTTTCCTCCCAGAATAAAATTCAATCTTTTAGGAAAGAATGAATTTGGTTTCATTAAAATGCATCTTCCTTGACTAACTTCAATTCCATATAGTGGTTTGAGGTAATATCGGCATCATCATGATGTAATTACATCAAAAAGGGTAGAATGTACTTGATGGTAGTATTATAAATCACATACAT
Organism: Viscum album; assembly: GCA_963277665.1. Lineage (NCBI taxonomy): Eukaryota > Viridiplantae > Streptophyta > Magnoliopsida > Santalales > Viscaceae > Viscum > Viscum album. Next base: position 1,926,237,525 of record OY728159.1, read on the forward strand.
AGTTCTCCCATGAAACAATTGGATTAAAAATTCCATCTTTTACATTTTACCATGTTTTCGATATACTAGAGTTGTGGCAACATCATTCAATTTTTCACCCTAAAAAAATCATCATTTTCATTAGACACATCATGTGTTCTCATATCTATGACTTCTTGGGTTGAAATCTTATATTTTTCATAATTAAGAATAAATAGAAACCAGTTATATAACAAATTCTCCAACCTAGTCCTCTTATATGGATAATCTGAAATTTGTGATTTCATTTTCTCCCCATTTGGTTTCCACATATATTAGTTTGCTTCAAAACCATATATGGTAATGTGGTTGATGACTTTTTCATGGCTCAACCATGGTCTTCCAACTCAATTGTAACATGGGCAGTGTATGTGACCACTAGTTAAATCATTGTGAAATGAAAAATCTAAAAAGAACTCCAAATTGTTTTGAAAATATCTTGATATCATATCAGTTTCATACATCCAACTTATATCAATTCTTTAAAAAAAATATATAAGTTATTTCTTCATTATAAAATCAATAATATTGAATTTTATTCAAAAATATATTTATGTAAACGGTAATTTTTCACATTTTATGAAACCATAACTAACATACTACTCTATATGAGAATCATAATATAAAAGACAAAATATACTATATTTAGAAATAAAATAATATAAAATAATATAAATCCATGATATTGACTTCAATTATAAATATAATTTCATGAAAATTGTGCATATTAAGAGACCATATATAATCTATAGAAAAATTTTGAGAGTCCTTTATTTCTTGTGTCAAAGGGAATGAGTGATTTCGAATCAATGAGCCTTTGAAAGAGAATAATCCCAATATTCTCAAGTATTCGATGAACTATGTAATAACATGATATTATTAGATCAGGAGAGTGTTTTGAGGACAAAAAATTATCAAGGAAGGTTTTTAATATAATTTAAATCTATACAATTTTGTAAAAGACCATGTACAGTTGTTGAGTATAATTATTCAAGAGTATAGTAAATTTTAGATCAAAGAAATTGTATATTTTAGTAGATTAATTTAGTGATATTCATAATATATTTTCTAAATAAATTGGAAATATAATATAAAAATGATAGTAAAGTGTTCCTTAGGGATTGAAACATCATGGTCATAGATATGGATCCTGAAATTGAATGCATTTCATCAAAGAAGCATAATGTGTATGTAGATTTTTTTAAATAAGTTATTGGTGCTAAAAAATTAAAATGTTCTAAAAGGTTATGAGATATTAGAAACACACAATAACTAATGACTAAGTTTTAATTATGTTGGGGTGTCTATGGTATCCCATCAATGATAGCATGTGTGGCATTATCCACGTGGCGTGGTAGATGCCTTTGCGTGACCGTTTTCGTTAGTTTTTGCACAATTTGAGAAGAACAACCATTAAGAAAGTAGGAGTGACAGAATTTGATGAGACATATAGATCCCACCAACCAAGTATATTTCATATCAAGTTTGGGATGAATTATGTATACACTGGTTTGATGGTGTATTTTAGAGGAGATCTTCAGTGGGACGATAGAATCGGTGGAGACAACAGGTGACACATTGAGCTGGTAGCCATACATTCAGTACACATAGAGAGCATATGATAAGTATATTTTTTAAATATTTTATATAACTTTTAATATAGACAGTTTATTTTATATTTCTGTAGGTAGCTGACCGTCCCGATATTACAGATTTTGACGCTTATCGGAGGATGTATAGTGATCCATCCACTAGAGAGATTAGAGTTGATCACCAGTATTAGATTGTGGTTAGTATGATTTTTTTTCTATTTATTATTAACTGCATATAATAGTTTCACAATTTTAATTTCTAATTGAAATTTAAGGAGTCATATGAGGCTGCGAACTCTCAAACATAGTCTAAGAGTCTGGAAAAGACGACTTAGAAGACCAGTTCCTACCATTTCGATGAGGCTCCCTGGATGCAGGAAACTTAGTATGTCTTTGATAATGGATGAGTAGTTGGTATTAGCTATCATTTGACACCTGGTACTTATTATGGTACTGTTGCGATGTCAACATCTAACTCAATAGGAGCTCATGGAGAGGCATCATCATCTTCCTCAATGTATCAGGAGAAGTAGCAAACTCAGGCTGAGATTATAGAGAGTTTGCAGAAGCAGCATTAAGAGATGGGTCGGTGGCAGAAGCAGCAGTAGTAGCAACACGAGAAGGAGATGTGTCGATTGGAGCTGTAGTGGAAATAGTAGCATCATGAGCAGATGGAGTACATGAGCCATCTAACTCGTAGTATAGAGATGGAGTTTCCTCCACCATCTCCACCACCTCCTCCACCTCCACCAGCAGACGAACCCCAGTGATTTGTTTTATGTTAAAAACATTTGAATTCATTATTTGTAGTAATATTATCTATTTACAGTTTCTGTCTTTTATATTGGTGAAAATATTTCATAATTTTATTTTATTTATATTTATGACTTTATTATTACTATTAGTATTATATTTTATAATATTTGTTTATTTTACTAATAATAATAATATATTATGATTTTTTATATTTTTTTTGTAAATATTGAGATTTTTAATAATTATTTATTTTTTTATTATCTTATAAATATTAATATTAATTTCTTATTAATCATAATTTTATAAAATATTTTTTTAGTATTATATTTTTTAATGTATGTTTATTTTACTAATAAAAATATTTTTTAATTTTTCATTAAATTTAATAATAATAATATAATATTTTCATTAATCAAAAGTTTATTATTTTTTATTATGATTAGTATTTGCGACAGGACCTTTTTCGATGGGATCCTATCGCAAATAATCTAAATAAAATTTTATATAAATATTATTTGCGATGGGGTGAAGGGTCCATTAGATATACTATTTGTGACAGACCCATCCCAAAATGTTTTTATATTTATAATGCATATAATCGGACAGTTATTTGTGATGGGAAAATTTCCCATTACAAATAGTATGTGTGCTGGGCTCATTGAAAATGGTTGATTGATATATAATGTATATAATCGGAGGCTTATTTACGATGAAAAAAATCCCGTTGTAAATACCATGTTTTACAACGAGCCTGTCGCAAATAATTGTATTTGTGTTGCCATTTTCTGTAATGGGATTTCTATGATGGGCCCCCATCGCTAATGCCTATTTGTGATGGGATCCCGATGAAAATAGGTTGTCGCAAATATATATAATTATAGTAGTGTCATGGGGTGGATCAAATAACATCACTCAGCTGGTAATCTCTATCAACTTTCACTTCTCATGTAAACGGTTTCATAAGAGCTCAATATGTTGAATATCAGCTTGGTATTTTTCAAGAGAGAAGCCCAATGATGCAACCTCCTTTACAAGCTCTGATAAATTGGATTCGTATGGAGAAATTCTACTCGATGATGTTATTGCTTCCATTATATGAGTAAATTGGATTTGTTAAAGCCATATATTTATATTAATCATGTGATCACTGTTCACATCTATATTAGCAATGGTAATAATTCATAATGGTATTTTAAAATCCAAAAACATAAAAATAAGGAAGTAAATATTTAATATTACCATTTTACATAGTAAGACAATTAATTAGATCATGATAAATTTTCATTAAAAAAAGTTTGGGTAGTTACAATATTCCCCATATTAAGAAATTTCTCCCTCAAAATTTCTATTTCCCAAACTTAAATAGATTAGGGTAACTCTGATCTTCACTTCATATGATTCCCATGTTCTTTCTTCAAACATGTGGTTTCACTAAAAATCCTTGATGAGGGGAATTGTCTTATTTTGTAGTACTTTTTCCCTATGATCTAAGATCCTCACTGGATTCTCTTAATAGGAGAGGTCATTGTCCAAAGTTACCACCTCTTGATTGAGTACATGTGATGGGTTAGGTATTTACTTCCTCAAGAGTGATACATGGAATACACCATGTACTTGAGATATGTTCAGTGGGAGTGCTATTCAATAGGCCATTTCTCCAATGCGATCAAGGATCTCGAACGGGGCATTGTACAATGGACTAATCTTTCCCTTATCTCAAATCTCATAACTCTACACAATAGTGATATGCGAAGGAATACCATGTCTGTAACATCAAGCTCTAGGTCTCGTCAATGATTATCATCATACGCCTTTTTTCGACTCTGTGCAGTTTTTATGTGCTTCTAGATGGTCTTAACCTTCTCCACCATTTTTTGACCATTTCTAGACTTATGATTTTTCACTCCCCAACATCATCCAAACAAGCTAGTGTTCTACACCTATTCCCATTATGGACTTCATAAGGATCCATTTGGATACATGATTGGAAACTGTTATAATAAGAGAACTCACGAAGAGGTAGATGTTGATCCCATCCCCCATTGAATCCCATTTAGAATGATCTCAACCATTACTTCTTTTGAATTTACATGTCATCCTTTTGAGAGCACTTTAAACTTTACAAAAGTAATGATTGATCAATAATTTGGGAATGTATCAATGATGTTCCATTCCTTATGTTTCCACTTCCCATCTTCATCAAATTTAAGAAGAATGGTTCCTTTTCAATTCTCATCATTGATAAAATTGATGGGTCCTTTCTACGTAAAGAATCTTCCACCTTCTTCGCATTCTGAGGGTGGTATTGGATTGATCATTCATAGTATTTGATAATATCTAACTAACTTTTTTGGATCATGTTCAGATCTTTCTATGTGTAATAATAACATTAGTATTTGGTGATCGATGTATATTTCACACATCTCCCCACGATGTAGTGTCACCAAATTTTTAAAGTGAAGATTACTGGATCCAACTCCCTGTCATGTGTTGGATAGTTTTTTCATGAAATTTTATTTTCCTTGAATCATAGAAAACAATCATTTCATTTTTCATCAACAAACAGCCCATATGGGAATCATGAGCATTTGTGTAGTGATAAAACTCATTTTTAACTCCATGAAGCTATATTTGCATTCATAATTCCATGCAATCATTACTCCCTTCTGAGTTAGATTGGTAAGAGGGTTGGACAATAGTGCAATATTACTCACAAATCAATGATAATATCCATATAACTCTTGAAATCTACAGATATCCATCACTGAGGTTGGCCTCGACCATCTCTCAATATCAGATGTCATGGAGGGACCCACAGATATCCCATTTCTTGTGATGATATGCACCAAGAATGATACCTCCTTCAACCAGTACTCATACATGATGATTTTTCCATAGAGATTCTACTTTCACAGCGTCTCTAGTATAATGACTATATGATCCTCATTCTCCTCCTTGGTTTTGGATTTTATTTAATATCTTCTATAAATACTTCCACATATTTGTCGAGGTAATCTCTACAGACAGTATTAATCAAGTCCGTGATGATTTCTATTGCACTAGTGATTCTGAAAAACCTTAAAATGAATTCATAGTGCTCATACCATGTACAAAAGTAGTCTTGGGGGGGATATAATCATTCTTCACCATTACAAAGTAATATCCCGACCATAGATCATCCTTGGATAAGTATTGTGCTCTATTTATCCAATCAAACAAGCCATCAATTCTTAAAGAGGACACATGTTATTTATCATGTTTTTATTGATCTCCCAATAATCAAAGCCAAATTGCATTGACCCATCATTCGTCTTGATGAAGAGGACTGGTGCACCCCATGGTGAAGAACATGGGTGTAAATACCCTTTATCCAGATTCTCCTATATTATTTTATTCACCTCCTCATGCTCGATAACATACCTTCTATATAGAGTCTTGTAAATTTTTAATTCCCCAGGTATAATATCAATTGAGAATTCAATAACTCTTCTAGGAGGAAGACCAGGTAATTCCTTAGGAAAGACCTCAATGAATTTCCCCACAATTGGCATGTCTTCAAGGATTGTTTCTTCCTTGGACTCAATCAGCTGACAAAGATATGCATTCTCATACAGAATTAACATACACGCTTGAGATGATGGTGTTAATAAAGATTCATCCTCCTCCTTGAACATGAACATAATCGGGGATCGATTATCCATATAGATAGTGATTTCCCTCTCATAGCAATTTATTTTGGCTCTATAAAGGGAAATCCAATCCATGCCAAGAATTACATAATATTCTACTCGAGGGAGTATGATGTGGTTATCTGGGAAATCCTAATGAAAAATTGTGATAGGAGATGAGTTATATTCATGGGATGCAATGATTTCCCTATTTTCCTTTCCCACTAACATCTTTACTTCCATGAATTTTGGTGGTATTGGGATTGTTCTACTAAAAATTTAGGATATAAAAGAATGTATAAAACTAGAATCAAAAAGTACATTCTATATTCTGGAATTAATAACTAATATACCAATCACCATATATTTGTTGGGGTTTACTTCAGTATTAGTGATTGAAAAATCCCTCCCTTGCTACCTTGGAGGTTGTTGGTTTCCACTAATAACCATTGGCATAGGGAACTGATTTTCATAGTTCCCTGGTTCTTCGCAATTGATGCAATGAAAAAGGCATTGATAGTCAAATGGAGAATTCATCTCCACTGTTACAGTTGCAGGTTTTCTTGTTAGAAGTAAATGGCTTGGTTCCCTTCTCTTCCACACCAAAATCATTTCCTCACCCCCTTCAGAAAATATCTAGGGTGCTTATTAATATACCATTGTAAATTAGGGTGCAATATTTTCTTAGCACTTTCAGATTTATCCATTAGATTTCAAGAATTAAATTCCACATTAATGCTTCATATCCCCATGATACCCCAACGATTCGCTAATCTCCAGTTTTCCATTGAGGAAATATTGAATAATTTCCTCACAACTCTTGAAGACATGGATCGCTAGGCCTTTCCATAGGCTTGGATTTAACCCACCAAAGAAGAAGTCAACTTTTCATTTGAGGGTAATGAAAAATCTATAGGCGTATCATGTAAGCCTTGTAAATTATTCCTCGTACGATCTGATGGATTCATCATGTTTTTTATTGAGGTAATGGAAGTACCATTCCATATTAAGTCGGAGGATGCGAGTAAAATATTTATCAAAAAACATTTTCAGAAAACCATTCCATTCCAACACCTCAATATCATCCTGAGGCGTCATATATTTTATCTATATCCACCATTGATCTAATTCACCCACCATATGATAAGTATCCATATGAACCTTATTTTTTTGGAAAAATGAGGGATGGAGAAAATCATTTCAATGGAGTTGATAGATTTTTCGGCGATTGAGGGATTAGATGATCCATTAAAAGTACAAGGCCTTTGTCTCATGAAGCTCTCGATTGATGGTTCTTCCTTTATAGGGGTGGGGATGAGGTTTGAACGTTCCTCTTGAACTTTTTTTTATTAAAAAAATCATCAATTGAGAGAGTATTATACAAATTTTGTGATTCCCAATCTCATCGAATTGGGAATCTCATTAGAATAGTTGTCACATATATCATTGCATCGGTTTTTATCCTGAGTCCTCATATTACCAACCATTGGCTAGAATAAAAGGAATGTTAGGGATAAAACATAAAAGTTTATCCAAAGAGAAAATAGATGAATTATAAATTACTTTTATTTCCTCAACTTATGAATTTATAGGCTTCAATATATGTCATCCATGATCTACTTCCCAACATATGTTCTTATGAGAATTTTTATAATTCACTTAATAATGGATCATAATAAGTTTATGATTTTACCAAATCATATCCCCCAAGTGTTTTGTAACAAAAATTATAGCATAGCTCATTGTTGTGCACCAACTCTCATTCAATTCAAGCTCGAAGCAGTGTTTCCTGGTTATAACCCTAGATACATCTATGCCAAAGCCACCTCTACCTACTCATATCTAGAAAGGGATGTTTTTTCTTGTTAAAAAACTAACACAATACACACAAAAAAATTTGGTTGTTTTTATTATACTAAGACTTATCCATAAGGCTTCCACTAGGGTATCAAATTCTAATCCAAAAAATAACTAAACATATCCTATAATACCTACTATTACAGCCCTAGTCTTTATTTCACACCTAATAATAATTTATTACATATAATATTCACTTCAATCAACATATTATATCAACAGGTATAGTGTATTTTGGGCTTAGAAATCTTGTATAACAACTCAAAACATGATATATACATCTTTTTTGAAATCATCTTTAACATGACCACACACATTCCTTCGTACTTAGCATTGAATGGGATAACCTGAGGAAATCCCCAAGAAAAGGGTGAGATACATATCCTAGTAAGAGAGTAAAAAAGGTATAACATGAATAATACAGTACATTTTAGGAAATAGGCATATCAAAAAAGCATCACAGAAATATGATCCTAGAGGCATGGTACAACATGATTATCATAACATAGAAATGTGGAAACAACATTTAACATGATTTGATCGTTATCAAAGGCTCATTACACATGGAGCATGAGTAAAAACTCATTGGACATTAATTATCTTGAGTAAACCCTAATTTCACTTGACGTATCATGATACTAATCTCTACCCAATGTATTTTAGTGCTATCAGATCACACCCTTATTAATCATTTCATGTCATGCTCTAGTGTGCCCCATGGATCATATAACATGGATTCATTAAACGCCATCATTTATTCCTTGATAATGGAATGTTTATTTCATAAATGAATCAATATAATCAAAAACTAAATTAGCGTAATCATGAATACTCTTGATAGAAAAATGGGAATGGAATTCACTACACAATGACGTTGACTTGGAAAATCATGGTCAATTTCGGCAGCATAACAACATGACTAAGAATACATAAAAAAGATTGATGAGAGAGAAAGAGGTGTCTCATGAAATTTACATGAAATGGATAGTATTGATGTCATATTGAAAAATGTCCCAACATATGCACTAGAATTTAGATTCATAATTCAAAATAATTGCTTGAATGTAAATGAGGAGAGAGAAATCCCATATGGAATTTCAGCTTGGTAACTAGTGTACATGGGTGGCATTAATGAGAGAGGAGTGGGTCTCTAATCATTCAAAAATAAGTAAGGATGTATAGGGGAGATGTGAAATTATACCCCAAACATTTTTATTTGAAATGACAAGTGTATATATATATATATAAAGAAACATGGACAACAAATGAGAGAAGAAGAAATCCCTTACCTGGAAGTGTGATCCCAAATGCTTTGGAGGGGCTTGAGGGGGGCTTAATGGGAGCATGGGGTGCCTTGGACGGATACTATAGAGAGGAGGGAATAGTAGGGACGTGATTCAAGGGTTTTTAGTGGAGAGAACTAGGACAAAGGGTGTGATTATATAAGAAAAAGATGGAATTATTTATTATTTAGGTTATGGACACCACATATTAAACTAATCAAAACCACAAACCAACTAATGGTTCATACAAATGTCTTTCTAAAAAGGGGAGTGAAAAAAATTATTTTATAATGAATGTGGTAGAACATCTTAAAATATTAGTCTACATTATGTGGAGTTGAGTAACACTCTAAACAAAATAATTTAAAAAGTTACAATGTTTTATATGTAATCGAAGGTCCACTAAGAAACCATAAAATTAATAAAACAAACATAAAATCAAATTTTTTTAAGGAAAAGCGTATATTGTCCTGGAATAAATTTTATAGAATTTTATTACATCACTATTGGGTAATTATGGTGTTCTAATACACATTATAATTTAAATGGTATTTGATTTTTACCCAAAAATTTGACTGTCTCAGAAAATAATAAAAAATTCACCATTGGATAATTTCAACGTCTTGGTTCCAAAAATCATATTAATTTTATATGAAAATTTTTCTAAATATGTGAATTCTTAAATTTATAATAACAACTAACATTTATCGAAAAATCAGGGGTTTTGGGAAAAACATTTTTGAAACGTTAATTGAAATTAAAATTGTATTCATTAAAACTATACGATCATATATATTTAATAAAAATTATTTTAGTATTAATAATATTTTATTAAAATATCATTTAATTCAGAAAAAACATTAATTCATCACAATATATTTCTTAATTGAATATTAACTAAAAATAATATTTGGGATTTTAAAACCATTTTTAATGTAAAAATAATATAAAAAATAAATCACATAAACATAGTGCTAGGGTCTTGTTACATAAAACCTTGTAACACATAAGGGTAAGGTGTGTGGTGGTGATAGACTCTTGAAATGGCTCAGATAACATCAGTCGGGTGGTAATCACTATCAACATCCACTTCTCCAATATGTTGTTTCGTTTGAGCATAACATGTTGAATCTTAGCATGGGCTTGGTCAAAAGAGAAGCTGAGTGATGCTACCTCCTTTTTGAGTTCCATAAAATGGGATTCATATGGAGAAATTATACTAGATGAGGGCATTGAATCCTTTTTCTAAGTAAATTTCATTTGATATAGCGCTATATTTATACATATATTTTATCACTGTTCAACGACAATATTAGAAACGGTATAAATTATTAATGGTATTTTAAAATCCTAAATCATAAAACCATTGAAGTGCATGTTTTATATAACCAATTTACATACTATGAAAATTTTTCATATCTAGAATAATTTTCATTAATTAATGTTTGGGTTGTTATGATAAGGGCATATCAATCTCAAAACTCAGCCCAAGAAGATGAGTACCCATTAGTTCCATGGTAGAGATATCTACGATTCCTATCACCTCATGTGTCTTCCCAGTAGTCACATGCAAAAGGTGCTCAAATCACCACACAACGATACTATTAGACTTTGGAAGCACTAAATAACGTTCATAGTTTTAGGTCACTTCACCAAAATGTGTCTCAGTGGGGAAATATCCCCTCTTTCTTGTGAGTCTATAGGTAAGTCGAATCATGCCTTGTCGCTATTCCTCATTGTTGAGGGTCATATCTGGAACGTCGTTGGAGACTACACTTCCCAGACCATCTGGAGGGTCATCCCTGAAAGTCATTAGGATCATTCCAGATATTTTTTAGGTACTATACTACATAGCCCTGGTGATGGGTCCACCCAAAAGTCAATTATGGACTACAATACCCATCCCTTCTTGAGTGTCATCCTAGAATCATCGTGGAATACACTACCCAAATCTTACTAGTGGGTAAACCAAAAAGGTTTTTTCAGACTACACTACCTAGATCCTACACTAGGGTTATCCTAGAAAGTCTTTAGGGACAACACAACCTATATCTTATGGGTGGTTAGCCCAAAAGGTCGTTAGGGACAACACTACACTAATTTTACTTAAGGGTTAGTTGAAAAGGCCATCAGGGGATACACTAACAATCCCAAATGGTGGTTTATCCCCAAAGGTCATTGGGTACTATACAAAACAGGTCCTTCTAGTGGGTCATCCCAGAATCGTCTGTTAAGCCTGTCAAATCACTGCTTTAATCTACTATCGTCTCTTCATGTCCCAACCTTGAAACAACCACATTGTATCGTCAAATCCACTTCTGAGGTTACCATTGCATTATATGTTGAAAAAAACAATGGATAGGTTTCTCAACTTCTAAAATTCAAGTTCAGACGAAAGAGATATGAAGGATTGAAGATTTCTCATGTGATCTCAAATAATACATGGTGTGTGAGGGGCTGAAACGACATGTGGCCCTTCTTCACTTTCTAGTAATGTATCTAGCCGTACGTGGGTCCTATTACATGTTGTAGTGTATGTTGTGCGGGTGGACTTCAATGATTGTTTAGTTTATCTTAGGACAAGTGTCATGTTTTCTGGTTGTGTCTATGTCCTTGGACCCCTTGTCCTTGCACTCTAGAAGATGACGTGTTAACTGACATGGGATTTTTCCTGTTTGACCAACTCGTGTCTATTTACTCAGAACATAGTCTGATCCTATCCATATATTCCTTCACATGACTCTCCTCACATGTATATATGTAACATGTCGTGTCATGGGGAGTAAACACCATGTAATCCATATATTTTCTAAAATCCTAGCGCCAATGTTTAAGGGGGATAGACTACTAATGTTTTTCCTAGAACACGGTGTGTAGCCACAGTTTTTCCAAAAACTCCGTTTTTTACGGAACCATTTTCCACACACCAAATATGGTCAAATGACATCAGATCCCACCACATCTCCTTCATAAATATTCATATATAGCTTCAAATCACACTCCTAGGCCAATGTTCATCAGCAATCGGTCACTAGAATGAATGACATTTTTATTCTTCATTATTCATGCTAATGTGACTTCGATCTTCTTCAAATGTGGTTGGAACCTATTGATTCTTGATCCTTGAATCATTTCATTTTAATATCCGTCTCTCACTCATGATTCAGTTATCAATATTTAATTTCACTCTAAATTTGGGTGCCTGATCGATCTCGGGTCGCCCGAAAATTGTTGAACCATGATTTAGTTGAATAATATGGTGATAAAAATAATGAAAACTGAGAGGGAGACACCAAAACCATGGTTTGGATCATTAGAAAAGAATTATTTTCCAACCCATCATCATTGGGAAATCTGAGTTAGAAGAAACCAATTAACCAATGACAAATGGAAATTGGGATCCAAAAAGATTTGAAATCAAAGACATAGAACAATGGACGACTCTCTGTATTCTAAAACATTTAATCAATGTTAGTGAATCACCAAAGATAGGTCCTACCTAGTTTGGATCGATCACTATTGATGAATTACATGTTTGCAGACAAGGGAGGTCGATCTATTGTGGTTGACACATCTTTATCCATCTAGAATCAAAGTTTGTTCATCATTATTTTTTTGTCACTTGCCAATGGAAAGGAGACGAGAGGAAGATTTTTCATTAGAAAAAATATTATTTTAATTCCAACTCTTCATAATCAAGAATTTATATCCTTTAATGGGGTTATTGTATTTTATATAATTAAATAAATTAATTCATTTAATAACTTAAATACCCTCCAACAAGCGAAGGGTCTAGATATCAATTTCCAACTAATTTTATGTTGCGACTATGGAAAAAATTGTGTTCCGGACTAAAATGTGGTCTTTGATTTCCAATCTGAAGAAAGATTTATGAGTTATCCCATTTTCATTATTTAACCATGCATGGTTAATATAAAATATTTTTAATATTCTAATAAAAATAATTCAAGTATAATCGAGCCTCAACATATCATGTCCTCTAAGTTCCTAACTCATGATTAATATTTGGAAATATTTAAAATTCTTATAAGTAAAAAATTGGGTCTCCAAATCTTTTCTTTCATCAATCATTTTGTCCTTGAAAAGTAAAATTAAACATAAAACTCATGATATTGAGCCCACATCTGGCTCTCACACTCCCAAGAACTCTCCTACTTGTTTCCATGGTTCCATGACATGTACACAGGAGGCATGGACCATCCTCACCAGGTCTAATCGTATCAGTCCTCGATTACCACCAAATGCTTCTTAAATATTGCTCCATCCTTCCTATCCATCTCACCCCAGCAGATGATGTGCATTAGATTATACATGTGTCTCCTCAGTTGTGACACGTGGAAAACATCATGTACCCATTTCTATTGTGGGGGTAACTCAACGGTTCAGGATCTCGAACAGCCTGATGAACTCCACAGATAGCATGCTTCCCTAGAAAAAACATTTTTATTACATGATATAGGGAGACTCTCAAATAGATGTTTTCTCCCAACAAGAAATACAAGTTCCAACGATAATGATCTTAATTGGACTTCGGTCTACTCTAGGCTATCATCCATTCAAGGATGACCTTCACCTTTTCATTCATCATCAGCACCAACTCCAGGCCCATAAGAGATGACTCTCCAATATTTTTCCAGCACAAGGGTGACTTGTAGGGTCTCTCGTATAGTGTCTCCAAAGGTGTCATGCTAACGGTGGAGTGGTAGCAATTTTTGTAATTATACTCCTCCAAAAGTAGGAAATCCTTCCAACTCCGACTGAAATCCAAAACTCATGCTCTTAAAATGCCATCAAACACCAGGACTATGTGCTCGGTATGACCATCTGTTGGGGGTGAAAGGATTTACTCTTTATCATTTGGGAAATGAATTCCTCTTATATTCCTCCCCACAATCATGGAGTAAACCGAGAACCACGATCAGAGACATCAGATGAGTGTAAATTGTGAAGGCGGATGATCTATTGAATGTACAACATCCTTAAAGACTCCACAAAACTATGCTATCTAATAGAATGAAAGTGTTCCAACTATGTTAGTCAATCTAATATAACCCATATGATGTAATGTCCCTTCTTTATGCATGGAATCCATGTGATGATGTCCTTGGATATTCCATCACATTTCAACTCTATATTACCAAGTGGTTTTTACAAACCTACTGAGATCAGGGGCTCAGCCTTCACCTACAGGCAGGTTAGGCATCATGATATGAACTCATCTACATTTCGTCTCTTATTGGACCACCAAAACTACCACTGAGGATCCCTGTAAATATTTCCGAATCCAGTATGTTTAGAAAGGGGTGAAGCGTGGAACTCCTACATCACTTCCTCCTGCATCACAACTTGAACCATTGTTCACCACATGAAACAATATCTTGTGATTCCCTCCATCAGAATATCCATTTGGTGTGATTTTGGTTGATATATGATCATGAAGAACCTCAAAGTTATTTTCTCACAACTAAGAATCATTCACACACTTAAGGAGTGTCTGAGCCAACACCACTGAATGTAAGAAAACTATAGCCCCATCCTCCATCATGGTCAGCTACAGGGAAGCTAACTGCTCTGATGATTCCCACAATAGGTGATCTTAGGACTTCCTACTATGTGAATATACTAAAATTATGACCATTCCTAGATTATAGAATATCATGAAGTCATAGTCTTGTAGGGAATCAAACCTGTGTTTCTTCATCATATTTAGGCCTATTTTTGTTAAGTGGTACTCGAGGCTCTTGTGGTTTGAGTAGACTATAATGAGATCTCATAGATGGTAGTGCCAACACATACTCAAATCGAATACTTCCATGGCTAGATACAGATCACGAGTCGTATAGTAATACTTGGGGTGTCTCAACTGTACTGACCCAGATGTGATGATAGCCCATCATTGCATCAGCATGAAACCAAGCCCATCTCTTAAGGAATCACAATACACAAATTACAAAAATATTTCCTCAGGTAGCCTAAAAACAGGAGTGGTCATCAACACCATGCTTTACTCTTCAAAAGCCTTCTAAAACTACTCAGACCAATTAAACAACTATCTATTCCAAATCGAATTAGTCAATAAGGTTGTGATCCTTGAGAAGACTTCTCCAAATACCTTCTAGTAAACTACCATGATAAAAAATCACTGCACCATAGAAAAATTCATGGGTGGATCCCATGAAATAACTACATCAATCTTTGTTGGATCCAATGATAAACCCTACAATGAAATTACAATCCCCAAAAATAAAAACCCACTGTATCCATAAATGTAATTTCAAGAGTTTTTGACTAATATGGTGATCACAATGTAGATCAAGGGCCCTCCTCAAGTGATCTGCATGCTCCTCCTCTATCGCATAGTAGAAAAGTATTTAATTGATTAAGAATATAGTAAAAAGGTCCATGTATTCATATAATATATGTTTCATCAATGAAATGAAAATAATTGGGGCATTTGTCACACCAATGTGAATCATTGGGAACTCATAGAGTCCATAGAAACATTGAAAAGTAAAAATACAAATACTAGCCTACAAAATTTACAATTGGAGGTATCTAGACCTGAGATCGATTGTGGAGAACTATCTCATACCTCTCTAAATATTTAAGAGGTCAAAAATCTCTAAAAGGGGTATATGTTCTTAATCATGGTTTAATTAAGGCGATGATAATCCAAGTAAATTCATAAGATATCTATAGCATTTGTTAGAATAAAACTAGAACTACCGAGGGGGATACACTGGGTCCAATAAAACCATTCACATAAAGCCCTCTAGTGGAAGTATCATCTACCGATTCTCATTAGGTTCTATCTGCTATGCTGCAGATGATATCATGGTAGTACATGGCTTCATGGTAATACAGCAATCCAAATCATATCTAATAGGTAGTACCAGAACTTCATTAGGATTGAAGTCTATATATTCCTCTACAACTGAAGCGCTCTAGACACTTGAAGAGTCATCTACAAAGGGTTCATACTCACTAGTAGATGGGTAGTGGGATGTAACCTCTTGATCACATCACCGGCTCGTCCACCTATGGGGTCTCTCTCACCCAAAAAGGAGAACCTCATCCCATCAACACATATGAATATGACTAATATTGAATGATAGTAAATCTAGACTCATACCATGTAAATCTAATCCATCCCAATTTTTACATCATAGGGTTTCATTTTGACAACCATTTTTCCCCCATGAACCACTATACTCCAAGTAATAGCTCGCACTACCGATATATGGATGATATAGAGGAAGCATTCCCTATAAGAAGCTCCAGGCATAGCTAATATGATAACATCTACACTGGGAGATCTTGATCCTGCAAAATGAGTTGGGAGATAAAATAATTGATGGAACCTATGTCTATAAATATGGAAGAAATATTAGGGTAAAAACATATCATAACCTAAATTTTATTTTGTGTTGCAGGGTTATAGACATCCATAACCTATAGCTATCAAGATCCCCAACCACCAGTTCCATGCTCCTGATGTAGACCAATAAGAAGTGGTGATGGTGGGTTTACCTCATAACTCCACCGCACCTGTATATCTTTACGCTCCTCTCCCATCTCCACCTACTTGGAGGACCCATATATCAATACTGAGGAGATCCTAGGCCATGTTGTTGCCTCTTCCGTTGTGTTCCATCTACTGCCTGCGTGGAATGCATGGAATGCCTAGTTAAGTAGTCTTAGGCAATGTGACCTCTCCCATAACAAGTGTGGAATTATTCCACTCTTAGTTACATTGGTGATCTGTGCTACCCCTATACTAGGAGACAGTGCCCCTAAATCTTCCCACATAAGGGTATCCGATTTTGATACATCGGACTTGTACCACCTACTAAAGATTACACAACCTTGTCGATCATACCTCTAGCTCTAGCTATATAGTGTCTATATGCTATGAATATCTCTATCAGAAATGAGTTCTCAATCACCCCAGCATAGGTGGGGATGCACAGGGGAACTGGTCTAGCTTAGATCTCTCTATGGAGTCCCTACTCGAAATTAGGTTTTTAGAAGCAACCACCTTTGTTTATGTCAATTGAGTATCATGTATGGTCATTGAACCTCTCGACATACTCTTCCACTTTCATCCCTCCCTACAGATGCTCCAAAATATCTTATATTTGAATAGAGAATAAGAAGAAGGGGTAGTAATCCTCACAAAACAGTTATTGAAAGTCACCCCATGATTGTTTCAACTCATCACACATCTGGTAACTATGTTCCACCAATGCCTAGTTGCTCGATGGAAAATACTATCTACAAAATGAAACATCTGATCTGTCAGGGTCTAAGCTTGTATGAATATTCTTACCACTAACTTCATCCAATCCTCTACTAAAGAGGATCTGGATCTCCATAGAACCTCACCGATTGATGATACTGGAACTCTTATAGTGCTCTCATTCTGAGCACGTCCTCATCCTACACTATTAGCAATATCTACTACAAAATGAGTGGATGCGATTCAAGTATCATACCTAGAAGAAGGGTATTGCATGATAGACCCTGAACTGAGGTTTCATCCCTAGTAGGGTCATCATTACAAACCTGAGCTAGTATCCTAGATAGAATTCATCATGGAGGAATCCTGAAATTAGATACAGAGTACTGGAATCCGATAAGCATATATATATATATATATATATTAAAAAATTATTGGGGATCTCACTCGAGATGGAATGTCAAAGACGAAATCCAATATGATTCATGCACCATTTTTTTGAGAAATAAATGTCTCAGGGTCCTAAGTTGACAAGCAGTAATAATGGTCTTGGTGAATGAATACGTCATCTGACCATACCATCACTAGACTCCCTTGCCTGAGAGCCACTCTTGAGACATTTTGACACAATTTCCGTAAATCCCAACTAATTAATTTTTTGGGATATCAGTACAACTTCCCAAGGAATGGAACACCATTGATACCACTTTTTCACGAACAGACCGTACATGGGGCTCGAGTTGCATCTACCCCAAGACTTCCTTCGTAAGCTAGGGTTTGGAGACAAGTATCAAGGTACAAAAACTCAAAAATGACTTTTCTTAAAATCATGAATACAAACACATACCCAAATCCATTAAAAATTTCAGTGGGAAAGTAGAAAATGGTGAAACTACTGTAAATTAAACTAAACATGCACAAACCTCTAGACAGTACAATGGTACAATAGTGAATTTTGAAATAAAAGTGTAAAAGAACATTCCCCAATAATAAAGCAGTACCAACCTGAAGAAAGCTAGAAATAAAATATTTTTTGATAGTGCACACCTCTTGTATCCCAACGATGACCACCATACGTTGTCCACAAATCCCATATCCCAACTCACCTCTATAGTGATGACCAACCTGTCCACGATCTTCAAAATACATGACATGTGTAGCATAAAACCTATAAATGGGTGAGTATATAAATACCCAGTAGAACTACCCAAAAAGGAAAAGGGGTAGCAGTAAGAGGTAAATTGAATAGAATCAGTAAATGGAACATGGTATAGT
This sequence comes from Viscum album, assembly GCA_963277665.1. Lineage (NCBI taxonomy): Eukaryota > Viridiplantae > Streptophyta > Magnoliopsida > Santalales > Viscaceae > Viscum > Viscum album. Next base: position 1,926,256,234 of record OY728159.1, read on the forward strand.
AAAAGACAATGAAAAGTGTGAAGATCAACCCAATAAGAGTGTGAATAAAGGATCATACAAACATAAGAATCATAAAATGGTAAAGAGATGACCCCCACCCATAGAGTCTTTTCTACCTATAGATGGATTGTAGACCTTCCCATCCACAAGATTCTAGCCACAAAAAGCTCTTAGAATAATATAAATGCGTTTGACACTATTGGAAGGTGAGTGGCCATTACCCAAGGAGTGGTTAATGTAATGGGATATATATATATATACATATATATGCTCAGTAAAATAATAACAATGGAGAGAGTAATGGGTTCTTCATTTCATTAATCAACCAAAGAAGATTACTAGACAACAATTCCTTGGTAGAGTCCTCTTGATTCCTAGCACCTCAAGAATTATCCTAGGAGTCACAAGTCAAATGGGATCAAATCACCACACCTCAATACAATCTAGTTTGGGAGGCACTAAATCACCAGAATAGTTTTATTTCACATCACAAGAATGTGTCTGAGTGGAAAAAGAACCATATTTCTTATGATTTCCTATGTAAGTTGAATCACACCTCACCACTATGTCGCAAAGTCGAGGGTCTTCTCTGAATGTTTGTTAGAGACTACACTACCCAGCCCAGCCGGAGGGACATCCCAGACAGACATCTGGGACTAAAAAACCCATCCAAAATAGAGGGTCATACAAAAAAATTTTCAGGAACAACACTACCCATCCCGACTATAGGGGTCATCCTTGAAGGTTTTTGTGGAATACACTACCCAACCATACGAGATTGTTAGCCTAGAATTATAGTGGAGTACACCACTCAGATCCTACAATAGGGTCATCCCAGAAGGATGTTGGGGGAAACACTTCCTAGATCTTAGTGAAGGGATAGCTCAGAAGGTCTTCTGGGACTACACTACTAGATCTTATTAGAGGGTCAGTTTGGAAGGTCGTCGGATTCTACAATACCATGATCTTATTAGAGGGTCAACATGGAAGTTCGTTGAAGACTACACTACCCATCCCTACTTAAGGGCCATCCTAGAAGGTTATCACAGACTTCACAACTCGGATCCTATTATGGGTCATTCCAAAATCATTCTGGGTAACCATTTATATCCCTACCATCAATGGGTGCCATCTCTACACATATCAAACTCAGAACATCCACATATTATATCAAAATAGACTTCCAATGGAATCAAAATTTTCTATGTGGAAACACACTCAAGATAGGTATCATCTAGGCTAAAATCTGTGTTCAAAAAGAAATAAGATACATAGGATTGAAATTTCTTATGGGAGCTCAAATACTAAACAATGTGTGGACACTCATCACTTTGAGGCTATGTCTCTTTCTGGACACGTATCCCATCCCATGTTGTAGTGAATTTTCTATTGGTGGACTAGATGGTGTTTTCTATTTAATTAGGGACTAATAATTTGTCTGATGGTCATGTTTATATACTAGGACCCTGTGACAATATAAGCTAGTATACTGTGTATTGACTCACATGGGATGATGCCATTGTGTCCAACCGGTGTGCATTTTCTCAACACATGGCATGATTCTATCCGTGTGTTCCATCACATGGATCACATCACACCTACTGGTTGTAAATTTGATGTCAAGTTGAGTACACTTCATACCATCCTTATCGTTTCCCAAACCCCAACGTCACCACTAAGGGAGGCTACACACCATGTGTTCTTCTGTGAACATGGCCTGTAGTCATGATTTTTTCAAAAACTCCAGTTTCATATGAATAGTCATCCGCACTACAAATTTGGACATACCATATTATATCATGTGGTGTTTCCTTAATAAATATTTATATCCATCTTTAAATCATGATCTATGACCATCATTCTCTAGGAATAAGTCACTAGGACAAATGAGTGTTTCATTCTTCATTATGAACTCTAATGTGCCTTAGATGTTCATCAGATGGGTATTAATACTATGGATTGTTGAACCCTGTTCCATGTCATTTCCAGATCCATTATTTGATAATGATTCAATCATCATTCCTCATTCTTTTTAGATCTGTTCACCCGATCGAGGTCAGGTCACCCAATCATTGTTGAAGAGGAATTCAATGGAATTACTCAGAGATAAATATAATGAAAACTGAGAGGGAGGCTCTAAAAACCTATGTTTGGAACTTCGACCAATAATTTTGGGAACACCAAACATAATTGGGAAATCGAGGCTCAAAAAACAGATTAAATAATGAATATCGATAGATGGGATCATGAATGATTTGAAACAAAAGGCACAGAACAAAGGATGGCTATCAATCGGCTCAAACAATTAATAAAAGGCATAAAATCACCAATGATGAATCCTACATGGATTGGATCAATCACTATTTATGAAGAAAACATTCCCCGATGACAGAGGTGGATTTGTTGGGGTCATCACAATCATAATTAATATACCTTAATTAAGATTATAGTATTTTAATTAATTAAAAAACATAATTCATCTGAACACATATACATCCCCCAATGAGTGAGGGGTCTGTATGTCCAACTTCAAATCATTTTACATCATGCCTAGGGAAATAATAGTGTTTTGGACCCAACCGTGCTCTCAGATTTCCAATTGGATCAATCATTTTAGATTTATCCCATTTTATTTATTTTACCACAAATGTATAATATAAAATATATAAAAAATATTTAAAAAATTAATTCTAGAAACAATTGATATTATAATTTTAGGTCGTCTCAGTACATTTCATTAAAATAAAATTGAAAAATATTTAAAAGTCATATAAGGAAAAATAGGGTCTCTAACTGAATGCCCCTACCGAAGTCATCGCCATCATTCAGTAATACTCTATCATTATAGCCTTCACTAATCTTCAAATAATTTGTTTCATCTTTGACATAACTCAACCCAACATTGATGCGACCACTCTGATTACATTTATAAAATGTCCTGTTCCAAAGATAGTGCTCTCCCCAATTGACCATCATAGGGAAGGCCAACCTAATCATGGACATCATAGGTTTTCCAATCACTTATAAATTCCACCACAACTAAATCATTGTGTTTTTGACTAGTACATGACATAACATCGATCTCTCCACCATATGAGTGTATTTATCACCATATTTCTCATGAAATTTCAACCTTTTAGGTTCATGCTCAATCACATGTCAAATCCCAAAACTCTGTCATTACCATATGCTTTAAAATATAATAAAAAAAACAAAAATCTCCCACTACTCATTCACAAAATTCGAGAATAAACCCTTAGAATTTATCCACATCCAAATCATACTGAGGACCTCTTCTATAATTGGCCAATGGTATTCTCGCCCACCATATAGCTCTCACATACATACCACTCCCTGAGAATATCATCCATTATGTCTACATCCGACTTGAATGCATTCATTTTTCTAGTAAAAATCTTAGAGCCTTCATAGAAAACCTTAGATGATGTCAATGTATTTGGCTTTATCATCTCTAGGAATTAGTGTGATTTGATGTCATCGATGGTATTCACCACAAACTATCCACCACATCCATTTACACTTTCCCAGTTGAAACCTCAAATTGCAAAAGATCTCAGGCTCCCCTACATGCCAATCTCTCATTAAAACTAAAACACCTCCACATAGATGGAAGTTACAACCAAAATCAACACCACATTATGAACTTATACCAAGTGGCTATGGCCTAACACTCCTTTCAGTACCACTATCATCACCAAACTAGAGTTCTTCATGCATGGTCCCTCTAACAACAATAAATACACAATGATTTCCTCTAAATATCCAAAACATACTAGTTTTTTCAATATAAAGTCTTCTCTCCCTTGATTCCACATAAAAAATGTGTTATACTCCCATCCCACTTGGGAACATATCCTAATGGTATCATGTATCTCTAACATATGTCCATAACCTGACACATTTTAGGACCACCAATATGTTGAACTCTCCTATGACCAAACACAAAATTCATCTCATTCTCAAATTAGTTATACATCATCCATGATAAACCCAAACAAATATTTACTTCCACATATTACACTAAAAAATCATAGTTTCATGTATCTAAATGATCCTTCCCTTCACAACCACTCTTAAGTCTAGATGTAAGCACCCTAGTGCTTTCGTGAGTCCTGTATAATGAAAAACAATGCACCTTAACCAAAGCATGATAACACCCATTGTGCATCAACTTCACCTCCATGTCAACCACTTGTGTTTCTCATTTCTAGACACCTGCAACACTACAATGAACTCACATGAGGATACCCACGATTTCACTAGATTTTCAACTCATAGAAACAATAAAGGTCATATCTCATTAAAAAATTATCTTTCTTAATTATCCATATTGTTTAATCCAAATAAATGAAACAATCATTGTGTGCCACTACCAAGGTCCTAAAAATTACCTTTTAGCACGTAACCATATGCATTGAAAACCTGGCCAACCTCTCTCATTGGTTATCCTCAAAAGCCAAATGATACCAATACCCCAAACTAGAGTCATACTAAGAAACAATAAATGTATTTTTATAAAAAATACCAAACAATCCTAAAATAATCAGCAAGTCAAGGTGACCATCATACCACTTTTCCAAACAAGTTGTATCTAACACTCGAAAAAAACAATTTAGCATAGGTCCCACATCAATGATACTTAACCAGATACACTAGAACCATTATTTGAACACCAAATCTATGGTTAAAAAGAAAACTTATAAGGCATCAAATCACAAGAATGGAATCATTCACATTAACACACAATATCCCACAAATTATATTTTAAAACATTACCAAGGACATAACAATAAATATTCCATTTAACTAACACACCCAACTCAACTAGACCTCACATCATATAACATGAAGTCACAATCGGTGGCACTCTCTCTACCCCAACCTCCCATATGATGGATCAGAAACTAACACAAGCTAAAACAAACATAGGTATCGCTAGAATTCCAAAAACCCCTTTTTAACTCACTTTTCAAAAAACATATTTTCATTCTATTTAAAAAATATTATACCCATTTTGTTCATCATCATTTCCTTAACAAGTCAATAATAGGAAATATATGGCTGACATGTCTGTGTTATGTGCCTTGCATTATGAATGAACTCATAGACCCTCTCCTTCCATTTCGATACTAGTGAAAAATCTCAAAAATAAATAGCATAACATCAAACTACGCCACACAAGGTGGAAGCATAAAAACTAATATAAAATAAAAAAAGCAAAACACCATCTCCCACCCTTGGAAAGTAGGCTTTTCACTATTATGTTGGAAAGAAGGCACACATGAATGAACTCGTTACCAAGTCCGGAAAAAATAATATTCTCTTATGTAACATGTGAAAGTATTATGACAAGAGATGACCAACTTAGATTACACATTACAACCTCCCCAACTAAGAAGACGCAATAACAGATTACCTAATAATGTTCATCACATGACCTCAGACACACCTTCCCATATGCTAGAGGCTACTGACTAGCCGCATTATCTTAGTGGGGAAGATGGGGAGACTATACCTACATGTCATATTTAATGTAAAATGGAAGTTAAAAAATATGATAAAATAACTACATGAATAATAAACAAACATTATACAAAAAACAAATAAGTAACCTTGTGAAAATGCAATGAAATAACCAATGAATAATCTACTGTCCAAGTTAGAATACAATATAAACTATGCCATTAACTAAAAAAGGTGTAAACTCAGATTCGAGTCCCAACCCAATTTGGAACTCCTCACTCAATCCCATCATCTAAGCAAAACCAACCACCATGTCTCTATCCGGAATATATACCTGAAAATAAGTATTATTTCTCAGGTACCTAAGAGTCATGGCATCCTGTCCATGGTGAGAGTAAAACTCAATAAGAAACCCCAAATAGTTACTAATGAAATATTTAGTTCACACATATGTGTATGAGGTATCAAATGTAATCAATAAATAAGGAAACAAGGAATAAATTTATGTAATTATATTATAGTCATTTATTCCATTTCAGTATTATATCCATTTCATTACTTATAATATCATTACTAAAAAATTCATCTTTATACAATGTTTCAAGGGTTTTGTATTTAAATAATTTACACAATGGAATAAAATGGCCATTTTTCATGCATAAGGGGGTCACATAAAATGATACCCACATATAATTTTCAAATCATATTAATCAACATACCCTAGATCCTCAGTTTGGAAATTAGGATAGGTCCTTGTGTGTGGAAAGAATAGAGCCTCAATAAGACATCCTAAACCACACCAAGAACATAATTTTAGAAGCATATAGACTCACTCTACCACCAAGACCTTTCATTACATAAAACATATATCAGATTCTCATTAAAAATAGTTCCATTGAATGAAACCATTAGGGGCATAAAGAATCTGTCTGACTCCCTTACCCATCCATTACTGGGTGTGGCCAGAGAATCAATCCAACAGTACCCATGGGAGGAGACTTTATCCTTTATCCCAACAACATATCCTTGTGCATATTATTAATATAACCATAAAATACATAAACCATATCACAGACCAAGCATAATCCAAACACACAACAATCACATCTCACATTTCATTTAACACATGAATCACCATTACACCATTACACATTAACACAGTTTCCATTTAAAAATCATTTCCCATTAACCAATTAACATTATAAAAACTCTCCTTTATTCCATGTTTTGAATTAAAGAAAATAAATAAAAACATCATTCACAAACATTTTCAATTTTACTAACACAAACCATAATTATTATACACGTAAAATATTATTCCTAAAACACCAATATCTATTGTCATCAAAAAATAACATTCAAAATGTAATTCATTTTAAAAAAAATGTTTTCATTCAAACATAATAGTCATGGGTCCTATATCACAAATACATAAATCAATTAAATAATTATGGTCCAATTGAAAACTTAAATCCACATCACCAATAAAAAAATTCAATTTACATTATTGAAATCATCTTGAATCCATCAACTGTGTCATGGATATTCCTATCTAACAAATAAAGTATTCCAAAGTTTTTCCCTTACATTTTATCCATCAAATACAACCATTAAATTAGCTTAAAAAATTGCACCTTTCCTTAATTTTGAAATATAATTTTAAATATCATTAAGAACCCCATTTTAAAACACCATTTATGTCAACACCTCCCATCAAACCATTTCTCGCATTCTAGAAACATCTTCCATTAGTAAATAAACTATTTTGTCAAAGACCCAAAACATGTCAATGAACCTATTTCAAAACCAAATAATCATTCGAAAAAGAAATTAGAAAATTATTGCAATTATCTAATAAACCCTACCCACTAATCAATATTGTTTTAACTACCCATTTTCTCTATTAATACCCATATATCAAGGTTTACAAAAAAATTACCAACTACATGGGTCTGACATATCCCATGGGTTGACGTAGGTTCTTTTTCACATAATTAATGAACCCAAAATGGATTGTGAAGGGTTTCTCACAACATTCTGAGGCGTAAAAAAAATTTCATAACTAGTGAAGAAGAAATAAAAAAAGGAATCTTAAAAAAACAACATACACATATATATCATCAAGACTATGGAAAAATGCATAGACCACATAACTCAAGTTATTTGATAAATATTTTATTCATATCCATACTTAAATTAGTCTCAAACATCCATAAAATATCAAACATAAATTATTTTTTAAATGTTGATATTTTTCGGCATCAAAAATAATATTAGTGATTCTACATGCCCCAATCATGAAAATAGAGAGAGGGGGAATGTTAGACTCACTCGTATCATCGAATCAAACCCTAAAATGCTCATAATTCCCATGAATTTAAGGAGAAACACCCATAATATAATAGCGGGATACTAGTTCCTGAACAATGGAAGAGTGGGATAAAAGGGAGGAAAATTGGGTGGAGATCTAAAAATCTAATATTGAAAAACTGTAAATTTTACAACTTTTAATGGCTTGCATGGTTTTCCAAACAATATGAAAACATGGTGAAGGATGCTATATATGGAATTATGGTTCTCATAGTTACCTATAGACACCCACACATCTTGGAAAACCATTTGGTAATTCCGTGCTAGAGCTCTATTGAAAATTGTTCCTTTTTTGTACAGTTTTTAGGGTCTGGCACACAGTTTTCTCTACCCATGCGCTAATTGTGTGCTATGCACTATTTTGAAATATTTTTATTCCATTTGTGTCCTATAAATATTGATAAATAAAATGACACTTAAAAAAAGACAAGAAATACATATTATGTATAAAATAGATCTTAAACAAAAAAATTAAATTAGACGCACCTTCATGAATACTCCGGATATTATGTTGAAATTTTATGATGGGATATCATGGTTGAAATAGAAATTTTAGATATGAATCAATATCATGGATTTGATAAGAAAATAAAAATATAATTAAATGGAAAATATTAATACCATGTAGAAATTGATTATTATGACTCCTTTGTGCTCAAATTGTGGGATATATCATAGAAGAAATTATATTTAGTTGATAAGGAATTTTTTTATGCATGGAAGGAAAGAAATTGTGAAATTAATTTTTGAGCATATGGGATAATCCTAGCAAACCAAAAGAATAGATAAATTTTTTCACATAATAAAAAACCCACGATAAAATGTTTCAAATGAAAATATTTCATGAATTGTACCAATAAAATTTCCAAATATAATGGATTTGATAATGTTCTATGTCAGCAACCTCTTAAGAAGGGAGAAAAGTTGAATATCATGTGATCCTTATTTCTAATGAGGTGTTCTATAAGAATTTGGTCATATGTACACATAACATGCACTCTATAAATGATAATGTCTTATTTGACTCTTGATCTATAAATTCAATCATTCATAATTAAGTTTTTAAGGGTATAAGGATGAAATGTAGATGATTTGATATAGAAATAGTAGTAAAAACCTCTAATGGCACAATTATTTAATTATAAGTCTATTATTAATCCCATGTTTATTTTTTCCATATGTTTTTTCATGAAAATATTTTCATTCAACATCTGGTTGAATTTGATATAATTTTGGCCATGGATTTAGATCGTCAACATAAACCTTGCAACATCAGTCGAGTATGGGAAGTTACATAAAATATTCCAAACCAACATTTGGTAACCTTTCAATGTAAGGGAATGTAAATTTTTTTACAGAGATCTAATCCATTATTTGGTACATATCGTCCATTTAGAGTTGTTGTTTATATAAAGAGGATGCATAGAAAACATGAAATTGATGATATACACATTGTGTGGGAATGTTTCTTCCTATTTTTAAATTAGAAACATATATTTACACTATAATATGATTTTTAGATCCTAATAGAACTAATTTATGGTTCCATTAAAATTTAAAGTATTCTTTATAGTGTTTCCTTAATTTAAAAGAAGGAATTGTAAATGAAAATTCACAAATACCTTGAAAAGGGATTCATTCAATCAACTCTGTCACCTTGGGGAGAATCTATTCATTTTTATACATATAATTATTGATTAGTGTTTATCTACTTCGACCATTTGAAAATGATGAAGATCATTATTTAGAAAAAGTTTCATCATTCACATATTTTTTAAATGTTAGATCAATAATAAACATTTCAATACATTTCCAAGATTGAACATTTTTCATGATGATGAAAATTTTGGGTAATGAATTAGGATACACCAAATAAAAAAATCCTATAAATTGTATGAACAATATGAATGGAAACATTATAGAATACCTAAATTAATTGTTTCTAGTATATATAAGTGATATTATTATATATTAAATAGGAATGGGAGTGCATGAAGACTATTAATGAATTGCACTAAAGACCCCAAGGAAGAAGGAACATTGAAATATTACAAATTGTAAATTTTGGCATGAAAATGATTTATTTATTGGTAATAAAATATCAAAAGAATGTATATAATTATGCCAATCAAAGATAATTGATATTGAATATAGGAATAGACCATCTATGGTAACTATGATACATTGTTTTCCAGGTCTAGATAGATATTATCAATGATTTGTTGAGTGTATTTCATGACACTCTATTATACTCATCATGTTTTCATAGAAGAGATCCATGTTCTTATAGATAGATAAATGTAGGATAACATCAATGATATAATTAAAATATTATTCTATCCACCTATTCGTTTATAACCCTATAACACATAAGGGTTTTCAATATATATTGATTCATCCAATAAGGCATTGGTGTATGTTTATTGGCATAATTAAAAGGTTATTGCTTATGCCTCGTGATAATTGATGACTTTTGAGAAAACGACCCAACACATGATTTGGAGTTAGGTGAATTCATTTTTTCCATTACATATATAAATTAATAATGATTATCATAAAAGTTGTAATATATATATATATTATAATATATTATAAAATTATATAATCACATAGATTGAGTTAAACTATTTCAAAAAATGTCGTTAAAGTTGATTAATGATTATGATAGGTAAATACGTTACAACCTTGTGAAATCAAAAATGGTGGCCAATGATTATAGTAAAATGAAAAATTATTTTTTATCCATTAGAAAGAATAAAATTGTCCAATAAACTTATATTTTTATAGGATAGTTTTCAAAATACTAGAGGATAGGTAAAAATATAATCATGTTCAATAGATTGTACAACCATCTATCCATGTGACAGATAAAGGGGTGTATAAGGAATCTGTAGAGGTACATAAGAAGGATTTAAATGTTATTTATTTTAAAATTGATCTTTATTTAATGATATGTTTTAGGAACATTGAATACATTACCTCTATAACATATTTGATGAAGGAATTGTTTGAGGAAGCGCTTAGTACTTCATCCTCTTTTCATTTAGGAACTATCATGATGTAAAAATATTTGAAACTATATTTAAGATGAGATGTAATGAAAATATATATTTTAATGTTTTTATTTTTTTATGGAATTTCATCACACTAAAACATATATAAAAAACTCTAAGGGGATGTTATATCCATTACCCAATCCATAATAGAAATTAGAAAACATCACCATGTGTTTTGTTATTAGACAGCCAAAATGTCTCAATGGAATAATGCATTATGGTTTAAAGTAAATAACCATAAACATTCTGGATAAATCATCACAATAATATAATAATTCAACACAGATCATCATTCTAGGATGAAAATTATAAAGTAGTATGGTTGCATGTGGTGACACACACCATTGGGTATTATTGGGAAATTAGGATTACCGTAATGCTAATACAATGTATTCATCAAGCACATAATATGGAGTTTCATTTCATCACTATGTATCATCATGATATATACGTTTATTAGGAGAGAACAATTAATACCCTATAGGATATGTTGAGATCAAGTTCTTCAAGACTTAATTGTTTTTAGGATCAACACCATCCAAATGTTGAGTTTTAATCCATGATTAGTTTTATCTAATGGATTATGATATATCCTTATGAATAAATATATAGAAAGAAATGTAGATCTCTAACATGAATAAAAATGATGTAGAATGAAATCTTTTAGGACCTATGATAGAGAACGAAATGGTAGAGAAAAATAGATCCATTAAATAAAACATGAACATGTCATAGAGTTGGTTGAAAATTTATGATGATAATCATTAGTGATTTCTAGAATTTGATGTTAGTGAAGATATGTACCTAATAATTTCTCCATAAATGATGGTTTTGAGATTTGGGTATAAATTGAATACTTTCCCTTTTGATATCTATCCAGTTGAAATTATTGATCGTATCATGATAGCTTCCTATGATATGGAACATCCACAAAACATCTCTGAACTCTATGATGTCTTCCAAGTGTCTCTCCACAAGAAGTAGAACTAGACCCTTTACATGTATTAAACATAGAGTTCATACAACAAGGCTAATATATTTATTATGAGTAAAATAAATGGGAGATTCTAGATTATTCAAAGAATGTTATATAAAATAAGACGACAGACCTGGAAGAATTTTTGTAGAGAAACTACCAATTTTAAGAAGCAACATAGGAATGAGAAAAAGTTATGAGGTATATGTATCCTCATTATTTTATTAGAATGAAAAATATTGAGTAAAAATAAAATTTATGTTGTGTATAATTTAATATTAATAGTATTTTAGATTTGTTTTCCTTGAATAAAATAAATTTATTTGAAATATTTTATAAAAAAAATTAATGATACATTGTATGTAACGCCACGTTATTCATTCACTTAATGCATCATAAAGAAATATTGTGTCACTCATTACACAGAGTTTTAATAAAACCATGATGTATTATTAATATACATATTAAAACATGAACATTGCAAAATATTAATTAAATATAATAAGATTAATAGTAATATATACTTTTTAAATATTTTTTATTATTGTGTTACATAAAGAAAAAAACTCATAAAACAATGATTCGTTTTCCAAAACATCATTATATGTTTTCAAATTACTATTTTATTAAAAAACATTTATTTTATTTCAATAAACATTTATAATGTTATTTTTCGGCATTTTACAAAAAAAAATATTTGAAAAATTAAACATCATTTTAGAAAACATCATTTATGAATTAGTTTTGGGTGAATATTTCAGATTTATCTGAAAATATTATTATTTTTATTCATAGTTAAAGTCAAAGAAGTATAAATGAAAAATTATTTTCTATTTAGTTTAAAAATAATATTATATCAAATTTTTATGATTAAACCAAATGGTTTTATGTTATGTAAATTCTTAAATAAATTCAATACATTTTCTTTTTTATATTTAACAGAACACCAAACTTATAGGAATAATGATATAATATTAAATAGTAACTTCACCATTGGAATAGTTATATGACGATTAGGAATAGTAATCCAATCAATAAAATAGTTACATCACATATGAAAAAAGAGATAAAAATTATGAATATTATAAATGAAGACATTAAATAATAATATCATGATATAAGAAATTTAATGTTTTAAAAATGATAAACTAAGAGTGGGTATTTTTTAAAAACAGAAATGATTATTTACAATTTTATAATTATTATAATTATTTAAATGATTTTTTTTCACAATACATATTCAAATTTTAATATTTTTTTCAAGCGATTATAAGATAATTATATGATACCATAGTTAATTTCTCATCATTTCATAATATTAGTTATAATTTTATAATTTATATTTTTCAAATAAATGATGATTTGAATTCAAAATTAAATTTCCCATCTATCTGAAATTAATTTCCCAAAATTGAGTTAATTTTAAAATTGTACACCATAAAAAAATGGTGGGAATGAATTTTTGGGATTTTCAAGAAATTTGTTTTTGTGAATAGAGAAATATGGTAATTTAAAATATATCACATTTTATTTTTAATACAATATATCATGATTAATTAATGATTTAAGCAAAATTATCTTGAAATAACTGCCTTCGTTTTATTTTTTTACTAATATAGATCTACACAATTGATAGTTTGTAGCCAATTATGTTCTACTAAAGAATAAAATAATCAAAAAACACCCCACTCCTCCACTATTAATACCATCTCTTCACCACCTCTTCTCCTATAACATTCAAAGATAAAACTCATGGCCAATTTTAACCCAAAAATTATCCCATGTCTGTCGCCCACATGTAATTGATTTTTTTTCAAAATAAAGGTCCAAACCCAAGTTCCTTAAGTATTTTCTCAGGGAGAAGATTCTGATAGGTAAAATCTCATTTCATTCCCTTTTAATTTCCTTTGGTTTCATTTCTTTTCATATCCTATCCATATCCCTTATATCCATAAAATAATTATATCTATAGTCTCTTATATATATGATAATATTTTTATATTAATGGAATATCCATCAACATACCCCTTCGCCTCTCCCTTTTATCCAAAAAATGAAAAATTGTCTATGATGTGTCAATTAAGCACAATCATTGATGATGTATTTTTCTTCATCCATTACCACCATAAAGGATGGTCCCAAAACCAATATAATGGTTAAAGAATAATTTAAAATTTTTATTACATCTTTGTTAGTGTTCTAGAATAAGTATATATACAAAATGTGAATTAATAAAAAACTAGATTCTAATCATTGAGAAAATGGAAAAAAATATAAATGTTTTTCATTAATATTTTATCTAATCAATCGTCCACATATCAAGAAAAAATGATATATAAAACCATTTAATATTATAAATTTTCATTAATAACATATAAATTCAATTCTGGTTAACTATTTCCATTTTACATGATCTTTCAAACATGTATACAATTGAACCAGTCATGAAAACAACGGAAAAAAGAAACCATGAATGAGGAAATTTAATTTTATAACTCATCAAAAAGGCAACAAAAATACATAATAAATTGATACTAAATCAAATAAATGTTTAACTGGATTGGAATGAAATTATTAATGAATATAATTTCATTATCCATGGCATTTAGTGAATGTGAATACTAATTTGAAATATAAGGTAGGGGAATATCTCCAAACCCACATTTTTCAATAGGTGTTCAGTATCTCTCTCTATCTATCTATCTATTTACCCTAATTATATTCTTAGCTCTACATATGTACTCCTTGTATATTCTGTTTTTCGGTTCCAAATATATTTACCATGCTCTAGTCATCTTTATTTTATAGGGAAATACACTCTTTATAAGTTTTCACTTTCAATTCCTCCTGATAATAAAGCTCGACTTAAGTGAACTTCCCAACATCTAGTTCATTTTAAAGTGCACTCTATAAAATAATTTAAGACACCAATATTTTTCTAAAATCATATATATTTTTTTAATCTATCTTTTTTTTAGTTTATTTATGTAATCAATTATTGATTTCTCCACTTAAGGACTCTATAATATTATCCCTAAAACCGCACTAAAGTAGAAATTTCTATTGATTCTTAAACACTATTTTTATGAGTCTTCACTTTAGTTGGATATATTTTATCATGATCTATTTATACATCCCCATACTACTATCGATGTTTCATTTAAATCCATTTGTTCTTGGGCACCATTTTGATATTCCCTTTGGTTATTTCTTGTACACCAAATATTCAGGGGTTTGGTGTATTAATTTTTATATTTTATTTATGATAATGATTCATTTAATATTTCATTAAATATTTTCATTTCAAATATTATGGATATAATGTTTAAATCATTCGTATATCATTTTTTCAAATGGGTTTTTTGAATGTTATTTTTTATTTATGCTTTGAATTAAGATTGAGTTGGATGTGAAATTATGGTTGGGAACTAATTATAGGCATCACCATGATGCATCGACATGTCTCCTATGAAAAAATTTATTGTAAATAAAACCTTCAGTTATTTTTTCAATCTTAATCATATAGTTTTATACACATATAATTAATCATTTTTGATTTAATAAGGGTTCATGTGTGAAATACATGACTTCCAATAATTAAGAATTTTCCTCATTCATTTTTTATTTAATACTTTAACACCCCAATATTACATAGTACATTATTTCTTCAAAGTAATTCAATAACTTGCACTACACACAACACCAAGTTCATGCGGACCAAGACATACCAAACTAGTTGTTCTAAAGTGTATATGAATAGTAATTACTGAATTTAGAACTTTATATAATCTTTATAATTTTAGAATCCATATAATGAGTTTCCTGGACATAATGTAAGAACAACTTCATTTTTTTCAGATTAAAGATGTATTTTTCAGAAAATGAAATTTTACGGCCTTTTAATGGAAAACCTTTTTTCAATCCAATATTGAAACTTTTATATTTTAAATTTTACAAAATAAACTTCTTCTTTAGAAGCGAGTCATTAAAATTTAGTTTGGATGAATTTTTGGTACTTTTCTGATGACTTTCATATTTTGATGAATAGTAAAAAATACAATATTTTAACTGAAAACATTGTTTTTAATAAAAAAAAATTATAGTGTTACATTATACATTTTAATGGTTTACAAGTATATAAATATTATATTTTTACCATTTAATCCAATGATTTCCATTGTAAGAAATTTCACTTTGAAATTAGACATAAACAAGTGTCAATCTTTTGATAGTTATTATTTCTTAAAAATATGCCTTTTGGTTTTGACAAGGGGAATTTATTTTAAATTAATAAATTCAGATTCTATGTTTTAAATTTGGAAAAATGGACTTCATTTTTTAACTCATAATATAAAAATTAGCTTAGGGTAAACTTTTGGTATTTTTTTGAAGACATTAAATATTTGATAAATAGTGAAAAACACTATGTAATTATTTAAAACAGAATTTTTATTTTAACAATTATTTATTTTATTTAAATTTATTTTTAGTCAAATATATATATAATACCTATAAAAGTTAAATTTAATTCATTGGAGTCATTTTATAATATGTTTAGATATATAAACATTATATTGAAATTTTAGGGTCATTTACACACCTCTTAGGAGCATTTGAAAATTTGCATAAAACAAAGTTTTAATGATTCTGTGAATGGAATTTTAAAAATCCGAGAGACACAGTTGGTAACAGTAAGTAAAATGCGAGTCAATAAGATAAAAATAATTTTTGTGAAACAGTAACTTTTGACTTTTATTTACCACTGTCAAAAGTAAATATGGTAATTGAAGGTAAAAATGATATTATTATTACACTAACACTTGTCCTAATTTTATTGGATAAATTTAATTTTACCAAAAAAACCATATGAATAAAATATGATTCTTTAGGTCTACTTGGATTATATTAGGACATTTATTATTATATAATTCAATGAAGTGTTAAAAGTGTTAAATTCAATGATCAATAACTAAAACATTTTTAATATAGGGTTATAAAAATGATAAATTTGACTATAAATATTATTTAGAAATAAAAAAAGATTTCCTACATAATAGAATTTTATTTATAATTTTTAGACATTAAATAATTTATTTTATTTATGACTCAATGATGATGCAGTAATTACCAAATTAATGAAAGATTAAAATAATTGATATTATAAATACCCAAATAAATGTAATTTGAGACTTTTGATTAATTACACTAATTTAATAGGTTAATATGACTTGTTACTATTGATTAAATGAATTGTTTTCGAAGTAATAATTCTGTAATGAATTTAGAAAAAACAAAATTCCAAATAGTGTCAAAATAGACATAAAAGAGTTGTTAAAACAACTATTATATTATTAATTGGTATTCAATTATAATAAATCTATGGTTCTTCCAAAGGGATTAAATACTATTATATATGTCATTAAAGAGCCACTTGGGGTTCTCTTCGAAGTTTATAGTAAATTTATTAACCATATAATATAAAAATACAAAGAGACATGGTAAATGTAACACTATTTAACTAAGAGTTAAATCTAAAACATAAGGGTAATATAGTAACCCAAACATGTATAAAACATATTGGTTGAATGTTTTTCTACCCATCCCCAACTTATCCTTTAAATAATTCATTTTGGAGCCATTATAAATGGAATATTAATTTATTATAAAATATATTTTATGTTTTTTCTAAGGTGCCTCTCACCTCTCTTATAAAATGGAACTTCACCTTCTCTCAAATTCACACCTCCAAAGAAATTTGGATCGAAAATAACCTACCCAAATATCCTCCCACCTATCCTAAACTCATCCTAGATGCCTTAAAGTGGTCATAAAGCCAACCTAAGTATCCCTTTTGAAACAATCAAAAGGAAGAACCCGAAGAAGATGTAATGATTTTACCACCCTCTTTCAAGTTCTTTTATTCTTTCACTTACTCTTTATTTGTTATTACCATACCAAAATAATAACACCAGTACCTTATATATACTGTGATGTTATTATTAATATTGAATAACTATAATCCTTATTCAATCCATCCTATGAATGATAATTTTACCATGCATGTGTACCTACGGCTTACCGTCTCCACACCATGGTGTAATTTGTAATTCAACACTATGTTATTTGGATGGATATAATGATGAGTAATATATATATAAATAAAAAAAACATTCTAATGTCTCTATAAATTTAATATACCTTGCAAATCCACACCATTATGGAAATGATATTGTCGCTCGTGCGTACGTATAGATTACCGTCTCCACAACGCGATGAGATTCATTTCCACGTTCACCATTCACCGACGATTAGAAAAATATATATTAAAATACGTATGTAATATATTACATAATAATGCTAAAATATATATATATATATATATATATATATTTATGTACTTACATATATTTTATTCACTTACTTCCATTCAATACGATATTAAAACATAAACAGCGTTTATTCGTTCGTATGACCTACCATCTCCATAAATGGTGTTTTCCATTACATATATATATCTATTATAAATATTTATATTCTAAATTTATATGATATATGAATAAAGGTGTATATTCTGGAATTATTTAAATCATGATCTATATGATACGGTCAAGAATAACAAATTAAAATACGTACGATAAAGAAAGCGATTATTACCTAAAATGTTAAGTTAACATGAAAATCATTATTAAATGGGTAGTATAAAGTAATAAATGAATCATGTATGATATAATAAATATTAATATTGTTCTGGTGTAATCTAATAACATTCAATGGTCATTGTATAAGATGTTAAACATACCCTTGACCAGAGGAAAGTGCAAGGTAAGGGTTAATTTCACAATCTCTTTATTATCCGAGTTTATTTTTATATTAGTATCTACTGGGAAATCTTTAACTTCCACATTCATGTTTCATAAAAATTTATTTAAAAACATTTTTAATATTTACTAGAATATGGGTTAAATTCATTTATACCCTTGTTTGACTTTTTATAAAACGGTTTGAAAGGAATATTTCCATCATTTTCCAAACAAGGTAATTTTTGAACTTTTCCACAAATTTAAGGTAAGAATGTTTTTTTTAACTTATACGGTGGCAGTGTGGCTATTTTCCGCCATTATATCATTGTTGAAGATTATTCGACAATCGAATAATAGTATTTCTAAAATAATTATTTTCCTAAATGATTTCAATATAGACATATATATTTCCCTAAAAAAGGATTTGATTTCATATATGTCAACAACCTTTGATGGATTATAAGATTATTTGAAGTTGATATATTATGATACAAAACTTCTAAATTTTATTGAAGGTTTTTTGATATGTTTGACTATGGATGTGTTATTTTCATACCATTCATGGTTTATGGATAAAGTTTTGAAATTTTGTATGCCAGTTTTATTACTAATGTTTATATTATATTTAAACCTTTTCATATGAGGAATGCATTGGAATTAGTAAGTAATGGGTGGATCCTGCTATACGTCCTCGATGAATTAGTAGGTCTCATAAGACCAACTAGTTTCTTGGAAAAAGGAATTTACAAAATCTTATTTGTAGTCTTGGCACAAGGTCTTGACTATGTGGTTATGAAAGTCTAGAATTATGCATTCCATCATTATGAAAGTGGAATTTGATATTTCATGTGATTATTTGACTCGTACAATATCCATGTGAGTATGTAAATTTCATTATTTTGATTTATATTTTCCATATTAGGATTATGTTTATGTTGAAAAGACTTTTCTTTTGGTTTTATACTTTGCCTTAAATGTTTATGCTTATTTATGATCGTTTTCGCTGTATTGTTATACTTTCTGGGAATTTGAGCTCACCCCTTTCTATGTTTTATTTTTTCCCAGATTCTAAGAAGTGTATTATGATTGATATGCATGGTTAAGATAAGGGAATAATGGAAATCATAAGGTATTTTTTTATATTGATTTGTACATTATAAAGTGTAATGTATCATTCATGTATGTAATAAATTTTCCAAGACTGTAAAACTGATCGATCCTTCAGGACATGATTCCTTGTAATCATACCAATGTATTAAAATAATGCACCAACTATGGTCTTCTGGGGTTGGGGAGTTACAGTTGGTATCAGAAGAAGTTTAGTACAATCCTTGGAATTTAGATTTAGATAAACTCTGATTAGTGAACATTACCCTAAGTTAGACATTGAGGATTAGTAGAGTAGAACATCCGAAAATTTTGGTAATTTATTGATTTTGTGAGTTTTCCAAGAAAATACATCCCTATCTGGATACGAGCTAGTAGAGGTAGATCTGGTATAGATGTACCTAGGTGTAAAACCTGAAAACACCACTTTGAGGTTGACTCGAACAGAAACTAGTGCACGAAAACAGGCCTTGCTGCACACTTGGTTACGACACTCCTGGGGGATATGCATAGGATAATTCTCATTTTCATTACAAATAATTATGAAGGACTTTTGAGTATATACCTCCTTAAAGAAAATATTTTTATGATTATGGATTATATATATAAATTGTTCAATTTATGTTTGGTATTTTACAAGTTTGGAATTATACATCGCAATTCATAAACTAACCATGTTTATGCCATTGTATAGAAATGGCGCCCTATAGAAAGAATGTGAACTCCAGCAATACATATGATCCAAATAGTAAGAAGGATCATATCTTTCATGGTATTAATCCAAAATTTATAAGGGAAATAGTCTCTAATGTATTCTTAACATATGAAGAAATAGTATCATGTGTTAATAAGATAATTAATGAATTCTTTGAGTCCTATGGATTTGATGGGAAGCAATAGCAGAAAAGGATGGAATAGAGAAAGATAGACTAAGGGAAGAGGGAAAAGAATGATTTCTTAATATGTGATAATTGTGGAAATAATCACCTTTGTAAATGCTTGAAGGTAATTGGAGTTTTTTATAATTTTGGAGAAAAATTAAACCAAGTACGTGATTGAAAGGGTAATGAAAAATATTCAAATGTACAATGCATCATCTGCAAGGTATTGGGACACTACACGAATCAATGTCCTAGTCAATAGAGTATACCTTAAATGATTCTATTGGATAATAATCATGTTATTATACAACCTCATATGGAGAAGAATGACTAGTGTTCTTATGTTTTTAGTAAAGAATTATTTCATTTGAGTGTTGTATCAACAATATACTGGTTATATAAATTATGGAGAAAAATAAGGATTGTATTGCAGTACTATTTTATTGAGGATTTGAGATTATATGGTCCTATGAAATTTTAATTAATACTAAGCTAAACATTTTGAAAAAATAAATGGTAGAAGGAAATGTAATCCTTAATATGGTCTTGATAGTGAGGTAGTGGGTTTGGAATAAGAGATGTTATATTTGGATAAAATATATTGGATATTCTTGACTTCCATGGAACTAATTAATAGTATGTTTATTTCATCATTGTTGGAATAATCAATATTTTTGGATAAAAGGAATATATCCAGTATTATATAATGTATATGGGGGAAAGAATGTAATCAATAAGGTTTTATGGTAATTCAATGAGTTACATGATGAAGGTGTTCACATATTATTATGTGGCAAAAAGATCTTCATTGTCTTTAACTTCCTTATAAATTTTGGACTTTGAGTTTGGATAGAAGTATTTTGGATAATTCTACATGTTGAAATGGATTATGGTTGAAATTGGATACTATTTTTAAGGTTATTTTTGGATTGTTTTAAAAAGGAAAACATGAAGACCGTATGCCAATCCATCTCATCAGACACAGCTGTAGGAATCGAACCCACATCCATAGTGCGATTGGGATTTATCACCTACCATTGGACTACGTGAAGTCTGTGGATTGTATAATCTAGTTTTTTTAAAGGACTGATATTTGATTTATTATTAATTATTTTTTGGTAATCCTATAGTATTAGGATAAATAGAATATTTTTTTTGAAATCTTTGGAAGTGAAAGATGGGTTTGTGGTAGGAAATAGTTGAAGGATGAAAATATACTTGTCAAGTATATATATATATATATATATTAAATTTCGTTTGCTCTTATTTTATGGGTAAATTAATTCTTAAACTTTAGGGAAGGGATCTTAAAACAAATAATGTGTTATCCTAATACCTTATGTTTTAATGAACCGACGGTATTTGAAATCATCATAGATTGATGAATTTGAGGCCCTTAATTTTACAATTGTTTGTGATTGATGAACACAATCACTCCCTAAAAATATTAGTGTTTTTCCTCTAATTATGTGTCCTTAATTGCCAACAATGTTTTCCTAATCGATATCATAATTTTGCGGAGACCTGTTCATTTCCCTTTTCCTCTTATTAACACTAAAATTTATTAACACAATTTCCGATGTGGGTTTTCCACAAATGTGTTTTATATTTTGAACCTTTTATTTTCAAAGAACAATTTCAAATTAAGAGGACTTGATTTATTGAATTAGGGAATAATATAACACCCCACGATATCATAGTATGTTATTTATTCAATGTAATTCAATAACTTTCACTACTCACAACACTGAGTTCATGCACACCACGACATACCAAACTAGACATTTGAAAGTGGTTATGAATTGTATTAACTAAATTTTGAAATTTATATATCTTTATAATTTTAGAATCCATATAATGAGTTTCATAGACATAATGTAAGAATAAATTCATTTTTTTGAGATAAAAGAAGTATTTTTTAAAAAATAAAATTTTATCGCCTTTCAATGGCGAACCTTTTTTCAATATAAAATTTGAAACTTTTATATATTCAATATTACAAAATAAACTTCTTCTTTAGAAGGGGGTCATTAAAATTTAGTATGGATAAATTTTTTGTACCTTTCTGCAAACTTTTATTTTTTGATGAATAGTGAAAAATACTATATTTTAACTGAAACAACTTTTTTAATAAAAATATTTAATATTGTTAAATTATAAATATTAATGGTTTTGAAGTATAAATAGATTATATTTTTACCATTTAATCCAATTATGGTCATTTTATGTAATTTCACTTTGAAATTGGACATACACAAGTGTTAATCTTTTGATAATTATTATTTCTAAAAAATATGTTTTTCGGTTTTGACAATAGGAATTAATTTTAAATTAATAAATTCAGATTCAATGATATGAATTTGTTAAAATTTAATTCATTTTTGAATTCAAAATATCATAATTATATTAGTATAAAAGTTTGGTATTTTTCAGAAAACATTCAATTTTTGATGAATAGTGAAAAACATTGTGTTATTATTTAACGCTGACTTTTTTTAAATAATTATTTATTTTAATGAAATTTAGTTTAAGTAAAAATATTTATATAATACCTATATTAGGTTAATTTTATTCATTGGACTCATTTTATAATAAGTTCAGATATATAGAAATTTTATTGAAATTTTTCTGTCTTTAACCCACCTCCTAGAAGCATTTGCAAATTTGCATAAAACTTAATTTTACCGATTCTGTGAATTGAATTTCAAAAATCTGACAGAAAGGGTTGATATCAGTACGTAAAATTTGGGTCAATAAGATAAAAATAATTTTTTGGGAATAGTAACTTATGACTTTTATTTACCACGGTTAAAAGTAAGTAGGGAAATTAAAGGTAAAAATGATATTATTATTACCCTAACACATGTAATAATCCTATTTTATAAGTTTAATTCGACCAAAAAATACCTAATGAATAAAATATTATCCTTTTGTTTTACTTGGATTAGATTAGGACATTTACAATTATTTAATTCAAAGAAGAGTTAAAAGTGATGAATTCAAAGTTTAATAACTAAACCATTTTTAATATAGGGATAAAAAAAAGATAAATTAGACTATAAATATTCATTAAAAATATAACAATATTTCCCACATAATGGTGTTTTATTTATAATTTTTAGACATAAAATAATTTAATTTATATATGTCACAATGATGATGTAGTAATTACCGTATTAATGAAAGATTAAAATAATTGATATTATAAATTCCCAAATAAATGTAATTTGAGACTTTTTATAAATTAAATTAATTTTATTGGTTAATAAGACATGTTAGGATTTATTAAATAATTTTTTTTATGTAATAATGCTGTTATAAATTTAGCAAAAACAAAAGACCAAATAGTGTCGAATTGACAATAAAGAGTTTTTAAAACAAATATTATATTATTAATTGCTATTCTATTCCTAAAAAACAACAGTTCAGACAAATGGCATAAATACTATTATATATGTCATTAATGAACCACTAGGGGTTCTCTTGTAAGTTTATAATATGTTTACTAACCATATAATATAAAAATACAAAGAGACATGGTAAATGTCAAACTATTTAACTAAGAGATAAATATAAATGATAAGGTTAATATAGTTACACAAACCTGACGAAAACCTACTGGTTGAGTGGTTTTTGACTTTTACCCAACTTTGACTTTAAATAATTCATTTTGGAGCCATTATAACACCGAAAATGAATTTATTAAAAAATAATATTTTATGTTTTTCCTAATGTTCCCCTCACCCCTCTTATAAAAGGGCGCTTCCCCTTCTCTCAAATTCACACCACCAAAGCCATTTTGCTCCGCCATCCCCCACCCAAATATATTCCTAACTATCCTATCATCATCTTATAGGCCTTCCTTTTGACATAATTCCAACCTATGGATCCTTTTTGATCAAATCAAAAGGAAGAACCCGAAGAAGAGGTAATGATTTCACCACCCTCTTTCAAGTTCTTTTATTCTTCCACTTACCCTTTCTTTGATATTAACATACCAAAATAATAACTCAAGTACCTTATATATACTTTTATGTTATGATAAATATGGAATAACCATATTCATTATTCTATCAATCCTATGAATGATAATGTCACCATGAATGCGTACGTACGGCTTACCATCTCCACGTCGTGGTGTAATTTGTTATTAAACACTATGTTATTTCGATGGATATAATGATGAGTAATATTTATATAAATAATGAAAATAACATGATAATGTCCCTGTAAAATTAATATACCATCCAATACAAACCATTAAGGAAATGATATTGTCGCTCGTGCGTACGTACGGATTACCGTCTCCACGACGCGATGAGATTCATTTTCATGTTCGCCATTCATCGACAATTATAAATATATCTATTACAAATAAGTATGTAATATATGAAATAATAATTATACTAGAGATATTTATATATATATATGTGTATTTATGTACTTACATATATCTTATTAACATACTTCCATTCAATAATATATGAAAACAAAAACAATGTTTATGCGTACGTACAGCCTACCGTCTCCATAAACGGTGTTTTCCATTTCATATATCTATCTATTATAAATATTTATATTGTAAATATTTATGATATATGAAAAAAGGTTTTCATTCTGTGAGTATTTAAATCATGATCTAAATGATACGGTCTATAATAACAAGTTAAAATACGTATGATAATGAGAGCGATTATTACCCGAAATGTTAATATAACAGTAAAATCATTATTAAATGGGTAGTATAAAGTCATAAATGAATCATTTATGATATATTAAATATGAATATGGTTATGGTATAATCTAATAACATACAATGGTCATTATACATGTTGTTAAACATAATCGCTTCCAAATGAAAGTGCAAGGTAAGGGGTAATTTCACAATCTCTTTATTATCCGAGGTTGTTTTTATGTAAGTATCTATTGGGACCTCTTTAACATCCACATAAATGGTTCTTAAAAATGTATTTCAAAACATTTTTACTATTTAAAAAACTATAGGTTTAATTCATTTATACCCTTGTTTGAGTATTTATAAAATGGATTAATAGGAATCTTTCCGTAGCTTTCCAAACAAGGTACATTTTGACCTTTTTGAAAAATCTAAAGTAAGAATGTTTTTTAACTTATACAGTGGATGCAGCTATTTCCCCCATTATAACATAGTTGAAGCTTCCCTTACATTCTTATAAGAATTTTTTTAAAATAAATGTTTTCTTAAATGATTTTAAAATAGAAAAATATATTTCTCTAAAAAATGGTTTTGATTTCATTTAAGTCAACATACTTTGATTGATTTTAAGCTTATTTGAAGTTGATTTATTATGATACAAAACATCAATATTGTATTGAAGGTTTTGTGATATGTTTGACTGTGGATTTTTTATTTTTATACCATTCATGGTTTAAGGATAAATTATTGACACTTCGTATGCCGGTTTTAATACGAATGATTATGTTATATTTAAACCTTTCCATATGAGGAATACATTGGACTTAGTAAATGATGGGTAGAGTGTCACGACCCGTCCTCGAGGCCCGTGTCGTGACTACCCCAAGCCCGCCTTCCATAGGCCAGGGGCTGGCGACTAGAACCAAGGTGTAAATCCTGGTAAAAAGGGAAGGAATTGCCTTTGTAAAGTAAAAAAACACCACAGAGCAAACAAACAGTAGAAGTAAACACTAATTAAAAAATTAGTACAATAGTAGGTGCGGAAAAGTAAGTGGCCAGAATACAAACCCAAACTAAAAGTAAAGTACAACTGGAAAGGGAAAACAACAACTAAAAGTAAAGCCGCAACGTCGAGTTGTTCACTGGAAATCCCACCTGAAGGGTGAGTACAGATAGCCTCCACAGCTCCTTGGGTTCAGTAGCCCGCTCTGAGAACATCCCGCCCAGTGGTCCACCTCTAGGTACCGTCTTTCTCCGCAAGCCTCAACCATGATTAGCGCTGTTTGTCGTCTGCAACCAACACAACGTAGTGCGGGCATAACCCATGCAGGGGTGAGTATAAGCTACTCAGTAGGGACCCCGAGACCCCCGAAGGTATCCCAAAATCCACAAAGGATAATCCAAAAATGAAATATACAATCATGAAGTAACATTCGACACTGCTTCGGTATATGCCCATACATATACCTAAGTCATCAATTCCAGTACGCTCCAATTTTTCGAGCCCATGTACATCCCAGTCCACACATGAAACCAAAACGTAAATTCACACAGGATAGCACAACACAATTCACATAGGAAAGAAAAATAGGATTCATCTCACACCAGTATACTTCTTCGTATGACGATAGAGATGATCAGATATAGCCACTGATTCATCTAAGTCATCGGAACCACAAAGTATTGATAGGTACTAACCCCCGCAATGACCCACAAAGGATCTGACCCACAAAGTATCGATAGGTAACTAACTCCCACAATGACCCACAAAGGATCTGACCCACAAAGTATCAATAGGTAACTAACCCCCACAAAGACCCTCACAGGATCGGAACCACACAGGATCTATAGGCGCTGGCCCACACAGGACTGTTGAGCACTGACCCACATAGGATCAGACCCACACAAGATCTGTAGCACTGATCAACGTAGGATTTATGAGTGATTTAGTCGTCACCGTCGAATCCAATGAGGATCTCTGTACAGTCGTCGTCATCGTCGCAGTCGCATCCAGCTCTAGGGTTCCCGCCCACAGCAAGCTCGTTCGGGACAGTCCACTCCACGAGCCGAGGGACTGATACATCAACTGACACATAGTCCGTAGTTGATGTATCCAAATGTTCTGTATCATCAATAGGAACTCAATGTCGCAAACGGCGCGTCAATCGGACGCCCGATATGAGAGTTGTTTTCTTTTTCGTCCCAAGCGCCCGGTTGGTTTTTAAGTCAAGACCAACCCGACCGTACTCCCACTAAATCCAAACTTCGAGCGGAGTAAGCCAAAAGATCCGTCCCACTAAGAGGAATCCATTAAAGTTGACGACACGTCAATCGGACGTTCGGAGCTCAAGTTATAAGCGTTTCCGCTCCAAGGGCCCGGTTGGTTTCGTGTACGAACCAACCCGGCCGAACCCAAAGTATTTCAAAACCTTGAGTACGATAATCCAAAACGACCGTCTCGATCCATGGATCACAACGCAATTGACGGTGTGTCGATCGGAGGCCCGTATCTCATGTTATGGGAAACAGATCGAAAACAAGGTTCGGTAATAGGGGGTTTGGGCCTGGTCCGACCCGGCCCGATACCCCTAGGGTCAGCCCGAACTGGGTCGACCTGTTCTGGGTTCGGGTCCGGCCCGCTTGGGTGTGGCCCGGGGGTTTCGAACCCCCGGTTCCTCCATGGTCCGGCTGGCCCGCTCTGGCCGGCCGACTTCTGCCTCCACGGGACCTACAAGGCTGGTCCCCTTGCTCCGATGCCGGCGGCCCAGTCCCGGCCGCTGGTTCCGCTGTTCCTCCGTGGCCCATAACCGGCCATGGTGTTGGTTCGTTCGGTGCAGTGCGACGGCGCTGCGCCCCTCCGCCGTGGCCCCGCTCCGGCCGCGGTACTTTAGTGGTTCTCCGGTGCGGCGCGACGACGCCACATCTTTGTTTAATTTTCAACGTCACGGTGCCACGGTGCCCCGTCTTGGTTCATTTTACATGGGACGGCACAACGGTGCCGCGTCTTGGTTTTTCTTCAACGGCGCGGCACGACGGCGCCACGCTCTTCCCCCGTTCCTTATCAAAAATATGTGCGGTGCTTCGGCACCGCGTTGCCTTGATCGCCGCAACAAAACCAACAACCAAAAAAGGGGAGGGGTGTCAGCCGTGTTCATGCGGTCCGACCTCCTCCTGTAATCATGATAATAGGCGGTTCAAAGAAAAGTAGAAGCAACGGAAGATTTCATGAACTAACAAATAAAATAAATCCCTACCTCAATGCTGTCGTCGAACGAGTGTTCGTCGCAGAATTAACCGTCGCGGAAGAAGAGGTCCACCGCGGAAGAAGAAGATTTCCACGGAAGAAGAGAATCGTCGTTGGCATTAGGTGATCTCTGAGGAAGGCATCACTCACAATCATCTACCATCGGAGATTGGCGTACTTCATCGTCGGTGGTGCGTTCTTCGTGTTCTTCGCCGGCGGTGGTGTGTTCTTCGCGTTCTTCGTCGAAGAATGGAGAATCTTCTCTTTTTCTCCCAAAGGTTTATCACAACCCAACCCCAACCATTATAAAATAAGTCCAACACTTATTTTATAATAAACCTATGCTTTTGAAATTCAAAAGATAAGAAACGAACAATTATTTCGAAGAATTAATTGTAACAATTTAACTGCCCAATATAATGAGGCGTTTCATAACCAGAAAAGCGCACGGTTGAATTTCATTAAAGAGGGGGTTTGCGGGTGCGTTACATAGGAAGGAAGAAACGGTGGGGCTCGTGCGGGCCCCACCTCCCAAATATCCTACCATGTGGGTAGGATATTGTGGGTTCCACCCTATCCGCTTAACATAGCTTAAGTGTCTTTAAATGAAATAAAAATAAATTGTCACACTTTTATTTTATTTCATAACTTAACCCCACAAATTTAAAAACCACACCCAAGAAAATGAAACTATGTAAATGACATTTCAAAGCAAATACCGGCACTACGATTCCATCGGTGTCCTCGGAAATCGATTCTGAGCACCGGTTCAAAAGTTAGAAAACCCCGCTCGTTCGTTCACTGGACGTACCCGAGCTAAACTTTAGAAAATGATTCCGGGCACACCGGGCCTCAGAATTAAGTTCCATCAGAAACTGCGTTCTTCTAAAATTTCAATGAAAATTAAGAAAAAACAATTTCTTGAATTTTATGGGTATTTACATAGAGCCTGATATAGCTCCTTGATGCATTGGTAAGTCTCGTAAGACAAACTAGTTTCCTGGAATAAGGCCATGACCAAATCTTATTTGAAGACTTGGCACAAGTTTTTGACTATGTGGTTATGAAAGTTTGGCATTATGCATTCCATCATTATGAAAGTGGCTATTGATATTGCCTGTGATTATTCATCAAGTAGAATATCTATGTGAGTAAGTAAATGCAATTTTTTTTTGATTTATAATTTCTATATTATGATGAATTTTACGTTGAAAACGATTTTGTTTTAGTTTTACACATTGACTAATTTTTTTATGCTTATTTATAAATGTTTCTGTTGTATTGTTATCCTTATTGAGCATCTTAGATCCCCCCTTTATATGTTTTATTTTTTATAGGATTCCAAGAAGTGTATTGTGATTGATATGCTGGGTTAAGCTAATGGAATACTGGAATTCATATAGGGTTATTTATGTTGTGTTGTATGTTATGAAATATAATGTAACATTCATGTGCATAATCTATTTCCCAAGATTGCTAAACTGATCGGTCCATCGGGACTTGATTCTTTATAATAATACCAATTTATTAAAACAATACACAAACTATGTGCTTTTGGGGTCGGGGAATTACAAATACTTTTAATCAGATTATCTATATGATAAAATATATACATCCATTTCATTCTCATTTAATGATAGAATTTTTTTTAGTAATTTGTTTTTCCGTAATGATATTTACTTATGAAAATTGCATCACATTTTATTGATTCATGTGACCTATACAGAGAGTTTGAGCTCACCATTTTAATGTTTTTCTCCCCATGCTGTGATGATGAAATATTTGAACAAGAGTTAAGGATACAATTTATTTTTATTTTGTTATCTTCTATGTTTAACTACTAAAATTAAAATGGAAACCGTGAACATATATAGTTCTTCGAGACTACTAAAATAGTCTCTCATTGCTGATGAAATCTCCTTTATCTATGCCATTATAATAAAATAACCAACAACTCTGGCCTACTGGGGTTGGGGTAATTATAGTAGGTATTAGAAAAAGTTTAGTAGAAACCATTGGAATTTTATCTATAGTAACCATAATAATTATAAGAATCCATCATATTTATTTTTTATACCATACGCACGATGATTAGTAGCTAAATTAGAATGCACAATTATTTAGTTATGTTTTCTAATCAATTAAATGGAATCAATTCCCATTAACAATGTAAGGATTTCTGCATTGATCTTGTCAAAAAAATTAGTGTTAGTGTTTGGTAGATCCTGACCATATTAGGGAATCATACACATTATATAATGAAAAAACATATTTCACAACAGTTGGACTGTTTCATACAACAAAAGCACCTTTTTTAGTGGGACTACTAATCTAGTGGGGGCTGAGATGTGGATCATCTCCCTTGAAATGATATTTCTAGCATTAGGATGCAATAAAAATAAAAAAGTATAACATGCATTATACTATCTCAAGAGTGATTTTGATCAAGGGTGGATGTTGATCCAAAAAACTAAGGATAAATATAAAATATAATACATTTAGTAGAAAAAAAATTAATGAAACATTCTTCTACAAATATTTCCCTCGAGAGCATTGAACTAAATAGAATAAAAAAAGTGGTTATATTAAATAAAAAGGATGTATATATTATTTTAGAGTATGAAGAAACCATAAAATGACAATCCAGGTATGTTATATATTACATACAAGATTCAAAATATTGAACTAATAATTTATTTTAATGTCTTAGCATATGCCATTAAAGGGCACTGGGTTCTTCAATGTTTTAATCATATACTAAAATTGTATTATGTCTTCTCAATATAGGGATGGAATATTCTATATCCTATTTTTTCAAGGAAAATAAAGAGGTGAAGAGGTATTATAATAACCATGGATAGGGTGAAGCATTAATGAGTTATAGAGGAATTATGAAATTCAATTTATGCCAAAATTTGGGAAATAATCATCTTGGTAAATTAATGAATGGCATGGGAGTTTTTTATAATTTATAATAAAAGGTATATATTGATTATGAGTAAGAGTGGATGAAACTAATCAATGATTTCGAATGATTTAAATACAATTAAATGGGTAATAATTCAAATAAATGTACCCAGAATTATGGGAATCTTGTACATAAGAGGCCTAGGGAAGTTGGAAAATCTTATGTGATGACCAAAGTTGAAAAATAAGTACCCAATGATGTGGGGGAACATAAAATATTCCTATATTCAAATTTAGTGAATTATCTATTTTATTATGTGTAATAAAATGTTTTTATATCCACACAGTTTCCGGAGATAATTAGATATTACCACTTTGTTTTAATAAAGGTGTTTCTTCCAAACACCCTAAGGGAAGTCTCATTTCATGAAAATATCTCTCGGTACGTTCCTATCATAAAATTTGTACATGATTTATTTATTGACCATATCATCATTAATATTTTCTAATTTTATATATTCTATAGTATGAATTTGATTTAAATATATTATGAGATAATTTATTGTAAGAAGTGTGAAATTAGGAATTGTGGGAAAGATGTAGTATCCCTTGACTTTAGAGTAGAAACTTCATCATATGATTCGGCCCTAGATCCTCCACTAGTAGCTATATTGAATGAAAATCATGGGTCGGAAGAGAAAAAAGAATATAGGGATGAGTAATTTATTCATTAAACTAGGGATGTACCATCTATACAGGAATATAGTATTGTATTTTTATAGAAATTACATGGACACCTTGTGTGGGAAGAGGTTCTCACATACTTATAATATAAATTGATAAAACTACTCAATTATGGTAGAGAAGGGTCAAACCACATTGAAGAAAACAGAGTGATTTAGAGAATATTTATCATATAATATAATGAAAACCACAAAAAAATAATTGAATTAAAGTGAGAGGTACTGAATTATAGTATAGGGAAGATAATGTTATGTAAGTTTTTAGATGGTGTTATAGAGTGTAAAAAATTGGTGAATCTCCCAACTAGGATAAATTCCACCAACTAGATAATAATGGTTTATTCTTTAAAAAAATCTTATTGAATTTTCACTCTTGCAGAAAATGATTTGATTAGTCTCCCCCACAAGGAGAGTACTCAAGAAGAAGAATGATTTTTGAAGTCCACTATTTCATCAACCACTCAAAGAAATATGAATTGAATTGATTAATAATAGAGAAATCTCAATAAAACTATATGAAGTTTTGAAAATAGAACTAATGAAATTCACTCATGATCAACTTAAATAAGATATCATGGATCGTTGAATTAAATCATAATAAGTGAAAAACAATTAAAATTGGAATTGTAATTGATCTCGCCCATCAATTCTGATTCTATGAAAAGAGTAATGTTAAAAAGTTGTATTATTTAACTAGTTAAAATAGAAATCCGCCAAGAGAAAATTTCTCCAAATTCATGTTTGAATTCATAGTAAATGAAATTATTCAACACAAATTTGAATTAAATTATAGAGAGACATTCACAAAATATGATAATGAAACATCTCCCCTATGAAACAACTCTTGAATACCGAGGAGTGTTTTTACTCGTGCTCAAAGTCAATAACTCCTTGGTTAACCATGGTATGTTAGAATGTGTCATGAATGTTATTTTAATGAGATTACCCACCTCCTAGTATTGCTTCCTTCTCTCCATTTAATGTTCTCACTAAAACACTGTTTGTCACCACCAACCTCCACCTACTCCACATGGTCTTTACCATGTCACTGAACATGTTAGTTTTTCTCTCTAATGTATGTCACATTATCCACATCCCTCTATCTAATTGAATGGAATGTTAGTTAGAGAGGTTATAAAAATTATACATCCATTTCTGAGAAAAATTTATGTTCATGGGGAGTAGGGAATGACAATGTCTTGTTAGTGGGTTTTGGTGGTGACCAACTAAGTTTGAAGGAGATCATTAAATTGATAGAATTCATCATCAGTGGAATTTTTGGGGTCTCTAATTCACATAAAACTCACAAAACGTTTTGATATACCATGTTTGACTAATAAGTTATGGACATCGAGTATTAGTGTGACCCGACCAGGGTGTTCAAGCAGCTCTTTAAAGATGATTTCCTTCTTAATTTTATTATTTGAATTCAAATGATTTATTTACTTCAAATGTGTGTTGTATACATTCATTAAATATAAATTCAAAAATGAATATTGATAATATTAAACTTGGGTTATTTTTCTTTTACTGGTTAAATATTTTATCACTTTCATATTATTCATTTGTAGGAAATAGAATTGACTGAAGAGATCTATTATGATTGGAATCTTAATTGTTTTTAAATTATTTAACTTTAATTAAACGTTCCACGAATTCTCTACAAGATTGATTATGAGTGAATTTATTCATTTCTAATTTTAAAATTAATATAACCTTATGTGAGATTATTCTATTATTAATCATTTCAATTTCATTATATTTGATTAGTTATTGAGGTGGTGTACTTCATGAATCATTATTATTGTTTATTAGTTTCCTGGTGATGGATACTAATTGAATAAATAATTAGTAGAGTGAGAAATAAATAAACTTATTATAAATAATAAAACATTTTTAAAAATGTATGTTGAACATCCCCTTGTAGGCAACATCACCCATTTCTCATACTCCTTAGCACCATATTCTAACATACATAATACTAAATGAACTCCCATAAAATCCTGAACCTCTCACTTTAATTTAAGGAAATTTTCTACTATTTTAAATAGTTAATAGAACAAATAAATCATAAAACATTCACATGTATTCCCTATACAACCAACCTTTTTATTACATAACATTTCATTACATTTTATAAACTGGGGTTCTTTAAAGTCTAGTGTCTTGGAAATCAGGAACATAAAACATGAGAAAAATATAAAACATAATTCTAAACCAATCGTAAGGCTTCATAATAGGTTCAGACTATGTACATTTACTGCTTCTCATATCCCTGAGATAGACATCAAAGGAAAGGGTGAGCAGATGGCCCAATGAGGGTAAAAAATGGAGTCAATGTACTTGTGATATCAATAAGAACGTGAATAAAAACATCAAGACATGAGAAATGGAAGAATAGGCATATCATAAATAAAATAACATGGAACATAACTTGAATATGTGTCTACAACATTTCATTTAGACATTCATTAACATATCACCAAGGTCCATCACCAAGGTGTCATAAAAATTACCAAGGTTATTCACCAATGTATCGTAAAACTTGTCATCTCTAGAGATTATTTATTTACCTAATTCATTGGAGCACTACAAGGTCACACCATTAATATGTATTTAATTTTATGTATTCCACATATATCAGAATAACACATTTCATAAATAACTTAAATGGATTCAAAGAAATGTGTTTCATGTCAAAATCATGAGGTTTAAAAAGAGCTAAAAAAATAAGATCATTATATCATTTATAACCAATGGAAAGGGAGTAAGTGTTATATGTGTGTCAATTACAGAATCAAATATATCATCTTTATACATTTATGAACACCCATGGAAACGAAATAAATCAGGGTATTCACATATACTAATAGTAGAATTTCTTGAGAGAAAGAGATAGAAATTTTGAGACGAAATATCTACAGCATAATGGTTATATAACATGGTTTTAGAAAACATTAAAAAGATAGAGGACAAGGGTTAAACACTCATAAATAACTCATAATACAGTATGGGTACTGAATAAAATCATGGTATGGATATTTTAATGACATACCACATGAAAAATGAAACATGAAAGAAAAGAAAAGATGCAATTTCTTTTACGAAAAATTCGGCAGCATAACAACATCACTTAAAAATTCATAAAACAAATTGATGAGAGAGGATAAGGTATATTAATAATTATACATGATATTTAAAGAAATGAGAACATATAAGAACATGCCCTCATCATAAAGAGTTGGAAATTATAAGACACAACATGAGGGAAGTCATGACCTAAAAATTGAGGGTGAAAGATCCATTACCTTGAAAAGCAACTTCAAAAGCATGAAGGTTGGGACCTTGGGAATCTTGAGGGCACATTGGGAGGACTCCTTGGAAGGTAAATATACCACAACTTCATTGGGGAGGATTTTTAAATGAAATGAATGACTGAATGGATTAGTATTTATAGGATATGTGAGGGGACAAATCATTAATTGCCAAGGGACACCTCATCGGTTGTATTGGAATAACCATGGGCTTTCCCATGGTATTTGCCGATGGTATTGGCCACATGGGAAACCTAATTCCTTATATTACTATTCTTAAGCCGACCATAATTATTTCATAAATATTACGTCCTTAATGCGGTCATTAATCACCCGAAACTCAAAAACTGTATTTTCACTATTCACAGAAAATTCAACTTGCTCAGAAAAATCCAAAAAATTAACCTTAACCAAATATTGATGATCTGATTTCAAAAATGAACTCCATTTTATGAAAATAATTTTTTAAATATTTTTAATTTAATTTTTAAATAAAAAAACTACTCACTGAAAAATAATCTTTTTAGAAAAATCCCAAAAATTAACCTTACCCAAATATCGATGCTCTAATTTCAAAAAAGATGTCCATTTTATGAAAATAAATTTATAAATATTTCTAATTTAATTTTTGAATAAAAAAACTATTCACCCAAAATAAACTAATACTTAACCAATAATTTCTGAAACAGTTATTTACCTATTTTATTGAATCACATTACCTAATAAAGGTTCCTAAACTATATTAATACATTCTTAAGTGAAGTTACATAATCCATTTTGTCACATTACTAATCATAAGCATAAAATAACTATTCATAATTTAGTATTCACCAAAAATTATGTTGATCTTATTAGACTCTGAATTTCATAATGAACATGGCTGTAGAAGACCATTTTTTTAAAATCATTTCTCATTATTAATAATTTATGGTTTACATAAATATTTCAAAATATACTTTTTCTAGAATTATCAATAATATGCATACTATATTTATCCGAACATTTGAAAATTCACAAACATCACCATAAGAAGTCATCACAATTCTTATTTAAATTAAAGGATTACATAAGGTAGTTACGGTCTCGTTACATATCCCCTTATAACACTAGTATAGGACCTACGAGTAAGGTGTGCTAGTGTGATAGAATCTTGGGGCGGGTCGACCAACATTGCTGAGTAGTGATTTCTATCATCCTGAACTTCTCACAAAGGCGATTCCATTCCAACTTCACATAATGATGTTCATCTTGGGTTTGATCCATAGCAAAGCCCAAAGGTGCTACCTCCATCCTGAGTTCTGTTATATGGGCTTCCATCGGCCTGAGACTACTAGATTGGGCTATCGAATCTTATTTTTATATTAATTAATCATGATTAATTGTATTTATAAACAATAATCGCAACATTTAGTTTCCAACGGTCATATTGACCAATGGTAATATAACAGTAGAAACCAAACGGTCTTATTTTAATTGTATTCATTTTATTAAATGAATATTTTTTGTTGAGTATAAAGTAAAACTACACAAAAAGTTAGGAAACACAATTTATTCCAAATTTAGTGTCATTACATTCTTCCCCCCTTAAGAAATTTCAACCTTGCAATTTTAAAATTGGGCTTGGAAATTTCATTGATTATCCCACATCATAAGAAGAGTCAGCAAAACAATTACTTTAAAAAAAGAAAGGGAAGTACAAAGGTCACCCATGTTAACCCATAATAGGATTCCACACCGGAAATTATGGATATGGAAGAGAAAACAATGGGTCAAGTTCTAATGGATAGTGATAGAAAATATGATTAGTAGAAAATTAACCCCAAGAAGTTCGCAAAAATAAGATACATTAAATGGTCTTTTATTACCTAGTAGGAAATTTAAACCAACAACATTTTTTTTACATTAATTTTCATAATTTTGAGGAATTCAGTTACTATATGTAATAATAACATAAGGAAATATACTTACCTTCAAGTAGAGTTACATCCCTTAATAATTTTTTGTCAAGACTAATATTTTCTCCAAACAATGAACATTCAAAAAGACTTTGTCTAATGAGAAACGCAAGAATCATCCTCTAGAGAATAACATAATCCAAAAAAGAAAAACTATATTTTTTCCAGTATTTAGTCATAAACTAAAACTAAAATGGTTATTATGAGATCATATAATTTCCAAAAGGATAATCCTTTATAAAAAGAAATTTGACTACAACTCTCTAAAATTCAACAAAAGTATCCAAATTTCCAGAAAGAACATTCAATACACAATCATCCTTGAAATTCTTTAGAATAATCCAAACTAAGATTGGAACCCCAAACTCAGAAGTATTTAATCACATAGTCTTCCCCAAAAAATATTAACATTTATCTCCAAATAAAATCAACTACTATTAATGTCTCATACTAAAGTGTGATTAACCTATTCAAATATTCTCTATGCTAGGTTCATGATTTTCTAGAAATAACCCAAATCTCCAAATGTCCACAATAACTACACAAATTATTTCGAAAAAAATTCAACCCTTACTGCTCAATTTAAATCCTGTAGTATTTTATTTCACTTAGGCATATAGTACTCCAAACGAGAAAACATCATCCAAAATAAAATTTATCATTTAATCACCAAATAGTTTTTCTATACAACGGATTTCCATTTGATAAAACATAATTTTCCGAAATCAACTTATTCTTGATCCATGAAAATAGCAGGTGATTTAGTATTTCCAAGGGGTATAACAAAAAACTCATAATTCCCATATCTTGATTGGAAGTTAGTTTTTGGAATATCATCATTATTCAACCTCAATTGATGATAACCAGAATGAAGATCAATCTTAGAGAATAATTGAGCCCCATGAAGATTGTCAAATATGTCATCAATTCTTGGAAGATAGTATTTGTTATTCACTGTGATCCCATTTAATTCTCTATAATCAATGCATAGCTGCATAAATACATCCTTCTTCTTCACAAATGGAACTAGTGCTCCCCAAGGAGACACACTTGGCCGGATAAACCCATTCTACAATATAACTTGGAGTTGTTTCTTTAATTCTTCTAGCTCTACATTTTCTATCCTATAGGGGGGATTTGAAATCGAATGAGATCCATGTACGAGTTCAATGGAGAACTCTACATCTCATTCTGGGGTAGGTCCAAGTAACTCATCAAGAAATACATCAATATATTCCTAGAAAATGAGGACATTTTCTAAAAGAAGAAATCCATCATGAAAAACTTACTTCATTTACGAATATTTTAACTAAAAAGGATTTTATTTCTTAAAACATCATTCTTAGACAATTACATTTTTCTACAATTCCATCACAATGATTCATAAAAATCTAGCGATTAACCAAACATATCCCCCAGGAGTGTCGTAACTAAGAGTGCAGCAAGGCCCGTTGTTGTGTACTATTTATCATTTGATTCTAGCTCAAAGTAGTGTTTTCGGGTTTTACCCATATGTGCATCTATTCCAGAAGCACCTCTACCTGCTTGTATCCAGACATGGATGTATTTTCTTGATAAACCACATACTCAATAAACACCAAAATACCAGGAATATTTCTTATATTTTAACTTTTCTATAGGGTTATTCCAAAAATTTTCATATCCTAATTTCCATAAATAAAAACTATCCTTTGATACCAACTATAACATCCTGCCTTTTTATTACACGACATTTCATTACATTTTACAAACAAAGAATCATTAAAGTCTAGTGTCTTAGAAATCAGGATCATAAAACATGAGAACAACATAATAAATTATTCTAAACCAATTGTAAGGCTTCTTCATAGGTTCATCCTTTGTACATTTATAGAATCTCCTATCCTAGAGACAGACATCAAAGGAATGGGTGAGTAGAGGGCCCAGTAAGGGTTAACAAGGGAGTCAATGTACTTGTGATATCAATAAGAACTTGAATAAAAACATGAAGACATGTGCAATAGAAGAATAAGAATATCATAAAGAAAATAACATGGAACATAACTTGAATATGTGGCTAAAAAATTTCATTTATACAGTCATTACCATATCACCAAGGTCCATCCCCAAGGTATCATAAAAATTACCGAGGTTATTCACCAAGGTATCGTAAAACTTTTCATCATTAGAGAATAATTCATTACCCAATGAATTGGAGCACTATAAGGGAGAACCCTTAATATGTCTTTAATTTCATGTCTTCAGCATATATCATAATCAAACATTTTATAAATAAACAAGATCAAATCAAAGAAATGGGTTTCATGTCAAAATCGAGACGTTTAAAAAGAGCTAAAAAAATAAGATCATTATGTCATTTATAACCCATGGAAAGGGAGTGAGGGTTATATGTGTGTCAATTACATAATAAAATATATCATCATTATACATTTATGAACACCCATGGAAACGAAATAAGTTTGGGTATTCACATAAATAAACAATATAATTTCTTGAGGGAATGAGATAGAAATTTTGAGAGAAAATTTCTGCCGCATAATGACTATATAACATGGTTTTAGAAAACATTAAAAAATAGGGGACAGGGTTGACCCACTAATAAACAAATCAAAATATAATATGGGTACTAAATAAGATAATGGTGTGGATATTTGAAAACATACTACATGAAAAAGGAAACATGAATGAAAAGAGAAGATGCGATTTCTTTTAAGAAAAATTCGGCAGCCAAACGACGTCACTTAAATATTTAGAAAACAATTAATTAGTGTAGAGAAGGTCTCTAAATAATTAGACATGAAATGGATAGAAATGGTAACATATAAGAACATAATTTCAACATAAATATATGGATATTATGAGACATGACATAAAGGAAGTCATGATTTTAAAGAGGAGGGCGAATAGATCCCTTACCTTGAAGAGTAATTTCGAAATCCTGAAGGTCAGGACCTTAGGAGGCTTGAGGGAACCTTGGGAAGACTCCTTGGGAGTTAAAGGGACCAAAAATTAGTTTGAGAGGATTTTGAAATAAAATTAATGAGGTAATGGCTTGGTATTTATAGGAGAACTTAGGGGACAAAGCATTAATTTCCAAGGGACACCTCATCGGTGGTATTGGAAAAACTGTGGGCTTTCCAATGGTATTTTCCCATGGTATTGGCCACTTAGGACACCTAATACCTTATATTACTATTCATAAGTCTATAATAATTAGTAAATAATTATTACATCCTTAATGATGTCATTAAATACCTGAAACTCAAAAACGGTATTTTAACTATTCACCAAAAATTCAACTTTCACAGAAAAATCCCAAAAACTCACCTTAACCAAATATCGATGCTCTGATTTAAAAAATGAACTCCATTTTATGAAAATAATTTTCTATATAATTTGTAATATAATTTTTTTATAAAAACACTATTCACTGAAAATTCATCTTTATAAAAAAAGTCCTAAAAATTCACCTTAACAAAAAATCGATGCTCTGATTTCCAAAAATGAACTCAATTTTATGAAAATAATTTTCTAAATATTTTCAATTTTTCTTTTAAATAAAACACACTATTCACCAAAAAAACTAATACTTAACCACTAATATCTGAAATATTTATTTACCTATTTTATTAAATCACATTTCATAATAAAGGTGCCTAAATTATATTAATACTTTCTAAAGTGATGTTACTTAATCCATTTGATCAAATTACTAATCACAAGCATAAAATCACTATTCAAAATTTCGTATTCAACAAAAAATAATTTGATCTTATTTGACAAAAAATTTCATACTGAACACAGCTGTAGAAGACCATTTTTTTGAAAATCATTACACATTATTAATTATTTAATGTTTCCATGAATATTTTAAAATATCCCTTTTCTAGAATTCATTAATAATATGCACACTATATTAATCTAGACATTTGAAAATTCAAAATCATCACCATAAGAAGACATCACAATTTTTATTTAAATCAGAGGATTGTACAAGGTAGTTATGGTCTTGTTACATAGCTCCATATAACACCAGCATAAGACCTAAGAGTAAGGGGTGCTAGGGTGATAGAATCTTGGGGCGGATCGACCAACATTTCCCTAGTAGTGATTTCTATCAGCTTTAACTTCTCGCTAAGGGGGCTCAGTTCCTTCTTCACACGATGAATTTTGGCTTGGGTTTGGTCTAGAGCAAAGCCCAAAGGTGCTACCTCCTTCTGAGTTCCTTCAGATGGGCTTTGATCAGCCCAAGACTACTGGATGGGGCCATTGAATCTTCTTTCTACACTAATTAATCAAGATCACGTGTATTTATAGAAAATAATCGCAACATTTAGTTTCCAAAGGTCATATTGACCCATGGTCATATAACATTCGAAACCCAGTAGTCTTATTTTAATTATACTCATTTTAGTAAATGAAATATTTTTGTTGAGTATAAAATAAAATAACACACAATTTTAGTTAACAATGTTTATTCAAAATTTTGGCTCGTTACATTCTCTATGGTTCAACCCTTAACTACTATACTAGTGTAGGATTTTCAATTTAATTTTTTGTCCTATGATAACCTCCATCCTACACCAAAATTTTATGCGGCCATCGGGGTTGAGTCATTTGCTATTGCGGTGTTTCAGATATGAAGAGTTATGGTGATTTAGAATGGGGAATGGTGATTGGAAGAAAAATTGTATTTTTAACAAATGAAAAAAATGATTCACCATTGGGTTTCCCAATGGTGAGGCATGAATTTTGGCAAATGGTTCAATGAGTCGATATTGAGAAATGATGACTCATTCTAACAGAATAATGGAATGGGAAAATCCATCATACGAATTCCAATGGTAAAAATGGGGCACTCTTACATGCATTAAACTAATACAAATAAACAAACAATAAATTAATTCCTTAATTAAAAACATAATCATTAATATTGTAATATTATATTTAAATTACAAATAAATTACGTAATTTGAGACATACATTTGAGTTTAATTTAATTTTAAATTTAATAAAATTAAATAATCTACGTTATATACTAATTAAGTATTAACATTTGAAATTTTTTAATTTATTAAATTATCAGAAAATTAATTAATAGGAATGAGTGTCTTATTATTAAAATCAAACAATAATATAATTTTAATGTTAAATAAAATTAAAATCTAAACAGTAATTAATGAAATAATATATTGAAAATTAATAAAATATAAATTAATGAATTTAAAGGCTAAAATATACATGATTATATATAAAAATGATTAATCAATGAATATCATTATAAAATTACAAATGTAGAAATATTTATCGAAAACCAATAAATTATAAAATTAATGATTAAAAATACATATAAAGGATGTATAAATTTCATGGAACTTATGTCCACATAAATTCCCCAACATTTATACATTGATTCTCCATAATCAATTATAGGATCTAGTATCTC
Organism: Viscum album; assembly: GCA_963277665.1. Classification (NCBI taxonomy): domain Eukaryota; kingdom Viridiplantae; phylum Streptophyta; class Magnoliopsida; order Santalales; family Viscaceae; genus Viscum; species Viscum album. The sequence goes on from OY728159.1 coordinate 1,926,299,192, forward strand.
TTAAAAAGAATAATTTGTTTATTAAGTAGCTAGAATTAAATCATGTAAAGAAACATAGAATATAGAAGGTAGGAAATTTAAAAATTACCCTTCGACATTGGAACATTAAAATATATCTTGCCAAATTTCATGTATTCAGTGAGTGATCAATAGAGAAAAGAATCATAGACTATTCAACAAGCCTTGCGTCATTTATGAATCTTCCTGCTGACTTATTTCAATTCAAGATTATGTTATAAATTTAAGAGTGATAAATGATTAACATTAAGTAGAGATAATAACTTAACAAAAGGAAACTCATACCTTTTTTTCACCTAGGTTTAAAATGTCAACATTTATGTTAATCCTTCTGAATCAGTTCATTGATAATCATTTAATAATTTTATATAATTTTCTTGTTCCTTTCTTCACCAAATTTTCGTTATTCCCATCACCTAAATGTAATCATTTTGACCACTAAAAACTTTATTATTATCTCTTCCAGCCATATTTCTTCAAAAAAAACAATACACAAAACACTTATTCAAATTTAAAATTGATTTATGTAATAGAATAAACTCGGTTCCTAGAGTCTCAAGGTTTTACCGTGGGTTCCTAAATGCCCATTTTCATATTGTTAAAAAATATTTATATGAAATCTATTTACGTTGGTTCACTAATGAGATTACACTTTAAATAATTTAAAATGAAATTGAGCCCTCTAAGAGAAAGATCAATCTTCCAGTTTCCTGAGGTTAGGATTTGAACTCCACAAAAATGTAACCTATATCACTCTCAAACATAGTCTTTAAAAATAATATCCCTAAAATAACTATATAAAATCGCTCAAAAATCATCCATACTCACATGTTTTAGCTTCAAGTCAACTCTTGACTACTAGTAAAGTAATTTTCCTATGGAAGTATTGATTTGAAGTGATGAAAAAAGCCTAATGAATTTAATATTTGGAATGAATTTTTTAAAAAAAAATCCATCATTTTACAGATGGATTTATAGGTTGAGGGATTTAATAAGATTCCAATTATTAAAATATTAGTTTATCATAATTCAACAGAATATCCTACACTTAAAACACATCATTGTCCCAATGTGTAATTTCATGGTGGAGAAGAAAACAATTTTACTTTTAATGTTCAAAAATGATATTGTAATTCTGTCGATTGATGACATGTTCCAAGGGTCACAATGTAGTTCTTATGTGACCTCCCGAAAATATGTATTTTACAATTTCACATGCATAAATTAACTATGAAGCTAGTGATATTAATTTTCTATTATGCTTAAAAAATGGCATGTGAAACATAGTTAAACAGTGAAATGGCAGTTAGAATGATTTAGAATTTGATAAAATTGGATTTTCAGAATAAAATATAATAGGAATTATAACAAACTTCATATAAATAAGAAGAAAAAATCCAATAAAAATCATTTATAAATGTGGGTATGTTATCCCCACACAAAATTTCACACCAAGTAATTATGATAGAGTATATAAAAAGTTCCAGCAAATGGAGATTATGAACCAAAGACAGAATATTTGTTGTGGTGTCCTAAGTATGACTGTGACTAATGTGCAATGTTGACTCATTTATAATAATGAGTCATGGGTAATAGTGAGTCATGGGTTCACTATTGTGTAGTGGAACAATGAATCATTTTTTACATTCTTAAGAATGTAATATTGAAACATAAAAATTAATGTAGAAATTTATAATAAGGAACATCCCTGATTAAAAATTTATCCATTTATACACCATCATGTAACTACCTATGAATTTAAATAACATCAGGAATTATACTCCCCTATTGAAACCAGCTACATAAATCACAAAAAACATTGAACCGGATGTCCAAGAATAAAACTCCATTAATTATAGAATAAAAAATTGTATTTTATTCTATATAAAACATGAAATATTACAAAAGAAAAAAAAAGAGAAACCATGGGTGGACTCCCATGAAGCACTGAATTTTAATACTTCAGTTAAACATTATTGAAGGGGCTAATTATGTTTGTTGAATGAAATTATAATCATTGTTTGTCTCCCCTGTAGTGCTAGATTTAAATTCTGCATCCAAACTCAACTAAAACTAAATGAAGTCACTTGGAGGGTGTAGTTTCCTCAATAGGAACCACAACAAATTCATTATCCGTTTTTTAACACAAGAACATGAATTTTTTGGCACTAAGACATAAGAAAACATAAATTTCACTCTAATAATCTATAAAAAGAGAAAATAAACACCCTTTAACATAATGAAACAACTCAGAGGATCCATCAGGTAGATTAGAAAATTAATCACCTAAATTTAAATTTTTTTGTATCTTCAACATATTTATATACATATAAAAATTAATTGACTCCCAAAAACAATTACACAAAACTTTTATGATCAGATACATAAATTGGATTATTATAATCAAAATTGGTAGGTGTTCTATCATCTTATGAATTATGTTCAAATTTGAAATTTTTTTTAATTTTTTGGGAAGGGACAATAGTGAAATGGGTGCTCTTAAAGGTGATTCGTTTTGTTCAAAGATCCCCATATCACACTCATTTGTTGAAAGCTCTTGATTATGGGTTCAAGTGGATGAATTCTAAAAAAAAAATTATAAAGAGGGGTATTAGAAGAATTGTGTGTTGTTTCAAAATTATCAATCAATAATGGTTCCTCATACAATGTAATCACAATCCCACAAAAAGGTTCAGCACCCAAATCCATTGATGTTTGATGTAAAAAACATGGAATAGTTATTTTTTATCATCCAAATATTCAGTTTTTATAGTACTACACATCCCCTCTAATAGATCATCATCATAAAAAAATGATTAGCATCAACTTCATCTAAAAAATCAATTCTGCTAAAATCAACTAGTTTCTGTTCGACCTCTCAATGATGTTCTTGTTCAAAAGGCTCGTTATATAAGTCAATGACCCTTGACTATTCACATAAAATTTTTGGTATAGAATTATTAAATTATCCTTTGAAAAAATCATATTCTCAAGATCTAAAATTAAAACTATTTTTCCATGGTAGTTCAAAATAGCATTCTCACTCATTATACAATGCTTCAGAGAAATGATTATTGTTCGAATAGGGAACTAAATCCTCATTAGATGACCTATATTTTTATATAATTCCTTCATCATTTTCATCACACATATTTTTTTGTAATAATTGGGTTTAAAATTTTAAAATAGGGAAGAGTTGATTTCAACACTTGTTCAAGAAATTCAGATTATATGATTTCCAAGATACTATTTTCTTCAAAAAATTTCCAAAATTCACATTCAATTTCTCTATTTGAAATTTATGAAATTTTTTGTTTAGGATTATTAACATTCATGTTCTAATTTTTTCATATTATCTTCAACCTGATAAATAACATTTTCAATAATCCTAGAATAGTAATCCTTATCAAAGGTAAGAACCATGTACATAATAGTGTAACCCTTTTAAATCTCATTTAGTTTTCTATAAATATTTCTAACTAAACTCCATTTATGTTTTCTATGGTACTTATAACGGTTATTTAATCGATAGGAGCGTTTTTTATTTCACTATTACTCTCTTTATTAGAATCAGATTCTTCAAACCAAAAGGGTTGTTTCATAATTTTAAACTCATTTTTCACAATACTATCAATAAAAAAATATATCAAATCATTTTCTTATTCAATTTATATCATAGTTTTTCCTAAAAATTTTTATTCGATAATTTCTCTTTATTCGTGTTCATAAAAGAATTATTTTAAACATTAAAAAATATTTTTTATAACTTTTAGTGTTTTTGAACATGTTCATGATAATTTTTATTTTGATGTTCATGGTTTTGGTTGAATAATAAATATATCCTTTTATCTATTTTAGCATTTATCATTGATACAATTTGGTTAAATATTGATAGAAAGTCCGGTCTGGGCTCAATGTGATATTTGTTTTTTTCAAATTTATTAATTTGTTGTGTTTGGTTATAGAAACAATACTATGAAATATGTCTATAATAAAAATTTTAGAGTGAAAATACATGTTCTATTACTTGGCAAAGATGAAGTTACTTCAGTGGAGTTTGTTGGTGACAAACTGAGTTTTATGGAGAACATTAAAAGTAGATAAGGAAGTAGTAGTAGAAGGTTGTGGGAGTATCATTCACATACCAATTACAAACATTTCTGACATATCATGGATGAAGAATTAGTTCAGGACTTCGAGCATGAGTATGAGCCAAAATGGGTGTTTGGAAAGATCTTCAATGGGGGTGTTCTTTCCTCATCTTATTCTCTCAATCCCTCTATTTTATGTACTTCATATTTTTGTTTTGTAAATTAATTTACTATGAATTCAGACATTAATTTTGAGTAATTTTCACAAAATGGATTTCAATTTTACTTTTTAAATATTTAATATTTTTCACATTTTTCCATTAATTGAATAATAATTGATTGGAAAAATAAATTTGGATTCCAATATTAAATATTTCTCTCTTAATGTGCATTAATTCAATGCTCAATGATCTTTTGGCCAGATTGATCATGAGGGCATTTCTTAATTTTAAATTTCAAACATATAGTAATTATCGATGAGATTGATCTCTGGTTAATCATTTAAATTTCATTATTGATATATTGTATCTTGAAGTGGATAACTTTAAGAATAATTTCCCTTCATGATTAGTTTTATGGTGATGGAGACTAATCGATTATATATTTTGAAGAGTGGGAATTCAATAAATTTCAATGAAAGAATAATCCATTTTTCATCTAGTATGTTGAATTTCCCCATGTAGATAGAATTAGCCATTTCTGATACTCCTTAAATCCATAATCTATCATATATAACAAAACCTTCACTCTCCAAACATTCAATACCTCTCACATTAATTTAAATAACTTTTATTTTTTTATTAGTTTAATGAATAAATATTTCGTAATACATTCACATGTATTCCTTGTGGTTTGACCCTTTACTACAATACTAGTGAAGAGTTATATATATAATTTTTAGGGCTATGACGACATCCAGACCACACAAAAATTTAGATCGATTTATAGGGATGATTAGATTTCTATAATGATGTGTAAGATTTGAGGAGGTTGGTGTATTGAGACATAGGGTCACCATCAGTGTGATAGAATGGAGGTATTTCCCAATAGAGACACTGGTGATGGTGGGTCATGGTGAAGTAGGGTTGAGTCACCATTGCAATTTCAATAGTGAGATGAAGGTTAATGGTGAGTTGATATGGAATAACATTTGCAGGAAGAAAGGATGGTTTTTTAATAAAAGAAATAATATGTCCCCACAGGGTTCCCCAACAATGAGTGAAATTTTTTGACAAATTATTGAATGAGTTGTTTAGGAATGACGAATAAAAAAATGGAAATGTTAAAGTAACTATTGGAATTCAAACAATGATAAACGGGGCTCAACTACATTGGATAAAATAATAAAATTAAATCAAAATAAAACAACAAAGAAATGTCTTAACTAAAAACATAATCATTAATCATATAATATTATAAATAAAATTAAAATTAGTTAATTAATTTGAAACAAAAATTATATCCGAATTGAATTTTAAATTAAATTTAATTAAATTAATAATTTAGGTCAAAATTAAATATCAAAATTTAAAACTATAGAATTTATTAAATAAACACATAATTAAATAAAAGGGTAGAATATTTTATTTTTAACAAAAAAAATCAGAGAATTATTATTTAAAATAAAATTAAAAACTAAATATTTATTGATGAAAATAATATAAAAAATTAATAAAACTAAATTTATGAAATTAATGTCTAAAATATAAATGATTATATATAAAATATGATTAACTAATGAATTTAATAAATAATTTTCAAAAGACAAAATATTTATCAAAATCCAATAATTAATTAAATTATTGATTAAAAAATAGATTAAAGATGTGGAAAATTATGTGAATTTAAGGCCACATCAACACCACCTATGAGAATGAAGTAGAGATTACCATCAATTTAATCCATGTTGATAGACCAATATAAAATATGTCTTATATAATATACATGGAGGGATTAATGGAGTTAACTAGAAAACTAGAGTATTACATTAACAACAGATAAATCAATGTTATTAAAATAAATAACACGTATTTTATGCCTCACATTGATGATTTATATGATCCAATTCATGGATACCAATATTTATTGAAAATTAAACTTAGTTCAGGGTATCGTAAATTATAATTAAATAAGAAGATATTCTGAATAAAAAATTTAAAATGACGCATTTTCATTACAATTTTATGGTAATGTCATTCTGATTGACTAATTTACACTCTATTTTCTAAAATCAAATGAAAAATTATTAATGGAATATCTTGAAAATTTTGTTGAAGTAATAATTAATGATATTCAAGTGTATTCTAAATTCTTTGAAGACCATGATAATCACATGTGGATTATTCTGGAGACTCTCATAAGGAAAAGCATATATGGTAAATTTAGCATATGTGAAATGTTTTCTTCATGAAATTTCTATTCATGGGAATATTGACTCTGGGGATGGAATTGTAGTTGACCTTATGAGGAAAAAGGTAATAAATGAATGGAATACATCAAATAACATAAGTAAGGAATGTAATTTCTTTGGTTTATCGGTTTTCTATCATTATCTCATTAAAATATTTTCCCAATTTCACAATCCACTAACCAACATCACACGTATATGCTTATGTTTGAATGGAAAAAATAATGTGTAGAATATTTTGAATAATTGAATTGAATATTAGTTAAAGCACCGATTTTGACCATAAAACCAAGAAATGATGGAATTGAGATATATATTGATGCATCGAAGAATTGAATTGGCAGTGTACTTATAGAAAACAATAATGTTATTTCATATAGATCGTGTTAGTAAAAGTATAATGAACAAAATTTTCGAACTCGTGATCTTGAGATTACATCTGTAATACTTTCTCTAGGGATATGAAGACACAACCATTATGGTGATAGATGTGTGATATTTAAAGATCACTAGAGTATGAAATACTTATTTACATATATATAACTCTACATGAGGGTAATACAATGGCACATGTTACTCAATGATTATGATTTACCAACATAATATAGCTTAAGAAGGGTAAATAAGGTAGCAGATGAAATGAGCAAGAAACATCATGGACTTATGACACAAATATGGATTGAGAAATATTATAAGTTAATGGATTAAATAAAGATGGATATGGTAATTATTGTTGTATGGTAGACATCACTATTTTTCAAATGATTTCTAATACATCATTAAAATATAAGGTAAAAAGATACCAATCATATGAGGATAAATTTTGAAAAAAATTAATGATTTTATGGATTTAAGAAGAGCAGACATCATGTTTGAGGATCAAATTATGAAATTAAGAAAGAGGTTATGTGTTCCATTAATAAATAAGCTGAATATGGAACTATTATATGTTTCTCATCACTCACATTTCCCCATACACCCTTTTTTTACTAGGATGTATATATATCTAATGGGTTATTTTAGGTGTGGTAATATGAAGTGGGAAATTGTTGATTATGTGTCAGGATGCCTAGTTTGTTAAGAAGTGAAGGTAGAGAAATAGTATCCTATAGGAGTGATGAATAATATTGTTATTCTAACATGAAAGTGGGATGAAATTACTTTTTGCTTCATCACTATATTACCAATTACCCATAGAGAATATGATAAATCATGGGTTATTGTATATCACTATAGAAAATCGGAAAATTTTATTCCTATAAGATAAGATTTACCTCTTATGAACCTATCTTTAAACTATATTATTGATGTAGTTGGACATCATGGTGAACCTTTAACAATTTTTGTTTATTGATATCTCCATTTTAGATCAAAATTATTGGAGTCTTTGGAATGGATTGGATACAGTGCTTCATTTGATTACTGTTTATCACCCTCAAATTGAAAAACAGTGTGAATGGAAAATTCTATCATTATTTATCATGTTTGGATCATGTTCACTTGATATTCAAGGAATCTGGGAACATTATTTAACTTTCTTATAATATTCCTACAATTAGTGTTTTCATTTTATTATTAACGTGGAACCATATAAAGCATTATATTGGAAGAAATTTCAATCATCCAACATGTTGTGATGATGTTGGAAATGGTATAATTATAGGCGCCTAACTTATTGATCAGACAAATACAATGGAAAAAATATATTTTGGATCCTATAAATTCATCTAAATGTAGGAAAATGAGTTACACAGGTAAACAAAGGAATGATTTCAAATTTATTATAGGATATCATGTTTTTCTAAAAGTATCTCCATATAAGGGTGTTATATAGTGTGGTGAAAAAGGGAAACTATCCCCCATGTACATTATTGAAATTGAAATTCTGGGAGATATTGGTACTATATCATTCCTATTATTATTGCCACAAAGTCTCTCAAAGGATGAAAATGTGTTCCACATATAATTATTAATGAATTACAAGAAAATCCCAATACATGTTCACGTGTATTATAAAATAGAAATGAAACATGTTTTTTCATAATGTGAAGAGCCGAATAAGATTATAGAAACCTGATATAATGTATTAATAAATATAATTACTCAACTTCAAAATATTATTTATAGAACCTGTAAATTAGAATTAGAGACATGATAACCAACATATATTATATATAATAACAACCCTTATCTACATAGATGGAAATATTCATAAACAATTCATGGATGAAATTTTCAAAAGAAGGGAAGAATATATATAACCTAATATTTTATGGTATGTCTAATAATAAATAAATAAATTTCATTTCATAGCTTATGTTTCCCAAAACACTGAAATTAAATGAACATGTATATACTATTAAATAGTAGCATGATCATTAGAAAAGTAATATGACCATCAGAACAAGAAATCTTTCCAAAAATTATTATCCTCACATATTTAAGTATTGATAAACATTAAGCATATTGGAAATAAAAATATGATATAATAATATCAAAATATATGTAAAATAATGTTTTAAAATGATATATTATGTGTTGGTATTATTTTAAAATATAAATTTTAAATAAAATAATTTAATTATATAATCATATAAAAGAAACAATATATTAATAAATGAAATTAAAAAATTAATATTTCTCTAATTTAAGAATATATTTCATTTTTATGAGACCTTAATTAATATTTTAATGTGTCATAAAATCACATATAATTTTAAAATATGAATTCTTTTTGAAAAAGCATTTTTTTAAATAAAATTTTTTTCTCATTTTTAGACAATTATTTTCATAAAATGAATTATTTTTATTGAATTCTACACCTGGAAAAGTGGTGATGTTTATCTTTTCGTATTGTTCTAAAATAGTTTATTTTTTTGTTAATACTAAAATACAATAAATTACAGTAAATAAAATTATAATGTAAATACACTATTTATTGATTACTTTCTAATATATGAACTAAAATCTTGATCTATCTATCATTATTTAATATTTTTAGAGATAAAGTTCAATATAATTGAGATTAGTGATCCAAAATAATAACCTAATGAATAAAATAATAAAAACCACCCCTCTCCTCCAATATAAATACCACCACTCACAGCAAATTCCCCTATAACATTACAAGAATTTGTCAGTATCCTATTTCTAACCAATACTATTCCCTTTCACTTACAAATGTCGAGGTTCTTGTGGTCTAATCAGAAGATGAAACCATGGTTCCTTTAGGAGGTTCTCAAGGAGAAGATTCTAGGAGGTAAAATCAACTTTTTTCTGTTTTAATTTATTATATTTTCTCTATTTTCTTTTCTTATCTATATATCCACTATAAAACATGAATGATAACCACCATATATAATATATGCTAATTTATATTATATTAATGGAATATACATATCCAAAAACATTAACCTCTCTCTTTTATTATTAAAATGAAAACATCATCCGTCGTGTGTCGATTTACCACTATAATTGATGATGCATTTTTAATTATACATTACCTCACTATAGGATGGTATTAAAAAATATATTGGTTAAAATAGATTTAAAAATGTTTATTAAAAAATATTTAGTGTTCAGGAACTAGAATACAAATATTATATTAATTTATAAAACAAAACTTGTTCATAATGATAAAAAATGCTAAAAATAATCTAAACAGCTATCATTAACGTTTTATCTAATCAATAATCCTAAAATATGTTAAAATGATATATAAGACCAATTTATTTGTGGAAATTTAATTAATAACATATAATTTGAATTCTGGATAAATATTTTTATTTTATAATATCTATCGTACATGAGTATAAGTGAAGCAACCATGAAAACTAAGGAAATCAACACCCATGAATGAAGAAATTGAAACTTATAACTCATCTAAAATACCACAAATAAACATAATAAAATGATAATAAATAACAAAATTTTTAATAGTTTCTTAACTAAATTATTAATTAATCAAATTTCATTATTTTAGATATTAAGTGAATGTGGAGAAAACATTCTATCATAAGGTAATGGATTCTCTATGGACACCCTTCCATACTTATGTTTACAATTTATCTATATTTAACCCAAATTAATTCTTAATTATTCCTATATACTATATAAAAAGTATTTTTGTATATCCCAATGAAAATTATCATTCTATATTTATTTTTTTATGGGTAAATAGATGTTTTATAAAGTTTCATTTTCAATTCCCCTCGATAAGGAAGCTCAATATAAGGGAACTTCCCAATTTTATATCTATTTTCAAGTGCAGTTTATAATATATTTTAATATAGCAATAATTTATTGAAATAAATATTATTATCATGAAAACCAATTTTTTAATTTATTGTTTTATTCAAAAAATTATTCATTTTTCCAAATTAAGGAGTCTTTATTATTTTCTCTTAAATGACACTGACATGGACCCTTTCTAGAATTTCATAAACTCTCTTTTTAAAAATATTCAATTTAGTTTAACATCATTTTTCATGATCTATGCTTATATACCCCTATGAATGTTCAAATGTGATTTAATTCCATTCTTTCATGGAAAACATTATGATATTCCATTTGTTTATGAATTATTCGCCACTTATTGTTTTTATGTGGTGTCTCCTTACATCCCACGTATTTATGAAAATCATTCATTGAATATTTATTCAAATATCCATACTTAATTTCTAATGGATATTATTCTTTTCTTATATATATACAATTTTTAATTTGAAATTTATCTTTTATTGTTGTTATTTAATTGAGCATATGTTTGAGGAATTCTATGAACTTATAGTGACATGATGGGTTTGGTTATAGGTATTCCCTAGAGGCATCTATATGTCTCATGAGAAAAAATAGATGGTGAAAAACAATTCATTTTTTTGAGAGGAATAATCATATGGTTTTCTACCCATATAGTTAAATAATCTTGATGGTATACTATTTCAAGTTCCCAAACATGATGTAAAAAAATTAATCATATTCTACATTCAATATTCATTTATAAGTTTCCATGATATTTTCACAATGAAAAAATATATAGATTCATTTCTATTATTATTCCATTGATGTCATGAATTTTTATGTTATTTAATTTTAAATAATGATTATTAATAATTTTAATTGCTTTACATATTATTTTTTCATGTAACTATTACAAATAATTTGAGCTCAAACATTTATTTGTTTTCCCTCCACAGGTTTTGATGATGAAATATTTTACTAAGAGTCAATGAAGTAGTTTATTTTTTATTTTTAATTGATATAGGATTAATTAAAAATTTAATAATGGAAACATGAATTTATCTAGTTCTTAATCAATAATAAATAGAGCCAGGTTTCCCTCAAACCTGGAACCCTACATGATCTGTCAAATACCTTAAGGGTGTTTTAGATCCCTATAGGATGGAAACAAGCACCGAGACCTCCAAATAAAAAACCAGGCGACTAATTTCTCCCTACCTGAATAACCACATGGCATACATATATATAAAATAAATGAAATTGTTGTATAATAACAAATATATATTCCATTAAAAATGGGAAATTGGTTGAAACAGAAAAATTGTAACAGATGAAAAAACACTAGGTGACAAGTCTAAACACAAAGGACTACAACCAATGGATACTCAATGTGATGGCATAGAAAACCCCCCACCATCACTCCACCCACTACCAATCCCAACTAGCACAAAACTCAATGCCTCACGATGACAAATTGCCTTTACATGCACTAGAAGGAAAATAAAGGTCTATTCACCCATGAAAAGGTGCGTAGGGTGTGAGATAACATGATCAGTTGAAACCCACATAGGTTTTCCATAAATAGTCTTTGTATAGAAAATCTTGTATTATAAGTTTAAAATAAAACATGGAATGATATGCTGTAAATATGTTTTATGAATACATGGTTTACATTTCCCTTTTCCCAATGTTTTAATAAAAAGAATGTATAATAGTTTTAAAAAATATTTTCCCTACCTATTTTCATAATGATAAACATGCATGCAAAGCCTTACTCAGAAAACCATGTTTTAAAAAAAACGGTAGGTATCACTACACCAAGAAATCATCTAGGTATTGGTTATAGACTGCTCATACCACAATAGTCAAGTGCACAAAAAATTGATCTTAGAACATGAGACTAAAAATCATCGAAAAAACCCAAGAGTAACCCCCACAAATGACAATATAGGTCCCCAATAACAATATTCCTAGAAAACAGAGGTAATTACCAAGACCAACCTCCCTGATAATCCAAAAAAAATGGATGAGGTCCTCATGCTAAACCATCCACCTATGATCCCAAGGTAACCCATGTGCTCAATTTCCCAAAACAAACTCAATGCTCTATAACACATTCAAAAATATTTCACAATACCTTTATCAAAGAAGAGGGAGAAACCATTTGTCTTATTAATCCCTATTTTCAACAAACTCAAGTAATCATGAAGATTTATTAAATCAGTTTATAGAGGAAAACAAGCAGGTTTATTATTATATGATTGTGGTAGAACTTCCCACCTCAAATCTCAAGTCACGCACACCCGCAACAGAATCCATAAAAAATGAAATCAAATGATGAAAATTATGGACCTTGAATCAAACAGATACATCATAGTAATGATAAAAATATAAAAACAAGAGGTTGGAAGATGAGAAGAAACACACATGCATCGAAGAAGAACCCCTTCTACACCCTGGCTAATGATGAAAAAGGCCTCTAGAGTGATATCTCACAATGAATCTAGAAGAAACCAAGAAAAATAATCCAATATATAATAATGGATCTTGTAATGCGATTTTATTTTTCTATTGAGGTCAAACACAACAGAGAACTGTAATGAACACTTACCTAGAGAGACATAACTATGATCCAAAGCGAATCAGATCAATCTAGAAGTATAGTAACCTCTATAAATAACCTTTTAAGTGGCTATATTTGAGTGTGAATCAAGCTGGAATGAATTGACTGAGCTAAATGATCGAACACTTGATTTAAAATTGGGAATTTTTGGGGTCACAACGTGTAACCCCTTGTCATTTCATGAAGGTCACGAGAGATACGTATGTTGAAAAACTTGTTTCTTTAGATTTAATATCAATTGTTTAATACCTAAACTCCATGTACACACCATTCACAACATGTACTGGTTCCCAGAAAGATCTCCCCTGTCAATAATTGTACACAACATCTCATACATGGCGTATACCCGCTCTACAGCCTATAAAAAATACACAAAATGGATAATTAAGACATTGAACCAAAAGGGAACATTGAGAAGGGGAAAAAACATCCCGATCAAGGTAATATGATGTTACAAACTCACCACCATAAATATTATTATCCCCTGGATGTCATTTGGTAGATGGAAATAATGAAAAAGATGAGGCCATTTCTCCCTCATCAATGAATTGATTTCACAAGTTTCTTGAGAATCTGATCCATGTTTTCGTAGAACTCCAACCAACAGAATCGATTTCCCTAGCAGGACTTTCATATGTGTGTCAACAATCTCAACTGGTTTCTCCAAAATAGAAGCAGTTGGTTCTATCTCAATCTCATCACAACTCAAAACATGAGCAGGATCATGTTGATACTTCCTAAGCTGAGACGTACAGAAAAAATCATTTATTAAAATAAACCAAATTGTTATAGATAACCTATAAGAAACCTATCCATGAATTTATGTGGTCTCAAATATTCCAGAATATCTTAGAACCAAATGAAACTATTTTCTAAGTTAATGGTGACCCACATGAGGAGAAACAATGAAGAAAAATCTGTCACTAATAGAAAACTCCAAAGGATGACTCCGCCTATATGAATAATATTTATATTAACTATAGACGGTATCAATACATCATATCACATCTGGATTCATCATATATGTCCAGATAACCATACAAGGTCCAACTAAAGCTATGTTTCCCACCTCAACCCAACAAAGAGGTGATCTTCATGGGATACTATACAACACCACATAGGGATCCATTCTTATTGATGACTAAAAACTATTCTTGTAAAAAAACTCATCCAGTCATAGATGAATATCCTATTATCCACTGAAATATAGGACAAAGAGCAAAGCATATCCTGTAGGATCAAAATTACATGCTTTGTCTGACCGTCAATCTATGGATAATAATCAATTCTCAACTTTATCTGAGTTCCCATTTTATCTTGAAAACATCTCTGGAACCATGGGGTAAACCTAGGATCATTTACTAAAGCAATAGGATGACTCCCATGTATCCTCCTTATCTCATCCATTTATATCTTACCAAGATATTTGAATTTATTGGTGTCTTTTATTGTAATGAAATGAGAGGACTTCGTCTACCGATCAACAACCTCCCAGATAGAATTTTTCACTTGTGTTTTATGTGGAAACCCATAAAAAATCTATGGAAACCTCATCCCTTTCCAAAATTTCACTTGAAGTGGCTATATTAGAGAAGGATGTTTCAAGTGCTTTTCCATTTTCTGTTTGTAGGTGTAACTATAGGACACTAAATCTATAATGTCATGCTTCATACCCAACCACCGTACTCTTCTTATCATGTCATAATACATCTTCTTACCACCTGGATGAAAGACCCATGATGTGTTATTACAATACAAAAAGGCTAAAATTCTCATTGCTTTTTGGATGACTACTCACTTCCCGAATTTATGTCTTCCTTCTAAAAAAGAGACCATCCATAAAAGATCACCACACTATAATGTCTTTCTTGAGATCTTCTGGAAGTCACCATACTACTAATGATTTTAAAAAATACACTCTAGGAGAGAAGATGACAACTGATAACTGGTTATGATCATACATAAAACATCCACCTGAGCATCTAAGTGAAACTGATTTAAAAGACCCATAAGATTTAACTACTCCATTGATTGTAAAATAACCAATGATTGTACCTTCCTTCTAATATCATCTGCAAAAACATTTACTTTCCCCAAGGATTAAGCTATACCAAAGTAAAACTTATGAAAATATTTTATCCATCATCTCTATCTCAGATTCATGTATTTCTATGAGAAGATATAGCTTTGAATTGTATGTTCAAAGAAGACTATAAACTTCTCCATATCTAGATAAAACCGTCAACATTTAAGCGCATACATAACTAAAGAATGCTCTAAATCATGAGTGGGGTTGTTCTTCTCATGTAACCAGAGTTGAGGAGATATATAAGCTACCAAATGACCATACTACATCATATCATAAACCAAACCGACAAAAAATGTATGACAAAACCCCACATACACTTTAGTAGGATCAGGTAAGAATGTAATAGTTGTCGATGTCAGATTTCAGTTCAGTTCATCGAAAGAAGACCGACACTTCACATCCCATGTGAATATATGCACATTCTAGCTAAGAGAAGTCAAATGCAATTCCATCAAAGTGAAATCCATAATAAAATGTATGTAGTACCGATCAAGGCCGAGGATTCATTAAATTTAAAAGACATTATATTGTTCCTCCCAATACATAATATCCATTACATTATCTAGAACCACTGATAATCCAAGTTTATAAATTTTGTGCCCCAAGAACCTCTCATCGTTAATCCAGAAACTACAATTCTAATGATTTCCATACAGACAATTATTTCGTGGAATTTCTAAATCAAATCTAATATGGATCTCGTACTAATAATCAGTAATTGAATAAACCAAAATATCTTCCCAAAATACTATAAAATATTTTTAAGATATAAGTGAAATATCCAATTCATCATGGCCATAAAAACTATTGGAGCATTAGTCAAACCGAATGGAATCATAGGATATTCATAATGGACATACCTTCTTCGGAAGGCTTTATTCAGTATATCGGACTATCCAACACTAATATAATGATAAAACTATTAAATTTCAATCAAAAAGAACCACTTTTACCACTTCAACTGATCAAACAATCCATCCACATGAGGCAAATAATATTGTTTCTTAACCATTACTCTGATCAAATTCAGATAGTCCACACATAATTTAAGTGAACGATCCACTTTCATGGAAAAGGGAACTGGGGGTTCCTATAGAGAGTCACTATGGAGAATAAAACCTTTCTTGGATAGTTCAACCAATTGGATATTGAGATCTTTTAAATCATTTAGTTTTATGTGGTAAGAAGTCCTTGATATCAGTAGCATACCAAGAACTAGGTCAAATGTAAACTCTACCTCAATATCTAGAGGAGGTATAGAGAATTATACTATGAAAATATCATGTAAATATAAAACAACATCAATAATGTCATCAATAGATGGAAATTCATCAGGTTTAAATTCACCAGTAACTGAAAAACCCCTGAGCTCTATGCAGGAACATCCTTCATGAATAGACCTCAGGTCCCACTCTCACTTAAACAATTAAGATCTATCATCGATAGCTAAAAATGAATCAAAAAAATAATAACATACATTCTTATCTCGATGAGTCACTATATATTCCATACTGATAATGACTTCAAACAAATTATGATCATGAACAAGAAAATCCCAGATAGATGTATTATCATATATTGTTAACAAAAAAGAAAGGCACTGAAACCCCTCATCATTCTTCTTTCCAAGAGGTTTTTATAACTCCATTGTAATTGGAATATGTTCAATTCAATAACTAAGAAAATAAAAAATGTGTACATTTATAAATTATTGGGAGGAACCAATATAAAATATATAAATTCCTACTAAAGATGCAATAAAAATTTAACCTCTCACTATAGTGAGACATCCATCAACATCCATTGGAAACACATCTACATCATAGAAATTATTCTCTCTTGAGGCCTGTGGTTAAAGATCTTTAGTCTTTGAAGCTTCCAACTGTACAGTATTAGCCTTTTTAGCTGACGATCCGTGAACATTATGAGTCGTACTCATAACATGATAGAATAGATGAAGATGACCAAAACATCCACAATGATTACATGCCATCGATGAAATAGAAAAATAAAATCTATTGTTACATAACATCCCTCACTAAAAGAATGTAAGAGGGATACTCCAAGATGTGATGGATGGGGTAGAGGAGGCTCATTGCTAAGACCCACCTCCTCTACTTCTATGATGGTCCTACCACTTCCACTTCTACTCATTCACACCAATGTAGTTTCCACCTATTAGAAGGGAAGAGGTGGAAATGCCAACCGCACCATCCATGTTCATCTCAGCCATCATTTCTCGTTCTATAGTCCCAATATAGGTACAAAGCATAATCAAGAAGAAATGTGACAAGGTATATAGTGGAAAAATCTATAGGTATTTTAGTGAATTCAATTTTTCATTATTTTCCTTATCTAGAGTAAAACTGACAAGCTCAAAAAAATGGTCGGTGTATTCCAACAATGAATGCTCTCCATACTATAATGATAGGAACTCCAGAGTCTCTTCTAACATCAGATACTCTAGGTAAAATATATGAACGAAAAGGGTTTTCAAGCCATTCCAATCCAATCCCACATTTCTATCTTCCTGGACCGTAGAATCCCCCCAATTCTTGCGGGAACCCTTGATACTGAATGATACACATTTTAGCATGATATTCTCAGATGCCTCTAGGAATTCAAATATTTGAATGATCATGTCCAACCAATCCTCTACCGCATGAGGTTACGTCATTCCCTTAAAGGATGAAGGATTCCAATTTAAGGACTCCCATGATCGAAAACTCTCTCCTCAACCACCTAATTGTACCTCAAACACGGCATTATGGACTCATGGAACATCCAGATCGATAGCATGGACTGCCTATATGATTGTTTCAATAAGAATATTACCCATATGTGGATTTATATAATGAGAATCAGATCCACCCTATTGATAAACGAATGGAATACGTCTCAGAGGTATACTACTACACACCAAAACATAATAATGATAAAAAAATAGAACAAATATCAGTCCAAACAAGAAAACCCATAATCAAAACTGAAATTTTTAAAATATAATCCCATAATATAGACATACATCCCAGTATCCAAGGGAATCTTGAGTCTTGTTACAACAAGAGATGGTCATGAACTCTGCACAACATACCTGTAATGTCCATACTATCATATCTACTGTCTAAAAAAAATCATAGAAAAAATATTCTTGAGGACAAAACACCACTAATAAAGAACATTAATGAGAAGAATCAGGTTTCCTTTAAACCCAAAACCCAACCTAATCCATTACATACTAGAAAGGCATTCTTTATTCCCATGGTTATTCTACAATCACCCAGTCATCAAATGAAAAAACCAAGGGAACAATTTCTCCCAACCTGAACAACCAAATGACATACAAATAAATAAAATGAAAGAAATTGTAGAAGAATAAAAAATATATTTTCTATAACTGTATATAAATGAGTGTAAACAAAACAACTTTAATACTAGATAAAACTATAAAAGTCAAGTCCAACTGTAACAGACTATAACCAACAGTTGCTCCAAGAGATTGTGTAGACAAACCCCCACTATCTCACCACCATCTACCCTTCCCAGTTGACACAAAACTCAACACCTCACTTTGGCTCTTTTCCATTCCCTACACTAGAAGATAAATAATTGTCTGTGCACAACAGAAGTGGTGTAGGGGGTTTGTGCTTACAGGCTTAATAAGATCCCACAGTTGGGTTGCAAAACTATTCTCTATATAGAAAATCATGTATTCTCATTTAAAGAAAACATGGACTGATATATAGTAATGTAGTTGTATAAAAAACATGGTAAACATTTCCCTTTTTCCACGGTTCTAAAAATAATAATGATTATCAGGTTCACAACATATTTTCCATATCATTTTCATAAATATAAAATACATATCCAAGATTACTAAAAAATATATGAAGTTAAAAATATAACCATAGGTATTAAAAAACCATTGAATGCTATAGATATTATCTATAAACTACTCGTACCACAATAATCGAGTTCAAATTAACAGATCCTAAAACATAGGAATATAATGTATTGGAATACACCATTAGTAGACCTCCAAAATGTCAATATAGGTCCTCTAGAACAACCTTCCTAGGAATCTAAGGAAATAACCAAGACAAACCGACTCTATAATCACAAAACAATGGATGATATTCTCAAGACAAACCCTCAACCTTTTTCCCCAAGGTAACAAATGTGCTCAATTTCACAAACCAATTTCATTGAATTGATAACCATTGAAACCCATTTCACAATCCACATATCAATGTCCTGGGAATGACCAATTCTCTTTTAAAACCCTTTTCCAAAACAATTCAATTATCATGCTGATTTGATAAATTAGTTTATAATGCAAAACAACCAGATTTATTATTATAGACATGACACGAAACCACCAAATCCAACACTTGGTTCACACACGCCCACAACAGAATCCACCAACAACAAAATACAACGAAGATAATGAAGGAAACAGAATCAAACCTAGACATCTTAGGATTGATTCAAATATAAAAACTAGAGGTTGGAGGAAGAGTGGATTCCTGCTTACCTTGATGTTTTACACCCGATAAGCCATGAAAAATGAAGAAAAAAACCTCTAGAATGAAATATCACAACGGATAAAGAAGATACTCAGAAGAAGAATTTAACATAGGTCAACAGATATAGCACCCTGAAGCTTGGGTTTTATTGTGATCAAATGCAATGAATAACCCAAACAAGCACTTACACAAAGGGACATGATGAAGAAGTAATGAAGATACAAAGTCAGTTAAATTGATTTGGAAGGAGATTCACCACTAAAAAACACCTAAGAAGATCCTCTACTTAAGGGAGAAGATATCTGAAAAAACACCATGAAAAAATATCGAATTAGTGATTTAAACCTGGACGCGGGCGAGGTCACGACATGTAACCCTAGGTCACATCGTGAAGTCAAAACTTTATAAGTACTTTGAAAAACACATATCTTGAGATTAAAAATACATAATTTAATCCTTAAATGATTTGTACCCACCATTCACAACCTGTACCCGTTCCCAACGTGATCTCCCTGGCATGACATAAACATAGTTGCTAGTACACGACTTGTACCTTAGGTACATGACATGTACCAACTCTACAACATACAAAAAATACAGAAAATGGATTCAATGGAATTTGAACCAAAAGGTAATATAGTTAAAGGGAAAACCATACTGTATAAATTTAATAAGATGTTAATTAAGAAGAAATAAATGGATAGATCCTCGATGATGTGATCTTTTTCATATATACTATTATAATAAAATATCTTCTGATTCAATGATACAATTTTCAAGTTTGATACACTAACATAGTTTTAAAGAATAAATAATTCAATTATAAACCCATTATTCTAATTTAGGGCATTATAATCAATTTAAATTTTTATTTTTAATAAAAATATAGGAATAGTTTTATCTTTTTATCCTTGAAACACAGTTTTCATATCACGTATGTGGGATTATTCATGATTTAAAATTTTATAATTATATAAATAGGATTTTGAAGGATGAATTCCATATTTGGAATTAAAATAATATAATTTATATAATATTATAAACATAGTTTTTTTACCAAAATAAATAGTATGAATTGTGAAAATTAATTTCAATGGTTAAGGTAAAAAATGGGTTTCCACGGGATAACTAGAAAATATTAATTGTTAAAATGATGTAAAACCTTCTATAAAATCTATTTTCTAGAAATATATGGACCCTATAATTTATATTTATAGATATTAAAAAAATTAGAGAATTTTGAGATGAAACAAAACCTATATACACATTTTTCTTTCCAAAAAAATTAACTATTCCACTCACCTAATTATTAAAAGTCCAGTGTCACGACCCCATCCCACCAAAAATTCCCCTCCCGAGATGGAAATGGTGAAAGGGAGATAATGACCCCTAAGTCCCTCCTCCTGTAGGCCCCGGGGTGGTGACTTGCACCAAGGGTATGAGTTTTCACAAATATAGTAGGCATTACCCTTTTTATTATTTAAGATTGGGAAATAGGACAAGTGAAACACCAAAAAGGAAAAGGACAAGTGTATAGAAATAAACCCAAACCAATTCCACATACATGTTTAAATAGTTCTGAAATAAGGTACAAGTACAAAAAAGCTCAAAAAGTACAATACCAAATGAAACAAGAGTACAAGAAACTGCAACAACTCCAACTGTCCCAACTAGTATGGTCTCGCACGGCCCTGGTAGTCCTCCTGGAAACCTGAAAATAAATGTAGGGTGAGCATACAAGTATACATAGTAAGGAAACCTAAAGATCCCGTGCACAAGTGGGGAGACATCCTAATGTCCCGTGAGAACAACATAAGAAACCAAAACCTGTCAAGGAATTCTATCCACCCAACCTCACTAGTCACACTCAACAAGTAACATAGTTCAATAGAGTATAGTAGTAATGTTATCAAAGTATGGGTACCCCGAACCTCCTTCCCACTGGTTATTGAAGACATCCTACGCATCGGACCGATCCCGCCATTCTCACCGCAGTCCCACTGCCTCATCCCGCCCACACACACATGGGCCACATCCTCACGCAATCCCACTTCCAAACCCCACCCGCAAACACCTGGGCCACAACTGTCACACGTAGCCACGCCTGCAAACCCCTAGGCCAGAACAACCACCACCACACCCAAAAACACCTATGATAGAAGATCTACTGCCACGCCCGAAGACACCTGGGCCTCATCCCGAAGACACTTTGGAAACCACCTACCCGCACACACTTGGGCCAACCACCACACTACCATCACTGAATATTATTGGGCTAATAATGGACCTCAGGCAATCATAGCCTACCTGAAGATACTTGGGATACCCGGGAAAGGTAGCAGAAAAGAGCTAATAACTAGCCACTAGTAGAAGTGTTGGGAAAAACACCCTCCCCCGTGAAATGGGGGTGTTCGGCACTAAGTGATCAACATGGGTGGGGTGCATAAAGAAACATAAAATGTACAAATTTAAATAAGTATTACAACCACTTAAACCATCCTAAGGCTTCTACACAAAGATCTGAGCAGGTGTCTTGTCACTTCTACTTCGAGAGTATGCACACAATAAATAATCCCAAAACCCCATTTAATGTTTTCATGTTTCAATAGATTTATTTATCAGTTTCATAACTACCGGGCAACTATCAACAACCAAATTGGATCAAGCATCCATAAAAAATATCCCTACCATCCACAAATCAAGTTAGGAAAACACAGGCAACACAAACAAGTCCCTTCTTATTAACCAACCAACCCCATTGATTATTATTCCCTTTCCAATACCATGCCCCACCATTTATTAACTCTTCACCTTTTATTTATTATTCACAACCAATAGTTCGTTCACATTCAAACCCATCCCTACAACCCCGATGCCAACCACCATAACCACA
Organism: Viscum album; assembly: GCA_963277665.1. NCBI lineage: Eukaryota > Viridiplantae > Streptophyta > Magnoliopsida > Santalales > Viscaceae > Viscum > Viscum album. Next base: position 1,926,322,078 of record OY728159.1, read on the forward strand.
ATCACACTGAAACACATACATCGTCATCCCTTTGATACCATTTCTTGTAGCCCCACTGCCCATCACCAACATATCATTCACACCAACCCACAACAAATCCAACCACTGCCCCGCCGCTCACCCGATCCAAAAAAACTCACAAATCACCCCATTCACATAAATAAACCCTTACTAGCACCCACATGTTTATTATTTCAGTTTGTTCAACCGGGGTTTTCACACAAGGGTTCCCGGTATTTAATAAGCCAACTTTACGTGATTAAACAATTTCCACATTCAATAAAATCTTCATCCATAATAAAATCTAGAAGGATAGGAAAACATTTAATTGATTAAGAAAAGGCCCTCAACGACCATGATTTTCAGTAGGCAGAAGCTCATTCAATTCACAACATAATATCAGAGGATATAAATAATGTAACTGCATTCACAAACTTCCCATCCCCGTTATATAAGCCACTTATTATTTTTATTAAACCGGTTCATATGTGTTTAATGTTAAAAAGAGTACACCCACCCCACATGATGCAAAATATATATAGACGAAGGTAAGATCCCTACCTCAACAGGTTCCGATGTCCTTCTACGAACACGACCACCACGATCACAAGGCTTCTCCCAGAACGACTGCACCCACCAAGGACTTCGCGGAACCACCGAATCAACAACACAAGAAACTCACTCAACATGGAGATCACATGTTGTAGCATGGAAAGAAAATGGTAGAAGTAGGATCATAAAGAGAATACAAGAACAAGGGTGTAACATAACTTTTTAGAGTCGTTCGTCAAAGACCGTCGTTCATGTCAATTTTCAGCAGTCTCCTCAGATGGAAACTGTGAAGGGGAAGTTGAAGAAGAGTGAATGGAATAGGGTGTACGATGTTCTCCTCGCTGAAACAATCCCGCGGTCACTGAAGGATTGACGATCAGTGTTCGGATGAAGAAGTTAGTAGGAAGGCCTCTAGGTCATTCAGGAGCATCACCGTGCAGAGAAGAAGAGAGGTCCATAAATAAAACGTGACCCTCTCTTATATAGGGAACAAAAAGGTAAAATGGTACGCAACATGTATTAATGAATACATGACATGAACATACAACTGTTACGCTTTTTGACTTGTCAACACACGACACGTCACGCGGTATCCATGCATTTAATAATAATAATAACTTTAGTTAATTATAGGAGTTTAATTGACCCGAGACATGATTCATAAAAAGGTATTCATCATTGGTCTTAAAAAGAGTGTCATAATTTTAGGGTTACTCTGCCACTGACGGTTCTTCAAACTGATACAGTATGAGGGAGATACGTTGGATACAAGATCCTGTAATAATAATGATATTATTATTATTGGGTGTCTCATGGACCCGAGCCACGAACCATAATTTAATATCCACCCTTAGACTTTAATTGACCATATTAATTATAGGATCACATCGCCAATGACTAGATGTCAATCGGACATCGCACACGCGAGTTATGATGGGTTGAAGATTTGATAATAATATTAAATTTATTAATTCACAAGCGTTTTAGGTACCTGATATGAAAACCCGAAAAATACATCCAATATTGGACTCATAATTTATGTCTCGTAGTCAGGGTCGCACTGTCGTTGACGATTCGTGAATCCAAGGTCGCACAAAGAAGTTGCAGACAAATTGGTGTTTTATCATCAGAATTAATAATAACAATATTTTATTATTATTATTAATCAATTATTTATTTATTTTTCATAACTCCAAAATCAATCATGATTTGGAGTCTTCTTAGGCGCTAGAATTAAACACCAATTCCTCCTTTTTCATTTATTTGTCTTTTAATTTTATTGCTCTTATTCTTTTTTTTGTTTCTCTCTCCAATCTTCTTTCTTCTCCAAGTTCCATCACGCCCCAAACAAAAGTGGCGCCTCCTTTGCTTTGACTCCATTAATTCCATTCTTTTATGGTTTTTATTATTATTTTCATTATAATTCCATCACATTGTCATCTCTCTCCAATCTAATGACATTATTAATAAAATTAATATTAATAACAACCATCATTAATGTTCTAATTTAATCCCATTAAATTAGATTACCATAATTATTCTCTTATTAAACTAAAACCATTCCATGCGACTCAAAACCATTTCATTTAATTGAATTAAATTAAAAAACAAAATTGATATAATTTACATATTTAACTTATTTTTAATACATTTAATTTCATTAACCTCTCGCACATAGTTTTACAGCATCATTGTTATTTATTGTTTTTCAATAATAATAACAATTCATCAACTTATTTTATTAACTCATCACAGTTATTATTTTTAATAATGATAATATTTATGCTCATCACATTGACCATGTTAAAACACCCCATTGGATATATGAATCTGACCATGCCACGTCAATGTCGCATAAGATCCGTCAATTTAATTAAATATTTCTATTTTTTTCACACTGATTAAATTGAAACCACATTTATTAAATTAGAACCATTCAATTTATTAAACCCAACATATTTATATGCCACCATTATTATAATAATAATAACGAACTCAACTTTAATTTTATTAACGCACCACCATGCTTCCACTGTGCATTTTCATTTATTTGTTTGCAATAAATACCATGACTCATTTCATTAATTTCTCATTATTATTAATATTATGAATAATATTAATAACACAACACCCATTATTATTATTCAAATTTAATTTCAACAATTACTCAATTAATAATAAACTGCATGTTTCATTTATCAATGTCTAATGGGTAACACACCTTACCACTTCACATCATTAATAATAATAACACCCATTAAATCATTTTATCATGATTATTCTCTTTTTAGTTTAATTAATCACAGAATTTATGTCATCATCATTATTATTTAATAAATTTTTACGTTATCATTAGTATTAAAAATTATCATTATAATGTGCATCGTGTTGAATACATCGATTTCAACAAAGGAATGGATAGGAGGGGTCCGGGCCATTACATCAGATACCTCTCAAAACATTCTCCTCGTAGAGAGTTAAAAACCAACCATGAAAAAGAATGGATCTGAACAACCACCCCACAAGATTCCTCTCGGGGATCTTGTCATTACTGAAAACAACCAACAACCCTAATTATATGGGTTTGGAATTCCATCTCCCATATCGAGATATTATCCGCTTTAGGTGGCATTGACTCGCCGACACGGGTTTAATCGCATCCACATTAATGCATCTCGATTAGGAATTAGGTCTTTTGACTTCCGTATATTTGGATTTTCCAAACTTACACTGACCCAAACACCATACAAAACAACAATAAATTGCCCGAACACATGGTTTGAGGAATTCCTTCTCCCATGTCGAGATATTATCCGCTTTAGGAAACACTAACTCTCCTGCACGGGTTTAATCGCATCAACATTAATGTGTCTCGATTAGGTATCAGGTCCTCCTATCCCCACATGATAGAACTCGTGACACACATTTAAAGGAAAGAGGGAAACAATTTATCATTTTAGACTCATGAAAAAAGGTCTAGGCCCAAATCATGGGCGAGAATGAGTTTCAACAAAGGAGTTTGATGCTCCTGAATTTAAACAAAACATAAACAAGAGCATTTAAGTAAAACTGAAAACATCTCTCTCAATCTCTGGCCTGGTTAGGGTTTCCACTTATATTTCATGCAACTATCCATGTCCCACTCCTCTTCCTCCTTGTTGATTTCCAGGTGCCACAGTTGTACGGTAAACAAAGAACACATAATCCCAAGTAGCAAGGAAATTTTCTCAAGGTTTCATTTTGTCATTTTATTTCGATTTCTTTCCCAGAATACCCAAATCATGTATAACACAAATAATGATGATGCATGTACCTTTCTAAGGGTCTCTACCCTGCAATCAATGTAGTCTCATTTTGTCGTTCGGTAGGCTCAAAGTCCTAGCATCAGATCATGGGGGCAATAAAATCCCGTGTCCTAGTCGGTCTTCCCTGGCCTATGTCACACACCAAGATCAGCTAACACTGTTTCCCTACCTTCCCATGCAATCCTCACTATGCCTAACTCTAGACATCATCTTATCTCTCAAACATCATCCTCTGATACCATTCTGTCACGACCCCCTCCCACCAAAGATGACCCTCCTGAGCTGAAAATGGTAAAATGGAGATAATGACCCCCGAGTCCTGCCTCCAGTAGGCCCTGGGGTGACAACTTGCACCAAGGGTATGAGTTTTCACAAATATGGGAGGCATTACACTTTTTATTATTTAAGATCGGGAAATAGGACAAGTCAAACACCAAAAATGAAAAGGACAACTGTATAGAAATAAACCCAAACAAATTCCACATGCATGTTTAAGTAGTTCTGAAACAAGGTACAAGTACCAGAAAGCTCAAAAAGTACACTACTGAAAGAAACAAGAGTACATAAAACTGCAACAACTCGAATAGTCCTGACTAGTAGGGTCCTACATGGCCCTAGTAGACCTCCTGGAAACCTGAAAGTAAACGTAGGGTGAGCATACAAGTATAATCAGTAGGGAAACCTAAAGCTCTCGTGCACAAGTGGGGAGACATCCTAATGTCCCGTGAGAACAACAGAAGAAACCAAAACCTGTCAAGGAATTTTATCCACCCAACCTCACTAGTCACACTCACCAATTAACACAAGTCAATAGATTATAGTAGTAATGTTATCAAAGTATGGGTACCCCACACCTCCTTCCCACTGGTTAGTGAAGTCATCCTATGCATTGGACCAATCCTGCCATTCTCACCACAGTCCCACTGCCTCATTCCGCCCGAACACACCTAGGCCACATCCTCACGCAGTCCCACTGCCAAAACCCACCTGCAAACACCTGGGCCACAACTGTCACACGTAGCCATGCCTGCAGACACCTAGGCTAGAACAACCACCGCTACGCCCGAAGACACCAGGGCTAGAAGATCTACTGCCACGCCCGAATACACCTAGGCCTCATCTCGAAGACACTTGGGAAACCACCTGCCCGCACACACTTGGTCCAACCACCACACTACCCTGCCCGAAGATTCTTGGGCTAATAATGGACCTCATTCCATCATAGCCTACCCGAAGATACGTGGGATACCTGGGAAAGGGAGAAGAAAGGTGCTAATAACCAGCCACTAATAGAAGTGTTGGAAAAAACACCCTCCCCCGTGAAATGGGGGTGTTTGGCACTAAGTTCTCAACTTGGGTGAGGTGCGTAAAGAAACATTAAACTTACAGATTTACATAATTATAACAACCACTCAGTCCATCTTAAAGCTTCTACACAAAGATCTGAGCATGTGCCTTGGCACTACTACTTCAAGAGTATGCAGAAAAAAATCAATCCCAAAACCCTATTTAATTTTTTCATGATTCAACATCTTTAGTTATCAGTTTCTTAACTACTAGGAAACTATAAACAACTAAATTGGATCAAGCGTTCATAAAACATATCCATTCCATCCACAAATCAAGTTATAAAAACACAGGCAACACAAACACGTCCCTTCTTATTAAACAACCAAACCCATTGATTATTATTCTCTTTCCATTACCATGCTTCACCATTTATTAACTCTTACACTTTTATTTATTATTCACAACCCATAGTTCGTTCACATTCAAACCCATCCCTACAGCCCCGCTGCCAACCACTATAACCACAATTACACCGAAACCCATACATCATCATCCCTTTGATACCATTTATCGCAGCCCTGTTTCCCATCACCAATATAGTATTCACACCAACCCCCAACCAAGCCAACCGCTTCCCCGCTACTCACCCGATTCACAACAACCCACAAAACACCCCCTTCACATAAATAAACCCTAACCAGCACCCGCATGTTTGTTATTTCAGTTTGTTCAACTGGGGTGATCACATAAGGGTTCCAGGTATATAATTATCCAACTTTATGTGATTAATAAATTTCCACATTCAATAAAATATTCATCCATAATAAAATCCATAAGGATAGGAAAAAATTTAATTGATTAAGAAAAGGCACCCAAGGACCATGATTTTCAGTAGGCAGAAGCTCATTCAATTCACAACATAATAATAGAGGATATAAAAAATGTATCTGCATTCACAAACTTCCCATCCCCATTATATAATCCACTTATTATTTTTATTAAACAGGTTCAAATGTGTTTCACGTAAACAAGAGTACACCCACCCCGCATGATGCACAATCTAGAGAGATAGAGGTAAGATCCCTACCTCAATAGGTTCCGATGTCTTTCTAAGAACATGACCACCACGATCACAAGGCTTCTCCCAGAATGACTGCACCCACCAAGGACGTCGCGGTACCACCGAATCAATAACACAAGAAACTCTCACAACATGGAGATCACATGTCGTAGCATGGAATGAAAATGGTAGAAGTAGGATCGGAAAGATAATACCCGAAAATAGGTTTAAAATTCCTTTTTAGAGTCATTCATCAAAGACCATAGTTCTTGTCAATTATCAGTAGTCACCTAGGATGGAAACTGCGTAGGGGAAGTCTAGGAACGGTGTATGGAATAGGGTGTACGATGTTCTCCTCGCTGACATAATCCCGCAGTCACTGACGGATCGACGATTAGAGTCCGGATGAAGAAGTTAGGAGGAAGGCCTCTAGGTCATCCAGGAGCTTTGACGTGCGGAGAAGAATAGAGGTCCATAAATAACATGTGACCCTCTCTTATATAGGTAACAAAAAGGTAAAACGGTATGTACTGTGTATTAATGAATACACGACGTGACTGTACAGATGTTACGCTTTTTGACTTTTCAACACACAACGTGTCACACGTTTTCCTTGCGTTTAATGATAATAATAACTTCAATTAATAATAGCTAATTAATTGAACTGATACATGATTCATATAAAGGTATTCATCATTGGTCTTAAAAAGATAGTCATAATTTCAGGGTTACACTACCGCTGATGGTTCGTCAATCTGATACTGTATGAGAGAGATATGTTGGATACAAGATCCCGTAATAATAATGATATTATTATTATTGGGTGTCTCATGGACCCAAGCCACGAACTATAATTTAATATCAAACCTTAGACTTTAATTGACAATATTAATTATAGGATCACATCACCACTGACGAGAAGTCAATCAGACGTCGCACACGGGAGTTGTGACGGGTCGAAGAATTAATAATAATATTAATTATATTAATTCACAAGCATTTTGGGTACGTGATCTAAAAAACCCAAAAAAATACATCCAATATTGGACTCATAATTTCCGTCTCATAGTCAGGGTCGCACTACCGCTGACGATTCGTGAATCCGAGGCCGCACGAAGAATTTGCATACAAATAGGTGTTTCATCATCAGAATTAATAATAACAATATTTTATTATTATCATTAATCAATTATTTATTTATATTTCATAACTCCAAATTCAATCACGATTTGGAATCTTCTTTTATGCTATAATTAAACACCAATTCCTCCTTTTTCATTTATTTGTCTTTTAATTTTATTTCTCTTATTCTTTTTTTTGTTTCTCTCTCCAATCTCCTTTCTTTTCCAAGTTCCATCACGCCCCAAACAAAAGTGGTGCCTCCTTTGCATTGACTCCATTAATTCCATTCTTTTATGGTTTTTATTATTATTTTATTTATTATTCCATCACTTTGAAATCTCTCTCCAATCTAATGTCATTACTAATAAAATTAATTTTAATAACACCCTTCATTAATGTTATAATTTAATCCCATTAAATTAGATTACCATTATTATTCTCATATTAAACTAAAACCATTCCATGCGACTCAAAACCATTTCATTTAATTGAATTAAATGACAAAAAAAAATAATATAACATACATATTCAACCCATTTTTAATACATTTAATTTCATTAACCTCTCGCACATAGTTTTACAGCATCATTGTTATGTATTGTTTTTTAGTAATAATAACAATTCATCAACTTATTTTATTAACTCATCACAGTTATTATTTTTAATAATGATAGAATTTACGCACATTGAATTGACCACATTAAACCACCCCATTGGATATATGAATCTAACCATGCCATGTCAGTGTCGCATAACATCCGTCAATTTTATTATTTAATTATATTTATTTTTTTTCATACAGATTAAATTGAAACCACTATTATTAAATTAAAAACATTCAATTTAATAATCCCAACATATTTTTACACCACCATTATTATAATAATAATAATGAACTCACCATTAATTTTATTAATGCACCACCTTGCTTCCACTGTGCATCTTCATTTATTTGTTTTCAATAAATACCATGCCTCATTTCATTAATTTCTCATTATTATTAATATTATGAATAATATTAATAACACAACACCCATTATTATTATTAAAATTTAATTTCAACTATTACTCAATTAATAATAAACCGCACGTTTCATTTATCAATGTCTAATGGGTCATACACCTTCCCACTTCACATCATTAATAATAATAACAACCATTAAATCATTTTATCATGATTATTCTCTTTTTAGTTTAAGTAATCAAGTAATTTATGTCATCGTAATTATTATTTAACATATTTTTACATTATCATCAGTATTAAAAATTATCATTATAACGCGCGTCGTGTTGACCACAACGATTTCAATAAAGGAATTGACCGGAGGGGTCCGGGCCATTACAGCCAGATCCTCTCCTCTATTATTCTAAAAAACCAGACCATTTGGTTAATCAAATATGTAATAATATCACAACATGAATTTCCTTGTATCATCATATAATAATAGGTTTATTAATAATAAATTCTTTAGAATTCTTTTGGTGAAATCCTATAGAGGTTTCCCGATGGAAATGTAACTTTCATCAATGAGAGTTTTTTTTCTTCATCCAAATTCATAAAATTATTAATATACAATGAAGATAAAATAAAATTTATTACATTCATATGTTGATGTTTTTTATGAAATTATATAAAACCATATCAACATCCATCAGATGGGTTATGAAATCATTGTTTGTTTGTATGGTGAACTACTTTTTCACAAATTGATGTAATTAGTTTTTCCATTAACACCTATCATGAGTTGATATAATGATGTATGTAATTTTTATATATTATATTAATGACATTATTATACATATTTAAATTTTTTTTTCACACTCACAAGCATACAATCCAATTTGTTAGAATACAATAACATCACTTGTGTTTACAGCGGACTACCACCTCATGAAGCGATGTGAATCCTTCACTATTTAAATGTAATGTATTATTGATGGATTTAATGAACATATGTGATATATAAAACAAAAAAATGATTTATTAATAATAATATATCATTTAAATTTTATTATTTTAATATGAGAAGAAAATGGAATGATGTTTGATCCATATGTATAAATTATTGTCTCCAGGAACTGTGTATTTAATTTTGTGTCACTATATGTTATGAATTACTCTAAATACATATATAATTAATATATATAAAATTTATGTCATGGTTAAATTTCTATTTTCTATTAAATTTTAACAATCATGTGATGAATGAATATAATAAATCGAAACATACATGAAAAATAATGTAGTTGTTGGCTAAAATGTGACTTTAATATGGAATTGTTATTAAAAAGTCTATAAAAGTTTATAATTAATCATATATAATAATAATATATAATTATAGTAATTTAATATTGATATAATGAAATTAAATTTATTATATAAATTTTAAAAATATGTATGATGGATGTCGAGACTTACGGTAAGGGATTTCTCATCACACTTGTTTTTTAATGAGTTATATGCCATATTCAAACATTATTTTTGATGTTTGGAGTTTATAATACCCAGGAATTTATTTTATTATTAATATCATAAAAATTATTTGGATTTAAATATTTAGTTTATTTACTATATTTAATGGGTTAACTAATCAAAATTAAACAATGTAGTAATTTTTTTTATCATTTTTCCTTCTAAGAGACATAGGTTTTGTTAGGAACCTATATTATTCTATATGGTGTATATTTTTACCCTGTGAAATGTTATATAATTAAGATGAATTTAATAATTATATTATAATATTCCATTAATTTTATACTATTAGGGGGGTTATGATTCAATTTTACCAATTTATTAAGTTCTCTATGTTACCTTTTCATGATTCATCAAGAATCTTCATCATAATGCATCCATTGATGAATTATTATGACCTTTAAATCCTTTAGCTCAAGTATTTTCTTACACTATTGTAATGTAATGAAAATACATTTTATCCATTCATTTTACTCTATTTATATATTCATATTTTTTAAATATTATTGTAAATAAAAACAATCATTTGATTCGAAAAATAATTCTTCCAAAACCAGGTTTCAATAAAATATTTTTAGAAATATATTTAATTTTTTTAAAATTAATTATTAAAATTATTTTTATGAATATTTTAATTTTTTTAAAATAAATTTAAACAAATCCTCATCTTTTTTATCAATATATTACATTTTTTATTTTATTCAAATTGTATAAGTAAAAATTTCATTAACCTGATTGAAATTAATTGAATATTCCACCACCACGAAAATTGTTTTTATGGATGATTTCATTAATTTTCATGTTTATTTTAAAAGAAACACAATTTCAAAATTATATACAATTCAAATTGTTTTGTCCAATTTATAAATAATAATTTTACCATTAATTGTTTCAAATTATTTTTCGATGTTTCATTATAATTATGAAAAATTATTTTCAAAAAATATAGTCTAGAATAATTTTATAATGTTAAATTTTAAATATTTTTTTAAAAGAATGGGTATTTTCCACAAAACATGTTCCAATTAATTTCTTAAATAAATATTATTATCCATATAAGATTACGTCCATTTATATTAGTTATTTATTATGTTTGATATGATCCAAATATAACCTTCTTATTGTTTCTCTAAATTGTTTTTTATTGTGATGGCATGATGTTTGTGAAATATATTTATCTTCCATAGGATATAACATAACATAATTATTATGAAACATGATTATTTTAATGATAAATGATATGAAAAAATTATTACGTGATTATGAATAATTTAACTTTTACAATTTTTATAATACATTGTAATGTTTATGAAACCCATGTTAATTCATGGGTTAAGGTATCATTAAAAATATAAGATATTGGGTATCATATTTATATGAACATCATTAAGTGATATTAGTTACATTATATTCTTATATTGTTTGTACATATATCTCCCTCCAATTCATTAGGAAATTATTTATAACTCAGGATATATAAAGGAATGGAATGAGGAGTGAACCTGGTTTAATTTGTGTGTTTCTATAATAATCTGATCATTGGAGTCAATCTTGATCAAAATGATGGTTTTGGGAATGAACCAATTATACTAATTTGAAAGGTATACCACTGGTTAGGGTGGTTTTTACTGTCTTATTGGTGTAGCCACTAATTTATTTCACTGATATGTATTCAAAATTATAATTTACAAAATAGTAAATGATTTTATGTGATTATATGCAATGAAAAATTCTATATGTTATTCCAATTTTATGATCTTAGGAATCATATTCATTGATGTCATTATGAGTCATGTGTTATGAACTAATAATATTATGAAATGACACAAGATTATGAGAATTGATATGTAATGTATGGTTTTCTAATGTTACGCTCATGTTTTTACACCCTCTTTACCACTTTATTATTACGTATCTCACATGCATACCATAATTAAGAATATTTTATCACCATTTGTTATGATTATTTTCCCCAAGATACAATGAATTTTTTTTATGTATGATATTTTCTTGAAGGGATTTAAAGGGGAAGATCATTATGTGACATGTTTATGATCATTAATTAAATTAGAATATTCTGTAGGTAGTATCCAGACAAGATCAAAAATTAAATTCTTCAATAATTTGATAGTTTAATGGTTTTTATATTCCCCTAAAATAATAAAATATAACTATATGAGAAGGATTAATCATTATAATACATCTCATCAACATATTCATAAATAAATATTTCAACTAATATGTGAGATTGTGCTGATTTGTATGTGTATAAAATTCCTTCTAAGGGGTCGCGTAATTTTAAATCAATATTCAAATTTTATCAACCCCATTTTAAAAAAATATTTATTTTTTCGATCTCTACAGTACGCACAATCAACAACACCAAATACTGATGGTCTACTCCGATTTATATTTTCAACATTACCAGTATTTAATCATTCTATAATATAAAATCAAAAAAACATTCTACAATATATATGTTCTTCTAATAATGGTATATAAACATCATTTTATAATAAAAAAAATTGAAAAAATTTAATATTAAAAAAAAATTTGACAACCAAAAAATCCATGAATTAGAACCATCACTCAAACAAAATATTGGATCATAATATTTTATAATTTTATCAACAGGGGGTGAATATAGAATAAAATATATATAAAAAATATTTATTAGTTAACCTAACTCAGAATTTATCGGATTAGTAGAGTATTTATAATGTAATTATTGGTCATCTATTTAATCAATGAATAAAAATTTTTAGTAAAATTATCATTCTTTGTAAATTAACTATATGATTAAAAAAAATTAAAAAAATTTAAATGAATATATTTAATGTAATATATTTAAACTAATAGAAACATTATAACAGAAATAATTTCACTCAATCCTTTATCATTAATGAATTCAAAAACTACTACTTAAGGTATCCCTAATTTAAACCAAAATACAAGATTTTTAAATTTTTAGGAAGAACGAAATTGATCATAAAGACAGGAATTAGCTTTATCTTCATATCCCTCGATTCCCATAATCATCCTGGTTGGTCTATCCATATTCATATTGTACGAGGACATCAATATTAACCTTGATTAGATGATAAAAAAAATTCAAAATTATGTTCTACGAACATTGTAATCCTCCCACAAAATCCTCATAAAGAGAACTATCTGAAAATATTACAATGAGAAAGTAACTATATAGTTATAGTAAAAAATATTAATAAATTTTAGATCATATAATCATCATATTATAGATTCTATATTTCACTTATATTTGTATGACCATATAAAATAGTTATAAAAAAATGATTGTCAGAGATGGTTATAATGCCCTTATAAAATCTCCAACATCCCATCTCCGCAAGTACATCTCAATTCTATGTCATTTAAATAGCTAAATTACAATAATTTAAAAAGTATTCCATATGGTGATACAAAATCTAAATTAGATTATAAAAAATAATATCCCGATTGAATAAATCATCGCTTGTCTAAGAGACACATCTCAAACACACCAATAGAATAAACACAGTCCCATCAAAAAAATAAACCAAGTCAAATGATAGACTTATATTACACTGAAAAGTAGAATAATATTTTTCACACGGGTATATTTAACTCACTAAAATAGATAAACACAACAAATTCATACTTATAGAATATACATAGTCACATTAGAAAACTTGTTAGTGGAAATTTCAATGGATTAGTCATTGGAAAATATGTTGTACTTGGATTTGGTTAATTTTATGAAAAAAACATTAGACAATATAATTGAATATAAATTGGTCAATTCAATGGTATATAAATTATTCAATACAATAGAGTACACATTGGTTAGTCTGATTGGTTGGACTATGGTTAGCCCAATAGATCATACTGAAGTCATTCTGATAGACCAAATTTACTTGTTCTAATGTATCAGAATGGAATGTAATGTTTATATTCATTATTTTAGAAATAATTAAACATTATGTATATTAAATAGATATATATAATAATAATACAATTTATTATAGAATATAATTTTATAAAAAAATACATTTTGTTAAGATATTCATAAACATTTTTTCAAATTGGATAAAGAAAAAAATTATTGATAAAACAAATTTGGAATTTTTACAATCATATGAAACCAATTTTTTATTTAAAATTTTACAACATGAATATATAATTCCTACAACATTATGAGTTAGTTTTTAAAGCATCCATCATTTGTTTTCAATTAGATTTATAATAAAAATTATTTACATATATTTTTTTTGATATTTGAGTTTAGAAATGGTAATTTTGAAATTTGAATGTTTAGTTTTCTCAAAAACAATTAATGATTTATTTAGGGAATTTCTATTTATCAATTCTAATAACATTCACTATAGAATATTATTTAATGGATATATGATCCAATAATGCAATCATTATTCGATATCTATAATGTTTTTGATTATAATGAAATTATTTTAAAGAAACTAGTCTCAATTAAAAATGCATTAGGTGATGTTTTATAGCTTATGAGATAATTTTTGGAAACACATTGATGTTCCTGATTCACTATGGGAAACATGTTGATGGGTTTTATTCACTATGAGAAATAAGTGATGATTCATAATACATTATGAAATGGGAAATATGTGCTAATACCTAATCCATTATGACTTGATGGTCTTGGATATTAACCTTGAAATACGAACGGTATTATTAAATTATGATTCTTCTATACATATATGATATTGACTTATATTTCAAGATAAATTTTTGTTGATTTTCATTATTATGGAATATGTATTGTTTATATTACAAGGTTTTGTATAATGATTCATCTTTTCAATCCATGATTGTTTAGGTATTAACATTTTAACTTTAAATTCATTATTATTTAAAATTATTCTAGATTTAATCTTACATATGATCATCAATTAATATCATCCATGTTTTCCATCAATGATCATCAATTGTGAACCTTTCATGTGTTTCCTTTCCCAAGGTTATTATGAAAGGATAAGTAGGGTATATCTATACAGATTTTTAATTGGGATGTTATTTATAGGAGATGTTAAAGATAATTAACTGTATAAGAATATTGTGTATATAGTTTCAAATGACACTAAAACATTATCATCACAAGCATGTATTTGTGTTTTGTATTTTATATTCTTCTATTTTTATATAATAATTATATTTTAAAATCTTAGTTAATTATACATGAGAGTCATCATGTATGATTTATATTGGGGATGGTGAATCCATGAATAAAGAATGAAGGGGAATCCATCAAAATAATGGAATCTACTATAATATTAAGGATACTACCCCCACCCCAACATACACCAAAATATTAGGAATCCACAATGGTTATTATCATTATATGAGGTATACTATGAGTCTATTCTATAGAGGGGAAACAAAAATTTATAGTTGTTGGTTCCACTTTTGTTAATCCTATATCACCACCAATCTTTATCAGAGAAATGGAATCTATTTTTATTGGTAAGGTTCTCTCAAACATACCAAATTGTAAAATTATCACCTGAAGGATCCACCAATACTCATTTTACAAATGGTGAAACCTCCTACATAATGTATATGTTGACCTTAGTCTCCTATTATTTTAGTAATATATTTATGTTACCTATTGTATTTTTTATCTAATTAGATCGATCAAATCATCACATAACATATTGATATATTCATTATTAATATAAATATAAATTATATTTAGAGAATAATTTTTGGGTTATATAAATATCTAATGATGATGGGTTTACAATGATTGGGAAATGATCTCATATCATTAACATAGACATGGAATGTGTGATGATCCTTATTAAATGAAAGTAGTTCCACTAGTTTTTCATAAAACCATGCTATTTTTTAACTATTAAAATAATTATCATAAACTAGTTGTTAAATTTTTAACTAAATTTTTAATTATCCCTAAATTCTAGATACAATATTCATTGAATATAGTTTTTATCATAAAATAAGATCACATATTTTCTATTATATGGACATTCCTAATAACTTTTGATAGAGAAAGACATTATGTTTAGAGAATCTTAATGTATGAATACAAAGGATGTGGACTAAAATTAAATTTAAAGATGGATAATGAACAGTTTTATATGAATTTATTTACTATCCAATACCATTATCCTTATATAATGTTTGATCTCAATTTTTTATTGTTAAGGCCTCACCTATAAATAGATCTAGATTGTATGAAGGAAGACAGATGAAAATCTTAAATGTTTTTACTATCATAAATGTTTTTGTCAAAAAATCTCATTCAGCTTTAAAATAGTTGCACCTCTTCACCATAATCAATTTTAATAAAAAAAATACATAGGATTCTCAAATATCTCTCAAAACTAGTCCCATTATCTCAATGTATAAAATGCATTTAAGAATTAGAAATAGTTTTGGATTAATTAATTTTTACAGCATAAAGATTAGTGTTTCATTTTTATATTGGAATAGTGTATCCATTTTTTCATCCACATATATGATAATAATCCTATCAAGGGTTCTATAATCATGCATATTTTGCACTCGTACAATTATGGGATCCCTCTTGTAAGTGTTTAGTATCAATATATGCAACACTCAATCATTATTTTCCACCACTATAAGGTGGTATTCATGGTAATATTCATATGGGACAATCTAATTTAAAATTTAAAAGAGGTAAACTACACATTCATGTAAATCATATTTCTCTTGAAGAGAGTCTGTGGATTTTCTACTTCCCATAAACATAATGGCCACAAAATAAGAATATTTTGAATATATGTTAGTTTTCATCACTTTGGTAATAAATATGGATCAGGATCCTTTAACTGTACCAATATAAAAGGCTTATCCCCTTGATATGGGAGTTATCCCTAGAAAAATGTCTTAGATCATATTAATAATGCTTTTTAACTTACTGACATGACTCTTGTCAGTAATGCATATTACGATTTCATATGGTTTTATTACTTATTGATGATATTCAATGTGTGTCTTCTATGAGGAATCTTGGTTTCATGCATCAATTAATTTAAAGATGGCTCAATATTAACTCTAAAGAAAATAAAATATATTGTCCCCTAAGGGTATGATAATAACCATCACTTTCAATAATAACATAATTACAATAAAAAAATCATATATAGGTGGAAGAATTATAAATATACACACAGTTTTGTAATAAAAAACTATCCATCCATGATCTCCAATCAGGGGGTCTTTCTGACATCTGACATTTACTAGAGAAACCAATATCATATACTAAACAAAATAATTGTTATGTGAATTATTTGAGTGAGTATTATGAAAACAACCATGGAAATATCAATATGATCCATTCCCATGCTATCTCTTGTGATCATTTTTTAAAACCATCATTTTTTGAGCCACTTCCATCACTAGTGATAGTTCTAATAGTAGACAAACTACAGAATAAAATATTGAACTCATAATGAATATAGCAATGTTAAAGAGAAATATCATTGTTCATTAAATTTTTATAATGTAATAAATATTGTTGATAAAAATAAATCTATAATGTCTTGTATTTTACAAGTATTCTTTTAATAATATATCGATTATTTTCATGACTAGGCGGTAAGATGAAGTGGAATTATGAGGCCCGGTGTGCCTGCGATAAATGTTTTAAATATATTAAATATATTTAGTTCCATGAAAACATTATTTTCATAACAAAGTGAAATAAATCTTAAATGGGTTCCCATATGAGAAATTTTAGGGGGTCATAAACTCAGAACTCTAGGTTTGTACTAGGTGCAACATAATATTAGTCGGTGTGGGTCATTTGTTTAAAATTCCACACCAATGCAGAAATAAATTAAATAATGTGAAAAAATTAATTTATTAAAAATTTATGATGCTGAAAGTGGTTAGTATTTAAATTTACCATTTTGTAGAAATCCTAGATTATTCCACATAACCATGGGGGCATTTGAGGATCACTGGGGAGAAACTTAGTGAACCCTCTCAGGATAATGACGATAATGTTGTGAATCAAAGATTAATGAACCTTATATTTGAAGGATTTTTCTAATGATTATAATTACACATCATCCATTTTCATTGATAAAAAATAGAGGTATATCATGTTACATAATTTTTTATTACACATTCTTTAATTATATGACCAACACAAATCAATTAATGAATAGATTGATTTGTGGTTCGATTATCTGGTGGGATGGGTATATTTTTTGTGTATTGGATGGGATAATTATCATTTTGGTTCGACTTTATCATTATATTTATAATAGAATTATATATATATTTATGCAAACATCAATCATGGTTTTTCCCTCTTGATTAATTTTGGATTTTCTCCCCCTGAACATCGTTCTTCACAAGCATTCTACTATTTGTCTTTTGTTCAAAGAATATTGATCAATCTATTATTTCTCACATGTTTCATAGATCACATATCTAAAATCATAGATCTATAATTGAAATGACATGAATAATGTATGATTATTTAGAAATAGAGATTTATACAATGGTGGATCCTGGATCACGCAGTCCTCAATGTTCTTTATCAAAAAGTGATGAATGGTCAAGAGCATTGTTTTCGAATGAATTAGAAACCAAAATCAGTTTCTCAAACAATGATGATGATTATATGGGATTCTCCTAGTCTACTGACATTATTGGATCCAAATTCTAAAGGTATAGTGATAAAGATGCCCGGAGTAGGAAGAATAAGGGTTCTTGTAAAAACCATTACATAGTTCATGTATCCCTTTGATACATAGAATTTATCCCCCTTTGATAGACATAATGTTTACCTGAATAAGTACAATATCATGGGTTGGCTTACATGGGTTTCGTACACTGTGTGTTCTCCCCTGCACGAAATGTTCGGTATCATGTAAATGGGCTACCCCATGAACTAGTTCATGGGCATGGGGTACACTGTCTAATGCTGTGTATGGCAAAGAATATAGATTACATGGATGTGACCCAATTTTGAGGGACACAACATCTAACCCCTATATATAACTTGGGCTGCTCAATACTACCAAAAAAAAGTATAAAGTAATTAGGTCATTTTCATGGGAATAACTTGAGGTCTAGGAACAAGGCATGTATCCCCCCTACACAATGTGTACATTTTCACACATGTCTTAGATCTCTTGTACTCAGTGTCTTGGAAAATATTTATTATGGTTCATTTTACTTATTTTTAACTGAATTTTGGTATAAATAATTTCCTACACCTAGGACTATATGCCCTTTGGCAGGATATCCTCAATAGATTTGATGGAATCCACCTATGATGCCTCATGTGGGATCCTCTATTCAACTTCCTTCCCATGATAGAGTTCTTAGTATTGATGTGACAAATCCTACTGGGATTTGGTCCTCCACATAGCGTGTTTATCCAGATGGAGTATTTGGTGTCACCCCCATCACCACGGTTGTGATCCTCATCAATGTATAATAATATCTTTGTATCATTTTGAGTGTATTATATTTTATGGCAAGACCTGATGGGAAGTAACTATGCGATGGATTCCATCAGTTCAATTAGACTCAAGATTTTTATCTCTAGGTTGATTGCTTTGGAGAATCATCGAGATATAATCCAAGGATATTATATTATGGTTGTGTCTAACCTTTAATTTTTTTGGTCTTTTATTTAGTATATCGGGATATTCTTGTTATATGTATTATATATATATATACCTATCAAGAATGGAATATATTTCTATTTATCATAAGATTTTTGGGTTTTTAGGTTTTCCAACAAAGTGTTATTATACTCACCCCTACAAAGGCTCTGCTCGCACATTTCGATTCTTTTGTAGTTAGAAGACCTTTTGATGGAGTCCTTAACAGACAAAAACTAGATATTTCTTTGATTGATCAGACATAATGAGGTTTGTTCATAGGGCTTTCAATAAGTAGTCATAAAACTATTAAATTCAGGTTGGGCTTGTGTTACTAATTCATTATGGTTTGATTATATTTCAAATTTCATACATTATTTACTTCTTTTCATACTCTGGGTATTCAATTTAGATGTTTTCATCCATTAGTTATTAATTTGTTTTTACATTTATTCATTTTATGGGATTATAGATGATTATATGTGCGTGCATATACATAGTACATTCCTCCCATGTTGGTGATTTTCCTACTCCATGTTAGTCACCAACCCCTTGCATATTGGAGGCAGGATTGGGGATTTACAACATGAGAACCACTTGGATGGTTCATGGTAGTGTTATCAGAACTATTTGGTTCTAGTTTGGGACCAAGAATCCCCAAAAATTCGATTAGAGAAATAGTGTTTTGTGTTTGGAGTTTGAATTTAAGGATAGGGACTCGAGTGTTGGTGATGTGGCTGATGTATATGTATACCATAACTCTAATAACCTATTTTTTCACTCGATACCTATAAACACTTGTTGACGGGAAAACAATGTTAACTTCATCATATATGAATGGGTTGTGGTTCCATGTCCTTTTCATTCATCTCTCCCAATATAATCATTGATCGTGGTACACCTTATTTTAATAATGATTCCCCACGATGTATAAAATCTAGGATTCAGAAGAATGATCAGTATGATGATCCCTTCAACTAAAAGGCTTTGATATAGGGACATGCTCCCAAGAATTTACTTCTAGGTGGTTCACCATCCATACAACCAAATGTAGTGGAGAAAATTTGACCCGCATTACCAGTAGATGAAGAGCATAAGCTGAACTCTCTTCACAAGTTTTAGTGGTAGAGACTTCTTAAGTTTTGAGGTCATCCTAACCCACAGACAGCTGAGTACTGGCTTGAGGTAGTAACCATAGAATTCAATATATTCATGACACCAGTAGATCATATGGGGGTCCTGCAAACAAGCCTTCTTCTTTGTTCAGTAGGCTGATTGTGGGGTTTAGTTACCATAAATTATGATGAGGTGACTCTTTCATGGAATAATTATTAGCATCTCTTCAAATAGTATTAACTCACCAGATATGCTGAGGTTTATGCATGTCCAGGAAATTATACAGGTCTACCAGGGCAGCAAGACCGTAGTTGAGTAATCATCTAAGTTTACCAAACTCTCTATGTACTCAATGGGTATGGTTTGAGATAAGTTTTCAAGAGATTAGTCATTTGAAATAGTACTTATTATATACATCAAATACAATGTTTTACCTCTATACATTCATACCTAAGTTGGGGTTCTAGAATGAGATTTTATGGTCAAGAGTTTATTGGATGAGAAAATACAACGTGTGGTTGTCAGTAGGGGGCATGGAGGAGCATTGAGCTCAGAAGTAGGGAGCCGAAATTAGTCTCAGGGACCTGGATGTGGGATATATTTTAGGAGGTGTACTTGTGATATAGAGGCTATATTAGAGAGATCATAATGTGGGTCCATTCAACCCAAATAGAGGCAGATCAACTCATGCGACAGTAGAGAAAATATCACCCTAGAGTTTTTGACCCATTGTATAACTGATAGAGAAACCACATATGATCCACTGAGGAACAAGAATTTGAAGGATCTGGTAGGTTCGTATTGATTAAAACATGGAAGATGAGTTGGGAGAGCCGGTGAAGGTGGTTGACACTTTTACTTGTCACCACCACCTCCCCCAAGACATCCATGATAGGCTTAGGGGGCTAGGGGACAGGTGTGGGGACCATTGAAGGCTGTTAAAGCATACGAACATGAGGCTTCAAGAATGATTTGTTCTATTATATGTAACTTTTTTACATTATCTATAGTATTAACATACATACTCTCAATTCATCACTTTCTCATCACATATATTTTTCGATACAAAGAGATTATTATTGAATTGTTGACTCAAACCATATTATTGGATACTCGTATTTGAGAAAACCTAGTGATCATGCACTTCTACCGATAATGTGAAGAAATCATGGAAGAAACTTATTCCATTTGGATCTCTTGGTTGTATCATTTAGGTCTTATGAGGAAATTCTATGTCTGGATTCGTAACCTACAGTTCATGCCTAGATTTACCATTTTATGTGAATGGTGTAGTGTTACCGCACTGAGGAAACCAATGATTCCTTTTTTGGTGAAATGGAATCCCCAAATAATAGGATGGACTCATGCATAGAAGGTTGAAATTGATTACTCTTCAGTTTTATAGCCTCACCCTTGGTGCAATTGAATTTATGAGTGCCTATTTTCCTGGAATGATGGAATATTACAAATAATTATTTCTGACATTGGTTATAGTATTACCTATCCAGAGAGAGACATACATTTACAAAGACCATCACTACAGGAAGATTCCGATATCATCAAAAAATATCATATATCCTCCATAGTGCTTTGTGATTTGTGGGTGAATTTGGATGGATTGAATAGGAATGACATAGTTTGACCTACTCTTTCCCCCTTAGAAAACCAAATTATAATTTCCATGGAAAAAGATTGGATATTGAGTTTTTGTGAGGACTATTGGTTCTTGGATGATGTGACCATGAAGAAAAATTATCCACTATCTAGGATCAATGAACTCTTGGATCAGTTGAGAGGGGTAAATAGTTATTAAAGATTGACCTCAGGTCAGGCTATCCCTAGTTTCTATTATGGGGAGGATAATATATCGTAGAAAACATCAAGATGTACCTATAGTCACTACGTGTACATAGTGATTCCCTTTGTCATGAAGAACACCCTATAAATGTTCATGGGACACAAGAACTAGATCATCCAGTCACTATTATATCAATTCATGGCACTCTTTGTCGATGATATCCTAGTGTACTCGGAATTTGAGGAGGAGTGCAAGAGACAAATAAAGATAGCTCAAGACAAAATCTAAGTGGAAAATCATTACAATAATCTCTTGAAGTGATAGTAATGTTTTCATGATGGCCACTCCCAAGGACATGCTATTTGTGGGGAAGGAGTTGCAGTGGACTTGACCATGGTTGAGGTAGTGTTAGCATGGGATCCACCAAGGAATGTGATGGAGGTTAACATTTTCCTTATGATGGTATTATATTAGCATAGATTCAAAACTCATTTCTACATCTCATAAACACCCATGAATGATTTGACACAAAAGGGAGAACCTTTTGTGTGGACAGAGAAGTGAAAAAATGACTTTCATTAGTTGAGGAATCATTTGACGAGTGCTCTAATATTGAGATGGATAGTGGAAGGTGTCAAGTATGTAGTCATTTGTGATTCATCTAGAACTAGGAATGGTTTTTTTGATATAGAGGAAGGCGGAGAATTCATATGGTGCACTCCAATTGAGACCATATGAATAGAACTATGCAAACAACGATCTTTAGTTTGAGGTGGTATTATTCTCCATGATGATATAATGACATCAACTCATAGAAGAGTGTTTTATTGTCTACTTTTAATAGAATAGTGTCATGTATATCTTCTCTTATATGGATATCACCATGAGATAATGGAGATGGATTGAGTTCTTCTAGTATAATGAAATCAAAATTATCTATAAATCTAATAAGGGGAATGTGGTTTCATATGATCTTAGTAGGAGATCTAGTTCAAATATAATGAATGAGGCATCATGGTATATAGCCTCATTATAATAATCCTTTCTGAATGGATATAGAGATGTCTACCTCCAGTAAATGGTTTTCACCCATCCAAACTTATAGCAAGTCAGGGAAGCACAACATGGCGATACCATCAATAAAACCTGATGTGATCAGATATAAAAAAGAATTTCTCCTAATGTATTTTATAAATGTGTGAAGCATGTCATTATATTTAAAGGATGAATTATAGTACCATTTAATTTACATGATGAGGATCTATAAGACTTTCATATGTATCCTTTTTTGGAAAATCCATTCTTGGAAAATATGTACGAGGACATGTGACATCATTTTTTGTGGCTAGGGGTAGAGAAATGAGTTGTGGATTTTTCCTATTGATACATTACTTTTAATCAACTGAAGGTTGAGCTCTATATCCTAGTATGTTTTGAAATACCGCTTTCGGTTTCAAAATAAAAGTGGGATGATATATCTTTATACTTATTGAGGAGCTAACCATGTATGTCGATGGGACAAGATGCCATCTAGGTTATCATATATTGACTCACCTTTTCGGACCACTTCATTGATATTATAGTATAGAGTTAAGAACAGACTTCTTTATATGATTGAGATAGTTCTGTTCCATGGAGTTGAATTGATGATTTCTTAAAATTGTGATGCCTGCTTTACATCTAGATTGTGGAAGGGATTAGAAGAGGAATTCGAAACCCAGTTACACTTGAGAAAAATATTTCACCAAAAAACTAATGGCAAGAATGAGTGGACCATTCTCCCTCTATAAAACATGTTTCAAGAATGCATATTGGATTTTGGCCAATGTTGGGAGGATCAACTAACACTAGTAGAGATTTCGTAAAACAATAAATACCATTACACAATCATTTTGTAAATATTTTAGATATTTTTCGAATAACCCTGTAGGTCACCACTTGGTTGGACTGAACTAGGAGAGTCAACAGTCATGGGAATGAAGCTGGTGTCAGCTACCACAATGATGGTGAAGATAATCAAGGAATGGATGAAGGCTTCATAAGGCCCTAAAATGATTTATGCTGATAGGCTTTAGAACCCTTTGGAGTTTGGGGGAGGATCCCCTTTGTTCTGATAGGGTTTTTCGTGACATGGATTGCATAAATTAGGCATGGGAGACAATTCATTATCTCTTTATAGTTACAATGTAGAGTTGGCATGGTGTCAAACCTTTTATCTCAACCTCTAATGTTAGATCAGGAACCTGATGTCCTCCACATGTCACAGATGAGGAGGTACATGCACATCCCCTTTCATGTTATCAACTAGGGAGATCTAGATATCAAATATGGGTAAAAAATTTCCGAGTACCCAATGTAGACTGATTATCGATAGGAGATGATACTTTTTGGAGGAACAATTCCATTTTTTTTGTACTGTGGAAACACTAGAATATTTAAGAATAAAATTAAGTGTGGGAGTCTCAGATCTATAATCAACACCCACATCTATTTGGGTAGACTATATATTTTATTTCTTGTGATATTAATCCCCAATGTGGGGAGAATTTATTTTCTCAAATTTTCTATGAATACATGTTAAATATTATATGTATTATTTTTTAGACCAGGCATTGAGAAAATGTACAATGATGTGGCTTGGTGTGGAAAAAATAAATATTTCAAATATATTAAATATGTTGAAGAGAACACTTTTATTGTTTTTTATAGAATGTATAATAAAAAATAAATGGTTTCCTCATTTAGTATTCTATAGGAACCGTTGAACTCAGAAAACAAGATTTTCCCTAGGTGCGACATAATTGTAGACATCATAGGTTATTGGTGGAAAAGTTATCTCAGGTTCCAAAATGAATAAAATAATATGAATAAATTATTTTATTTCAAATATACAATGAAAGTACTATTTATTCATTATATATTATGTTATATAAAAATACCATGGCTATCAGCATAACCGAGGAGACATTGGAGGATCATTTGAGAGAGCCATGGAGAAACCCCTTACGTGAATGATGGTGAAGTAGCAAATCAATTATATACGCACCATATATTCAATAGTTAATGATAATGATGAAGAAGACACATCATTATCTATCAGTAATAAAAAAAAATTAGGTTAGGGAATGTGATTTAATTTTTAAATTCCCCATCATTTGATTCTATGATGAAACTGAATCAATCAACGAATAGATTGAACAACGTTTTGATCATCTTATTAGATGGAAATATTATTGGGTTTTTCGATGGGATAATTATAATTATAATATGATTTCTATATTCTCTATTTAACGACAATTTAACAAGATTTGAATGAACATTTATAGAGTCCATGCCTCTGGATTTATTAGTGCTTCTCTCCCCCCATTCAATGTTCTGCGTGGGAATTTTTTGTTTTTCTTATCGCCTGAATAATATAGATCATCTGATTGATTCACATATGTTTCATGGTGCAACAATAGGAAATTGTAGATCCATGATTGGAATGACATTATTGAGGAGAAAATATGGAAACAAAGAGATTTTGATGAAGTTAGACCCTCGATCTCGTATTCATCAATGTTATTTGTCATGGAATGAATAATGATGATTATATCCATTTTTATAATAGATTAGTCATCGAAATAGGTTGATCAATATATGGAGATGCTCAAGAAAGATGATCCTAGGATACCAAAATGATTAGAGAAAGATCCTGAAGCAATGATGGTGTAGACACAAATGGGAGGAAGAATAATGGTTTCTTGAATGACCTAATGCACACGACATGTAGCCCTTGAAAATGTTGCATGTATCCCCTTATAATTAATCGATATATTTCGGAATATGAACATGGATAGAGTGTGGATTACACTGGTTTCATAGACAATGTGTGCTCCACCATGTGACAATTCCTATATCATGTACATGGACGACCTCATGTAAGAGTACATGGAAATGCGTATAAGTCTAATGCCATGTACTAGCACACAGATGGAGTCCATAGATGGGACCCATTGTACATGGATACATTTTTTAAATCATCTATAATTCATGTACTCTTCTATACTACATGGAAAGACTGTCAATGACATCGACCATTTACACAGCAAGAACCCAGGGTCAAGGGAAACATTGTTTAGCCCCTATACACACCATGTACTCTTTCATGCATGGTTTAGATCTCTTTTACACCCCATATTGGACAATATTTATTAGGGGTTGTACCCATTATTTTTTCCCTAGAGGTTGGTATGAATTATTTCAATCTCATAGAACTACAATCCATTCATTACGGATTTTCGGATAGTGTTGTTAAACCCCCCTAAGAGGCCCAGTGTCAGATCCTCTATTCATATTTTTTCTATAGGTAGAGTTTTGGGAATCGACGTGAACAATAATAGTTGGATATTATCATATACTTAGTGGTTTAATCCTAATTGAGTTTTTGGTATCATCCCACGTCCCCAACATTGATCCTCCTCTCTGTATTTTATTTTATTTAGTTCTTTTGGTGTGTATTCTCTCTCATGAAAATACCCTACAAGTATTACCTATCTAGAATATGTCATAAGAGTTGTTGTACTCTAGAGTGTGTTCTCATGGAGGATTTTATTGTGAAATCTTCTTGTAAGAATCCTAGGCTGGTATGCTATAGGTGTGACTTACCTCTATACTATGTGCCTTGGATTGAGTATATCCTGGTACAATTATTAAATTTGATGCAGACATATACTTATATATTGATGACAATATTTCCCATTATTATATTCATTTTGGGTATTCTGTTTTCCTAATGTGTATTGTTATACTCACCACTACACAAGATTTTCCCACATGTGTTGGGTCTTGTGCAGATAATTGACCTTTTGACAGAGTCCTAAGAAGACTAGGAATAGATAATGCTTTGTGAGACATGAAAAATTAAGGATTGTTCCTATGTATTCAATACATTGGTCCCAATACCTTTAATTTCATAATGAAATTTTGTTATAGAGTGTTTGTGGTAGAATTTTTTTTGGAATAGATTACATTATTTATTTCATATCGTACATATGGTTGTGAGATTTAGTTGTATCAATGCATTGATTGTTTAGTTGTTTTACATTTCATCATTTTATAGAATTGGTGATGTGTGTGTGTGTGAATACATTTAATTAGGAAATTCCTCCCATGATAGTGATATTCATACTCAGTTATAGTGACAAACCCCTAGACTATTGAAGGTGGGTTGTGGAGTCACAACATGGACCCTATTGGGACAGGTCAAGAAAAAATAATTTATTCTTTGGATTTGAACATCACATTGGAAAATTTAAAAATAAATATGTTATACCATCCAATAAAATGATATTTAGAATAGTCCGTAGATGTAAAAATGAGACTTAAATTATAGATATATAATAATAATTGGATAATAATTTTCTATAACAACATAGATAGGACCATAGTTTCCCCATATTCTAATGCAGTGGAAATCATGACCATACATAGTCTATAACAAGTTTTTAAATAATTCATTGGGAGGAGGATCCAACAAAAATATATTGAACAAAAATATGTAATAGGAGTAAAAAATTTGATTTTAGAATGATTCTATAACCCCAATCATCATATTTTCAGAACTAAATGTTTTACTAGAATCATTGTATTTTCATATTTTATATATAGTGGGGTGTCATTAGGTAATTTCAAATGTAAATATTTACATTTGGGATTTGGATGATCTATATTGATACAAAAATGTATAAATATGTTCATGCATATATTTACATTCACTTCAATTTCATGACCTCCCTCTTAAACTCCAATGATGTTTATTGTGTCCTAGGGATAAACCACAACACCACTTTTGAGTGAACAGTATCATCTAGTGTATACATTATGATTGTTGACAAATATATTTTGTAGACATGAAACTGGTTTATTCCCACATCATAATTTGTTACGTGGAATGTGTTGGATGATGTCTCTAACAACTTATCGTCTTTGAAATCGAATCATTGTTCCTTTAACTATATTTATGGTATATATTTATGTCATTTTAGATGATATCATCATATATTCAAGAGTAAAATTTTATATATTCTTTATGATCCAAATGAGATCACATACCCTTCAGATTTATGCTTCATTAGATGATTAGTTCATAGCCTTATTTCTAAAAGATATGTTGATTGTTAGAAAAACAGAGAATGAAGGTAGAATAAGAGTATGTTTTAGGTTCCTCTTTATGAATTTCTATATTTTGAGTAGACATTGAATGATGAAGAAAAAAAGTTAGATGGTTTTCTCATCAAGAATGTATTCACACCAAAGGGAAATTATTATTATTCAATGATTAATATATTATTCATATAATTAGTTTGGATGATTGGAATCTTTATAGGGTTTCTTGATATAGTTTTATAGCCCATGTCCATTAAAAAATGATAACTGATGGTGGGTATTCCTAAACGTTCATCCACCAGACCATTGTTAGAGATCTCAATATGTGGTATTCATTAAAAAATCTTTTTTCTCATCTTCTCCAACAATTTAAATGATTTTGGATGTGATATCAATATCCGATACAATGGTTCAATTACAAGATATTCTGAACCTTCCATGAAGATCAAATATTTATTTGTATGAAAAATATAATATATATATAATTCTACTAGATGATGGAATACTAAGAATAATATCAATTGGAATAAAATTATAAAATATTATTTTTATCAAATGAGTGGATTTCCATTTGATTATAGGTCTAGGGTATCCTTTTTAGGGTTCATCCCCTATGTTACTTCACCCATGTGGGTTTTCCCATTGTCCATTTTCTCATGTAATACTACCACGGTCCGTTTTCAGAAATCCGATTAGAGAGGCTGTAATATCATATATGGAGGACAGTAAAATGTAAAGAATAAAATCAATCACATTAGATGATGTATCATGATCATCTAGATGATATAGATAACGTATATTAGCTGATTTAAATCATGTTATAGTTTGATTACCAATGTGGGAGAGGATCACATCTATTTATTGATGTATTATTCCATTCACCGAGGTGATGTCATGTAAATTAATCTGGAAGCACTTTCATTCCTATTACCTAAACCAACAATAAGAGAATATTCATCTAGACCATGGTATCATATTTCTATATAGCAACACAAACCTTTTAATTTAATCATTTTAATTTTAATTGGATCCCATTATTAGGTGGGAAATTTTTTGTTTCCAATGTCACCCTAGTGTTACTAAGTCATTTACCATAGGTCCCTATACATGCACCTAATATTTCAAACCATATTGGAGTTATACGAATAATCTTTCATAGCCCAGAACTTTATTAAAATAAATGAACTGTTACCTATAAATATATTCCTTTATATCAAACAGGGGATGAGATTACCAACTTTAATAAGATAATTAAGCAGTCAAGGATCACTTCACACATCACATGTGAATCCCATTTATGTAGAATATTTTGAATAAAAAAAATAGAATTATCCAAAAAGATTGTTAAGTGAGACATCTTCCAAAAAAACCATTCCCAAAGACAAAATAGGCACTAGCATTATATCAAAATTTTAAATGACTGAAAACATGAACAATGAAAGGGTAGTTTATATCTCACCCATCCCACAGATGCATCCCTAAGGGATGAATCATACTCAAGTCCTCATGAATGATTCTTGCTAGGGGGTCCCCTTTTCTTGACCATCACCAGGGAGATCCCCATCACTCATCCCTTCTTAAGGATATCCAAAACACAGAGAACTCACTTTCGAGATCCCCATCCCCCAACCCTATAAAGGGAAAACCCCTTATATAAATCCTCACAAGGGTGATACGCATCACAAAACACTAATTTGGATTGGCCTCTTCACTCCATGATCACTAGGATGGCCCCCACCACTTAACAGAAAATTGGATAATCTAATTATGAAAATATTTATCTTGGATAGACAATTCACATGACCCTTATAATCGAGAAAAATTTTCACATACCATATACGGGTGACACCCTTCACTTGTCCCACACATATCCCGATCCAATCAATCCAAAACTAGCCACAAATCGAGAAAACATTAAATTCTAAAGATCCCAAAATTATGAATTTGAAACATTTCTTCACTAGTATCTAAAGAGAATTATAGAAAACATATAAAACATTGTGTTTTTCACATATACATGTGAGAACAATTGAGTCACTAGAACATGGTTATCGAGTGTGAAACTATTATTTTATAAGGACTCATGATTTTTAATTAAACGATTAAGGGTGTCATGTAGTAGGGAATTGTTCACCACCTAAAGGGTGAAATGTTCAAAAAATAACATCTTATTGACAGAAATTTTCTAAAAAATTTCAATGTAATAAATATATAGTTTCTATCTATAATTAGAATATTGATTTATAATAATGAAAAATAGATAAATCATGGAATCCCTAGTCATTTGGGTTTTGACAAGAATGTATCACTTAACAAATACTATATTTGGAATTTTATTAGAGCTTGGATCCAAATATAGTTACATGTATTCTGAATGACTTCATACCAATGGTAAGCATCACTACACATACCTTGTATTGTGAATTTGAAATGTTATAGAAAATTCTCCCTGGACTTATTAAAAATATTTATTTCCTTTACTTAGTTATTACTATGACATTACTCATCTTTTCAATTTTAATGTTGAGGACACTAATTTCATGTACCAAAAAATAATTCAAGGAACCTGATTCCTCTCAATTTGGAAATACTCGAACATTACTTATTGACTTACATTTTAATTTTAATTAATTCATGTCAGGTTTAGAAATATTGTTACATATTATTTAATCATGGATAGAATAATTTTAATTCATCAATATTTTAAGGATATTTGTGTTTAATTTCCTCTTTCCATAGCTGATAATATAATCAAAATCATCTTGATAATGATTTCCCCTATACTTATAATTATTGGATAAGAGTATGTCACATTTTAATGGGAATCTTATTTCCAAGATTGTGAATATCTCATAGATTAATTCCATTATCACGAATCAGTTTTCATTTAAAATTTTATGTAGACATCAATTAATTATGAAACTTGTATACCTTTTAGGGAAAAATATATTCAATTGTAGATGAAAACTGTGTTAAAAATCTGGTGAATCATTCACTACAAAATTATCTTCATTATTTAAGGTAAAATGGTAAAAATATTCTTGTAAAATAATGAAATAATCGGACTATATTAAATAAATAATATTGAGGCTATTTATCTTGTTCATTTCATACCATGAATGCATGTAATTATTATCTTATATGAAATCCTCATCTCATTAAGAATGAAATCATATGATCAGTACCTATAAAATCCGAATCTCATCACATTTGAAATCCTTGGCTCTTCAAGATGCCATTGTAGGATCATCACACAAGGATTACTATTCCCATCATGAAAAGGTTGTTTGTGATTGTTATATGAAATATCATCTTATTTACTTTTTAGGGAGATATTTTTACTCATGTTATTATCAATTAATGGAAGTTGATTCACATATGTTTTTTACATAATGGTTTGACCATTTAAATGTTTGTGTAGATGATTACGAAATAAATATCATCTGTTGAATATTCCTCTTTTTCTTAAAATGAACTGTCTTCAAAACATTAGTGAGATGAGGGGATGAAAATGGATTTGGTGATCTTTAGAAAATTGATAAATCTTATGAAATAAATCCTCTAATGGTTTTGGTGGTATGATTCCTATGTTTTTAGATAGAATATCAAAATGTGTATTATGTATCCCTATAGAATATGAATTAAAACCCATTATGTTTTAGTTTAATAATATATGGTTGTGTTATATGATCTTACATTCAATTTGACATCATGTTGTATGGATATATTTTTCTTTTAAAGTATAATAAATAATGGATTATGTGGGGAATTTGAATTCATCTATTTAGATCATTCCTCAACATGGATGATGACTAAGGTGAATGTTTGTTATAGAGATTTTACTCAATTAGGTACCTAAATGGATTCATTATTCATTAATTGGATAAGAAACATTATCAATAATTTTACATGGTGGGGTAATACACCTTTAAAGAGGTATATTTATTTCATTGGAGTGGAGTGAATATTTTGGGGTCTTCTATATATGTTTCCAGAATGTCTATATTTCTAGTTATTATAATAATGATAACCCAAGATATTTGGAATTTGGATCATGGGGGTACAAAATAACATCATTTAAAATAATTATTTTTCCTTGTATATGGATTTATATGGGTGGAAAAGATATTTATCTTCACATAATTGGGTTTCCCAAGACCTTAGGTCCTGCAAGATATTGGGAACTTGTGTGAGGGATGTTCTCCATAGAGAGAGAGTTGGTTTAAATTACATTAAATGATTTATATTGAATTAACTCAATTATAAAATTTATTTTATTGACATTATATGTTAATATGGTACAAGGTCATTAAATAGATATCATGGGGTTGATATGTTTTGGATAGTCAACATGAGAGCTTTGACCTCCCTGGAATCTAAAATCTCTTGGCTAAATTCTATAAATGGTGGGATAAGGAGTATTTATAGGTCATCTTCTCCCTAAATAGACATGTTCGCAATATTTATACATGATCAAATAACATGAATTTTGATTTTATTTCAATGTTATGAACTCATAAATTCATACATAAATGGGGATCTATGGAATTGTATGGTGCCACATCATCTAGATTCACTGGACTCAAGATACATGGATAAAATACATGTGATCTAATATCACATTTTCCAATAACAATCCAACCTTTATCCACATTATATGTATCTTTGATAATTAAAAATTAAAAATTAATTTTTTTTTGTGATGATCAGGGAATGCCTATTGTGTTTTTTAACCTCAACAAATATATAATGAGTGGTGTACCTATAAAACATTTTATTAAAGAATAATATACTGAAAGTGATTCATATATTTATTCAACCTTTGTGAATAATAAATTACAACTCAGAGTGTTATAGAAATAAATAGATCTACACAATTTAACATTAGTAACAAATATTCCCATGTGGCTTGTGGAATTCTATGAAAAATTAAATGAATCAAAATTTATGATTATATATAGAGAATGATAATAAATATCATAAAATAATAAATATTTTTATATGATCATCTATACACTGTTTTAATAACTTATTTCCATTATATTTTGTATTTTTGAACCAACCCCACACATACTTGTCATATTATCATCATAGAAAATAGAATATAAATTATGATGTTTTTCCTAAAATCTAATGTAATAAAAACCCAAAAAATGTTACTACTAGATTTATCCACCTTTTAAAATTACACTTATCTTCCTCCAAATTTGTATCATTTGTGAATTAGAATAATTCCCTTAAATCCCAAAAAATCACTATCATTCATAATTGATAAGTTATAATGATATCTCTATATTGTTTTCATAGATTTCCACAAAAATATTAATCATTAATATAGATTGAAATAAAAATATTTCCCCCATCATTGAATCATAACCACCAGTCAAATAGAAATTGAAAATCATTGGATAAATTCTCATTTAAAATATGTTTAGTTATCAAATTCTATATAAAAAAATCAAAATAAATATTTTTTGACTAATAGAATATTGGGATGAAAATTTAGGTATGAAAGTTTACTAATGATATAAATTTCAAAAATCATGATTCATTTCACATGATAAAATGTTTAATGGAAATGACAACTAAAATGTAGTGTGATTTTATATTCGGCTTGAAAATCAATAAAAACCTATCGACTACTCCAGAACTATATATATATATATTAATTACATGGTATTAAGGTTTGATATATGTATATGAATGAGGATGTAATTCAAAAATAGATAATCATGGAGAAATCAATTACTCTTTTAATATGATTTTTATATCCATAATAATTAAATATTTTATTAACATGCAGTTAACTCCATTAAGACTATAAAAAAAATTATCATTTTGAAAATAAAATAAATAGTATATCTAAATTACCCTTCCTTAATTACTTTTATAAATATAGTAGTATTTTTATGATCATTAACATGAATTTTATTCAAAGGCAAAAAAAAATTAGTATATTTGTATATTTTGTAATTCGATAACCCTCTATAGAGTAATCTACAATATATGGACCTATTTTTAGTTATAGTATTTCAAAATCCTATTTCTTCAATTTATTTGTTGCGGACATTATTCTCAGTGGTATCTTCTCAATCTCCAACATTATATTTTTTAGGAACATTCAAAGTTAATAAAATGTGCTTCTTGTACGCTAAAATTATATTAGGGCATCCATAAAATGGAAATCCTTATCTCACCCATTATAAACTCCCCAAGATGAATAGAGTGCCTTCACTTATGAAATAATATCTCTCATCATATTCCTTATCTCCTTTTTACATTTATTGGGAGAAAAGTATGAAACTAAAATATTTAATAGAAATAGATTTTGAGAGATGGTTTACTCTAGATATTCATAAATATAGGAATTAATAATTAATTATATTTATTTCAAAATGTCCACCATTTTTTATATTTGTCAAATATAAAAAATATTAAAATCCTATTATTCCACCTTTTTTCATAATTATGGGTTACACCAGACCAATGTATTTTTTTCCTAAAATACAAGAATGAGTTTTTTTAAAATAATTGGCTATTCATTTTCAAACACACATAATCATCAAAAGTTATATTACTTCAAAAATTAGGAATTAATAATGTGGAATGAAACTAATCATTTGATTGCTGACTTGTGATATCATAAAGTAATCATCTTAATTTGTAAATGATATGAAAAATTATATCTTTTGATGAAATGGAAAAATAAATCATCGAATAGTGAATTGGCCTCAAAATATAGAATTATGTTCACATGTTTTAACATCTCAACAAAAAAATCATAAAATCAATATATGCATTCATTTACAACTAATTAATATAGTTGAAATTATTATTATTATATTGTTGATGATAAATTTTTATTTCATAAGATGCGAGTCCCTAAAAGGGCATTCAAAGGAGGAAATAGAGTAACTATTAAGATAGTATATTGTTTAGAATATTTTTGTGATATAGGATGGTAATTATAATATTAATTTCTCTTTGATCCCCATAAATTCATTATTAATCTCTCTAGTTATCAATATTTGAATGAAAATTTTATTTTAGGAGGAAAATGTCCTCAAAATACCTAACAAGATTCATGTAAAAATGATTTATTCAATATACACAGCTAAAACAGGACATTTAGTTTCATATTCCATAACATATATATTAGAATCCACCATACGATTATTAAAAAACATAATATTTATAATACATTCCAAAATACACATCAATGATTAAAAAATATTTATGTTCCCATGTGTATGATTTAACTTGCAGTAAACAATTGATTCATATACAATAATAATGAATCTTCAAATGTTTTTTCAGTTCAACACATCATGTGTAAAATGATATATATTTATCAAAGATTTCTAGGTATATATTTGACCCAATTTGAAAACATGATGGAGATATTCATATAGAATCAACTTATCTATGATGATTATAGTAATGATGTTCTCAGAGAATTAAAAAGTATTAATAGATTTAATAGAACATATATAATATTTTATATTTTATTTTGAAGAATCTTGATAATGGGTTGGGTCCATATTTTATATTACCTCAAAAAGGCATTTCAAGAAGAGTGTTGAAGCCACCAAACGATTCATAAGATTAAAATAAATTAAAATCCTTGATAAATATAGTTAGAATAATTTTTGTGATTAATTATAATGTCTGAAAAAAAATTGTGTAAATGTAGATATACATTGAGTGAGGTTAAAGTGGTATTAAATTACCAGTAGATTTGAAAGGATCATCTATAAATAGACCAAAGTACATTATGTTGTGTTTCATAAGAGAAAAATTATTTTTACTTATTTAACGTTAATTTTATTGAATGTTTTTTTAGATTATTTAACAATTTATATATTTAATATTGGATAATTATGTGCTAGTTTAGTGGTTACACAAAAAATATGGTGGGTGTGTAATAGTAACATGTAAAAAGAAGGGATGTGTAATAGTCGTTTTGGGACACTACATTAAATTAGTCTCTTGTATTCTATTTTAATTTTAAATGTAATGTTTGAAAATTATACCATTCATAAAAATCATTGAGACTTATACCACCATATTATAATAGCTCCATAATGGTTAAAATGGGGGCCGATATAT
Organism: Viscum album; assembly: GCA_963277665.1. Classification (NCBI taxonomy): domain Eukaryota; kingdom Viridiplantae; phylum Streptophyta; class Magnoliopsida; order Santalales; family Viscaceae; genus Viscum; species Viscum album. Next base: position 1,926,358,685 of record OY728159.1, read on the forward strand.
ATATAAATATATAAAAATATGTTGAGAATATACACTATATATTATATATAAATAATATAACTCTTTATACCAATCAAAATCATATGCCTTTGAGTTAATTTGAATGAATTTAAGGGAATGTGTGACTCTAAATTATATCACAGAATCACATGAAATTAATGTAATATTAAAAAAATAAACTAAGAAATTAGAATTCTAAAATCATGGATTCTGAATAAATTTGATATCGATTTAAAAAATATATGTTATGTTATATTTATGGAATTAAATATCTCAATAAATCAATTAAAAATATTATTCAAGCTAATTATTTGAGTTCCTTTCCCATAAGAGGTTCAGGTTCACCATCTATATATGTTCTAAAGAAGGTTTTTTTTCTGCCTCCGCATCGCATCCTTACGATGCCATGTCTCCTTTACGCCTTACTTCCCTCACTAACTCCTCCCACTTCCCCGACCCTTTCCCCCGTACCTGCCCACATTTCCTCTTCTCAGCATCTAGGGTTTCCACATTACAGTTTCTGTTCGTAGCCCATCATCCTCATCTCCGACTCCTCCTTAACCCAATCTCCAGTACTCATCATCTCCTCTAGATCTCGTCATTTCTCTCTTGTCGTGACTTCGAAATCAGTTCAGCTACCTTCAGCTACTCTGACTAGATCTACTACGCCTCCGCCTTATTGATAACCGGATACGCCTCCATAGGCTCTTCCTCATCCAGGTTCTCTACTGCAACTATGGTTATTGCACCCTACAGTATGCAATTACTAATCCTAGGTATAAACATATATAATTTTTTTTGGTTTTTTATAGCACATCTAAATTCCTCCACTGGTATTCTGCTCCATCGACATATTACCTCTCCCACTGTTGGATACCCTGTCAATTTTCTACGGTTTCAAGTATATTTTTGTATATCCATATCAACATTTGATCCATTCGCCGTGCTCAAATAGCTAATTTTCCTTCATCTACTATACATAATGCATACAGTATAAATTGAAACCTCCATATCAGGTATGTTTTCCTTACGTCTTTGACGTATTCATCCTACAATCCTCTTTTATTTAATTACAGTTAAACACGATTCAATGAAGAAGTAATACTCTATATTTGAACACAAACATTCTTCTCTATAAATCTATTAAAATTGTTCTCCATACATGGTTCCCCATGTAAACATTTGTTTTGTAGTTGTATAATTAGTAATATATCACTTCCATAAGTATTTTCCAATCAAATGGTCACTATATTTAATTATTTAATCATCACAGTTCATTGATTCTCCATAGTTTTTGTTATTTCAGGTGAATAGGAACCGTTGGTTTATTTCTGTACTCATGTTTCAATGATGGGATTTCAGTAGACAAAATGGAACATTTTATTTCTCCTACACCTTTATTGATTTATGAAACCATATTTGTTTTTGCAACCATCTTCATTTACTCATTCCTAACCTTTGTGTAATATTCTTCATTTATGAAACCCCATTTTCATTTAGGATAAAAGAGATGACCATGTTTTACTATTTTGGCCGTATCGGTGATTGTGATTTGGTGGGATCCTGAAACATTGTTTGAAATTATAAATTATGGACAAATATAATTCTTGATTCAATACTAACTTCTTTTTATTTTGTCTAATTTAATGACTGTTAATTATTCTTTGTAATTAGTTTTTTATTTTACTTTACATTTTTACTTTCCCTCACATCACAAGAACTAATACATTAAAAATTCTTTCTATGCAAATGAGGATGTCGGTGCAGTAATGATATGGGTACCTTTATCCACTAACCACCTTAAATTCATTCGGCTACAAAAGTAACGGTAAGCTCGACAAAGTCCTCTTCTTCTTTTTCTAGCAATATCCACTAGAATCTATACTAACATGAAGAGACAATTTACTAAGACTATCCTTTGTTCAACAACTATAGTCCCTTATGCAAGTTTTGTAATCCAAGTCCATTAGGATATATATCCATTCAATAATACAATATATTGATTCAAGTTTAGATAAGTTTACTAAACAGTCCTAGTACTTTATATTGTTTCAATAATTGAAGTCTTATTTCTCTCTATTGAAAACCCATAAATCTGCTTCTATATCTCTAGTACTATTACACTACAAACAATGGTTATTGGAAATTTTATAAAACTGCTTTTAATATAAGATTTGACAGCTTTCTTTTACACCACACTATATCGTCTAACACTGGTATACTTACTTTATTTTATTAAATACATGGCATTCAGTGTTTCTATGTTCCAACATTAATTTCTATATAATTTGAGATTGTATAAAACCAAGAAATTACTACTTCAGTCAGTTTTTTTTTGCCTTCGCAACATATTTTACATCAACATTATTGTTAACTATTAGTAAAATGGTTTACCTACACACCTTTACAATTCAATATAAAGAAAAACAATACCATTTTTTAATATGTAATGATACATTCTTAACGTAAAAGAGGATGGAAGCCACAGAAATTAACAAAACCACATTGTAAAGGAATTTTTTAATGATGATGTAAATGTGCATAATAGTAGGTTGTTTATATTGTTTTTCTATTGGATCATTTATTTTTGGATCTAATTCCATGTTCAATCATCCCTTCCAAAGGAAAAGCCTCTTACATGCCTCTATTTTACTAAATATTTCTGGATTATAATGAAAATTGCTTTAAACAATTTAAGAGAAGCATTTAGTTAAAATATTAAAAACAATGGGATATTGGGAGTTATTGGATTATCTAGTGTATCATATCAGTTTCATGATTTATTTATTCATGTATTGTAATCAGTCAACATATAGTCTGCATTTTAACATTAGTTAATGATAATATCAAAATATTAATACTTGGAAATATTGTTTCTTCCTCATCTTAGAGGTCACAAAGTGTGTTGCATCAATCTTATGACTCCTTCCATTACCCACTTGATTCTCTTTTTGAACATGTTTTTTTCTATACGTTTTTGAACATTAATTATTCATTAACATAACATATTGCATTGTTATAATAACTAAATTTATTCATCGTAATGATTATTTATTTCATGACATCCTTGTTTATGTTTTTTCTTTGATTTGTCTTATGATCATTGTTTGTGTATGTCAGGGGAGATTAACTACCATGTAGAAAGTGAAGAGGAATTTGGGGCCTACTAAAGATCATTAAATAAAACCTTGTGGCTAGAATTTCTCCAACCCTTTTTGATTATGTGGTACATAAATCCATAGTTATTATGTAAAATTACACCTCTAAATTGTTCACAGTTTAAAGAAACATTTTTTCATAATATCAGGATTTTGTTCAAGATTTCCTATAAAACATTGGAGATAAATATATTGAATTCAAACATTATGGAAATGAAATGTATGGATGATCAAGGTAAGGGTCTATTTGACAAAACTTTCCGAAATCTTCTTATAGTACATATTCATGTTTGTATTTATTATATATGTTCTCTACAAAAAATATATTTTCCTAACCAAAATATTCTTATTCTTTCTCTCTTAAAATATCTTATGATTCATAGGCTATGAGATGTTGTCTCGAGAATTGATTCTTCTCCTATTTGGTATTAGGTATGAAAAACCAACTTCTACTCATAATTATTAGTTATTTTTCAATTTACCATTACATTCAATTAGATTTTTTAATTTTAATTGAACTATAAAAGATTAATTAAATTAATCTACTATTTAAATGATAGTACCTCATGAATGTGAAACATCGTCAATAATATCTATTATAATAACCTCTTCCTAGCATGGATATTATTTTATTGTCCTTCAATACCTATCATTTTTGTGAATCCTCAATTATTTGAAGTTTATCAAATGGTAATGATACATTCATATTACTTTTTCCTATTCAAATACTCCCAGTACACATGTTTAATCTTCTCAGCCTTTATTTATTGACCATTCATTATTAGCAGGGTTTACATTAGATTCATCAAAGTAAATAACTGTAATTGGAATCATTAAACCCTATCAATGACTAAATGTACATTTTAAGGATTATTTTTCTTTGGAATATACTTTGTTTATCCTCTTATCAAAGTACTAGGAACATGTTAAATTATACTTGACATTGTGTTCAATTTTTTCCCTGATGTAAACATACAATAACTTTTTTCTTTGTATGGTTTGCACTATGTTTCTTATATTAATTGTAGGAGATGGTTTCTCATTGAAGAATAGGTTTCTTCTTAGTAAAGTGTCAGTTATGATGATGAAGGTACCCCATTATGATGGTACTGTAATAACATTCTTCATTTTACTACTTCTTTTATGTGTAAATATCTACTATATTTTTTTCTTTGTTTTTTCTTTGATGAAGACTTACTGGTATTTTTTTCTTAATATGGTTCTTAACATGTGAATTATATTGATTTCAGGATATGGGTTCATATTGAAGAACATATTTTTGTGAGGAAAAATGATGGATTAGTAGATGTTGGTACCAGAAAATACTATACTACATCATGTGTAAGCTTATTCAATTTTCTTGACTGATTATCTGTTTGAGATTTTTCATCTCTCAAGGAGATGGATTTAATCATGTTGTTCATTTTCGGAAAACTAGAATGGATCTCTGCTTAACATTTTGAATTCATGACTGGTAATCTTATCCTTTTAATGTATTTTTTCATTATTGGTTTAAGGTAATATCATGTTTCAATTTATTTAGCCCAATGAATCCATTAGAGTCTTTTGGTCATTTAGCATCACCCTCAAGTGTATTACCACCCACTATATATTGTTTTTATACACGAAAAATGTTCTTCTGATACCCTACATATCATAATATCCAACACAATTATATTTTCCGAATACAGTGGAATTATCCTCCCTTTCTTCCATTAATTCTCAGTTGCAGTTACACACTCCATATATGTAGGTAATTTGTCAAAAAAATGTGGATTAAACCACCCTTCCATCCAACATATGACTGTAGGTAATTTGTTGTAACTATTGAATACACTATATATGGATTTTTATGCACTAAAAAAAATATGAATATGTTTCATATGAGATAATAAACAAAAATCAGTATTTTAGGATAATATCATGCATCTTCCAGTTATGCATGACTATAGGAACATGCAGTAGACTTTCACTCGGCTTTTCCTTGGTTCAACTCCTGTAATCCCTTACCTTACCAGCTACAGTGACAACAATTGTTTATGATTCCAGAAAACCACTTCTCAAACAACCTTACCATCACCCATACATTCTACTAATATCCTACATACCATCCTCTCCACAACAGACATGTTATCCTACTGTCATTCAATACCTATCCCTTTTGTGCATCTATGATTCATTGAAGTTTATCAAAAGGTAATGATACATTCATAATAATTTTCCCTATTCAAATAGTCAAAGTACACATGTTTGATCTTCTTGTCCTTTATTTATTGACCATTCATTATTTGAAATGTTTATATTCGATTCATCATAGTAAATAACTATAAATAGTAGCATAGAACCCTAGCAGTGACTACATGCACAAGGATTATTTGTGTTTAAAGTACACATTGTCTATACTCTAATCACAGTACGAGGAACATGTTCAATTCTAATGGATTTGGTGATTAATTATTTCTCTAATGTAAACTTACAGGGATTTTTTGTATAGTTTGTGTTTTTTTTCATATATTAATATCAAGAGATAGTTTTGCATCGAAGAAAGGGTTTTTTCTTGGGAATGTGTCAATTCTGATGAAGTTGGTACCCGATTGTGATGGTACTTTCACTGATTTCTTCACATTTCTACTAATTTTTTGTATAAATGCATACTATATTTTTTTATTCATTTATTTTTTGATGACAGATAACTGGTTTTTTTCCTCTATGGTTTTTGATGTGTGAATTCTATTGATTTCAGGATACGGGTTCGCATTGAAGAACATGTTTTTCCATGAAAATAGTAATGGTTTGGTTGATGCTTATACCAGGAAATCCTACAATACATCATATGGAAGCTTATTAAATTTTTTAGAATGATTATCTATTTGAGATTTTCATCTCTCAATGTGATGGATTTAATCTTGTTGTTCATATTTGGAAAACTGTGGTGGAACAAAACTTATGTTTCTGAATTAATGACTGTGAATCTTATCATTTTAATGTTTTCTTTTAATTATTGGTTAAATATAATATCATGAATCACATTATTTAGAATACTGTCTCCATTAGAGTCTTTTGTTCTATTAGCATCAACTTCTAGTTTTCATGGATTTTAATGGATTGGTGAATTTTTTTATTTAAAAGACGGATTTAATTTAATTGTAGGATGCCCTGATATATCAAGGGAAATTATAATATATTTATCATAATTTTTTTCCTCCCCCGAAACCCCTCCCTATACTCTCTATGCATGAATGCATACATAAATATGTATGTTTTCATGCATTCATGTATTTATTCAAACTGTCCATGACAATAATTTTGAATTTTTTAGTGCAGACGGAGAATCAAGAATAAGAATTCAAAGATTCAAAATTGGATGACTTGGAAAACAAGAACATTGAAGCAACTCTAAATCCTATTAGTATCCACTATATTTATCTACTCTTTACTAATAAATATTCTTACAATTAAAATGCACCTAAATATTTGGGTTGTTTGGAGTTTGTCATTTCTATAAGACAACTATCACTATGACTTTAGCATGCATAACATTTGACATCATATAGGCCGGTTTGACTTTGAAATTTAATATTAATTCTTTCTAAATTCAAAAAGCTTCTTATTTTGCAAAAATATATACAATCAATTACATAATAATCAAAACGTGCATTTAAAATAGGAATGTATTATCTCTAAGGGAATTGTTTTGGTGCTGGTCTTCTCATGGGTTGTTATAACATGTCAAAGACATGTTTGCTTCATAACATGTATAAAACTATTTTAACTAGAACCAAGGTTTGAATTATCATGTTTAAGTATACCAGGCTTATAATTCATAGGTTTTTGGGTCAAATACATCCAATCAATTCTATCATAAACCATTCCATCATAGATTTCTATGGAAAAACTCATATCTTATATTTTCAAAGATAAAAAAATAAAATTTCCATGAATATTATGGTGTATATACTGTTGAAATTATCTTTTATTTTGGAAACAAATTGATTATTTTAGGTTGACACTTATATTTTGAATCTGCAAATTCAGGTTTTCTTATTTTAAACTTTTTTTTCTATGTAGAAAAGTCTTTTAAGCATTTAAAGTTGGATATTTTTATAGGGTGACATAATTTCATGGTGACATTAATACTTATGCATTATATTTTGAAATTTAAATGTCCATTTGAATGTTCTTTTCATTCATGTCCATTTGAATATTATGTTGTATATACTTATGATTTTTGCATCATGTCCATTAGTATGTTCTTTTCAGTCTGATATTTCATTCATGTAAATTTCTCGATGACATTAATCCTTATTATGCATATTCAGGTATTCTTATGTTTGTATAGTTATACTGAATATACTTATGCAGTATAGTAATTCTTTCATGTTCTTTTCATTATTTTTAGGTGACAGTATTACTTATGCTGTTTTATTCATGTTTGATTTTATAAAAATTAATTAATTATAAAATTTGGAATATATATATATATATAAATATATATTATGATTCAGGTATATGAAGTTAATTCACTATAAAAAACATGTTCCAATTTTTTTTAAAGGATACAGTAGCATATACATATATGTGATTGGATAATACAATTGGATTCCAGAATCAAATTTATCAAAACATGGATTGTTTATTTCTTTATATTTCTTTTGACATTGTCATATTATTGTTTTATTTTAGACAACCAATATTTTTATTTTATTAATCTGTTTCAACATATAAAGCACCCAATTTACATCTTCTACTATTTATTTCCATTATTAGTGATTTCCCATTTTCCGATTCGGCATTTTTTCAGTCAATTTTATTTGTAAGTTGATTTTTCATGTATGATTATTGTACAATAGAATACCCATTTTATTATTTCATTTGATTTTCCAGTATAACAGATTACAAAAATTTAAATTAGGCATGTTTTATTCCAGTAAAAAATAATTCAAATTTTAGGAAATCTTATGATCGCTTCTTGTTAAACCGAATATCCTATTACTGAATACTGATGTTTGTTTCTAGATTTCCCATTTTAAGATTATACATATTATGTTCCGAAAAAATGTTTTTAATTTTTTTTTGATATCTCATGTTTTTTCCTACTAAAAAAGAAGAGCATAATTCAAAGGTTGCATTTAGGTTTGCAGCTGCGATTCAGCATCATGTCACACATATGCATATGAAAATTGATATGTGAACTGTTTTATAACAATTGAATTATTCTAATTGTACCTACTATTGTGTTCTTCTGTTTCATGTCACTGTTGTTTTATTGTGGTATCTCATGGGATGTTTACATTTCAATGTGTTTATTTCTATTGGAAGAGAAGTCTACAACAATGTCTTCCCATTCCAGGAGCAACGTGCATCGTCAATTAATGAAGGGGAGATCGCACTAGAAAAGCCTAATGTGGGGGTGAAGTCCAAGTACACTATTGTATATTTTCATGGTATCATTTTGAAGCAAGCCATCCCTTTTTCTCTACGTTAATTAATTTCATCATTTATTAGTATGAGCTATTTATTTTAAACATTTTTTTTTGTATTCACAGATTGACATATTGGATGATTTTATAGGTTGTGAGCTACTATAATTTTAACTCTTATTGCACTGCAAAAAATCCAAATAATATTAAATATAGGTTAAACAATAACTGTATTTTCATGAACTGTTTTTAATTTGATCTTGAAGCTTTTTACATCCATATTTCATGCATTTCTATACTATACTTAAACCCATAAACAGAAAATCAGTGAACTATTCCACCAGTTCATCGTTGACGTTGTTCGGATCATCTCGATACGTAAAGATGATTGAGAGAACCTCTTTATTTTATTGGTCAAACGAAGGTACTCTTCATTTTATGAATTTGAAGTTGTTATGGTACTATTACTTATATGGTATAAAAGAGGATACAATGGATGCATGAGTCCTCACTACAATGACTATTCCATGTGTAGGGGATTACAATCCAACTCAAATTGATTGAAGAAGATCACCTGGTTCAGATTCCTGCATCAGTATTGACTATAATGATTATTCCATGTGCAGTGGATCACTAGCCATATTGATAGCTTGGCCAGTGTATATATGATGGTGAGGGTGTAAACCCTCATGTAATTGAACATGGTGGATTTCTTTCTAGTCTGATGTCATATCTATACTTTCAACCACACGAACTTATTCTATGAATCGTTATCTCTAATTATACTTTATATCAAGTATTGTTGAGTCATAATTAATTCCATGAGAGTTCGCTTGTAATAAATATTATTTGTTCATTATTTTGATTAATATTTTCAATATTATGTTTTTCATTTGTATGTATTCTATTTTACTATAACATAATATGTTTTTCAGTCTAATCAATTATTCCATGTTTTGTTGCATACATTACTATGTCTTCAATTGCAACTTTATTTATCATCATTATAAAAATTACAAAAGTCAATTTCAATGTTCTTTTCATTGATTTAATTAATATCTCCATGGTGAAAATAATTTCTTATTTCTTATAGATTATTTTTCAACTTTTGATATGTATTTATCTAATAAGTATTCTACATTCATAATGATGTTCTTATATTTTGTTCAATTATATTCTAATAATAAGTATCCATATTTTTTTATTTTAAACTATTGAATATTTATGTTCATTATTAACATTGAAATGTATTATTTTCTTCTTAAAAAAGAATTGAACCATATAACCATGTGAACGTATAAAGAATTTTTTTATATCGCCGTGAAAATGTATGGGTGAGTACAAGTTGTTTTAATTTGAGACTATGCTAAAGGATGATATAAAATGAATAAAAATACCATATTTTATATTTGGAATTACTATATTTTCTATCATAAAAAATTATTCATGTTTATTAATAGATACTCCTTTATGTCATGTTGATAAGAGGACCATGTTATAATCTCCATGATGAGGAATACCGAAACTCATTTGAGTCATTGTATTTAGAAAATGAAGAGAGAATTAATATAATGACATTGAAAATGACATCATGGAATTATGGTATGAAGAAACTATAAGGTTCATTAATAATATTTATTTTGAGAATACTGAAATGTCGGATGTCATGGATGCGGAGTTCCATGTTTCAGGTCTCAAGTTCCAAATATCACTTTATGTATTAATTCATACATAGAATAAGAAAAATACATGTATAAATATTATTTATTTCATAAAGAATATGTAATGTAAAATTGAATAAAAAAATTGGTTAAATACATAATTTATAATGTTTATTTTATAAACATGATGATTTTTGAATGATGTGAATTAATCAGTTCCATAGTTATAAGATCAGATAAATATGATGAAAAGGGAGTTTCTATAATTCAAATAAAAAAGAAGTTATTTTTTAAAACGTTTTGTTTATATAAATGGTACTAATATTAGAAGAAAAAAGAAGTGAAATCTTCAAACCCTTGATCAAGTGAAGATGGAAAAAAATGAATTGATGAATGTTTCTTGAGACATCCATGTGCACATTTTCATCGAAGTAATAAAAATAAATTAGATGAGAAGAGGATCCATAGTGGATTATTGGTACAATTGAAGTGATAATAGAATATTGAACCATATAAAGTTATTTATGTGAGGAATTAATTTAGAAAAATTAAAAATGATGCTAAATTTTTAGACATTATGGATGAAAAAACTTTATGGGATCATCTTGGTAGGATCCTTTATGATTAGTCCAGATTCGATATCATAACCCCAATTGGAGATTACCTGAATCCTTTCACGAGAGAGAATGAACTAGAAGTAAAAAGTCTGATGATGAAGTTATAAGATTATATAATATGTTAAAATGAATAATATTAAAATTAGAAGATTATATTCTATTTATTTTAGGTGATAAGATATCATCTTATTTTTGGTATAGTTTCTATATTGAACTCAATTCATTCAATTTGGTGAAAACTTTTCCCTTTAATAGAACAAAAAATTATAAATTAGTTTCCATTCAAGGATGTACGATGTAAATAAAATATTTTGTACATTATTTAAATAAATCAAATTATGTAGATTATTATGAATGTGCTTACTCATACATTTCAAATTATCTGTGTAATGTTTTAAGTGTTTGAGTGGTTAACCAAAACAAATGAAATTCATGATAAATAATTATTTTATCGATTCACCACACATTAATGTCCCCAAACATTACAAAATTAATTTCAAATATTATTAATGTTTATATTTTCATTTAATTTGATAATTATTATTCAATTTTTGAAACAAATATCTAAATTCTGTGAATACGCCCCTTTGATAGAGACTTTTTAAACAAAAACAATTTATTGTTTTTTAAAATTAAATTAATATTTTAGTTTCAATGATACATTAAGATTATATTGGAATATAAATAGAATTGGTTTTGGCATGAATTATATGAAATATTGATCTTAGAATGAATTCTACATAATAGTCTATTTAAATGATATGCGATATATTATTAAAATATTATTATGATAGTTGTAAAATATACATTAAAATAAGGATTAGGAATATTTTTTACTAAATTATGATAATATGGTTTTTTTAATTTTTATAAAATTTATTATTTGGAAACATTATAATTTGAAATTAAAATGAAACCCTTCTCAAAATAATATTAAATAATTCCTTGAAAAACAATTATATTCTGTAAAAGTGTGTTTTATATCAATAAATTAACCAAATAAATTTTCATTATAAATTTTAGTGATAATTATTTATTATATTACAATCCAAAATTTTACCATTCATTATATTTATTTTCAGGATGAAATGAAATAAATCCAATATTATTCTATGATAATGTATTTTTTAAAAGATGTTTAGTCCAAATTTTAATTTAATAATAAAATAATTATATTTTATTTTTGATAACTAAATTTAAAAAACAAGACTCATTTAATAAATATAAATTCCAAAACTATCTTATGATAAATTATTGGGATATTTATGAACAGTTATATTTTCGTAATGAATAGCGAACATACATAATTTTAAATAAAGACATCATTTTTATTCAAATTATATATATTGTTTAATTATATTTTTAATTGGGTTTGATATGATATTATTTAATCCTATATCAATTAATACAACATTGGTTATTTGATGAAATTTTATTTTTAATTTGTAAATGAAAACATTTTAAACATTTGATTATTTTTTCATAAAAACATACTTTTTCATTAGGTCTACTAGATTAATTTTCAATTATCATTTTATAGTTTGTTGAATTAAATTTTTTAAATAGATTAATTATTTTGAATCATAATATAATATAATTCTGAAAAATATGAACATAATTTTTTACCAAAATTAATATTGAATGCAGTAAATATAAATTATTAAGTATAAGGTAAAACTGGGTTATCCATTGGGTTTAACTAAAATGATATGATTAAATATGAACAATAAAATGGTGATAAAACTATTCCAACCCAATATTTAAACCACAATACCTCTATGGTTATATAATTTTTTAATTTAGACCCTTTAATAATATAAAAACATAAGAGCACTTATAATTCTCCGAAATATCAAGTATGCCGTCTCCCATACTTATTTAACTAAACCACCTATACACTATTATTCACACTATAAAATTTCATATAATCTGTTAATACCTTCCAAAATACCATCCCTATATCCAAGATATAATTTAACACATATGTTCGATTTAAATCCAAAATAAAAAGGGTTTAATTTAAAATTATCATGGATAAGGGAAGAAGAGGTAATGTTTTTCAACATGTGTATTTATTTTATTTACATCCCAGAATCTTTTCACTATTTTCAAAAAATTATGATAAAATAAAATTTATAGTTCACATATTGGGATTTTTTCCGATATGGTTGTATTTTATATACTTATCCACATCCATTAAATGGGTTAAGAAACCATTCTGTGGGTGTACAAAATACTACCACATCACAAAACAATGTCATTGGTTTTTCAATTATAACCAATAATGGTTAAATATAATGATGGAGTATTCATTTATATATTAAATTTATTATATTATAATTATTGTATAATTATCATATCATGAATTACATTTTGTGTTAAATTTTTTGGTAATATTATAATTTCACTAGTGTATATGTCGGACAACCACTTCTTGAGGTGATATGATTCATTCAAGATTTAAATAAATTTTTATAAATATAATGATAATGATTTGATGTGATAAATAAAATAATTTAGATATTAATGAAATATTTATTTTTATGAAAAGTCAATATAAATTTTTTTTCTAACCCTTCCACTTAATAAAAATGATAACATTATATGTGTACGTGTTAACTAAAAACTCATTAATTAAAATGTGTTACTATTTTCATCACCAAACAACATGTATTGTATATATTACTATATTAAAAAAAATCATATTTTTTCATGTTATTATGATCATTATTGAAATATATGGTGATTTATTCCTTATTTACATAATGATCATTCTAAAATAGACGAGTTACTTATGCATATATATGGCTTACCATCTCCATGATCCTAAAGTACATCATTTTTCAAATCCAACAAACATGATTTGTATTAAAAGTATATTTTTTTGAATAATTATGTTTATTATTTCATCATTATTATTATTCATTAAGATATGAAACCTTGATCAATGTAAGAGGTGGAAATAATAAATCAAATTATATCTGAACTACAAAGTGGTTATTACTCGATACATGACAATAATATTGAATATTAAATAAATGGTTAATAAAAGGACACAATTAAATAAAATATTCTATTCAACATATGTTTATTATTTTAAACAAAATTTATAATAAACTAATAATTATTATGCACGATTTTTTAATAATGTGGGATATGTTTAAGACTTTCTGTATGTGGGTTCCTAATATAACATTTATTTTTAATAGAGTCATTGTATATTCATCAATCATTTTTTTGTGGGGTTTATATACTAACATATTATAGGATATATCATGAATATAGATCATTTAATGAAAAATAATATTTCTAATTTTTCATTCATGGGGTATAAAACTCAATTCTTACTAAGGTTTCATGGAATTGTTGTCTCAAATATCATTCTTGGGGGGAATACATTACGTTTTTCACTTATATTGTTAAACAAGGTGTATATAAATCCCATTTTATTGGTAATATCATTTATATATTAATAATCATGGCATGTTAATTTACTTTTTATGTTATTCCATCATGGGATTTATGATCCTCATTTTCAAAAGATATAGTGACTTGAGGTTACAATTGACTATTTAACAGGATTATTTAAGATTTTGATTCCAATGATAATATATTATAATAAATTTCTCTAAAAGTATATTATTTTTATTCTCATATGGTAATTACTATCATATTCATGTAATAAAAACTTTTTTACACTCTTTTTTAAATAATATAATAATTTTTTTAACAAAAACACAACTCTATTTCTCTATTTTACTGGAAATTTATTCTAATTCAAAAACTGGTTTTCTATGAATGTTTTAATTAATGTATTAATATAATCCTATAATTTCAAGACAAAATTATCATCCAAGATTTTATTCATTAATATTTTTTTGAATTTTATCTTTAGTTCATTTTCCAAAATGTGTTTTTTGGGTTTTACCATTAATTTGCAAGGAATATTAATTTTATTGTGTACTGTATGAACATAATTTTATGATTTCATGACCAATCATGGATTTACTATATCCTTTATAAGTTATAGTGGTTATTTTTAATTAAAATGGGTTTCTCAAATTTTTAATTATTTTTCAAAATAATTCCATTGTGGAAAGGATATTTTCTTCATGAAATGATTTAAATTATTTTTCCATGAATTCATTATACTATTTAAATAGTACATTCAAAGATAATATCTTTGATAAATTTATATATATATATTAAATAATGTTTTAAATGAAAATTATTTTCCATAATAAATTTTCAAAGTGATATTTAAAATCCATGTCCATATAAAATTACATAATTTAATAATTTTAATTCATTAATGGGGATTTAAAAAAATATAACATATTTATTATATCTCTAAATGGATTATGTTTATGGCAAAATGATATTTATAAATCATATTCCTCTTCCATGGGATATTAAAATATATAAATCTTATTAAAATCACATATTTTTATCATTCATGTAAAGATGAAATGATGAAATGATTATAAAGCATGACACATTTCGAAATGGTATGATATGATGAAATGATTATAATTAAATTTTCATTTGTTGAGTTATAACAAGTTTAATACATGCTGATACTGTGAAAAAATGTATTATTTTCATTGTGTGATGGAAGTTATGTTAAAACAATGGAAGATAGTTATGTTATTACCAATAATGGGTGGGACCTATATGTCCCTATAATGCATTATTAAGAGATTTATATCTCATTATAAAAAAAATTAATGAATGGGGGGTAAACCCAGTTGAATATGGCGGGACTGGAATAGGGGTTAAACCCAGTTTAGAAGTCTAGGGAAGGATGAGGGAGTGTCCCCACTGCATTAAAATGGGATTCAATAGGCTATGAACCCAGTATAGTAATATAGGGTCAAAATGGGTAGCAGACCTAGTTTAATACGGGACTTTTTCGACAATGGTGTTCTTGGAACTGAATCTTGAATATTATGATCATTTGGGGAGGTATCTCATTATAATATGATATCCTTGTAAATGATCCTTTAATAATATTTAAATTTTATCATATTCATTCCTTTATTCCAAAAATCTATATCTTATGCCAATGTTATTCTCCTATGGACCATGCTCATTGATTCCCACATTATTCATGCCTTATAAACTAGTAGTCATTATTCCATGACTCGTGAATATGATATTTTTATGCATGTATGTATATCAAATTTTATGATGATGTTTTAATATCAGTATTCACATTTAATGTTTAAATATCCCACATGATTACCCATACATATCACATGATGTCACCCTCTCTTGTGTTTCTATTTCCAAGGTAATGGAAAATGTTTTTTATGTATGTTATATGTAAGGATAACATAAATGGGATGATACAACTTGGGAATGTTGAATATCATTCAATATAATAGAATAGTTTGTTTTAATTTTTCAAACGGAATAAACTATTATAATACTCAAGAATATTTGTGTCTAATTTTTTGAATATTTGTCAACAAAGAAGTATTTTAATTTTAAGAGAATTCCAATTCACTCAAGATTTTATCACAGGAATATTTTAGTTAACCACTTGAAAATTGGATGATAAGGATTTAGTGAGATCCATAGGAAAATTACTTAGGATATGGCTATGTATTTTTTTATGGATTATTCTATGGATGAGTCAATGTCTAGGAAAATGTGATGTAATTTTTAGTAAATGGTATATTGAGTGGTTGCCAAAAATATTATATATATTTCTTGATACAATATGTGGATGTGTCTCTAGAGATTAATTACATAGGGGTATTAAACCAAAAAAAACTTATTTAGCTAGACATGTTTGAGAACTAGTGAAAAAAAAACATTCAATGATACCAAACTAGTTTAACACTACTATGGGATATGCTTTATAAATTCACTAACTCTTTAAAAACCATAATTACTGATAAAAATATAATATTACTATGAATGACCACCTATAAACATATTTTGTTAAAAATTAAGAAATGTTTCATGATATAGATATCATATTAGTGATTTTTCAATTTTTTAAGGGTTTTCAATATGATTACTATAACTCAAATTATGATTTTTTATTCTAATAAATGGATGAAAGTAAAATGAACTCGGTAAACATTGTATGTGATGGAAAATCATATATATATAAAAAAATTGGATCATGCATAAAGTGAAGGATATTGTTTTTATGCACAATTAGTCATCTTGGAACGTGATTAACAACATAATGCATAAACAAATCTCAAACTCACAAGTGAAGTGAATTATATATATTCATGATATTTTGGGTAATGTATAACATGGGCATAAAAAGAATAAGTTTCCTATTTTCTAGAAATGTTCAATGAATCATGATGGAATTTATTAGAATGAAATAGGTAGAGTATTTAAACATGGAATGAAAGGCCATAAATCTTGAGAATTGAGAATTTTGATTAAGGAGATGGATTGGGAAATATAGTTAGAGATTATACCAAGTAAATATCCTCTAGTAAGAATTATTGTGTGAATTATTTTTCTATTCTATTTAACATCATGTGTTATGGATCCATGTTTCATGAAATGTATCAAAACTAATAGATTATGTGGGGCCTTTGTATTCGGATATTAACATATTTCTCCAGTCAGGAAGATGAATGAGGTGAATGTTTTTAACAGATTTCATACTCAATTTGAGTTTGTCATGGAGACATCTTTAATTTATAGTTTAAAGAGTATAATCACAAATTTTGTCATGGTTTGGGCATACGATATCCTAAACCAACCCAGATTGACCCCGAACCGGTCACCTGAGGCGATCCACAATAAGGCCCGAGAGGCGTTGCCAATCCTCCCAGGCAACAAAAAAGCTCTTGGGAATCAAATGAGTAAAAATGGGAATGTCCTTTACCAATTGAATAAAACTATTCAATATAAATAAAATAGGGAAAAGAAAAATAAATAAATGAATGGAAAGGGAAGAAAGACTAAAACACAACTAACCAATCCAAGAGAAAGACTCCACATAACCCCATAGGTTACTCTCCGATACCAAATCATTAAATCTCCCAAGGTGATCAGAACTAGATCTGGAACCTTCAAAAGAAACTAAAAAAAGATAATACTAGAAGCATGAGTATTAAAACTCAATAGGCAGGCCCGACTAACTCTATTCCCATTTCATATTCCTTAAATAAATAAATCATTTATTTCTGGTTTTACATACAAGCTACAAATAGTTAATTTTTACACTTTTTAATTTTTAAGGTATATAAATAACAATCATAATATATTTCCCTCATGTTTGAAACATATTTCAAGAAGAAATAAAATTATACCAAAAAATGAAACATTCATTTTTCATAAAAGTGCCAAAGGAACGAGTGATTTTTCATTTAAAACATTTTTATTGAAAAGATCATTACTGAACAACACATTTATAATTTTACAAGAAAACACAAAAACTATGTGAAAGGTAAATCACATCATATATTGAGGGAAATAGTACTAACTTTACTACTATCAAAGGAACACGGGGAATCCTAGGAACATAGAAGAAAACCAGAACATACTAATATATGTGACTCATCCTGAAGTCATGCCTACTCTCGATGATGTCATAACGCCCTAACACCCAACTGTCGCCCTACATGGCTAAGTTGAGGGGCCCAATCCTATAGTAATAATATCAAAATATTCCCTAGATCTGGGTCACTATCATTTCATAATCTTACAAGTGTAGCTATCGTTCTCAGTAATCCTTTTCTCTACACTAGTTTCCCATTTATATTTCAAAAAGTGGTTTACCTTACCATTAAAACAACAAGTCACATATATATATAGCCACAGACACCACACAAACATTCCCACCACAACCACCACAAGGTTAGTTCTTTGGTTTAAATAATAGTTAACCATAGAGGTCTCGTACCAAGGACTCTCCTATCTCATGATCAATAAATATGGAAAGAGACCCAACCAAAGAGGGGTTTTACAAATAATCATTGAAAATTAAAAATTAGGACTTTATCTATGAGACACTATAATATTTATTAAAAAAATTATAAAACCATTTCAAGAGAAAATCCAAACATTATTTTACACAATTCATTCCAAATATGCCCTAACATTAAGTGTTCAACAGTTTTCACATTTTAATCCTTTTTATGAATAGCCATACGTATGTTATATTCAACACTAAACCATCTTATAAATCCAATTTGGACATACCAACCACTAATTGGATAACAAATATCCTTTAAAAAAACCAAACCATGATTTTTGAAATTCCAAAACAAATTAGAATATAAAACCGTACAATTAACCAACACATTAAAATCCAATTTTGGAATAAGGTGCACTGGAAAACGTTTCAAAAACCTAATCTGCATGAATTATAAAATTTAATAAACCATTAAAAAAAATTAAACAATTTTTAATGGGTATCTTCCGACTTTATATACAAATAATCTATTTAAAACATTTGTTACAATTAAACGTGCACCTACAACATACCGTACTAGAACACACACCACTTGAGCCATTAAATTAACAAATTTCTCAACATAATAAAAATTATAAACATCACAAAATAGGTTTCATCAAAATGAACCTTATTTCACAAGGTAAAATTATTTTAACAACATTTGGCCTCAAATTAGAAATAAAAAAGGGGAAAACATCAAGAAATCAAAGGAATATAAACTTAAAGATAATGTGCAATGGGTTCCTACCTCAAAGGAGAACCAAGGTGAACATTCCACATCACGAAGAATTCTAAATAGAATATTATTCTTCTTTATTTCATGCACATACATTCATATATATATGTGTATATATATATCCTTAGTCCAATGCATTAATTCCCTTCTTTATGAGGGAAAATGTACATGGAAGATATATTTCAATAATATTTCTATATACACACCTATCAACAATCACGTGTTCCCTAGAAGATGGTCAATACCCACTAAAAATAAAAATCAATGACTCAGTTACACCACATAAAGGTTAGCATGCTAATAATACAATACTAGGAACATATAATTAATTTATAAAGACTCACAAACAAGAATCCCCAAATTATAAACAATGAAAAGATTAACAATAGAAGAAAAACTACCCAAAGCAGCATGATAATGGTCCAACACACAATAAATAAAATAAAAAATCATTGAAAAAAATAATTCCCCTAAATAACGTTGTCAAAAGAATTTAGTGATATAAAACCTTTCCTCAAATCAATAATTGGAGGAAGAAACCGATGTAAAACCTCTAACGCACATCATGGACACCTAGTAAGAAACCAACACCAACAAAACACTATAGGATTAAATGAAAAAATTAAGGAATAAACCCACAAAAATAAAATCTAACGTGTAGGATTTTTTTCTAACCAAAAATTAACAATGGGGGAACTCTAAAATGATGAAACCTCACCGGAAGCGGCTATGAGTGAGATATATGGCCTGAGGGAGATGTTCCGGCAAGGGTGAAGGAGGATTCGGGTTCCGGTGGTTGTGTACTAGCTAAAGAAGAGGTGGTCGACCATGAGATAGTGCAGCGTGCTGGATTGTGGGATTAGGGGGGTGTTGCATGTTGGATTGAAGTAGAAGGGGGCGCATAGTGGAGGTGTGGTAGCAAGGAGGATCATAGAGCTTGTTAGAGTTCCTGTGGAGAGAGTAAGCAGTGGTGATTTCACTCTATAGGTCAAGTAAGGTGTGGAAGCCACCTGTATAATGGGGGAAGAAAGAGAGGTTGGTGTCATACCCCACAATAGATATTTTATCTTTTTTCAAATAAATAAATTAATAATAATATTTTTAGTACCAATAAATAAAAAAATAATGAAGTTAAAATTTAAAATTTAAAATTTTCTCAAATATAATTATTATAAAATTACCTAATTAAAAAAATATAAAATACATACTAAAATATAAAACTTATTCATTATATTTTTCTTTCCAAGATAGGATGATCTCAACGTTATCTGGGCAATGCCACATGGGGTTTCCAAAACATGCTATGCACATGTGCCCAATGACATCAACTCAAAAACATGCACTTTATGAAATAAATCAAATTTTTTGTTTGGGATTAAACCTGAACCTCAACAATTTTTTTTAAATCCCATGAAATAATAAAATAAAATAATTAAATAGATTTTGGTCGGTAAATTTTCATCACCATTATGATTTCTTCCCTCGGAAAGCCACAATAAGATCTAGACCCAAATATAAAACTTCTTAAGTGTCACCAACCTCAAAAAGTTTAAGAGAATCCAATTGATTGATCAAAAAGACATCAAAACCCATGAGTTAAAACTCATCCTCCAAACACAAACACCTTATCCACTACCATATAGAACCTCGAACATCCATTTCAACCATGGAACAAATAATCATAAACCACCTCTAACACTTATTCTTATAATCATAATCCCCACAAACAATTGGTTATATTCCTATAACAATTATTACTCATGAGGAAGAACATAGAATTAGGTGGTTCTTCATGAGACCACCAACAACCCAAAACCATACCAAAAAATAGTGATACTAACATGGGGTGGCCGGAATGGATTCCCTAACATAACTATTAGGATCACAAAAAATTACTTCATGTGTAACTCCTTGAGACCCTCTATGGGTCTCCCAACTATAAGAACCAAAGAGATTAATGAGCATGAGAACATACCACATGGGCCAAAACCCCCCACAGCTAGGGGGTAGAAGGGAAGGGCCAAACTGATAGAGCATAAAAACTACCTCCATTGTTATATAAACAACATCTCACCCTCATAAGAACACAAACCAATCCACACTAAGTAATAAAGATAAATCCAAGCCCCTTTTTCATCTCTCAAATTACCATGACTACGATTCAACATCATGCTATGACATGTGGCTAGGGCTCAGATGATTGAAGAATCTCCTACCTCACAGTCAGGCTTCTGAAATACCCAATCATAACATATGATCCCGAATTTCACCAAGCATAGTTCCATTAAAATAAATATTCAAAGATGATTGATAATAACTATCAATAAAACTGAAGGAAAAGCAACACCACAATATGTAGAAAGATACTACCACCATTACCATAGAACAAAACAAAGAGAATACCCCCAAAAAATCCCAAACATAGTCATACTTGCAGTGATGGGACGAGGTGACATTCGACGAGTCAAGTTTTGCTTTAGTGTGCTTCATGAAAAAACATTGGCTGAACTACTACAAGTGACCCAAGTACCCACAGGTGTAGAAGGTTCTGGGAACACTCATGTACATTAGTTTTTGTGACCCTTCTTTTCAACACTGATGAAATATTAGTGCATTGTGCTCTGGAAAATTTTACTATAGGTATGAAGGCCTTTAAATTCTTCTATAAGTACCATCAACATCCTGTTGGTTCCCATTCATCAAATCTATATCATATGAACTCCATCCAATGGATGGGAGATTATTTTCCATATGAGGCCCATTTACTAACTCAGCATCAACAAGAATGTCTTGCACCACAACATCTGGTATGTTGGTCTGGTTGACCACTGCCACTTTCGACTCCAGCTCAGGACGAGGCCCGATATCAAAATTTTGATCTTTCATTTGATCATTTCTAAAAAATTGTTGTACATAACGAGCTCGGTCTAGTAAAGGATGAAATAATTCCAACAATGATCCAACACCTTGTTGAAGACCACATAACTCAATCCTCTTCCTCACCATTCATCACCATAGATAACTACTATTGGATGAATGATGTCTGGAAGAAATCCTAAGTGAGATCTTTTTATGGCTTTCTTCGAGACATGAACTTCCAGAATTTACAGGTTGGACCTTCTAGAATAAATTTAGACAAATTCACATTCAATGTCATAGGCGGTGTAAGAAAACATAAGTTCCTATCAATCATCCACAACAACTCCTCTACCTCAGTAGGATCTTTTCGTCCATAAAAGAGAGGAGGGTTCAATTTTAGAAACTCAATGACATACTCAATGGGATGATCAACTAGAGGCTTTTCTAAGGGTGCACCCCCCAAATTATGCACCTTAGGCATTAATCAATCCTTTGTGGGGTGAACACTAAGGAACAAGGGAATAAAAAACATAATCAAAACATGGTCATTCTAATTTTAAACTCACCTTTTTCACAATCTCCAAAATAAAACCTTAAAAATAGTACATAGAAGTAAAAAATGACCCAAATGATCAAAAATGGGAAACTAGTTCCAATTGGTTACATAGACATATGGTTGGTATGCATACACCAATCACTCAACCTTCAAAGAGATCATTATATTGAAATTTCCCTGACTCTACATTGGTTTCCAAGCACTGCGAGCTGATATGGTTACTTTCTGAACTGCATTTTAGTTTTCCCAAAATAAAAAAATTCAAAGGAACCAAAAATACACTAACAACTGAGACATCCCATGGTAACCTGCGGTTCATAACGAGCAAGGGTTCATGATGCCATTCTAATTCATACACCTTGAGACCCAAAAGAATACATATTATACCATGATAACCACAATTAATAATGGAATCTCTAGAAAGAGAGGCCCTCTAAGAGCTGACCTACTATGAAACCATTTTTTCATGATCCAACCCAGGTGGACCCTGAACCCGTCAACCAAGCTGATCATAAGCAGGGCCCGAGATGCATTCCTGATCCTCCTTGGATACCGAAAAGATTTTGGTAATCATAAAGTATAAATGGGAAATTTTTTTCCAGTGAATGAAAACTAAGCAGTTGAAATAAAATAGAATAAAAAAGATAAATAAAATACAGTAAAGGAATGAACAACCAAAACTCAACTAACCTATCCATGACTAAGACTTCATGTAACCCCATGGTGTTACTCTCTGATATAAAAATAAAACATCACCCAAGATGATCCAAATCAGATCTAAAACCTACATGTGAAACTAAAAACAAGAAACTACGATAGGCATGCATAAAAAACATTGTAGCTAGGCCTAGAAAATACTATTCCAAGTATAGTTTCATTAAATAAACAAAACATTGATTTTAGGTTTTAAATACAACCTATAAATATAGATATTTATTGAATTTCCTTTTTATGATAAAAAAATTCACAGTCATAATCCATTTCCCTCATGCTTGATACAAGGTTCTAGAAGATAGAAAAGGAGACCAAAAAGAAATCATTCATTTTTTATAAAAGTTCCAAAGGAAAGAGTTATTTTTCATTTAAAACATTTATCTTGAAATGATATTTATTAAACTACACATTTATAATTTAAAAAAACTACAAAACATATTACAAGGGATATCACCTCATATAGAGAGGAAAAAAGTAATAACTATACTAGTGTTAATGGAACATGGTATATCTTAATATCTTAGAAGAAATTCCGAACGTACTCGTACATGTGATGCATCCTAAAGGTATGACTTCTCTTGATGACGTCATAACTCCCTAACGCCCAACTTTCCCCTACCTGGCTTAGTTATGGGGCCCAATAGAAAAGTAATTATAAAAAAACATCCCCCTACTATGGGCCACAAGAAGTGCTTCATCTTACATGTTCATCAATCTTTCTCAGTAATCCTTTCTGATATGATAGGTTCCCATTTATATATCACAAAGTGGTGTACCTTACCACTTAAACAAAAATTCCCACACACATATATATTACCACGCACACCAAACAATCGACACCACATTGACCACCTCAAGTTACTACATTCCCATCAATAATTGTTAACCAATGAGGTCCTAAACCGATGAATCTCCCATATCCAGATTAATCGATAAGGCAAGAGGCCCAAACCAAGAGGGGTTTTCCAAATAACCATTAGAATGTGAAAACTGGGACATTCCCTATTCCACACTATAACATTTATCAAGACATTTAGAAACCCATTTCAAGAGAAATACCGAACACCATTTTACAAAAACATGGTCATATGGGCTCTTACATCATGTGTTGAATAGTTTTATGATTTTAAATATTTTAATGAATAGACATACATATGATATATTCAACAACACACCAACTTATTAATCAACATTGAAAACACGAAACCCCACATGGATAACAAATACCCTTACCAAAACCAAACCACTCTTTCTGAAAATCAAAAACCAATTAAAAAATCCAACCAGGAAATTAACCAACACATTAAAATCCATATTTTAAATCCAGCACATGTCAAAAAATTTAAAATACATAATCAAAAAAATTATAATTTTAAAAAAACCAGTACAAAATATATAATCAATTTTTAATGGGTATCACACGGCTTAATGCACAAAAAAACTGTGCAAAACCTATTTTATAATTAAAGGCGCACCTGCAGCATACTATACCAGAACACACACAACAAGAACAGTTAAAATTTCAAATTTCAAATTTATTAAATATTATAAACATCACAAAACTGGTTCTCACCAAAAATCACATTTTTTCCCATGGTAATTTTTTTATAAAAATATTAAGTGTAAAATTAACAATACATTATGGTGAAAAAATAACGAATTAATATTAATATAAAATTAAAGAACATGTGAAATGGGTTCATACCTCAAAGGAGAACCATGTTAAACATTCCACCTCTTGACGCTTTCTAAATAGAAGATTCTGCAACCCACTTGTACTCACATTCTATAATAGATATATATATATATATACATATATATATATATATCTTTAACTGTATTCACATATTCCCCATAACTTGAGATAATACGTATATAGGGGACACATCTATATAATATTTATATATACATACCAAATACTATGTGTTCGTTCCCTATAAGATGTTCAAAAACCACTAGAATAATAATCAGTGACATAGAAACACCACATCATGGTTAAGACACTTACAATAAAATACCAGAAACTCATATTTAATTACCAGAGACTCAAATACTACAAACCTGCAATTATAACCTAACAAATGAATAACAACAATATAAAAACTACCTGAAGAAGCATGATAAGTGTCCAACGGACTATAAATCAAAAACTAGTGAATTAAAACCAATGAAGTCCCTAAATAATTGTTGTGAAACAATTTAGGGATATAAAACCATAAATCAATTCAAAGACAATATACCAAAACTGGTGAAAAATATATAACGCCCATCAACCACACCTAATATGAGACCAACACCAACCTAACACAACAAGATTAAATACACAACTTGAGGAATCAACCCTAAAAATTAAACTCTAACATCTGAGGGTTTTCCCAACCAAAAATCCACCAAGGGAGAATCTTATTATGGTGAACCCTCACTGAAAGGGGATGCCAGGGAGCATGCGAATGAAGAAAGATAAGCCAATGAGGTAGAAGGAGGCTACGTGTTCCCAGAAGATGTGGGCATTCCTGAGAAGAGGTGTCCAACCATGGGTTTGGGCGGCGAGCTGGACAACAGGAGCAGGGGGTGTCGAAGGTCTAACAGAATGAAAAGGCAGTGTCAGGTGGAGGTGAGGGGGAAAGGAGGAGCGCGGAGCTCGTTGGTGTTCCAACCGAGAGAGGAGGTGTCGGTGGTGTCGCACTATAGGTTGAGCTGGAAGGGGAAGATGCCTGGGCCATGTGGAAAGAATGAGAGGGGTGGGGGTGTCACGACCCCCAGAGGGTATTTCCTCTCTTTTTTCAATTCAATAAATTATTAATATTAATATTAATAATATTAATTATAATAATAATATGGATAAAACTAACAATTTTGAATTTTCTCCTAAAAAAACAATATTATTTCCTAATAAAAATATAAAATTTTAAAAGTCAAAATAAATTACAAAATTTTTTGATTTTAATTTTTTTCGAAGATATGCCGATTGGACAATTATCTGGGAAATGCCTCAAAGGGATTCAAAAATGCGCTCCACCCGTGCACCCAATGAGATCAACTCCAAAATGTGCACTTTTTAACATTACACAAAAGTTTTGTTTTGGATTCATCCCAAAAATTGATAATTTTTTTTAAAAGCCAAAAAATAATAATATAAAATAATTAGATTTTCCAGGGTGTGACATACACTTGGGAATATGAATATATATATACATATATATATTGACTATATTTAATATTAAAGGTACTTAAAAATAAGCTACATGATAGGTCTCATTTCTATTTATGTGTATAATTATTACCCAAGATAGTATGACTTAAGATGATGTGGGAAAAAAATTGAATAATTTTGAATAGCATTTTGTCTTTAATGAGGAGTTATATATTAGAAGAATACATTGATCTTAAAAAAATTTGGGTCTCCTGAGAACATAACTCATTCATTGGATAGATTACATGGGAGAGGGTTATTCATCATAGAGATTGAGTTGGTTAAAATTTCCAAAAATGAAATCTATTTAATTAAATAAATTTGACATGTTATTTTTAATAAAATTATTTGTTACTAGGGTAGATGGTGGTGGCATGTATATCTTGGGGTGGATATGATTAATAGAGTCAATATGAGAGCTTCGGCGTCCCTAAAATCTTAAATATCATATATATAGCCTATAAATTACTTGCAAATGATTTTTTATAGACCATTTAATTACTTCAAGGGCTTGTATTGAAAAACTATACATGTTCATAGAACATTAATGGTGACATTATTCCCTATTTACAAACTCAAAAAAAATCATACACAAGCAGGGATATTGACGCATGCCTGTCGTAGGGTGTGGCAAAACAATTATTTCCTAAGTTAAAATGTAGTAATGTGGTTGACCTAGGATGTCTCCCGAAGAGAAGTGCACACAAAACGAGTTGTCACTTTCAAACGGAGGAAAAATGTTGGGAAAGGAAATTTGAAATTCAAATGATTAAAAAAACAGTGAAATTAAAACGGTGATTAGGTTGGGGTCGGTTTCCTAATTATATTTCTATCCTTGTTCAATTTAATTCAAACCTCTTCTTCTTAGTTGATTAAAGTGAGTTTTCACAATCGAATCCCCTCACTTCCTTGGTGAAATTATTATTGTGAGAGAAAACCTTACCAAGATATTGGTTTGGTCAACTCTCCTTCCATGTGTAAAATAGTTGTATTTAATATCCTTTATTTAAATGGGAAATACCCAATCGGGTTTTGTTTATCCCAAACAATCAAGAACATTCACTACACCTTTTACATGTACTGACGATCGTCGAGTACTTCACCACTAATTCCTGTTTTATTCCATCGTATATATACTAGAAATTAGTGGAGGGAGATATTGATTATTTTACCAAGGAAAAAATAAATAACGGAATTAATATTCATGAACGATCGAACTTGATAATAAAATCCTCTATAAGAAATTGAAAACAACTTTGAAGAAGAAATAAATGTATTCAATTGCGTCCAAGAACTCAAGCATTACAATGTATAAAACCAACACTTCCCCAATAACTCCAAATGTTTACCCCACCATGGTAAGGTTAATCAAGTTGAATGGGGATTAAAAAGGAATTACAATAATATAAATAAGAAAAGAAATAAAAATTAAAGCCGAAAAAATCTTTTTCTTGGTGTCCCAGAAGGAATGGGATGGAGAATGGATGCTTTGAGAGGGTGTAGCTCTCCTCCTTTTATAGCCAGAATGTTTCCCCTGAATGTCGATACATTTTAGCCCCATTAAATGACATCTTCACACGTTGATACCTTCTTTAAGATTGTTCATAATTCCCTTGGTCGTGTCCCCTCAAAATCGCAGCGGATTTGGACATGTATTACGAGAGTTATGGCTGTTTTACTATGAGAATTTATTCTTTCCAGTCAGACTCTCCAAAACGAAATCCTCCGGATTAGGGTGATTTAATGACCCCATAAACCGCCAATTAACACGGTGCTTCCTTCATAACAGATCCTCCAAAACTCCTTGTGCGTCCACCCACTGAATTTAACATTCTTTGGGCCCACAGTAGATGACTTATGGATCCCACATCAAAACTAGGCAGAACTGAAAATAGTTTTCTTGAGCCAACTTGTGAGATTTTTTGAGCTTCCATATGGCCGATTCATATTTTAGTCCAAATATAGTAAATGAATCCCCGGATGTTTAGAATCTGGAAAAGAAAGAATTTTGCAATTTGGATCAGTGTAGATAATGTTATGGCCAAACTACCGAAATAATCTAAAACTGTTAAAAATCCAAAATGGCCAAGAAAAATCATTGATTGAGATTTTGAGAGATAATGTCCAGGCAATAAGATGGAGCTTAAGTGATATCCTGGGAATTAGCCCAAAAATATACTCATATAGAATTTTTGTTGAGGGAGATTCCAAACTTGTTAGATAGCCCCAAAGGAGACTGAATCCCACCTTGATGGAGGTTGTGAAGATGGAGATCGAGAAGCTCTTAGAAGCTGGGATCATCTATCCCATTTCAGTTTTGCAGAGGGTCAGCCCAATTCATGTCGTTCCAAAAAAAATGTCCTGACCACTGTGAGGAATGAAATGATTGAGTTAATCCCTATGAGAATTCAGAATAGCTGGAGAGTGTGGATTAATTTTAGGAAATTTAACCAGGTCACTCGAAAATATCATTTCCCCATCCCCTTCATTGACCAGATGTTAGAAAGATTGGAAGGCAGAACTCATTATTTCTTTTTGGATGGATTTTCAGGTTAATTCCAGGTACTCATTGCTCCCGAGGATCAAGAGAAGACGACATTTACATACCCTTTTGGTACTTTTTCATATAAAATAATTCCATTTGGATTATGTAATGCTCCAGGTACATTTCAGAGGTGCATGGTGAGTATATTTTCTTATCACATTGAAAATTGCTTGGAAGTTTTCTTAGATGATTTCACAGTTTTTGGAGATTCTTTTGATCATTGTTTGAAATGTCTGGAAAAAGTTTTGAAAACCTACATTGAAAAAAATCTTGTTTTAAATTTTGAAAAATGACATTTCATGGTTCAATGAGGAATTGTTCTTGGTCATGTCATTTCCAAAAATGGAATTGAATTGGATAAATCAAAAATTGATGTGATAAATTCATTACCTTACCCTACTTGTGTGAAACATGTTAGATCATTTTTAGGACATGCAGGATTCTATAGGAGGTTTATCAAAGATTTCAGTAATATTTCTCTCCCTCTCTCTAGATTAATTTTGAAAGATACTGATTTTGATTTCAACGGTGCATGTAGGGAATCCTTTAATGAGTTGATGGAGAGATTGATTTAACCACCCGTGATGCAGCCTCCAAATTGGGAAGAACCATTTGAACTACTTTGTGATGCCTCTAACCAAGCAGTTGGAGCAGTCCTTTCTCAAGAATTGAGGGCTGACCACAAGTCATTTCATATTCCTCGATAACTTTATATGTGGCCCAATTCAATTATACAACCATGGAAAAAGAGTTCTTTTCAGTTTTTTTTCTTTAGAATGATTTAGATCATATCTTCTTGGAACTAAAATCACTGTGTTTTCTGATCATGAAGCTTTGAGGTACTTGATGAAGAAAGCTGATGTTAAACCAAGGTTAGTGAGATGGATGGTACTACTGCAGGAATTAAATATAGAAATCAAGGATAAGAAGAGATCTGAGTACCAAGTGGCTGATCACTTAAGTCGACTGCCAAACACTGCTGAAATTGGAGTTCTAGAAAGAGACCCACTAAATGATCAAATTCCAGGAGAGCAGTTGTACTTGATTGAAGGAGAAGTGCCTTGGTATGCTAACATAGTCAATTTTATGGAAACATATCAGGTCCCATCTCATTTCAATTATCACCAAATTCAAAAAATAAAAACTGAATCTAGATATTACATTTGGGATGATCCATTCCTTTGGAAGATTTTCAATGATCAAGTAATAAGAAGATGTTTACCTGAAAGTGAAGTTAAATCTGTCTTTTATTTTTGTCACACTTTAGCTTGTGGAGGCCACTTTGGACTTCAGAGTACAGTAAGGAAGGTTTTAGAATCTGGAATTTATTGGCCCACCATTTTTAAAGATGCTCATGAATTTTGAAAAACTATGTGAAAAATGTCAGTTTTCAGGAAATATTTCAATGAGAAAAGAAATGCCCCAAATGCCATTGAATTTTTGTGACATTTTTGAAGTATGGGGGATAGAATTTATGGGACCTTTTCCGATGTCATTTGTAAATTCTTATATCTTGCTTGCAGTTGATTATGTTTTCAAATGGGTGGAAGCAAAAGCAACTAGAACGGGCAAGCTGAAGTTTCAAACAGGAAAATCAAGGGAATTTTGAAACTATCCGTTAATCCAAAAAGGAAGGATTGGAGCCAAAGGTTGGATGATACCTTATGGGCTTACAGGATAGCCTACAAAACCCCGATTGGAATGAGTCCATATAGGTTGATTTATGGTAAAAGCTGCCACCTACCTGTGGAATTGGAGCATAAGGCGTATTGGGCTGTATGTAAAATGAATTTGACCTTGAAAGTGCTAGGAATGAGAGAAGATTGAAGTTGCAAGAGCTGGATTAAATAAGAAGGGAAGCATTTGAAAATGAAAGGATTTACAAAGAAAGAACAAGAGTGGCCCATGACAAGTTGATTCAACCAAAAGACTTCTCTCTTGCAGACAAAGTGTTATTATTCAACTCAAGACTCAAGTTGATGCCAGGTAAACTTCGTTCCAGATGGGAAGATCCATTTATTGTTACTCATGTTTATCATTTTGGTGATGTGCAGATTATGAAGGATGGAGAGCAGGATCCATTCACTGTGAATGGACATAGGTTGAAGATATTCCTTGGGACCCAGCCATCAGAGCCATTGGAGGAGATCACGCTTCTCCAACCTATTTATCAATAAGATCCATCATGTTGTATCTCTCCTTCACATTTTCTTGTTGTTGTGATTCAATCAGAAATTTTCTTACATGTTAAATCTATTTGAATGCATCGAGGACACTGCATCATTTAAGTGTGGGGGAGGGAACCTTTGTAGTATAAGATTATTATTTGATGTTTTTTTTCAAAAATAAATAAAATAAAAAAATTGTTTGTTTTCAAATTTGTGTGTGTTTATTTTTCAATTTTTTGTGTGTTTCTGAAACTTTTGAGCTGAAATGATTATCAATACAATTTTTGAAACCCATTTCAATGAGTGAACCAGTCTATTTCATGAAAATGAACTTAAATGAATGCTGAAATAACCTTGTTTCAAGTTCAAATATTTTGGAAATTCATAAAAAGTACACTGATTTTTGAATCTCATGCCATATTTCACTGCCTATATCTTTGAAATAACTTTCCTGTGAGGCTTCTGAACCATTTTTGTCATATTCTTTTCATTCACCTCATTTCTTGGGAGAACCAGACCACACATGCTTTAACTAGAATTTGATTTATTCCTTTCAAAACATGAGGGTTGGGGTACGTGTGTTTTAAATGATGGAGGCATTTATTTTGTTTGAAGTCCCCTTTTCAAAATAATCCTTTTCATTATGGCCCACCTTTACATTTATCCTTCATTGTAGCCCCTAGTAGCCATGAATTTCCTGTTATGTTAGCCACATTACAAGCCAATTTTCCCTATCATACCTATTCTTGAAGTAAAATTGCATGATCTAGTTGAACTTAAGTGTGGGGGAAGATGTCTTGTGGTGTACTACCTCATTTGGTTATACTTTGGGTGGAAAATAAATTGTGGAAGAGATGTGTGTGATGCTGAAAAATTATTCTATTGAAAGCTGTGCCTTTTCTGGAGCTTTTATCACAAGAGAAGTTATGCCTTTCAGGAGCTCCCAATGTAAAAAGAATGCGATGCCTTTTCTGGAGCTTTTATGACAAGAGATGTTGTGCCTTTCTGGAGCTTCCAATGTAAAAAAAGAAAGTTGTGCCTATCTGGAGCTTTAAAAAAAATCCTGATTGAAAAGATTGAAATGTTTACAGCTGATCTGATTGAATGATGATGGAGCCTATTTTCAACAAAGGGGAAGTGAAGGAGACCATATTTGAGTGAAAATTAGAATCTTGCAATTTTGCTTCAATAAGAGCCAAGCCTTCCTTTTTCGGCCTCAGAACTTTTAACATCAAAATCCTACCAACTGGATGCCACAGAACAATCCTGAAAAGTCCTCATGTGAAACACATGTCCTTGACTCACATCGGGTGGAGATGTAGGAATTTATCAAACCTATGGTTACTCTTGTGTGAGTTTGGATGAGAAAAGCCTTGTTCAGCCATTACATCTGTGAGATGAGAGAAAATTCATGTGACGTAGGTTTTTTGTGTGCATGGGATAAGAAATGAAGTGGAAATATATTAAAATCTTAAATAGAGAACTTGAAATAATAGTTTTTGATGAGGCATGATATCTTTTTGTTTCTTGAAATTGATTTGATTGATCTCATTGATATGTGTTTTGGATTTAATTTGATTTGATTTTTACTTGTCCAGGAGTCCAAGTTCTAAGTGTGGGGGAATTGACAGAGCTAATATTTTCAACTAATTTATACTAAATATCATTGTTTTAACCACAAAAAACTATTCCTCTAAGATGAATTGTTTCAATTTTTGGATAATGGTGTTATTTTGAGCTGAATAGTAAAAATTGGCCATTTTGGATTTTTAATAGTTTTAAATTATTTCGGTAGTTTGTCCATAACATTATCTAAACTGATCCAAATTGAAAAATTCTTTTTTTTCCGGATTCTACACATCCAGGGATTCATTTACTATATTTGGACTAAAATATGAATCAGCTATATGGAAGCTCAAAAGAAGCTCACAAGTGGCTCATGAAAACTGTTTTCAGTTCTACCTAGTTTTGATGTGGGATCCATAACTCATCCACGGTGGGCCCAAAGATTGTGAAATTCGGTGGGTGGATGCGAAAGGAGTTTTTGATGATCTGTTATGAAGGATGAACCGTGTGAATTGGCGGTTTATGGGGTCATTAAGTCACCCTAATCCGGAGGATTTCGTTTTGGAGAGTCTGACTGGACAGAATAAATGCTCATAGTAAAACGGCCATAACTCTCGGAATACATGTCCAAATCCACTAAGATTTTGAGGGGACACGTCCAAGGGAATTATGAACAACCTTCAAGAAGTTATCAACACATGAAGATGTTATTTAATGGGGCTAAAACGCGTCTACATTTTGGGGGAAACATTCTGGCTATAAAAGGAGGAGAGCTCCACCCTCTCAAAGCATCCATTCTCCATCCCATTCCTTCTGGGACACCAAGAAGAAGATCTTTTCGGCATTATTTTTTATTTCTTTTCTTTTTAATATTATAGTAATTCCTTCTTATTCCCCATTAAACTTGATTACCCTTACCATGGT
Source organism: Viscum album (assembly GCA_963277665.1). Lineage (NCBI taxonomy): Eukaryota > Viridiplantae > Streptophyta > Magnoliopsida > Santalales > Viscaceae > Viscum > Viscum album. The sequence continues at coordinate 1,926,392,741 of OY728159.1, forward strand.
GGGGTAAACATTTGGAGTGATTGGGAAAGGGTAGGTTTTCTACATTGTAATGCTTGAGTTCTTGGACGCAATTGAATAAATTTATATCTTCTTCAAAGTTGTTTTAAATTTCTTATAGCGGATATTATTATCATGTTTGATCATTCTTTAATATTAATTCCGTTATTTATTTTTTCCTTGGTAAAATAATCAATATCTCTCTCCACTAATTTCTGGTTTATATACGATGGAATAAACCAGGAATTAGTGGTGACGTACTCGACGATTGTCAATACGTGTAAAAGGTGTAGTGAATGTTCTTGATTGTTTGGGATAAAAAATCCTGATTGGGTATTTCCCATTTCAATTAAGGATATTCAATACAACTATTTTACACATAGAAGGAGAGTTGACCAAACCGAGATCATGGTAAGGTTTTCTCTCATAATAACAATTTCACCAAGGAAGTGAGAGGAAACGATTGTGGAAACTCACTTTAATCAACTAAGAAGAAGAGGTTTGAATTAAATTGAACAAGGATAGCATTATAATTATGAAACCGACCCCGACCTAATCACCCTTTTAATTTCATAGTTTTTCAATCATTTGAATTTCAAATTTCCTTTCACCACATTTTACCCCCGTTTTAAAGTGACAAAATGTTTTGTGTGCACTCCTCTTCGAGAGACATCCTAGGTCAACCGCATTACTACATTTTAACTTAGGAAATAATTGTTTTTCCATGCCCTACGACAGGCATGCATCAGATATATAGAAGAGTTTGGTGATATATCATATAGATTCACAAGACATGAGATACATTAAATTCAATAATTGTTATATAATATCACATTTTCATTCATCATTCATCGTTATTCATATTTTTAGGTTTATTTCCTAACAAACAACTAAAACTTAAATTTAATTGGGATCACCAGGGAAACCCAATTAAGTATTTGAATCACAAAGAATTTATAAAAAATGATTCACATGTTGATCATTTATTCTAAAATGATGTTTTTAATGGACTTAATATTTTTATTCATCTTTAATGGATGATTAATGCACAACGGAAGTGACATGGATGTTAACAGATCATAAAAAATAAACATTAGAAAGAAATAATCCCATGATGGTTGTGGAATTCAATAAAAAACGAAATGAATCAAAATTGATGATGATATACAGGGAATGATAATGAATGTAAAAATACATTGATTATTTTTAAATGTACAACTAATCACATTTTCATATTTTTATTCCAATAATGGTTTGTATTTTGGATCATACCCCTCAAATCCTGGTGAAATTATCAACAATAAAAAGGGAATATTTATCAATAAGTATTTCTGTAAATCAAGTATAAAAAACCAAAAAATAAGTTAATTTAAGATTTTTCAACCTTTTAGAATCACCCTTGTCTTCATCCAATGATGTTTCATGTATAAATTCCAATAATTCTATAAAATCTAAAAAAACTCTAGAATGATTCATTGATCATTTATGAAGATATCACTATATTGTTTTAGTTTTTTTTTTCATGAAAACTATAAAACATTAATAGAGCAAAAAATTTAAAAACATTACTCCCATATTTGAGGAACAATCACCAGTCAAACAAAAATTATTATTAATTGAATAAAATCTCATTTAAGACTCTATAATATCATTAATTTACCAGTTATATCAATATATATATATATATAACATATATAATACAATATGATTATATTGTAAATACCCAACCCAAGTTTGTCATTGCTGATTACTTGTTACATTAATTTTCCATAATTAAAATAAATCCATATCCTAGAAGAACATGTAGTTTAGTAGATGTTGAAATTCAAATACATACATAAGTTTAAAATTACAACTTGAAGTAAAAAAACAACATAGATGTTCTATTGGGAACATCCCCCACCCTATGATTATCCATATAAGTCAATCATAATATACAACATAATGTCCTGGGAAAAAATAAAACATAATAATGGGAGAGATAAGATGCTCAGTAAGGGTAACTATTACATTAGAGGGCAACATAAACATTAGTAATGGGGATTAATTGAAAACAAATGCATTTAAAAATAAACTTGAACAAAATATGGAATGAATATTATCTGAGTAAATATTTTCATAATAAAACATATTCATGAGTATTATACTAGTCGAATACACTCATAAAATATGAAATTATAACTTCATAATGAGGGAAGTACATATGTGGAACATTATGTAACATACAATCAGGGCCTCATCCAAGACATCTAAAAATTATTAAGGCCTCAGCCAAAACCATATCTAAAAATTGGCAAGGCATCATCCAAGTCCATAACTATTTGTCTCATGAGACCTATAGATGTATCGATGGGATATAGAGCGACCCACCCATCACATAATTAGTTGAATTCATTCTTCTTATTAATAGTGATAAACAACTTATACATTCATATTGAAACTAACATATAGAACAAAAATTATTTTCCCTGATCAATAAGCATAAACACTAATCATTCATATTTAATTGGTGAATTCTATTAAGATAAAACATCTATAGTAAATAAAATATTATACCATAAAATTAAATATGGAAGATGATATCAGAAATATTAATACCAAAAATACATAATTATAAATAGGTGTGTTGAAATAGATATATATAATTGAATAAAATCATTTAGTAATTCATGAGATAAATACTCTTTTACTTTGAAAAGAAGAGTTATTTTGGAATAGGGATTGTATAAAACAAAAAAATTAATTAAGATAGTATTTTCATAATAAAATTATTGATTTTAGAAAGATAATGGTTTCTAAAAACACATTATATTTTTCCCTTGAATATAGGTATGAATTTGAGAAACACCTTTGAGCCCGACTTGTATTTCGACAAGTATTATTGATAGATCCTTTTAAAACATATAATTCCCCATAAATGATGGTTGGATTATGGTTGGTACAAATAAAAAAACAATGAAATTAATTTTATGAGTAGTTCATATAAATTAACACTAATATAATTTATTCATGTAAATTAGTAAATTACCTCGAAGGAAAATGGAGGATTGGGTGGAAGACGCTTACTTTTTGTCCGAATGAATTCCTCACTTGATCTTAGTGACCTGAATAATTAAATTTAGGATCATATATTACTGATTACAGGACCTAATCTACATTTAATTTATATTTTATAACATTAATTAGGTTCATTCATATCCTCTTAATGGGTTAATAGATTCAATTTTATTGTTTTGGAGTGTTTTCTTCATTGGTTTTCATGATCGGTTTACTTATATTCCTGTACGGATAAACATTTACCGTTAGAATGGATGCTCAGAATAGAATTAGTATGTTATAATGAAAAAACAGAATATTACATGTTTACAAAATTCATTTGTTTATTTATATTTAAGATAAATCATTATAAAAAACATTAAAGACAATTGATTGGGATAATTGGTAGTTTTTTGATGGCAATGAACATATTTGGATTTATAAATTAATATCAAGTGTAAAAAAAATTCTAGATCCTTAAATAAGTTATAATACAAATATTATATTCTGGTTCAACCATAAAAACAGATTAATGACTTGAATTGATGATGGTAATAGAAACTGATAACCTTTTGTACTTGAATGTGATAAATTAACACATCTCATATGGTGTTTTCATTTTTTGTATAAAAGCGGTGGAAATGAGAGATGATAAATAATTATTACATTATCAAAATAAATTATTGTACATGTAAGGTACTAGATTCATCACCAAATTTGGATGAAAGGATGTGAGGAAGGAAAAATAAATGCAAGGAACTTGAAATAAAAGAAATGAAAGGAAGAATTTACCTATAGGATTAATTTTCCTAGATGGCCTAATTAATGGAGAGGTTTTGGCCTTTTTATGAGACCATGGGATTCTAGACATGGGGGAGGATATCAAAAAGATAATTGAGAAGAATTTAGACAAGGAAAATGTCTTGATAATAGAGAATATAAGAGGTAGTGAGGGTGGGGGGGAGGGGTTATAGTGGAAGATAGGAGAGTTTTCCCATTAATTTTATCATTATATTATTATTTTCCAAAGACAAAAAAAGTGTTAATTCTTATTAATAAGAATATTAATATAAGAATATGAGTTCGAATAAAGTGTGCTTACATCATCCATGATTCTAGTAATTGTGATTTTACCTTGTCATTTATAAATACAACAAATTATCATATTTTACTATTCATAAATAATTTGAGCATTGAAAAAAATTGATATTTATACATTTACATATTTTTACCTATAGATTTCAAAAATAAACTACCTTTCTAGAAAAAAAAAATTAAATATTATTAATGTTAATTTTAAATCAAATCAAGATATATTTGAAATATAATGATTTTAAAATAATAATTCATTTTATATCACATTGATAAATTAATCAAGATCTAATAATCTTATAACCCTCTGACAATAAATTAATAAAATGATTTAATATTATTAATATTCATAATACTATTAATAATAATATTAATATGGGTATGTTACAATTCACCAAAAATTATGTTTGTCTTATCAGACTCTAAATATCTTACAGACCAAAACAGTGTATATTAGTCTCTCGAAATTCAAATTAGGGAGCTAGAAAAATTTGTTTACAAACTAAATTACAAAAAAGAGTAATTTTATAAAGAATTAGTGTTTCATAAACTCAATATTATATTTATATTCCAAACCATGTGGGGATACATCAGTACAATGATGTAAAATATTTTTAAGTAAAAAATTTAAAATAAAACTCCCCAAAATAGATTTTTTTTTAAAAATTAAATTTTGGGACGAAAATTAGCTATGAATGTTAACTAATGATATCAATTACATAAACCATATTGAAATCACATAATATCATATTTAATGGAAAAGAATGTTAAATCATTGTGCGACTTGATATTGGTAATGAAAATCCATGAAACAATTTCAACTCCTCTAGACATATAAAAGTGAATTTTGTGGTATTATAAAATGATAAATATATTTGAATGAATCTGTAATTAAATAGGAGGTAATCATGGATAAATTCAATACTATTTTCAAAAAAAAATTAATATATAATAATTCGATATTCAATTTCCAAACACACAACTCCATTAAATTAATAACACCTATATTACTATTTTGACTGTAAATTAAATAGTATATCAACATTATGATTTAGAAATTAATTATATAGATATATTATAATTTTTATGAACATTAATACGAAATTTATTTAAAGACCAAATTTTAAAATATATTTCATAATTTTTTTGAATTCGATAACCATATGTGTACTAATTTTAACTATAATGAACTATTATCAATTATTTTTTTAAATACCTCATTTATAAATTTAGTTCTTCTTGACATTCATCTCTAAAATATATCCTAAATATCTGTTGTTATATTTATTAGGAACATGTTAAATAAATTAAATACACTTCATGAAAAACAATGTCATATCATGTCATGCCCAATATGGATATACATTTCTACCCCATTACAAAATACCCTATATGATTAGAGGGTCTCCAACTATGGAAGAAGATATCCCAAAATATTCTCCCTCTTCTCTACAGGTAAATTGAAATAAATGTAAGAAAATAAAATAATTAACATAAAAGAATTTGGATAGACATTTTACTCTAAAAATAATAAATATCAGAATTAATGAATCCTTGTAGTTTGTTTCATGATATCAACCCTTTTTAATCAATTATAAATGAAATTCAATTCATATAATTCCACATTTATCTATGTTATGGGGTACACAAGGTCAATTTATATTTACCGAAAGTATTAAAATATTTCTTTAAAAACAATGAATTATGCTTTTGATGTCACACAATATCAACATGTGATATCTTACTTTTTGAAATAATGATTTCATATTGGGACATCATCAGAATCATTTCACAAGGGCCATGTAACTTCACAATATAATCTTAATAATTTTAAAATGATATTAAGAATAATTTCATTTTGAGGGAATGAAAAAAAAATCTTCCAATAATGAATGGGCCTTAGAATACTGACTTTTGATCACATATTTAACCTTCCAAAAAAAGAATTTAATAAAAAAAATATATACAAGCATTCAATTATCATAATTTAAAAATATTTAAATTATTTATATGATAGAGATCAAGATATATTATCATTTCAAATTATATGACTCTATAAAATTACATTCAAATGAGGGAAAATATTAAAAATTAACAAAGTATATTTTATTGAAATTTTATTGTAATTTAAAATTCTAAAAATACATTTATTATCACTTTATTCCTCCTAATTTCCCTATTAATCCATCTAGTCATAAATAATTGAAATAAAAATTTCAATCAGAATAAATTTATCGTCAACATTCCTAATAACAATCATGAAAAAATAATTTCATCAATATACAAAACCTTAAAATGGTATTTAGTTTCATTTCCATAACATATATATTAAAATCCACCATAAATTTACTAAATTATATATAATTCAAAATAATTTCCCAAAATATACCTCAATGATTAATGGAATTTGATGTCCCCATGTGTATGGTTGATCTTATTGTTAATAATTGATTCTCTTAAAATAATGATGAAGCACTAAATTTTCTTATTAGTTCACCAGATAAAATATAATATGATATATACCTATCATAAATATCTAGTGATATATGGTAACTAATTGGAGAACAAAATAGAAGATTCATGAATCAGCTAGTTACTTGTCATTGAATTTAGAAATAATGTTAATGGAGAATGAAAAAAAAGTATTGATAGACTTAATAAATGATATATTATTATTTTATATTTACTTTGAAATAATCATAATAAATCACAATTTCCAAATTTTATATTAAATAAAAAAGGAATAGATTGAAGATTACTGAAGCCACAAAATGGTTCATGGTCTTAAAATAATTTATAATCACTGATATATATTTTGAGAGTGATTATGGAGATTAATTATATATATGGATAATGATTTGGGTAAAGGATGATAAATTTGGAGTGACGTAAATGTGGGATGAAAAAACCAATAGATTTTTAATGGACATCTATCGATTAATCTAATTTCATTATGCTATGTCGCATAATTGAAAAATTATTGTTGCTTGTTTATGGGTAATTATGGTTAGTTTATGTTTTTATGGAATTTCCACATTTTTTATATGTAATCTTGTGGTCTAGTGTGCTATAAAATGGTTTCACCATTTGTATGGAATATTTCACCCTTTTTACATGTAATAGTAACTTATAAAAACAATAGATTTTTAAGGGTAGGGTTCAGACTATACATGAAAATTTTCACTTATATTAAATTAAAATTCTTAATGTAATGTGGAAATTGTATACCATTCATAAGGATTATTGAGTATTGTGCGACCATAATCCAGAATCATTACAACGTTTATAGTGAGTGTTTAAATATATATAATGATATGTTAGGAGTATAAAATATATATAATAAAAAATAATACAGTACTATTTGACTATCAAAATCATATTCCTTTGAGTTAATTCATATGAATTTTTTTTAATGTGCGACTCAGAAATATATGACATCATCATATGACATTGATTTAAATTTAAATAAAAACTGAAATAATGAGATTTTAAAAATCATGGATTCTAAATAAATGTGGAATATATGTTAAAAATTAATGTTATGTTAGGTTTACGGAATTAAATACCATAATATATCATTGTATAATATTATTTTTGATATTCATTAGACTTCTAGTCAAGGATGACGCAACGATTCACTATTGTGTTTAATTTTATTCTATGTTATTGGGAGATATGAAATGTTCTTAAATACCATATGTTATATTATAATATTCTATATTTTAGTATTAAAAAATGATTCAAAAAAGGTAAGAAAAACTAATCAACATCAAGTTGGATAGAGATACTTATTATATAATAAATGATGATGAATAATGAAACTCATTTGAGGCATTATATTTTGAAAACAAGAAGAAAATTAATAACTTGACATACTATAGGAAATTAGGATAGTCTTAGATTAAGAAACAATGAGGTTCAATCTGTGGTTCATTAATTTTAACTATTTTGAGAATTCCTGATATTTGATGTCATTCAGGTGGTGTACCATGTTTCATGTCTAATTTTACAAATGTCACTTAACTTATTAATTCGTACATATATTAAGGCATAAACATTCTAATATAATATATATTTCATAGATATGAAATAATGATTTTTTGAATAACTGAATATGATTAAATAAAAAATTCATATTGATGATTTTAATAACACGATGATATTTTAATGAGGGAATTTAGTGAGTTCAATGCTTATAAGATCACAAGATTCTTATAAAAATGAGTTGATATATTTCAAATAAGGAAGATAATATTTGGGAAAATGTTTTGTTAATATAAATTGCAATACTTTTAAAATAACAAGGATGTGATACCCAAAAAGTAGTGAACAAAAGAATATGAATAACATTTTATCAATGAAGATAGATCAAGAAAACCATGAGGGCATTTTTTTTATGGAAAAGAATGAAATGATATGATAGGAAGATCCAAAATGGATCTTGGTTGAATTTTATGTGATATAAGAATAATGATAAAAATAAGTGATCTATGTGATGAATTAATATTTAACAATTTCAAAAGACACTAAAAATAAAGATATTATGATTTATATTTTATAATAGGAGTAGTTTGGGAGGATCCTTTATGAACTATCCACATTTAATATCATAAACCCATGAGGATATGACACATATCTTTTCAGGAGATATAACTAAATGGCTGGAGAATGTGTAATGAAAACATTTATAGGATAGGGTACTTTGTTAACATGAAGTGTATTTATATTATATATTTATATATTTATTATTTTATGACATTAGGGATAATCTAATCTTCAATTTTGCTTTTAAGATTCACTAAAATAATTCATTTTATTGAATCCCATTCCCTCAACACAACCCAAAAATAGAAATGAGAATCCATTCATGGCTAAACGATGTAAATATTATTTTTTATCCAAAATCTCTATACTAAAGTATAATTTTATATTTATTATTGTAAATTAATTTACTAATCCATTCCTATTAATTTTGGTAATGTTTCGATGGTTTGTGTAGTTAACCAAAACAAATGAATTTCATGATAAATGATTGGTACCCTAATTCAACACATATTAATGTCCCAACCCAATCCACTATTAATTAAATATAATATCAATATATATATTTTCCGATCATTGGATAATTTGTTTTTCCAAATATTAGTTGAAAATACATAAATGTAGTGTTTATATTAGGAAAATATTGAAGCATCACTAATTGAGATGTTGAATAAAACCGTTATTTAGGGTTTTTGTAAAATGAATTAAATATTTAAATTTCCATGAATTAATATTTTTAGATTTAGTTAGAGATAGAATTAATTTTTACATTCATTATATGAAATACCGAGCTCATCATGCATTACACACACCAATCTATTTAAATAAAACATGACATATTATTAATATATTATTATGGTAATTTTCTCGTTAACATTAGAATAGCTATTATGAATATGATTTACTAAATTAGGATAACATGGGTTTTAATGGGTATAAAGTTAATTATTTGGTGATCAATTAAATAGAAATTAATGTTAACCAATTTTTTAAAATAGATGTAAATAACTCTCTAAAAAATTATTTTTTCCACTAATGTGTGTTTTATATAAACAAATGGTGAAAATAAAATTTAATTATAGATATTAATGAAATATATTTATTATTAATTAATGACAAATTTTAACATAAATATTTTGTTTCTTATAAATGAAAAATAAGAATAAATCCAACATTGGGTTAAGAAACTATATTTTTCAAAATAGAGGTTTAGTCCCATATTTTTCACATATAATAAAATTATTTTTTGAAACATTTAAAAATTAAATTTAATAAATATACATCATTTTTTAAAAAATGATTTCAAAATTTAGTTATGTTTAATGTTTCAGTTTTTATGAAGATTTTCATTGTTATAATGAATAGTGAAAGATATATAATTTTAAAGGAAAAAATCATTTTGTTCAGACTAAATAAAATGATGAATTTTATTTAAAATTTGTTTTAAATTATTTATATATCAATATAATATCAATTTATTTAATTTAGGTATCTTGATTCCTTTAATATGTAATTTTGATATAAAAACATTAGAAACATTTACTATTTTTCTCTTACAAAACAAGCATTCTCATTGGGTATGAAGGATTAATTTTAATTAACTTTTTAAACTTTTTAAACATAATTTTTAGACACTGATTCCATATTTTGTTTCATAATAATATATAATTCCTATAAATCTCAACATAATTTATTAACAGAGTTAGTAATGAATGCAATACAAATAAATTACCATAGATAAAGTAAAATTGGGTTATCAATGGGGTTTAACTAAAAAGATATTGTTAAAAATAAATAATAAATATGTATAAAAATTTGATACTGATATTTAAACCATTAAACCATTAAGGATCAATATTTTCTAGATTGGGACCCTAGTGACATATCAAAAACATAGGATCACTTATATTTATCAAAATTTTCACATGTATCCTCGCCCCCACTACTAAAAAGAAAACCACATCTACTACTTTATTCTCCCCTTAACACATAATTATATCCTCAAATACCATAAAAATTAACATCCATACAACCATTATATAATCCTTCAAGACACATTTCAGATATAAATCAAATTTAAGTATTCGTTAAAGAGAACCGATAAAGGATAACTGAAGAAGAGGTAATGATTTTCTACAAGATATATTAGTTTTTTTTTATTTCTCATCCTCCTTAATTTATTTCAAATAAGGTATGATATAAAATCATATTTACCTTATATATATATGGATGTTATTATAAATGTTAGTTACCTAAAACCTTATCCATTTATATAACAAGGTTTATGAAACCATTTTTTTTCATTTTACGAAAGTATCCCACATTACGAACCAATGTCATTTTCATTTCCATTACCTTCTCTCTAACAGTTGTACATAATTACAGAGTTATTAATATATTTAATATGTAATATATTATTATGATTTTAAAATTATTTTATCACACATTAATATATATATTCTATTTTGGGGTAATATGATATAATCGCCAGCCCGTATGATGGATTACTGCCTCACAAAATGATCTAATTAATTCATACTTTACAGAAATGTTTATTAAGATAGTTTAAATGATTAAGAGTGATAAAAATAAAATAAAAATTATATTAATGATATATTTATTATTATAAAATAAAATATAAAACAATATTTCATTCATTTTCACTCAATAAAATACGATAACGTTGTTTGTGTATATATGCACTACCATATTCATAAAAAAATGTGACTCTATTTTCATAGTATACAATATGTATTAAATGGATATCTATATTAAATGAAATATATTTTAATGTTTTTATTATTATTCTATAAATAAATGGTATTTCTTACCACCTTTCTATAATTATCATTTAGAAATGGAATCATTACCCACATATACGTATTGTCTGCCATCTCTAAGATCTTAATGAACTTCCTCTCTCAAAATAAAAAAATATTATTTGTTTTAAATGTAAATAGTTTTATAAATAGGAAAATTATTTCATGATTATTACTCGATATGTGATGCATCAATGACCAATTTAATAGGAACCAATTTACCATAATTAAATAATATATGAAAATAAAAGTGTTTTTTACCCGAAACGTGACATTAATATAAAATTGTTAATAAATGGCTAATAAATTGACAAAAAATATGATATGATATATATATGAGTATGGTTATAAAAAAATTATAATAAACATATATTAATTATACATGAAATTTTATTAAGTCCAAAGAGATCCAATACTTTCGGTAAGGGGATTTCTAGTCTAACTTTTTTGAATGGACTTATTCCATATTTCCAAATAATTTAATTTGTGGGTTTTATATACTAACGAATTATATGATATATCATGAATATAATCATTTCATGAAAAGTAAAAATTTTAGTGATTTTATTCTTCATTGTTTTTATGATTCAAATGTTACTCAAGTATAAAGGAATTTATGACTCAATTTATTATTCTTAGAGATGTATGTTATGTTATGAACCTATATTATTAAACAAGGTGTATATGAACCCTTTAAATATGTAATATCATTAATTTATTTATCTCCCTGATATTGTAATCACAATTTTATGCTATTACTTTGTGGTCGATACGATTCAATGCCACCAAAGTTGCGATGACATTATATTATAATCTTACTCTTTAACTAGATTTTTTAGGATTTTGTTTCCAATGATAAAATAATATGTTCTATTTATTAGAAATATAATTATTTTTCTTATAAACTTGTAATTCATAATATTTTCATGTAATAGTATGATTTTACACTCTTTAGTACATAAGATAATAATATATTTCTAAGAAACACCTAATCTATTTCTCTATTAGATCAAAAATAAATATTATTCCAAAAAATGTTTTCTATGAATGTTTTATTTAATTTTTAATATAATCCTAGGATTTTTTAATACATTCACCCCCATTATTTTTTTATAAGTATTTGAATTATATTTTTAGGTTGTCTTCCCAAATATACCCAGTTGGGTTTGACCAATAATGTAAAAGGAATCGTTATTTTAATGTGTACATCATGAATTCAATTTTACATGGTCATGACCACTCTTAAATTCAAATGTTACAATATATGTTTTTATGGTGATTTTTAATTACAAATGGTTTTCTAAAGTTTAAATGCTTTAAATGTTGTTTTCTTAAGAGGAATAGATATTTTAATCCAAAAATTATTTAAGTTATTTCTCAATTATTTATTTAAATTTTTTAAAACATATTTTAAGTGAAAATTATTTTGATAATGTTATATATATATATTCATTTAATATGAAATTTATTGTCCCTAATAAATTATCAAATTAATTTAAAATCATTATATATATAAGATGAATTCTTCTAATATAATTAATTTCTAATTGGGGATATTAACAAAGGGTATTATTATTATTAAATATACTGATTGTTTATGTTAATTTAAATATGATATTATTGGATCCAGTAGATTTTAAAAATTATATTGCATGATTTAACTCATAAGAAACCCATATATTTCCATGGGTTATACAAGGATAGAATTATAAAATGATTATGAATCATGTTATTTTTTTCATGTGTTATGATATGATGAAATGTTTACAATACCCTTCTCATTTCATGAGTTATAATATGATGAATGATTGATGATTTGGTATAACAATTATGTATTAGTTTAATTAGTTAGTAGTGGTTATGTTATAAATTAATTATAGTGGTTGTGTTCTAACCTACAATTTGTGAGACCTATATCTCCCTACAATGCCGTGGGAAAAATTTATATTAAATTATATAAATATTAATGGAATGGGGATTAAACCAAGTTTTGTATAAAAGGACCAAAACATGCAGTGATCCTAGCTTAGTAATCTATTGTGGGAGGGTGCCATGAACTTGGTTCATTTAAACAACTTGCAAGAAGTTGTGAACCCATTTTAGTAAGACAAGGAAGAAATGGGGATTGGAAAATGGTCAATAAAGTACTTTTTACACTATAATAGTCTTGGGAGTGAACCTTGAGTTCTATGATAGTTTGGGGAGAGAGATAATTATAATAATATAGACTCTATAATTTTCCTTGAACAATGTAAAAATTATTCTCTATCGATTTTTGTATTAAAAAAATAAATGAATTATGATAAATTCATTCTCCCATGGATCGTGTACTGTAATTCCTATAACATTAATTTCATATGAAATGAAAATTTTAATTCCATGACTCCTGATTATGATCATTGGTATAAATTTATAGTTTTCAAATGTCATGTTAATGTTTCATGTCATTATGACAAGGTAATGCCAAAATATATCACTTGATTACCCATACTGATCTTCTGATCTAACCCTTTCAAGTGATTCTTATCCTCAGGTTATGAAGAATGTTTTTTATGTACATTATTTTTACAGAGAATACTAAATTTGATGATCTAGATTAGGAAAATCGAATATTTTTTAGTATATTTGAAGATAATGTTCCATGTTTCCAATGACACAAAACTATTATGGTCCTCATGCATATGTTTGTATAATTTTTTGAATACTCAAAAAAAATATTTAATATTAATTAAAAATAATCCAAATTCTCTATAGATATTATCGTATTAAAAATTTAGTTAACTTTTAGAAAAACGGTTAAGAATTCATTAATATGATCCATATGGAAATTTCAAAGGATTCGTAGGGATGTCTCTAAGGATTAGTTTATAGACGATAAAATGTTTTGGAAAATATCCAATGATTTTGGTAAATAGTAGGGTGAGTGGTTTTAAAAAAATTACATCCATTTCTATATACTATAATTTGATGTGGCTCTATTATGGAATTGAATAGGCATCCAGTCCCTAAAAATACCATATTGAGCGAGACTAAATTGAAAAATGATGAACAAGAACCTTCCTTGATAAAAAACATTTTTAACAATACCATGGTATATGATTTGGAAATTAAATTACTCTTTACGAACCATAATTATTAATCTAAATCAAAGCTGACTTTGACAGACCTATGATAAACCTATGATGTTTTAGATTAAATAATGTTTCATGATTTTCAAAACATATAATTTATTTATCATTATTATAGGAGTTTCCAATAAGATTAATACTATTTGAATTTCTAAATTTAGTATTCGTAAATGTATGTAAGTTGAAGGAACATGAATAACATTGAATAGGATGGAAATATTTCGGCTATCAACAAATATGATGATAACTAAAGTGAAATATATTTATTTAGGCCCAATCGTTCATGATCTAACAAGACTAATGACATGAACCATTATAATATCAATGTCTCACCAATGAAGTAAAGGTTAAATATTAAATAGTTTTGGGGTAATGTATATCATGGATGAAATGATATTCAGTTTCCAATAATCCAAAAATATTTGATCAAGCATCATGAAATTTCTATTGGGGATATGAGATCAGATACAAATATGGAATAGCCGTACATAAATAATGATAATTTCAAAATTTCAATAATGTTATGGTTAATGAAATAGAGATGAATATTATTCTGACTAAATAACCACTTATTATCAAATAGTTTAATTGCATGGAGTTTGGGAGTTCTGTACATTGAAGTTCCATGGGGGAAGCTCATAAAGAGAATACCCATGATTTTTCATATAATGGTTTTTCCATTAACGATGAGGATAATATTTATAATATATGAATGGAATGTTGTAATAAGTAATAATATGATATTTACTAGTTAATAATTTAATAAAAAAATGTGATAGGACTGAAGTATTTTTGTTTTTTGATTGATGAATTTTGAAATATATAAGGATTATTCAATATTTGTTTTTTTGTTGAGGATTGGATTTTTTATGATGTTAATGAAAATTAAAATTAATTTAATGGAATGTTTATACATTTTAGAATACACTTGATTATGACTAAGAAACCCTTCATATTATATATATTTTAATAAAATAGTGTTATGGTTTTGACATGTATATGCTAGATAAAAATTAAGCAATCAACACTGATTATGTTTAAACATATTAATGATTTGTTATCAATGTTTTTTATTCCATCATAGATGGAATTTAAGATTTTTTTGGATTTATTGAATATATCCATCAATATATATTTTTTTAATCACTTGAAGAGTCATGTATGTATTCAATATGGATTTATTGTAATTCAGGTTCTTAACATGTTTCAATAGAATACATGATGATGTTATTCACTTTTTTTAATGTTAAAATAAAAAGAAACATTATAGTATTTGTAAAATTAATGATAGTTTATTTTTTAAAATTGAGTGACCAATATAGTGATTTTAATTTTATTATTTTGGAAGCGTAATAAGATTATCATTTATGGAATAGATCAAGTTGAATTTTGGATGAGTTTTTAAATAGTAACATTTTACATTCCATATATGAATATTTGTCTATATTGGAAATCCAATGATAAATTTTTTTATCTATAGATTTAAGGAATGACCAATCATTGTTTTATATATCATCTGATCTACTATCCCCACAAGCATAACAAATTCACCTTAAATTCATGGTGTAAGATATGGAGTGGAAATCAATCAACAAATAATAATGTGTGTTCCTTTGATAATAAAATGAAATGAGTAATTGTATGTATATATTCTCTGGAAAATCCGTAAACTTTTGTATAAGGATCATGAAATAAAATGTTTTCTTATAATTGAATTTTTTTGACAATATTAATGACCCTTTACACACCCATCTAACATTTTTTATTCTTTTCGTTCGCTTTCTATTGATCACCCAAATTCATTTCATCAATTATCTTTATAAATTAATATTATTATTTATTAATTTCTCCCATATGAAAATATTTACTTCCAACCTAAGTTATCAAATGTGAAAACCTAGTGGTGAGTAAATTTAGGTTATCATTAAGTTTAAAATATTAACATTTAAAATGATGTTTTATTATCCATATGTAATAATTGGTTTTATATAAATTAATTTTCAAATGATTATCCATTTTTGACAGAGATTAATTTTGAGTGATAATAAATTTTTTGTTGAATTAAATGTTACACAATAAAATTTGGTAAATTATGTTATAAAATTAATTTTTTGATAGTTTTCTTTTTACACAATTATATTTATGGATTGAGTTAATCAAAAAAATTATTTTTTCATGCGTTAAATGATTCATTATCCTCAACATACATTACATGCAACATTGAGTTTAAATGAATTGTGACACATTATTAAAATATTAATGTGATAGTATTAAATAGGTTGTTTGAATGGATTTTATGAGTTAGATTAAATAAATGATTAAAATATTATTTTCACATATTTATAAAATGAATTCTTTGAATAAAAAATAATTTGAAATGAAAACATAGTCTGTTTGAGAATAAAATGGAAGGGTTCTATTAAAAAATATTTTATTTTCACACAAGTGTGTTCTATATTAATAAATGAACTAAATAACTTTTGTTTAATGATATTAATGGAATTTAAAAATTATATAATAAAAAAATTAATATTAAACGAATTTGTTTACTCGAGAAGAAATAATAATAAATCTAATTTTACAATTAAATATTTTTTTTCTATTAAAATATGTGCTGCCTCGATTTTATGATCATAAAATAATATTAATATTTCAATCATTTATCAAATTATATTCATAAAATAAAATATTAAAATAATAATTTCATTATTATATTAGGGTGAATTTTTTTGGATTGTACTGAAGGATTTATTTTTTTATTAATAGTGGATAATACTAACAATTAAATGAACACTACATTTTAATTTAAATTATTCCTAATGATAAATTATATTTTATATCTTTTTCATTTAAAATTGGTTCATTTATATGTCAATTAATCCAATTCATTTACTATTAATCAATTCAATATTTAATTTTGATGTTAAAACATTTAAAACATCTAAACTTTTTCTATTTAAAAATATACATTCTCATTGTGTTTGTGGGATTAATTTAAAATATAATTTTTTCCCCATAAGTGAATTTTTTGGAAAAATTGGACTCTATATTTGGGATAAAAATAATATATAATATATAATATGTTAAATATAATTTTTCATGAAAATTAATTGTGAATGAAGAAAAAATTAATTTATCAAGACAATCAGTCAGTATTCATAGTAAAAGTACCTTTTTAATATGTATACGAATTATTTCAAAATTATTATAGATGAATTGATTATACCATGATCAAAATGGTTAGAACAAAAATGAAAAATAAAATTAATATGAAAAATAATATTGTTTATACAAAAAATGTGACGTTAGCTTAGAATTATAAAAAACAGAATAAAAAATTTAATATATAAATAATATATGGTATGATATATATGATCATTTTCTTATAATTAATTTATAATGAATTATATTTAAAATAAATGAGGTCTGAATGAGTGGGAAATAGTTCAAGACATTTGGTTAGAGTATTTCTAGTTGCACTTTTATTTATGAATGACTTATGAAATATTCACCACTTATTTCAATTTTGTGTTATATATCATACATAATGACATGATATATATTAAATCATCATCATTTATTGATAATTATTGTTTCAAATTAATTTATTCATTTATCGGTCTTAGGATTCGAATGTTACTCATGAAATAAATTATTCCGGTCTCAATTCACATTCTGTGATATGTATGTTTTTTATGCACATTTATTATTTGATGGGGTGTACATAAATCACTTTTAACATTAAATATCTTGAGCTAATTTATCCTCAATATATTTTATACTAATTTTTAAGGTATCCCTTAATCAATCATATGATTAAATGTTACCAATATGGGTATGACATTATGTTACAATGTGACCACATATCGACATTATTTAGGTTTATGTTTTAGAAGATAAATTATAATGAAAAGTCAATCAATAATCATATTATGTTTCTTGTCCTATAGTTATCCATGAAATTTTCAGCTAATATTTACATTTAACCAATCATTGGTACATAAGATAAATATTGTTCTAAGAAACCCAGACTTTGTTTCTCTATCTGTTCGAAAATCTATTTAATTGTATAATTTTGCTTCATAGAAATGTTTTCCATGATTTTATATTATTATCCAAAAATTTTAACATACCTTTTTAAAAACATTAATAGTTTTTTGTATGAAATCATCATGTCATTTTACAAAAAACATTCCATTTGCATTTTACTAAAAATGTGAAAGGAATATTCACTTTAATGTACTACGAATGAATGTAATTTTACAATTTCATAAATAATAATTCATTCAAAAAATCAATTTTAGTATTTCAAAGTAATTTTTAATTAAAATTTGTTTTTTATTATTTTTATTATTTGAAATTATTTAATCAATTTTGAAATAATATTTTATTCAAAAAATGATTTTATTGGTTTTCAAAAACACAATTTATAAGAATTCAATTCAATTATAATTAACATGGATTTTGGAAATATTTTATGCCTTAAAAAGATATTTTCAAGGAATGGTAATTTTGTAAAAAATGTTCCATGTGAACATTCAAGATTCATCTCCAACAACCCTGACTTTATTTTGTATAATAAATAAATAACTAGTAATATTAATGATGGATTCCATTATTATTGATTCTCTAAAATATGTTTGTTTATTATGACCTGGTTTTTGTGAAACATATTTCTCTTACACAGGTTATTCGATTATTAAATTGTCATGTTACCATCTAATTTTAATGGGTTATGCTATGAGAAAATGGTGAAATAATTATGAATCTGTTCACTTTTCCATAAGATTTTAAATAATTAAATGTTTATGATAACATATTAATTCATGAGTTATTATATGATATTTTATTCATGGTCTTATGAAATACATATGTAGAATTTTTATTATGTTATTGTGTTTACATTATAACCAATGGAAGTGGTTATAACAACTCATATCATTATTACAAAATTATTCTACATTTATTAAATAAATTATATATACAAAAACTGAGAAGAAAAGAAATTATAGTGTATTTGTGAATCCGGTACTATAGATATCTACTAAAAAATGTAAAACATTGTCCTTATTTAAAACATCAATATCATGTTCAAAATATTTCATTATTAAAAATGTATGGGATAACCTTGGGACATATATAAAAAATGGGTGACATAGAAATCCCACTAAGGGAATAAAAATTTCATTATATGACGAAAATAACAAAATATTAGACAATAGACATATTAATGTTGAATAAAAAGTGAATGAATTATAAACATGAACATTTAGACAATATATACAATGTTAATAATAATGAAAACATGGGAAATGTAGCAACAACATTTAAAACATCATCATAAACATAGGTCAAGGATAACTTCCAAGACATTATGATAGAAACATTCCAATAAAAGAATATTATTCCAAAACATCCCAACATTATGTCCCATGAGACTAAACATTACCCAGTTCAATAGAGTACTATACAATTTTGGGTGCACCCATCACATCTATTTGATTCTCATTCATATGTTTTCCACATAGAACATGAAAAAAAGATTCATCCATCATTATATTTTATTCCATGATTAAGGATTGTGTAATACCTTTGGGTAATTACGAAATATAAAATGATATGTTTATAAATGTCAACACCATTGATAGTAAATGGGTGTGGTATTTACTAAACAATTTTTTTGGAATTGAAACTTTTTGTGTAATTTTTTGTAACATAATAGAGTCACATAAAAAGTCACAAAATGGGTTGATCATAGTGAAAGGGGATTATAATCATTTGGATATCAAATTTGAAGTAATAGGGAAATGGAAGGACATGTAACAATATTAGGAATTATAAATTGAAATCATAAGATTATAAAAAAACCTGAATAATTATGATAAGGTGAAAATAACTTACATGATATAGTGACACTATATGCTCTAGAGGTGGCCCTTGATATATTGGTATAAATATGGGAGAACTATAGAGAGGATATGGAAGAGTAACAACATGCTCCAAGCATTTGTTGTTAAGAGAAGATAGATGTTGGATGGGTTTATATATGAAAAGAATGGTGATTTAATTATTATTTCTCAAACATAGGTTTTGGACTTTATATATTAAAATTATGAAAACCAAAGACCATACCATGGTTAATACCAATGGTTTCTTCCAAATTTGTGTGGGGTTTGATGTTTTATATTTCCCAAGGATGAACGTGATAAAATAATACCCTTGTTATTATGGAAGTGATTACAGATCTTAAATAAATGATTTTAAAACCATAATATATATTAATGGTTTTTAAGGATTCACAAATGATTTATAAAATTAATAATATAAACATAATATCACATTATTTAATAGGAAAACATATGAATAGTTTTTTATGCTATATATAGTATCTATTAAATAACTTTTCTGTCATTATGATGTCATAATACATCTCCTATATTTATATCGTATTTAAAGTTTACAAGAAAATTTTATTGTCTCCAGAAATTATGAAAGATTCACTATTGGATTTATACAACGTTTTAATTAATAAATGAATATAAATTTCAGAAAAATAATTTTATTATTATGTTCATTTTAAATTTAAAAATAATATTCAATATTTATGGATAAATGATGGGTTGTTTTGACAATTATATTTTTGGAACTCAAATAAAAATTAAATTACAAATCAGAAAAAATATATTATAATTTATATACGTTAAAAATTATTTAGTAAGTAAAAAATTTAAAAAAAATTTAAAAAAAATTAATTCCTTGAAATAAATTCTTAGATTAATATTAATATTAACCAAAAAAATAAAATTTCTGTTTTATTGAATGAAAAAAATTATATATAATTTAATAATGATGAAATTTAAATGTAACGATTATTATATTAAAAATAATGAACTTGTTCATATTTAAGGTATTGATGCATATTCCTTTAACACACATGAAAACTCTATAAGCGTAAGGTGTGCTATGCTAAGACATTCATGCGGGTGGTTCGACATACATAGTATGTGACGTGATGTCGATAACATTAAACATCTCATGTAAATGGTTCCCTCATGATTATGTTGTTGGATATCATCTTGGTCTTGGTCAAGGTAAATTACTATTGATGCAATCTCCCTCATATAATTTGATAAATGGGCCTCATATGGTATGATCCTACTAGTTGAGGGGAATACTTGCTCTTTTAGTGTCACATGGATTTTTCAAAACCCTATATTTATACTAATCATGTTTTCACTATTAGACACCTATACGATTGATGGTAATTATGCTTAATGGTATTTTAAATATGATAGGATGTAATAAACCAATGGAGTTCATGTGACTTCTATAACCAAAATACATAATAATACATTTAATTAAAACATAAGGTGAAATTTAATTTATAACTGTTTGAGTCATTAAAATCATCCCCCTAGTGAGATTTTTGCCAAAAAATTTTAAATTGACACATTAGAATAGATGGGGGTAAATCTATTTCATCACACTACTATGAAACACTCATTTTAAAGTTGTAGAAGAGGAAATTATTGGTACTAGAACATCACTTACTACCTCATAGAGGATAAAAGGCCAAGCCTTTTATCAGAAAAAATAAAATCACTGATAAATTTAACATTTATGTTCTTCTTTAAAATTGATGATAAAATATAAATTTTGTTAGTGATTTTATTTAGAGCTGATAACGAGTCCCTTTATCACTGCATTTACATGTTTTAATAAAGGATATCTTTATCAGTTCATTTATTAGTGATGATAAAGATTAAAAATGCAGTGTGATGGAGCATCATACCACATCACTAGAAAGAGGTGCAGTGTGTTATAACAACACATTATTTCACCAAAAATAGTAACAGAAATTACCAAAATAATATAAAAATAGTTAATTTAAATGGAATTAAATTTCTAACACAAATTCCATAAAAAAACATTATATAGAATTTTAGTGGTTTTGTTACTAAAATTGATGTAAATTTTGAATTAAAAAGAATCACTTATAGTCATATCTGTCACACAGGGATTCAAATTGTGGTTTGACTAATTTTTACATGTCACAAATTCCATATGTATATTTTTAATAATGTTACAAAACAATCGGATTTTGTTTCCTCAATTTTGAGTATGTCAGTGATTTTTTAATTAATATTAATGTCAGTTTTGAATCAAAAGAGGCACATAGAGACATACCAGTCACATCATGCATTAGATTGAGGTTAGGTGGATATCTAAATGTATCAAATAAAATATAGTCCATTTTTTATAATACCTTTACAATCCAAATGTGTTTTCTCAGTTTGGACTATATTAATTCTTTTTTCTATAAAATTAAAGTCAATTTAAAATAAAATGATGTACTTTGAGTTATGCCAGTTACACCGTGTATCAGAATGAGGGGTGCATGATTTATTGGCATCTTAAAGGACACATTGATTATTTTTATAATTTATCAAAACAATTCGAATGTGTTTCCTCGGTTTTGAATATGACATTTGTGTTTTTGCTAAAATATCATTCTAAACTAGAAACACGCACTTTGAGACTCACATGAGGAATTGTGTTTTGGATTGACATGAAATGGATTTGTACACATGAAAAATAAATTTTGAATAATTTTATTAAATTATTTACTCAATCTGAGTGTGTTTTCTCATTTTTCATTGAGCGATATTCTTTTGTAATGGAAATTCAATTTCAATTTGATAACAACCACCTTGATTCATACCTGTAAAACTGTTTATTACATTGAGGTGTGGATGATTCATCCATTTAAAAAATAAGGTATGGATCATTTCTTTAGGTACCAAAACAATCCTAAAGTGTTTCCCCATTTTTTATTATGTAAGTTATATTTTCACTAAAATTACTGCTACATTTGAATAAAAAGAGGCATGTGGATTCATACCGATCAGAACATGAATTAGATTGAGGTGTGTCTGAGTTTCAAACAAACCAAATGACACATGGAATATTTTCCAAATGTATCAAAACAATCATAATGTGTTTCCTCGAATTTGATTACAAAAGATATGTTTTTACAAATATGTCATTTCAAACTGGAAACACACACTTTGAGCCATACAGGTGGCATCATGTGTGGGATTGACATGAGACTGCTTCATACACATTAAAAATGAAAAATGAATATTCTATTCAATATTAGTAATAAAATCTGATCATTTTCCCCAATTTTTATAGAGTGTGACTTTTTTGAATAGTAATTTCATTTTTAAACTGATATGAGACATTTGGAGTCATAACCACCACACTATGAATTCGATTGATGTGTGAATGATTTCTACAAATAAAAAATGACCAATGAATCATGATCTAAAATTTTGAAAATCAGTATAAATTCATTTTATTAGCTTTGATTTTGTATGTTTCTTTTTAAAAAAAGTTAATATAAATTTTGAATAAAAAGATGCACATGGAGTCGTACTGTTAACACTATGCACCGAATTCAGGTTCAAAAAATTATTATATGTCCCAAATGACTTATGGATCATTTTCTGAATGTATAACAATAGTAAGAGTTTTTTCCACAATTATAGTACTCCCCAATTGTTTTTTACTAAAATGTTATTGTAAACTGTAACACACACATTGAGCTATTCAAGTATCATCATGTGTGGTTTTTACATGATAATAATTCATAAACATCACAAATAAAATATGATTTTCTCCCAAATTATCAATACAATCCAACAACATTTTCATGGTTTTCAATTTGTGACACATTATTGTATTAAAATGAAAAATTAGTTTTTATAATTAATATTTAGAGTCACACTACTAACATCATGAATTAGATTGTGGTTTAGTTGATATCAACGCAACAAAAAATACTTATGGCTCATTTTCCTAAATTACAAAAAATAATCTGAATGTGTTTTCTAATTTTTGAGTATGTTAGTTGTTTTTTTCACTAAAATTAATATAACTTTTGAATGAAAAGACATGATAAGTCATACCAGTTATACCATGTGTTAGATTGATGTGTGCATAATTATTATATTTTCTAAATAATATATGTATCACATTCAAAATATATATGAACAATTAGGGTGAATTTTTACTATTTTGTGTACTCTAGTTGTATTTTCTGCTAAAATGGCATGTTAAATCGGAAACTCATACATTGAGCCATACATGTGAAATCATATGTGGTTTGAGATGATATTAATTTATACACGTTAAAAATTAATTATGAATAGTTTTCCATTATTATCAAGAAAACATGAGAATCATTTCATAGTTTTTTATGAGTGACACTTCATTACATTAAAATTTCCATTTCAAAATATTAACAGACACATTAACACTAGACATCCTTGATGAGCATGATATATCAACATTCAGTTCACTCAAATGGTACATTCCAACACCTTCTCAATTTGATGGCTGATTACATACATTTTTATTCAAACAATTATGTTTTATTATATAAATGTTTGATGATTGGGAGTTGTACAAATTTTGCGTCAATAACACTAGTGGATTAATGGATGCATTAAAAAAAGAATGACCTTAATGGTGGATTAATGTCATTTATAAAATCATATAAATTAGTTCGAAAAAATTAATTAAATATATCCCATAAAAACCTGCAAAATTTCTTGGACCTTAAGTAAAAAGTATTGTGTTCAATTTTAAATTTTTATTCTCAAACATAATCATGGAATGATCCTAATTTTACATCATTTACAAACAATTTTATTTCTTGAAAGCTAGTGCTTCTTATCCTCCTCCACCTCAGTCTCGACCTTGGTCTTTGCCAGTTCCACCTCCTTCCCATCAGTCTCGGACTCTAACTCTGCCTCCAGCTATGTTTCTACCTCTGCCTTCTCCTCCACCTCTTCCTCTATATTTTCCTCAGTGGTATCCCTATAATATTTCTATTATAGGTTTGTGGTTCCATAAAAATTAATTTCTTCCATTATTTTTCCGCAAGGGGAATAGATCACAAATAATATATAAGAATTCTATCTCTAATGCTCCAAACCCAAAATATCATTCAAAGGTCATATTTTTTACTAGATCATAAATATAGATAGTAATGACATAAATTTTTTATTTGCATATATTCTGACAAAATGTTTGATTCACACTCATCTCTATACAAATTGTTTTCTTCATTTCTATAACTAAGTTGTTGATAATCTTGATAGTAATAAGAAAATATTGACAAACAAATGATTATAAAATATAATTAATGAAATTATAATTACCATAAAAAATTACCTATTGGGGGATGTTGGTCTTTTCAAGAATTATTATTTCACTCATATATTTACAAACATAATATCCACTTTTGATTTAATTATTATGTTTTGTACCCTGCATTAACATTTACCAAAAGTGGTAAATTTTTTTAATTGTTTTTATAGTAAAATATTTCTATAAAATTTCTTTCTAATTTTATTAATCCATAGACATTATCTTGTTAGACACCAACTTCAAACCATTATCTTGAAAGTATTTAGTGACTACTCTATCATAGAAAAATCACTGTTTATACATAGAGTGGTCATATAATTTGAATTTTTTCTATAAAATGTTTATTTTATTGTATTACATATTCATCATAAAAAAATGTGTTGTCTTTTGGTTGAATATTCAATCATTTTATCAAAAACGATATTTGAGGTCTCTATATTTACTCTTATCATCATCTAGTGCATCCAAAAAACAAAAAAAAATTAAGTAATTTAAAACATAAAAATAATTTTTTTGGATTTTATTGTATAGTTATATCATTACATTGTAGGCATCAAAATGGGTCTTTATTCTAATGATATTTTATTAAACACTTCAAATAACTTGTCTTTTTTCGTCTTAATTTCTTCATCATTTAATGTATAATTTGGTGTAGAAATGATATAGGGATTAATGAATCCAAATCATGATTTTAAGGATCTACCCATTATATTGTTGTATAATAAAAAAATGTACAAAATATTATTAGATATTAACTTTAAAAAACATATTTGATCAGTATTTTGATAGATGTAATGTGAAAATGTAACTTATATATGTATTCAAATCAATGATTCCCAACTATTCTTGCTTGAGTATCTCTGTAAGAGTCTCATTACCAACGAAATATATGAATGAATCTCCATATATGTTTTATTCATACTCAATGTCATACATAGTTTTATCATTAATTTTTGTCTCTTCATGATGTTGTAATAATAATAATTGATTCTTTGGAACAGGAAGGGAGTAGTTAATCATAGCAAAATGTTTTTTCATGGTTTATTAACTATATATTATTGATTTTACCATTCATTTCTCTACTGATTTTTCAATCTATAAAATCAAACCTCATATCAGACCATTTATCATTTAATGTTACATGTTTTAAATTGAAAAAATTTGTTAAAGACATAATTAATATATTTTTAAAATATTACACATCCTTAATATGATATATCCAAAAGTATCATTGACCATTTTAACATTTGGACCATCAAGTGGAACAGGAAACTCAACAGTCAGATCATAAGCTAATGAAATCCCCATAGTCATGTGATCTTTTGGGAGTTTATGAATCTGTAGCTGGTCTCCCTAGATATTATACATTATACCCATCACAGCATAGTGGTTCATGGGTGTTGAATGATAAGAATCACAAACAACAATACACTATGTAATTTTAGTAATATAATGTTTTTAAAAGTTTTTTAATTCACTTTTAGGTGAAAGTGTAATGAAAAAATAGATTACCCTGGGTAAGGTATACAGTTGGAGAGAATTACTAGAATCAAATCTAGTGGGATCATTTTCTTCATGTGGGGATCCTTACACCAACACTAGTCCGATTTTATCATTTCTAATACATAAGCCTTTAGATCCAGTCATTAAAATAATACCATGTAGTGAGTCTATTTTTCCTGAAATAAAATAAATATATTATATGTATCTTCATATTGTTTTATATTCTTCTAAAATGATCGATGAGAGACTCAAAAACCAAATCCAATAATGTGATAATTTTGTTTAGCCATCCTCAATTCTACTTAAAACTGCATTTCTACTGGAAGTATCATTTCTAATTCTTGTTTCCAAACCATATTAAAAAAATATGACCATAAATATAAATTTTTATGTATTATTTCAAAAATCATAAAAAATTATATTTATTATAATTTTATATTGGATTCTCATACTATTTTTTTGTTTCCATCAACTAACTTACCATTATAATTTACAAGACCCTCCTTCTATACCATATGAAATGGAATGCAACTGGTTTCATATTTTGATTCATCAATCTTCACATAATCAACGGAACATATTTTGTTTCATATCACATAATTTAACTTTTATTGTTGATTTAAAATATATAAAAAAATTTCTCTGTCAATGTAAACCCCATAATGCCTTTTTAATATAGGTACGTTCATTTTCATGCATGTTAATTATTTTCATACCTCTATTTTTGTTTCAAAAATTAACAAATTTGAATCATGTTGGATAAAATAAATGATATAAAATAAATTTTTATCAATTTTAATTTTCCTGAAATGATTTCTCATTGCAATTATTGGTGATATAAGTCCATGTTACATGCTTTATAAAGCGTGAATAACAATGTAATGGGTGGGGTTTTATTTTAGACACTCCATCCCCAAGATGTAAATTTTTCAAAAGAGTTTATAAGCCGTTATATTCCTTTCTAGTGGATATTAATACAGCAATCTTATCTAAATATTCTAAAACAAACGAATTCTAAAAGAAAAAATGAAAATTCAAACAAAATTTTATTTAATAATTTTTTTTATTAAAAAAGATTATGTATATTGTAAAATTACTATTATATATTTCAAAATAATTTCAGTTGTTATAGGTTAGACATGGAACTATGAGTCAGTAACAATAAGAAAATTCATCATCATTATGACCCCAAGATAACTAATGAATATTGACTTGTTTGGGATAATTGGATCTCGGTATTGATTCAAAAAAACATAAAATTTAATAGCCTCACTTGTTTCCTTAAGAATTTAATTCATGACTATGATGTTGTGTCATTATTGTTTTTTTCATCATCATTTTATTTCTCACATAATAATTCTATAGTTTCATTATCAACATCTTTGTTATTCTCTGAGATTTGTAACATCAACAGGTTAAGAAGACATTTTCTATATGAGTAGTCAAACATTTAATTATTCTAGAATAAAAACAATGTTACACACTCCATTCATAAAAGTTTCTAATTGCATGCATGATGCATGAAAATTGTTACTGTATTGAATAAATTTATAATACTTCATTACTAGAGTAAAAATAAACTTCACTAAATTTATTTAATCCATGATCAAAAATAAATTTCATTCCATTTTTAAAGATGGATCAGAATCACTCATTCAATATATCATTCATCTAATCATTGTGGTTCCAAATTTAATTGATGGTATACCAACTAAATAGTTTTCATTGCATTTTTTTACATCCACCTATGTTTCTTGAAATAATCAAACTCAAATTCATCCCATACAATGTACATGTGATCTTTTTGGATGGATACTACTCAGTGTTGTTGAAGCAACATATTATTGATGGGGGATGAGTTTAATGAAAAAAAATTATTAATAATTGTTTGGGAGTGTAAATTAATGATTCCACTAAGTTTGAAAAATAAAATAACAGATATTTTATTTCAAGATTATAACATATTACATTAGAAAAAATAAAGGAATTGACAATAAAATCCAAATGACTTACATTTACAGTCATTTAATTCCACTCACTAACATTTATTATCTTCCACTTCCTTTGAAATGTTTCATTTTTGGTTGGGATTAGTATTTATAGAAACATGTTTAGATATTGGGGAGATTTGATTGGGAGATCTTGACAAACAACAATTTTTTCAAGATACTAAGAGACTGTATCCCAAATATAAAGTCAAAAAAACTGGGCTGGAGAGGCCTTTTCATTATTTAAATAATACCTTAAAGATTCAGACTTAATCCATTTTAAATTTATCAAGGGTGAATGATAATTGAATCGAAAGGTGTGTTTGGCATAATGTTTTCACACAAAGAAAATGTGAAAAAATTATTGGAAGATAAATAATTGTAGTTGTATTCTCATATATGTATGATTAAATATGGACTTCTAATAGGATCCAATGTGACCACATTCAAAATAAAATTAATTTTCAATGATGTTTTGTCAAAAATAATTTTTTTAATCTTATAGGAAAATTCATATAAAAAAATGAAACAAATTTATTAATAATGTTTTGAATAATTTTACAGTGATATTTCATTTGTTCTCTAGAAATAGTAAATGAAGAGTATGAAAGGTAGAAAGAGTTAATTTTTTTTTAAATGTGGTATTCGAATTCATGTTTTCGTCTTTGACAGAAATTAGTGAGCACAATTTGAGAAGGAGGTATGTCTTGATGGAAAATTGGAACCTCAATGATGGAAGGATGGATAGTTTGAATGGGGGAGTACAATCCATCATCAATAGATGAAATACCATAAATGTGTTTGATGGTGGATTAAATAATGGTAGTGAATGTTAGTTGTACTGTAGTATTAATGTATGATATCTATGTTCAAAACCATAAAATGTTTCTTGCATGTTTCATGAAATTGTTGACTTTTATATATAGAGTGCCCAATATTTCATATCAATCTTAAAAAAAGATTCCTTATTTACATATCAATATTTTTGGAACCTTTGGACCTTTTTTTGTAAATGTATATTTATGTTTCTTATGAATATTAAGTGTTGAATAATGTTTTCTCAATAGCAGATGGAGATAAAATTCACATTGGTCTCGTAGGAAAAATAAATTTAAAATATAACCCAATAGTGATATACATTTATTTATAAAGACAATATATATTCATTATAATATCTCAATTTAAAAATCTACAATATATTACATCCATCATATCTTGGTGTATCAAAACTCTTCGACATTGAGGAAACATTCATTTTCCATTCAGGACGATATATCAACGTATTCCAACAACTATTGAATAATTGACACTGATTAATCTTTTTCCATAAGTTTAATTGTAGAGAATATTGATTTTAATAACATAATGAATCAGTTATAATCCCAGACCTAGATGAAATATAAGATACTCATAAATAAATAATTTGATGCTTATGTGTCCTATGATAAAAAATAATAGTATAATTTACTATTATTTTACCTATCGCTATAGAAGACCGATGTCTAGCATCATCCATAGACTACTCATCCATAAATAATCAACCAATCAATTATAATTGCACTACTAATAATGAATAGCTCAATAGGAACATTGGAGGATCCCCAAGGAACAACATCGGTAGAATTTTTTCTCATCAAATAGACACTAAGGGTTAAAGATTCATAAGAAACTATAATGAGGGAAACACTCATAAAGTCTACACAATTAAGGAGGAATTTTAATACCTCCACTATAATGATCTTCAAGAAATAAATCTCATGCCACCTATATTAAACATCACATCATCCTACTCAAGGATACCTCACCCTCCAATTTTGGGTTTTTCATTAATCCACCATAAGATCCCCCTAATAACATGCATCCATTTAAAGGTACAATTTTTACACTTATGATTATTATTGATCTAGAAATTTTTACACCTCTAAATAAAATGAATATATTCAATGATATCCAAAATTTATAATTATGTTGCATTACCATAAAATGAAATAATAACCCTATATACTATATATTCCAAACATTGAAAATTGGACCACAAAGCTTAAAGTAGATCTACAATAATATATAGGACATCAGGATTAATATATGTTCTATCATACAAAGGATTTTTATTGGCTCCTTAATATGGAGTCATTGTGTTCATAGTGCTAACATAATCTATATTAATGTTGAGATTCACATTTCTTTCTCTTAAAAAAATAATATTTCAAAAATAGTATGAAAATAATCTATATTAAATATTATCCCCTAACCCTATCCATCATTCAATTATTTTTTTATTAAAATTTAAATAAATTAAATATAATTTAATATATTTTAGAAGAATTGTTTAAAATACAAATAAATAATAGTGTAAATAATAGGGGTTACAAAATAAACTACAAAAATTATTATGTTATATAAACTTAATCATCACTAATAAGTTAATAATACTGCACTATTTATTAATTATTAATTTTTCTAATATAAATTTATAATTTATTCCAAAAAAAAATTAAACTAAGACTCAAAAGAACATGACATTTCATAAATTATTGTGGATTCATCCCTATCAACTCATAAATGAAAAGCTTGAGACTCAAGACAATTAGTAAAGAAAATAATAATAATAAAACATTCTAGACATCATATAGTAACTCATGTTTGAATCATAATTATGATTCCCATAAATATTTATGGATAAATTCTTTTTTATAGAAATATATTTTGGGATATATTCAATACCAACATCTCTAGTTTTACTATGATTCTATTTTTATGACAATTTTACCCAATATATGCAAATAGTTTCAAATTCAAGTCCGCACATCACCTCAAAAACACATACTGATCACTAAAGTCTTGCCTCAATGATAAGGGATATGGATAACATTTATTATAAATGGGTTAAACTCTTAAATAATTAACTAAAATCAATTCTATTATTTCATAAATCCGGCATTACTTATTTAGTATCATGTGGTGAAAAGTCTATTTTATTTATACATACATGCCCATACGTTTTTGTTGACTAACCTTACCATATGAAAATATAATTATCCTTATTTGAAACCATGATATATAATAAAAAATATGAAATAGAACCACACACTATGTTTAATTTTCAAGGAGATGATATATAGGGTACATCATGGTTTAGAATTGTGCAAAATCACAAAGCACAAAACTAAAAAAATCAAACAATGATTGAAAAAAATTATAAAATCACATTACTTGGATTCTAGATATGATTAATCCAAGGGATCATAGAGGAGTGGTGTTGGTAGTAGAGGATTTCCATGAGAGCTTGGGAATTGCAAGTGACTGAGTCATAGTTAGGTTTCTTTTAAATAGATTTGGGAAGCTTTTAACAGTGCTTTTCCAAAAGCACAAATAAAGATCCCTATAATAGCTCTAAATTGATAAGAACTGCTAAAAGGGATTTTTATCAACATTCATTGAATGATGATAAAATTAATATTTATCAGAAATAATATTTTTGAGTTGAAAAATATTTCTCTTAATTTTTTTATATTAACGATGATAATGATCGATTATTATCACCGCTAAAAAGTGCTTCCAAATATTACTTTTATCAACGCTGAAACATTCGCGTAGATAATGGTTTTATAATTATAAATATTTAAATAAATTTAATATAATTTTATAATTATTTTAATATAAATATAATTATTTATTTATAATAATATAAATACTTATTAAAAAATAATAATTATTTAATTATAATAATTATAAATATATATATTTATAAGTATATTAAATATAAATTTATGAATATATTTATTTATAAATATTTGTTTACAAATATATTTTTAACAATATTCATGGATATATATTTTTAAATACATGTAGTTTAAAAATGAGTGTAATTGAATAATTCAAAATTAATACAATTTAAAAATATTGATAAAATGGATATTCATTATTAATTAAATAATTATTTTTCAAAAAAAATTTAATATTTTTATATTTATGTGGATAAATACATATTGAAAATATTAAAACACAGTAAATAAATATATATAAATAAACAACAAAAATGACCAAATTCAAAAACTAATTAAAAAATAAAAAATATAACAAATGAATGCCCTAATTGTACTAGTATTATAATAATTAAATAAAATTGACTTCTTAAAACCATAATATTTTAAATTTATAATGATATTATTATATTATAAACTATACAAAAATTTGAATAAATTTCATAAATATTTGGTTAATTTGTTACTATATACTGCGTAAATATTTTTTTTAGATTTTGTATATAAAAATTCATTAAATAAATATATATATGTCCATGAAATCAATATACTACATGATATTTAATATGTGGTAAATTAAAAAGTGAAAAAAAAAACTTAAAATATATAATTCATTAATATGTTTTTAAAAAAATTTAATTAATTATATATATAATTATAATTAATATATATTATTTAATAAAACTTATATAGGATATATATTTTCTACTTATTCATTTTTATTAATAAACGTTTCATCAATAAATTTATAAAAAATATTTTTTTTTTATTTTTTTATTTTTTATGTTAAATTATTTTAATTTTTTCATTTAATATATTTTTATTATATTTATAATATTTGTTAATATTTGTAATCTATAAAAATATATTTTTTAAAATTTTCATTTTTATCAATAATTATTTAATTAATAAAAGGTATATTATTTTTTTACACATTTTAAATTATTAATTGTTTTCCTACTTAATTTTATTAATTTTACATTTCTAACTACTGAATATGTACTGATATTTAATTTCTTAAATGTATATACATATATATATTAATATTAAAATTAATCATTTCCAACAATAATTATTTAATTAATAAAAT
Source organism: Viscum album (assembly GCA_963277665.1). Classification (NCBI taxonomy): domain Eukaryota; kingdom Viridiplantae; phylum Streptophyta; class Magnoliopsida; order Santalales; family Viscaceae; genus Viscum; species Viscum album. The sequence goes on from OY728159.1 coordinate 1,926,426,917, forward strand.
TATTTTTTTTTAAATTTTATTTTTAATTGTTTCATTTTATTCTGGAACTATGGCAATTATAACAAGTGCTAATAGATGGTACCCATTATTAGTGATAAAAAAACATTAATAATGTTTACCCGTTACTAGCTCAAAAATTAAATCCCTAATAAAGGGTAACCTTTATGGCACTAAAATAAGCACAAATAAAGGATCCCACTATCATCCCTAAAAACCCTAATATAGGGTTCCCTTTCTCTGTGCTTTTTGAGCTTTGATAAAGGGGTTTGTTTATGGGAGCTTATTTTACCACTGATAATAATAGTATTTATCTGCACAATTTTCTAGGGTAGATACTTTTCAGTGTTGTTAATGGTTTTTTAGTAGTTTCATATCTTCTCATTCCCACATCTTTGTCAAACATGTTGTTTCCCCGCATCACATTTAACAGGTGAATTATATTACTTTGTAGAACATTGTCTCTACAATATTAGATTATCACCGGTTTCTCTTTATATGGATGATCATTCTCAATTGGTAGTGCCTCTAAATTTAGTAAATGTGAGGGGTCTGGAATATATATCCTCAATAATGATAAATGGAATACATCAGTTACTTGAGATTGGTTGGTTTTTAGTGATAGTTGATAGGCCACTTCAACGATGAGATCAAGGATCTCAAAGGTAAAAATTTATCATCGACAATTCTTTCCCTCCTTCCTATTTTTTTTCACAATAAGATTTTGAGATATTAATAGGAATACCTTGTATCCAACATTATTATCTAGTTCTTGTCAATGTTTTTCATCATAGGTATTCAGTCTACTCTGATTATCCGTTATGTGACGTAAAACGATCATAACTATTTCCTCTATTTCCTCAACCATTTTATGTCCTTGATGTTTTTTGTACAAAACATCATCCCAAAAAGCGACTGTTTTAAATATCTTCTCACAAATGGACTCATTGGGAACCATTTCTTTTCTAGAGTGGAAACTATTATTTTTTGTGAACACAATCGGTGTAAGATGTAGAATGCATCCCCCTTTTGTGTCCCTGGAAAATGTTTTAAAAAATTTCATTGTCTATCATAGTAGTCGTCTATATTTTTCATAAATTTTAGGATTATTGACCATCTAATGATCATCTATGTGTTTAGATCATGTTCTGTAAATTTCCATAAATGGAGGTGAATCGCAGTTACCGATCAGATATAATCGACAATGGTACTCCATACAGCCTCACAACATCGATGTTGTATATCCACACATGATGATATCATGATAATTCCCCTTGAATCATAATAAATTGTGAAGTTTTTTTATGATGTTCCATCTAATCCTTTAAAATATTGTCTCCTCAATATTTCATCATATGACTGGTGACAAATTCTATGGCGGTGTTATACCATTTCAAGGTAAATATGGGCAATGGTTTCATCACCACCATTGATTTTTCCTTTCCTCCTTTATTTGATTACATAAAATACATCTTTATGTATATTCCAGGATCTACATCTTCATATTTTTTTCATGAATAATTTTCTCTAATATCTTTGTAAATATTTTTTCTTCTAGGATGGATAGAGAAGGGTGAGCAATAGGCATCATCCAAAATGTATTGATGGATAATAAATCCTCTATGAACCGATTGAAGATTTTACATCCTTTATGATTCCCTTACCCATCATCTTCATGTCTAAAAAATGATATCTTTCCCAATTTTCATCAATGATAAAATTTATGGACATTTCTATATGGGGAATATTTCCCTTTAGTCTCTTTTACATGATGGTAGTGAATTGGGCATTCAAAATCCTTTATCAGCTCGATACATCTTATTTGGTTCTTATTCATCTCTATATATGGTAATATATATGAGAGGATTTTATGACCATTATAAATTTCACACTTCCCTCTAATGAGATAAAGCCTCTATATATTAAAAACGATGATCAATAAAGCCAACTCCAAATTTTTTGTTGGTTAGTTCTATTCAGGAACATTAAACAACCATGAAGCATATGCTACCACATTATCATTCTATATCAACACACATCCCAATCCCTTCATTGAAGCATCACTAAATACTATGAAAAGAACTCCACTTGTGTGTAGTGTTAGTACAGGGACAATGATATGACTTAGTGTACAGACCTTGAATCTATCTATATATTAATCATTGCTTGGAAACATGACTCTATTCCATGTTATATTGGTTAGAGGGTTTTAAAATCATGGTAAATGTCTCTCAAGTCAATGATAATATCCAACAAATATAAATAATCTATGAATATCTATGACCAATATTGGACATGACCATCCATTAATTTATTCTATATTATAATGGTCCATGAATATCTAATTTCTTGTGTAGATTTTTCTATGTAATGATACTTCCTTCAACCAGAAAGAATTTTTTTTGTATTTGATATAAATTTCACCTTTGGTAGGGACATTAGAATAGTAATAATATGCTTCTCATGATCATCATTTTATTAATACTATATTAGAATATCATCTATAATGATGACAAAAAATTAATGGAGGTAATATTTAAAGACTCTATTCAATAATTCTATAATGATTTCTTAATTATTAATGATTCTTCATGGAATTACTATGAACATGTACTCTTCGTAAATTTTACCAAATATTGCCATGGGGATATCCTCCTTTTTCAAATTAAATTGTTAATTCCCCGACTATAGATAAAACCTGGAGAAGTTCTGTGCTCCATGTAATTGATAAAATAAGTCATCAATCCATGGATGATGATACTTATTCATTATCATGATCTTGTTGAGCTCACAATAATCAATTCAAGGTATATTGACCCCTCCTTCTTCATGAAGAACAGGATGGGTTCTCCCCATGGTGAATCACCTGGGCATATAAACCCTTTATTCATATCCTCCAATAGTAGTTTCTTCATCTCTGCATGTTCTATAAAATCCATTTTATCTTAATTCTTTGATAATGGTGACACTCTAGTTATAATCTCAATATTATATAAGACCTATTATCTAGTAGGAAGACCAGTCAATTCCTTAGGTAACACATCAAAGTATTCCCCAACAACAATAATGTCAAAAAGGATGGCTAATTCAATAGAATCAATTATTTGAGATAGATAAGATTGATCAAAGAGAAATAATATCTATGCCTGAGACTTTGTTTCTAATAGTGATTTGTCTTCATCCTTAAACATGAATTGAATTAGGTGTCATTTCAGGATTCAGAGAGTGATTTATATCTCACAAAATTTAATAGGGGATCTATATAGGTAAATCTAATTCATACCCTGAATTGAAAAACAAATACACACAAGGAATTATGAAAATGTTTTGTGTAATGGTCATCCCAAAATTTGGGATATTTTATGAGTTAAGTAGTATATATGACATAATTTCACCATTTATCATTTTAACTGAAAACTCTAATTCCATAATTTGAGGTTGTATTTTAATATTACTAATAATCATTTATGCTATAATGAAATTCTAAAAACCAAAATCAAAAATTATATTTTGTATTATTAAATGAATAATTATAATATATATCACAAAATCCTTGGTAGGATCCACCTTTTCAATTGGGATAGAGAAAATATTAGCCTTGTTTCTTTAGAAGATGTTGGTTGACTACAAAAACACTTGAGAAACAACAATGGTTTGAAATTTTCTATGATTTTTTATAGTCTATGAAATAAACAATGCACCAAGGGTTGACTAGAACATTACATTACTCAATCACATTAGTTGTTTTCTCTTGCTAGAAATCACTACCTAGGTTCCCTTCCTTCCCAAAACTAATTAATTTCCTTATAGCCTTTATGTAATTTCAAGGGTTTTTCATTCAACAAAATTGACAAGTGGGATGATAAAATTTCATGGTATTGTTAGAATCCTCCATAAAACTGATAGAATTAAACTCTAATTTCCAATTCATATTCTCATGATAACCATGAGAGTAGGCATCCTACATTTTGACTTTGACTCCATAACAGACAATTTCTGTTTAGCTATCAGAGTCTCTGATCGCTAGGGATATTCGTAGACTATATTTTATCCCACCAATGAATTAGTGAACCATACATTTGGGGAAATTGAAAAAGCTGAAGGTGTCTCATGCAAGTATTGTGATGTTTATTTTATACTCCCTGATAGATGTTTGTATTTTTTTCTAATGGGAAAAATTCCTTTCCATTTTATGACAGAGACGATGATGAAAATATTTATCGAATTTTTTTATAAAATTTCTTATAGCCCTTAATTTTATATTTCCCATCATTTTTATATTCTTGATCAATGTCTACTTCTAATCCACTTATCCAACCATATTATTAACATAAAGTAAAACCATCACTTTCATGAAAAACTGAAGGTTAGATATTATCTTCTCAATGGAGTTGATCCATTATTCCATGATTAAGGGATCATATGATCCACTGAATGTCGAAGAAAATTTTGATATAAAGGTCTCCATCATAACATGTACATTCTAAGGGATATTAAGAAATTTATCGAAATACAGTTTTCTATTAATATCATGAATCAGTTGAGATTGTATCGTGATAGTTTTCATGATTCCCTATATCATTGTGTTGGTCATCTCAGTGAGGTAGTCATCACATTTATTATAATGTATTTTTGTTTACAAAATTCCTCTTATTTTTTGGCATCAATTATAATAAAAATAAAAATTATTATTATTATTTTGAAACTATTAAACGCATATAGGAGAACCCAATAAGAATAATGGGATAACTTATAAATTACATGTATTTCCTTAAATTAATAATATATTAGCATAAATATATTTTATCCATGATATATTTCCTAACAAATACTATTATGGGTATTTATTTAGTTCCATATGTATGGTTCGTGATGAGCTTATGAATTTACCAAATCATATCTTCTCTGAGTTTTAAACTAGGTGTTTAGAAAGGGCCATTGTTGTGAACCAATTCTAGATCAAGTCAATCTCAATGTGGTGTTTTTGAGATTTACAACTATGTATGTCAATTCTATAGACAGATCCATTGGATTTATCCTTATGGGAATGTATTTTCATGATAAACCATTTATTTTATAGTTACCCAGATTTAGGGATGTTTTCTTCTTCTTAGTCTTATCATTATTTCTTTTTCTAGTGATTTGTATTCCTAATCCCCAATAAATCTATTAATTATAACTATGACCATCCTATACTATTTAACTCATTAATTTTTGATTTTTTACATAAAAATAAAAATAATACAACCCATAATATTCTTAATCCTTGTGTCATTGGTTATTATTTACAATACTATACAACATAAATGATGTTATAAGTCATCTATATTGAAAACCTCCATACCATGTTTATTATATTTCTTCTTTCTTTAAATGAAAAAGGATAACATGGGGACGTACATGAGAAATTTGTGATCTATAAAGATTAGTAATAGAGTAAACACGAAATATTATGAATATTATAATACCTGTGAGAAAATATACATATAAAATGTGAAAAATAATGAGTATGAATCATAAACGTGAATAATGATACGTTAGATAGATGATAACCATAAAGGTTAAAAGAGAGTAGTGGATACAAATTAAAAATCTTCAACATAATCAATGGATAAGGATAGATTACAAGAAATAATGAAGGAAAAGTACCATAAAAAGGTCATTTTCACTCAATTTACCAACATGATGTCCCATGATACTAAACATTACACAATGAGTTTGAGTGTTTTATAATTCTTCGCATAGAAGTCACATTCATTTCATTCTCATTCTTAATTTTTCTACATTGTTCATATAGAATTGATTCATTCATCAATTTTTTTTCTAGATTAAGGAGTGTGAAATGGAAACATGTAAGTCCCATTTATATTATTTATAAGTTCATTAATGTGAACATCCTTGATGGGAAATAGTTATGAAATTCACTACACAATTTTTTTGACATTGAACACCACAACGACATTATGGTAGCACAACGACGTTACATGAAAATTCGTAAAATGGATTCATGAGGGGGATGTGGATCTATAATAATTATGATATAAAATTTTAATTAATAGGGACATAGAAGGAAATTTCACAAAATGATGAATTGTAAATAGATAATATAGGATAATAAAAAACATTAATAATTAATTGAAAGTTATGATTCCATAATTGTGTGTATGAATAAAAATTATACGAAGGATATCATAGAGTGATTGGTGGAATCATTGGAGGACTCTAGAGATAGTAGCTAAGAGTAATGATGTGCTCCATGTATTTTTATTGAATATAAGTTGGAGCATTGGTAAGTTTATATATGAAATGATTTCAGATTTCTTTATTATTTTGGAAATATAGGTTTTTGAATCTATAAAATAAAATTTAAAAACCCTAAACAATCCAATTTTTTACATGGTTTCTAAAAAGATGAGTGGGTTTCTGTATTTTATAAATCCAAGGGAAAACTAATAAAATAATAACCCTACTGACGTGGATATGATTCATACTTTTAATGAAATGATCTTAAAATAGTACAAAATATTTATGGTGTTGGACGATTCATAGAGGCTTCAGGAAAATAATAAAATAATAAAAAATTAAATTATTTAACATTTATAACATTTATTTAATCTTTTATACCCTTTATTATATCTATTACATGACTTTTGGGTCATTAAAATTTTATAACACCCACCATATATTTGTAAAATATTTAATTTTTACCAGAAAATTTCACTATCTCATAACATTATGATAGATTAACCATTGAAAAATATCCATGTTATGATTCATAAATAATATTAATTTTATAGAAATAATTATCTAAATATGTGAATTTTCACTTTTAATATAATAATTTACATTTATTGATAAATTGTTTAGTTTTTTTACAATAAGAGTTTCTGAACTATTATAAAAATATCTTCTGAAATCATAATAATTATATGATCATTTATATATTATAATCATTAATTAATAATAATAATAATCTATTAAAATATTATTTATTTAAAAAATCAAATAATACATCAAAATAATTTTCATAAATGAATTTTAATATAATCGAAAAAATTAATTTTTTTTATTTAATAAAATCTACATTATTTTTTATGTAAAAATAAAAATTTGAAAATGTAATAGATATTTTATTAAAAATAATTTTAATACACATATTGTTATGTTCTTGATTCATATTCCATTAATACAACATCAAACACTCTAATGTTAAGGTGTGTGCTGGTGAGAATTTCTTGGGGGTGGTTGCGCGTACCTGGTTAGGGATGTGATCTCGATGATCCGAAACTCCACCAATCAATAGTTTGACAAATTCCTAAATTTTTGGACGTTGTGTTGGGATTGGTCAATGAAAATTCTTAGTGATGTTATCTCCCTCATAATCGTATATAAATGAGTTTAAAATGGAATGGTATTACTAGTTGAGGCTATCACTTCCTTTGTTTGTGTCAATTGAATTTTTTAGAACCATTTATTTATATTAATCATGTGATCACAGTTAAATGACTATATAATCAATTTGAATGATTTTTAATGATCATTTAAATATGGTAGGATATAATAAATCCAAAGGACTATATATTTTTTTAATAATCACAGGGCATCATAATACATTAAATGAAAGAAGAAATTGAATTTATATTTATAATAGTTTGGGTTGTTAGAGTGGTTATGTTATAACCTAACACAACTGGGACTTATATCTCCTTGAAATATATTGGATAATGATTTATATATCATGCAAAATACATGCTTGGAATGGGGTGCATCCGAGTGCAGTTAGATTGGAATGGAATATTGAGTGATCCTGGTCTGGTAAGATAGATCTTGAATAGGGAGTGAACTTGCTTCAATATGACAGTTTTAGAATGCGTTGTGAACACAGTTTAGTAAGATAAGGCTTGAATGGTGAGTTAAAATCATTCATTGAGGGAATATCTCCACAATTATGGTCTTGGGAGTTAATCAAGAATACTATGATGGTTTGTGGAGTGAACTTTTTTAAATATGATAGGCTTGGAAATTATCATTGACAAATTTGTAAATGATTTTCTATGATTATGTGTATTTCACAAATCATTGTCTTATGATAATTTTATTACCTTATCTCTCATGGGATTTGATTCAATAATGTTACATATTCTATGAAATTAAAATTTTTATTTCATGACTCATGGTTATTATATTTTTTATGCAAATTATTTCTTTCAAATATTATTCTCAAATTCTGAGACACATATACTTGTTGTATGCTTACATATCACTCTTTTTTAACCATATAAACTATCTATTATAACCCTTTAATTTATTTCCATTCCCTATGTTTTGAGGAATGGTTTTATAGAGGGTATGTATATGATGAATAATAAATTGGAATATCTTTTTGGGAAATATTTAATATCTATCACATGATTTCTAGATTGTGTTCCATGATTCTAAAGTAATTAGATAATTATAGTCCTCAAGCATGTTTTTATGTATTATTTTGAATATTCATCTAAAAGGATTTAATAAATTTTTATGATAGGTTATGGTTTTTATAAATTTCAAATATAATTCAAATACATGTTGAATTAGCATTTTCAGTGAAAACACAAAAAATGGATAAGGATGAGGATATGGTATAGAAATTGAATTTCAAAAAATTACTAAATACATATAATCAAATATTACTATATGAAGATAATAATATTTTAATATTTTCATCTATGAAATTAGAATAATCTATTTATTTTAGATAAGGGATATAAATCTTTGATCAATGTGATGAAGATATTTCATATAATGGTGTTGGTGTCCACTACTCTATTTTAGTATAATATGTAAAGGCAATTCACCTTAAGAAAATCAATTGTACGTGTTATTATAAATGAACAACAAGAGGACCAAAACAAACAAGAGTATGAAATTAATGAATACAAATAATCCAAGGAGATTAAGTCTAATAATTGAAATAATTCTATAATCATTGATTTATCCATAGGAGAAAGTGTATCACATTGAAATTTATCCATTCTATAAAATTGATGATAAATTTAAAATAAGTTTTCTTCGGAAAGAGGAAACTATTATTTCTCTTGAATAACCGGTCAATCAATAAATTAAAAAATATAAAACCTCTATTACTATAAAATATTATCTGACATAGGTTTGAGAACTAAATTCAATTCCTCATAACACATTATATCATTCTAACATAATACATAAATATAAAATAAATATGATAAAGAATTATTGTGTTTAAAAATATACCTCAATTTTGAATTTAATGTGAACATTCCATAGGAAATGTCTTAGGAATAATAATGAGAAATCTATATAAAATTCAAGTGGAAAAATTAAAAACATTTTGACAAAAAAAAATTATTTGTAAAAAATTTCTAATGTGTTTCCTAATACATGAGGAAAAATATTTATATAAAAGTTATCTTGAGATCATCTTGAAGGGAATCAATATAATTATCCTAGAAAAATTTAACACATAATTTTTTTTATTCTAATGTTTTTTATAATATGTATATTTCAAATTAAAATCATGGATGATGTGTATGGTTAAACCTTATATGAAATCTTATAAATTTTCAATGGTGGATAATAGAAAACTGAAGAGCAACAAAATTCCCAAAAATTTCCCATAGGGGTTGAAATATTAAAAAACTATGGATGAAGATTTATTATATGACCTAAATAATCAAAAGATTGAGATCTATTGGAAACTATTTATGTTGATGTAGTTTTTACCAAAATGAATTTTATTGATTCTAGAATCTTGAAATGATATAATTCCACATTATTCCTACATCCGGTAGGGAATATTTATAAAATAAACAATTTTCAATAATCCAACAATTTTTTTTGAGATGAAATAAATGCTCCACTCTACAAAATGTACAATTTTGTTATAATTTAAAAGATATTTTTTTGAAATATGGTGATATGTATAAAAATGATTTTCTGATAAAATATAGAAAAAGTCATATTCCACTATAGATTAAATAAAATATAGCATATAAATTATATAAATGTTGATCCTTAATTAGGGAAAAATAAATCATGTAATGAAGATTAGTGTGACAACATGAATCCAATGATTCCATAGAAAATGTTAAAAATTTTGTCTTCACCATGAGTAAATTAATCTATTTTTGAAAAGTGGGTCACACAAGGGATTATTGTATTCAACCAATGGAAATTAAAATCTTTTTCAGAATATGGAATCTAAGAATATTGTTACACAAGTTCATATATAATTAAGCTATCAAAATGATTGATTGAGAATCCTAGAAAGTTGAATCGATTGTATGTGTTAATATAAAGAAGGAAGTTTCACAAGATGGGTAACTCAAATTGGAAGATAAGTTATACATAGATGGACTAATAGTCATTGGAAACCTATGTATATGTTATATGAAACAAATTCACATTATATGAAATTATATTCATATTATATATTAACATGAAATGATGAATATTGTTAATGAAAATTCAAAATGAAACATTACAAAAATTTAAGCTATTAGGACTGTTAAATCATCTAATGTCATATAAATGAATATTTAAATGGTATGTAAATATTATGTTTCCTAAAATTATTAATAAATGGTTATTAATTATTGAATTTTAATTAAGAGTTCTTTTTATATTAAGGATGGATGAAATAGAATATTCTAATATATAGATGATCCTCAACCATTGAGTTTTTTTATAAAGGAAAAAATCACATCTTAAACCCATTTAATAATATGATATCTTAATTATTAGGTACTATAATGACCCAAATGTAGATGAGATAAAAATTCATTTTACTATTGTGTAACGCATGTTGAGTGAATACCCCAAGGGTGGTAAATACTAGATTTAATATCATGGAAATATCAATATGTGTATAACCAAAAGATTAGGATATCCCTCCAAATGATGAATCAAATCGTATTCTGATGGAAAATTCTATATTATGATAATTTTTTATAAATATTTAATAATAGGGGAGTATTGGTTGATATATATTTAAGATAAATGTGATGATATTTATTACACAAAATTAATTTTGATGAATTTTATAAGTTGAGTAGATGCTTTGTAATTTTATTAGTTCATTAAAAGTGAGACACAGACCCATGGATGTTATCCCATCTATCTTTATTATAGTGGGAATGTTAATGAATGTTTTTACAAATCATGTTGGTATGTGTCAACATAATATGAATAAAATGTTTCACTCATTCATGATGTATTAATATAAAAATACCAAGTTTGTTATTATATTTTGATAGAAAGTGATTCCACTACAATTTTTCTGGCCATATGAAATGGTGTGTTCCATATCTCATGGATTCTCGCAGCTTTATTGGTAGAATGTATGAGTTTTATTATTATGAACCTAACTATTATATATGAAATTTATCTTTTTATTTACATAAATATCTTATTTTATAAAATGAATTTAGAAAAAACCTGCACTCTGTTTGATTTATTATATCAATTTTTATTTAAATCACTGTTAAAAAACATTACCCTTGATTATATAGTCTTTGAACAACGATCACACAACTGGTATAAATATAGGGTTTGAAGACATCCTTTTGACACAGAAGAAAGGTGATGTACTCAACCAGTAGGATCATTCACTATGAATCCCATTTTTTATAGAATATGAGGTAGATAGCATTTCTAGTCTTTTCGCTAGAACAAGACCAAGACAATATGCAACATCTTCATCATGAGCAAACCCTTTTATAGAAGAATTTCAAGCTCATCAATATCACTTCCCAAACCATGTTCCCCAAATAACCCCATGAAAGTCCCACCACTGTACACCTTAATGACATGGAATATTCATGAGTAATAAATAGATATGTATTAAGTCTCTAGAATTATAATTATGTAAATTATTTTTTATGTAATGATGATTTTACTTTTATTTTATTAATTTTTTTCCAGGAAAAATAATATTTTTGGTTAACATTCAACCTGAGTTAAGAAATAATTTTTTATGAATTATTAAATATTATTTAAATTAAATATTATTATAAAATTAAATCTATTAAATATAAATGATAATATAATTTTTATGGTGACAGATGTAATATTTATTAAGGTTAAAAAACAATTTTTGTCATTACGCGTAAATTTTCAATAAATATTTTTTTTAAATGTAAAAATTGACTTATTTAAAATATTATTTGGATAAAATCAATATTATTATAGTGATCTGAATGTCAATATTATCTAGCAGTGAACTTGATGTAATCTTTTGAGACATTCGTATTTTGTGGTATAAAATAAATACCCTATATATATGGTGTTTTTTGACATCATAAAGGCCCAATAGTGATGGAATAATCACTATAAAATGCACGGTCAGCCAAATATAAGGTTTAACATCAAAATGATTTAATTTTTGATTTTTTGATTAATTTTATAAATCCTTAGAAATGTATAATATATTTATTGATTTTAAGATAATTTCTTTAACAATGCGACTCACCTCCTCATAATCAAGGATAATATATTAATATATTCAGCCCATTGGAAAATAAAATAATTTTTTCCACTCCTATTTGGATAAAACAATGGTAAAAACCATGGTATGGTTTTTCATATTGAATATTTAATTGTATAGATTCCAAAACCTATAGTTGTTCAATATAAAAGAATTCCCCTATCAATTCCTATATAAACTCACCCAAGCTCCAACTTCTCTTCATAAAAAGTACTTGGAGAATGTACATACTCTCTAATACCCTCCCTAGATTCCTCCCAAGGCGCTACAATATCTCAGGATTCCCCTCTTCAAGATTTTGAAATCACACACTCAAGTAAGGGATCCTTATATTCTCATTTTTATACATGTTTCCTTGTATTGTTGTAACATTTTATTTTTATTTAAAAATAATAGTGTAAGTTATCTAACCACCCACAAACAACCCTTATAAAGTTTTAATTTTTAGAGACCACATTATCTTTCATTAGTCACTCACACGTACACCTGTTACCATGAAGAAATTTTGTAAGAGTTATTCCATTTCTTCTATTTCCTGAAGTTTCATTATTATGTTATGATTTCTATTTAAAAATTCCTAATATTGGGAAATGTATTTCAATAGCCATCTTACATTACATTTAATTTATATATGATGAGGTACCTCTTTCAATCTCATTAATCATTTTTATGAATTTTATGTCATGTTGTTTGGCTCCTAAAATTGCACCATGAATTTCCATTTCAATAAAATTATATAAGAAAATATGGTACCCATGACCTATCATAAGTATTAACTTTTCTATACTTATTAAGTTTTATTAAAGACATACTTTTATATTTCCATACCCCTTTATTGTGCAAGAAATTATGGGGATGAATGAATCCATGCTTATGAACTATTTTCCACACTTAAGCACGATAATGAAATGAAAGTGACGGGTGCACCCAAAATTATATACTGCTATAATGCATTATGTAATTTTTATTATCATGATACAACATATTGGGATAAGGTTTTACGTGATTCCCTTATCCGTATTTTTCCACTATGACGTGTCAGTAGTTTAACATGGACCTATGTTATAATGTTTAATATTCTTTTCACATTTCCATGTTATGATTATCATGCTATATCATTCCCTTAGGATCAGGTTTTACTATTTCTCCCTTTATATTACTATTGTTAAAAATTTATTGTCTTCATCACTTTATTTAATGATTATTCCCTTAAATGGATTTATAGATCACCTCTTTCTGATGTATGTCCTCAGGTTATCACATGAAATGTTATGTATGAAAGAATGTTGTTGTTATGAAAAGGATATTTTCAATAATGATGTTGTATTTCATTTTTTAAGATGTTATGTAACGATTCTCAGTTACAAATAAACTAGAAATCTCAATAAATTGGATTGTATGAAGTATAATTTTATGTCATTAAATCATGTATAAATTTAACAAAAAAATAGTGTAGTTATAATTTTTATTTGAGTAATTTTTAGTTAATTTTGGGTTTTGGATACGAAAACTCCAGGGATGGCCTTGGGTATAAGACTAAGTATAAGAAAAAATTCTTAAATTATTGTGAGTATAGAGTAATTGTTTTATCCAGAAAATACACCCCCTATCTAGATACGAACAAGTTGATTTAGCTTTAGCACCGAAGCATCTAGGGGTAAAACCGAAAAACACCTCCTTGAACTTAGCTCAAATGGGAACTAGTGCATAGAAATGGGTCTTACTACATTCCTATTTTTACACTCCCAGGGTATATAGTATGGAAAATTCATATGATTAGTATGAACCATTATTAATGGAACATAAAAATCATATAAAAATATACGTTAGTAAATAGATCATTTATAACATATATTGAATCCTAGAATTTCATATGTTATGTAGGTAAATGTAATTTATATGTTATCTCATTAATGTCATTAGATTTACCTTTATGTTCTTAATAGTTTAAAAAACATACCCTTAATTTTCTTTTTATTCAATACAATGGTTAGTTATATTAGGAATCATTCTAACAACTAATGCGAAGATCATTGTAACGGTTTCCCTAATGAGATTCAGAATATGATTGTAGAGGGAATTGAAAAAATTATCCAAATACCCTCTTAGTTAACTCTTATTTTTAATAGAAACCATGATCAAGAAGAAATTCCAACCCCCTATTAAATAATAAGTCTCAATCAAGAGCTTCCTGAGACAAATGCCTCCTACATTGAATGGATCATCTGATCCCTTAATATCTTAAAAAGGGATCAACTTCATTAAGATGATCTTATCTGTCCTTCCATGCTATGAAAAAAAATGTTCTTCTGTATTCATTTCATATTGAGGGTGAATCTGATCAATGGTGGACATTGATCCAAAATATGATGTCTAGAGGAGATATCGAAGTGATGTGATGGAATGATTTATTGAAAATGTTTTTCGATAAATATTTTTCTCACACCCTCTATCTTAATATGGAATGGTATGTCCTAATACTCAAGCTAAAAATATGATGAATCCATCAAATTATAAAAGAAAAAATTAAAATGTCCTTCATGATATGCCTTTGGATTTGTCATTACCCTTGAATGAAATGTTGATCGCTTATTTGGTGGGATAAAATCTAGCCTACAGAAATAACATGAGATACATCCCTTTGATAGTTATGAGGAAACTGTTTGATGTTACCTCAATTTAAAAATATAGATAAGTGAATCTAAAGGGTATCACATGGATATGAAGTGGAAGGTGGAGTCAAATTTTGGTGGTCATATAGAGAGATCTAAGAGTGCTAATAAATTTCAACACCCCGCTTTCAAATTGGGAAGAATGAAGAACCCATGAAATTTCATGATGGGGATGATGAAATACTTTGGGTACAGAAAGAAAGGGTACCTGGCCAGAGATTGCTGGTAAGAAAAATCCACTTCTTCTAATGAGGAAATGAATGATAAGATAAAACCTTAGACAAATGTTAATATCTATAACTATAATGACCTAGGTAATTTCTTAAACTAATGAAATAATATATTTGATTTCGGAGGCAACCAACAACCTCCAATGAAGCAAGGGAGAGCTTTTTCCATCACTACCACTGAATTGAATCCCGACAATGAAGTGGTGACCGGTATGGAATTTTTTATAATATAATAGTGAACATACTTTTTGATTCTAGTTCTACGCATTCTTTTATATATAACATGTTAAGTATAAAATCCAAACACCACCATGAATAATGGAGGAAGATATGTTGGTGAAAACTGAAATTGGGGAAATTAAAGAATCCCATGTATATAACTCCTACCCTATCACAATTTATCAATTAAACTTCTTAGTGAACCTTATAATACACCCCATTGTGTAATTTCATGTAATTATTGTTATGTATCTTCTTTACTTATATAAGGAGAACATAAAATTTCATGAAAGGGAAATAACTCTCTATATAGGAAATCAACACCCAATTCAATATATTTTCATGGAGAAACATTATTGTTATTCAGTACCATCATCTCATGAATGCATATTAATGCCATATAAGAATACTTATCTTAATAAAATAATCATTTCTAAATAAGGAACCCTCTTCAAAGACATACCTATTATGAGGGAATTCACTGATGTGTATCCCATGAAATTTCATGGTCTTCATCATAGTAGATATGTTGAATTTTCCATTGATCTTATACCTAGTGTGTTTCCAATATCCAAGTCTCTATATTTAATGGTTATTTTGGAAGATGATGAGATAGAGAAAAAACTATAAGATAATCTAGAAAAAGGTTTTATATGCCCATGTGCATCACCAGAGGGTTTACCAGTCCTCTTCGTCAAGAAGAATGATGGGCCAATTCTCTTTTTAATTTGATATCATGAGCTCAAAAAATCATGACAAATAATAGGTATCCATTTTCACAAATTGGTGGCATGTTTGATTATATAAAAGGAGAACAATAAATTTCAACAATGGATTGTCGGTCAAGATATTACCATGTATGGGTGAAGAAGGACAATATTATCAAGACTACGTTTCACATAAGGAAGGGGAATTATCAGTTCCTAGTGATGCCTTATTTACTCATTAATGGTACAGAAATATTCATGAAGAATATAAATAGTCTTTAATGATTAACTCAAAAAGTATTTGTTATTATTTACAGATTATATTCAATTATAATCCAAAATTAAGAAGGATCGTGAGTAGAATTTAATTATTATTCTAAAGACCTTGCGAAAGGAAAATCTTTTTTCCAAGTATAGAAAATGTGAGTTCTAGATGAAGGAAGTATCATTCTTGGGGAATATCATTGTATGCATTGGGATAACTATGGAACCATCAATGAATGAGGAAACAAAAGGATGTCCAAGGACCATATCTATGATAGATATTCATAGTTTCCTTGGATTAGACAGGTATTATCAAAAATTTGTGAGAAATTTATCACTATCATAAAACCCTCTAACAATGATAACTCATAAGAGATTCATGTTTTCTTGGTATGATGACTTTGAAGAGAGATTTAAGGAGTTTAAAACAATGATTATCACTAAACCTGTGCTCACACTACACCCAAGTGGAGATATTTTCCTGGTATTTAGTGATGCTTAAAATAATGGTCTGGGTTATGTGATGATGAAAAATGACAAAGTCATTTCTTATGCTTTAAAGAAGATAAGATTTCATGTCTTAAACTATCAAACACATGATTTGGATTTTACTCCAGCGATCATCACCTTGATTTTTTTTGGCATTACCACTTTAGAGAGAATAGTGAAATATATATTGATCATAAAAGACTCAAGTATATGTTAAACTATAATGATATGAATATGATGCAACAAAGCTGGTTAGAAATGATCAAAGACTATGAATTCTCAATTCCCCACTTTCCAAGGAAAGTGAATAATGTTGAAGATGCTCTAATTAGAAAGGATCCATTAATTAGTTAATTGATCAGAATTAAGAAGGATCTAATCATATTATACATTAAGAGGATGTATATGAGATTAATAAATGAAATAAAATCATCATTCATTTTATAAATGATTGGTCAACAATCTCTTCTATGGAGGATAAAGGATTCTTAAAGAGATGATTTGAGAATTTTGAATAAAGGGGAGGAAACTATGAGAAATGGAAAATCCTCATAGATCAATTTTAATGAATAAGGTGTTGTAATATTTGGTTCAAGACTATGTGAATCGTCAAATAATGAGTTAAATAACGAGAATTTGGATGATGCAAATATCTCAACCTTCTCTATCCACCCTAGAATCACAATGTTGTATTATGATCTCTCGGAACACAATTAGTTGGACAATATGAAGAATGAGATCATAGAATATACATCATGATGTCTTATATGTAGAATGTGATGGTAGAAAGGAAATAATCGAAGGGGAGGATGCAACCATTACCCTTAACTACATGGAAATGGGAAAATATAATGATTGTCTATGTCCCTAGGCTTCATAAGACATCTATGAGAAACAATGCGATTGGGGTTGTGGTGGATCATCATATAATGATTTAACACTTTATTGTGAGTTGAGAGTGTTTCACAGTTCATCAAAATGCACAAATATACATCAAAGAAGTGGTGAGGTTGCATGGTGTACCACTCTTGATTATATCTGATCAATATCAAATATTCAAATCTATGTTATAGAAGAGTATTGAAAATGCTATGAATACTTAGATAAACATCAACACATATTATAACCATCAAAACTAATAGACAATTTGAGTGGAATATATAGACACTTGAATACATGTTGAGAGCATTATCGATGGACTTAAAAGGAGTATGGGATCAACATTTTCCTCTAGATGAGTAATCATTAAAACAAGGTTCCACTCAATCATCCAAATGTCTCCATATGATGACATTTATAGGAAGAGGTGAAGCACACCTCAGTAATGGGATGAAGTTGGGGAACCAAAATTGATAGGCCCTGAAATTGTCGAGGAAATGGATGAGAAGATTAAGACCATTTAACCGCACATCATGGCTACTTAGAGTCGATAGAATATCTATGCTAACAATAATCGACAAGACCTAGTGTTTGATTATTGGAGATAAAGAATTCAACACATATCTCCATGGAAGAGACTAATGAGATTTATGAAAAAGGGAAAGCATAGTCCTAGGTACAATGGCCCTATTGAGTTCCTTGATCTCATCAGAGTGGTGGCCTACCAACTAGAACACCAACCTAACCTATCTTAAGTACAAGATATATTCCATGTATCCCTCTTGAGAAAGTACATCCCAGACACCTATCATGTACTCAATCTAATGTTTATTCCATTGGAGAATGACCTATCTTATGAGTAGAATAATGTGAATATCCTAGATCTATGAGACAAAGTTCTATGAAATAAGAAAATGAACCAGGTCAATTTGTTGTGGAAAAAACCCAAAGTTTAATGATGAAACCTTGGGAAATGAATGTTTTAAGGATTAAAATTATTATGGGGGAAGATTGTAATAACCCGAACTATTCTAAGTGAAATTTGTATTTTTATTTAATTAAATGTCTTATTTTTAAAAATATATATTAAATACACATGCACACCAATTGTATTATTTTATCCAATTGGATTTAAATAACTGTTATGTTTTATTACAGTTGATAATTTTGTCTCTTAACAGTGATAAAAAGACCTGTATAAATATAGGGTTTTAATAAATAATTTTAACACAAACAAATGAGGTGATGACCTCAACTAGCAGGATATTTCCCTATGAGACCCATTTATTAGAGCATCTGAGGAATATTTCCTTTCCAAGATTTTCTAATGACCAATATAAATCTATGATCCAACAATATATGAATGAGAAAAACCATTTACACGAGAAGTTCAAGCTCATTTAGATCACAACCCAAACTATGTTCACTAAACAACCCCTTAAAACCCCCACTATCTCACACCATATTCATAGGGTGTATAATAGTATTATAGAGTAAAATTTATCAAGACCCAAACATTATTATTATGTCCATTATGTTTAATAGAATAATGAATGTTCTTTTCTTTTCATAGAGTTTTTAATGCACAAAAAGTATTTTTTATTAATATTAAAATAAAATTAAAAAAATATATTTTTATTAATTGATTAATTATATTTTAATAAATTTATTTTATTTAATTATTTTTAATAAATATAAATGATCATATTATTTTTATATGGCCAAATGTAATTTCTGTTACAATTTAAAAACACTTTTTTGTCGAAACCCATTAGTTTTCAAAAAATATAGGTTTTCATTTTAAAATTAAAAACTGACATATTTAGAAAATCACGTGGATAAAATTTATATTATTTTTGTGATTAATATGTCAAAATTATCTTATGATGAAGTTGTTATTACTTTCTATGAAAGTCAAATTTTGGTGTAAAAATAAAATACTATATAAATATATAGTGGGTTTTCTGACATCATAATGGCCCAATAGTGATTTAGTAAGCATTATTAATGGATATTTATCAAAATATAAGTTTTAATTTTAAAATATTTTGATTTCACATTTTTTTGACTTATTTTATAAAGCCTTGGTAATGTATATAATTTTTTATGATTTTATGTTTGTTTTGTTAATAACTTGACAAACCTCCACAGAAAGGCTAATATTTTAATATCTCTGTCCCATGGACTTATAAAATAGTGTTTCCCACTCCTATTTGGAAAAAGACATGGTCAAAACCTATGTTCTGTTTTGTGATTTTGATTATTTAATTATATTGATTCCAAAACCTAATGATTTGAAATATGAAATAAATACCAAATCGTTTCTTATATAATCACACACAAGATCCGAATTTTCTTAACTAAAAACACTTATATCATGTCCTTACTCTATCCTCCCATATCTATAATCCTCCTAAGGCATGCCATGCACTCAATAATATCCTCTTCATTCTTTTGAAGTTGCAAAATCACGTTAGGGTTCCTTATGATATCATTTTTATTCAAGTTTCCTTATATTGTTACACACATTTATTTTCATTTAAAAATATTGGGTTATGTTTTCAAAAATCAACCACAATTCACTAATAATGTATTGATGACAAGAGTCTCCTTTATATCTCATTAATCATACAATTTACAGCCATTACCATGCTAAAATTTCATAAGTGTTATTCCATTTCTCTTTTTTCATCAATTTTCATTACTATGTATTCCTTTTATTTCCTAATTTATTGTTTAGTGACATGTATTTATATGACCCTATTAATATAAATTTCACGTATATATGATGAGAGACAACATTCTATCTCATTAATTCTTTTTGTGAATTTTAATGCCATGTTTTTTGGCTACCAAAATTGCACCATGAATCTCCATTCGAACACAATTTTGTAAGTGAATACATTACCCATTCCATATTAATGGTCTTCATTTTTATAAACATATACCTCTTTATTATGGTATTAAATTTATATATTCCACATACCATGATCATGGAATAACTTATGATAATGAATGAATCAATTCTTTATGATCTATGTGCCACGCCTAAGCATGTGACTGACATGAAAGTGAAGGGTGATCCCAGAATTATATAGAGCTTCAATGGTTTGGGTAACGTTTAGTATATCGATATGACTTTTTATTATACAGTTTTACATGATGAATTTATAGTATATTGTCCAATACAAAGTTTTGTTTGTTTATCCTTCACTTATGATTCAATGTTTTATGTTGTTTCCATAATTCCATGTTATGATTGTCATTCTATATAAATGCCTTTATGTTCAGGTTTATTTTATGATCCATTGATATGAATCTAGTTTAACCTGAATTGTATTCCACATGAAATTCCTTCTTTGTTCCCTTACTTTGATTTATAGTTCACCTCGTTCTTATGCATTTCTTTAGTTCATCTAATGAGATGTTATTTTAGAAGGAATGTTGTGGTCATGTAAAGGATGTTTTCAATAATGATGTTGAATTTTAGGTTTTAAGTGGTTATGTAAGTTTCATAATTTTTGAAGACAATAGACTTATCAATATTTTATGTTGTATTATGTGTAAATTTATTTCATTTAATCATGTATGAATATAATAAATGAACATGGTTATTATATTTATATCTAAAAAAATTACATTACTACACATTCTTATCTGGAGTATATTAATCTAGTGGACAATGGTGCACGCAAGGAATTGATTGGAATCTAACATGGTTGTATGATATCTATTATGACACGAAATAAATTTGTTATAGAAATTGTTTTAAAATTATATACATCATACTAATCTTAATTTTGAAATTTATTAATCATTCTATGGTTAAATTAACTTATGAACATATATATATATATATAAGGTGATTAAAAAACATAATAGTAGAATAGTAAAAACGTTTGATGTATTATGAAATTTTCTCTTATTTATATAGTAAGAATTATCCCTTATAAAAAGATTTTATTAAATAATTTCTCATCACTATATTGTGGGTCATCTCGTTTTTCTCTCCAAAGTACACATGCATTAAATTAAAATATATTCTAGTAGATTATGATATAATCAAAAAAATAACTCATGATGAATATGTATTATATTACTTAGTGGTAACCAATATATTATTCTTTAAATTATTTTCTATAAGGGGGAAGAAAATTAGTAAATTCATATCTAATGAATATACGGTTAATTTAGTGAAAAGAAATTATAAATGGATGATGGACATTTTCATCCATAATATTTTTTTTATTTTCAAGTATGGGATGATCTTTTTATAATTATGAAGCTCTTAATATATGTTTTTTATAAGATTAGTTCTGAGATGTGTTATTTCATTAAAAAATCATAAAATATTTATCTGATTCAGGGAGAACTAGGTTGGAATGACTAATTTTCAAGCACCTTATCTATCTTTACGATAGATATTATGTTTAAAGAAAACAAATAAATGAATTTATATATGTAAAATGATATTTAGTAAAAATATATATATTTTTTTCATCTTGATACCAAGGTGCTAGTAATTATTGTAATATAAAATTACATGTATTACCTGAATAATGGAGAATACATCACATAATTCAAATAAATTTAATTATTTACAGTATATGAATATTATTAATAGATGTTGATTTTAGACTAATTAAATTTATGTAGTATCTATTTGGGTTCTTGGAATTTATTTATTGAGATTATACTAGATTGTAATTTTCAGTAGATTTACTGAATTTATATGTGAATATATCTTGTTCTGTACACGTATATTGTGTAAAAATAAATAAAAATTTATTATTTATATAATTTGTCGTTCAACCCCCAATAGTTGAAATCTAAGAATTAAATGTTTCAAATTAATGTAACAATGAAAATCCATTTTTTGTAATGTTTACACTACATAATTAGAATTTGTGGATGCTATGTAAATAAAGAATTGTGGTTTCTAATATCCATTTAATGTGAAGTATATAATTTAGTTAATAGTTTAAGGGGAATTTTGACCAAGAAAAAGGTACTCTTGTGGTAGTTTAAAAATCAAATAAATGGTTGAGACCTACATTAAAAAAAAATTGAATTTTTTATTTAAATAATGAAGAAATATGGATGGATATTTTACATTCTTGAGGTATATTACATCAGGATCCATCATCAACCATTGATTAACAACATTATATCAGATGATATGGAAATATCATAAAACATTAAAGGAAAAAGAAAAATGGATAAACTTAAATGATGATATTTCTATAACCATGAATTTGGAATAAAACATATAATTATGTTTGATATTTAATCCATGTTGTTCTTAATGATATAAACAACAAAACCAATAAAAAAAATTATTATGATTCATTATATTGATTTTATATTTCGGGTCATTGATGAAGTTGAGATTCTTTAAAATGATGAAATTGTTTCTATATTATAAAGATCTATGAAATAATGATAACAATGATGTTCTATATTTTTTATTTGTATTATTATGACCATATCATGAAAGATGATTAAATATTAGAAATGTTGAATTTTCCTAACAATGATAATTTCATGTGATTTTCACCTCTTTTAGGAAAATCATTACTCGTCTAAGTTTTCATGGTTGGGAAATTAAATAATTATGAAACCTATTACATATTGAAGGTCTTGATAACTATATGGGAAGAAAAAATATAAAGGACCAGGACATGGTTTGTTATTTGTGATTTTTTTGAATCCATCAATGATATAAGTCCCACATGGTGAGCTACATGTTTTATACTTAATAATTCATGTATTGTTGTATACATTCATTCACAAAAGGTGGATGATTCAAAAAATTTAAATTTTTAGGATTTCATAGAGAAGAATTTGTTTTAATTAGAATATTTATATAAGTTGATAATTTATATTATTATTGATGATTTTAAGAGATTTATTTGATTCTAATGTTTGGTTTTTAGTAGTTCAATGATGACTATATCTCCTACATCTAATGATCATGGAGTTTAAATTACTAAATTTGGAATTTATTAATCAAGACACTATTTTCATAGTATTAAACCATTGAAATTGAACAATGAAAATTTAGTGAGATGAAATTAATGTAGAACTAGTTAATACAATCATCTATATATAAAATATGACTTATCGACATCATGTAGAACTACTGTGTCAATGGAAAATTAATGAAGTTGAAAAAAGGGGAGACTCATTAAATCTTTATTATTATGTAATTTAAAAATGATGAGGGATCCAATAGGAGAACTATTTGTGAAGACATGGTTTAGAATAATAATGATGTGTATTACTCAAGGAGATATCACAAATAAATATATATTGCAATTTGAATTGGGGATGACTGTTAATGAACTGTTCCAGGGATGTATTATTATACATCCCTGATATAGATATATGTTTTTATGAAATAACATCAAAAAGAGAGAGCTAGTGTAAAACAATATTCGAGAGATAGGCATATGTGTTTAATTTATTTATAGTTTAATAATTTTCTATATTTATCTATCAATAGTCTATTCAACATAACTTTTATGGAGATAAATTATAAAATTCACTTACAGATTCATGGTGGAATAACCTTGTTTTAAAAAATAGGAAAACTAGAATATGTATGGGATTTTACGAAACAAACATGTAAATATAGGGTGTTTCTAATATA
Organism: Viscum album; assembly: GCA_963277665.1. Lineage (NCBI taxonomy): Eukaryota > Viridiplantae > Streptophyta > Magnoliopsida > Santalales > Viscaceae > Viscum > Viscum album. The sequence goes on from OY728159.1 coordinate 1,926,451,528, forward strand.
TTATATACCCTGAAAACATTATATTGTAATTATTTAGAGTTCAATAAGTTATCCATTCCTTTTATGTGGGGAAGAGCATCAATTATATATAGGGTTGAATAAAATTAAGATAAAAATGTGGTTCATGTTGGGTATAATTTTTATCTATCTAGTGTCTCTATTTAATCTATTTTGAATTTAAAATATTCTAAAATGAGGGATAAAAATGTGATTTTTTAGCATTCATACTCAAGAACATTTACCTATAATATGTGAACCTATTTCACAATTCATCCAATGATGGCTAGTTATTTTACATTCATTGAGAGAATATAATAGCTACATTTGTGAAGATTCAATATGAAAAATATAGATTTCATTAAATTATATATATATACATATTGTTTTTGAAATTCACATATCATAAATTTGAGAGTATACATTACCGATAATATCAGTTTTGTTTTCTTCTACTTTCCACTTATAATATATTGTATCCTTATTAATGATTGGAATAAAAAATAGATTATTTGGGTAAAAAAATTATTTAATGCATTCTAATTGCATTAAGAAAATTTATTTATTCCCCATAATAACAAATTTTATTTTTTTAAGACTTGAAATAATTCAATGTAACGTTCTCATGTATCTAGATTCAATATATTATAATGATAAATTTAAATTCTCAAAAACAAAAAAAATAATCTAAATTCATAAATCATGTACTTCCATGTGTCCCATGAATAGAAAACGCCATATGTCTCAGTAGGATGAAAAATTCAATGTCGATATCATAAGTCATTAATACTGAAATACATTCATGAGATAATAAAATTAAAATGTCATTAAAACCAAAATACTAGGTAAATATTCTAAAAAATGATACATGGTCTACACAAAAAAAACTCTATCATTTCTAATCATCAAAATCCATAAACACTCCACAACCAACTCAACTTTGACCCACAATAATACCTCCAATAAATTTCCATATCATCCCTATAAAACACTATAATGAATCATAGATCTATTCATTACAAGAAAATCAATCGTATAATAAAAGGCCAATATATTACTAATGAAAAAGATTGAAACAACATGAAATATACACCATTAAATCTTTGGAAGTGTAACATTTCATCCCAATTAAAAAATCCATCTGGACTAAGATGACATACTACTAGAACTTATATATATTTCAATTAATAAATGGTAATCCTAGAGATAAACACATTATATATACTATGATTTCATTACACCTTCCATGAATGTCTAAAAATGAGGTATCATTTACTGGTATGTGTAGAAAGAAAAATAAATAAGAAATTTTTTCCAAATATTGGTGAAACCACCCCATTATTTAACCCCTAAACTATGGAAAACCCATGTAAAATAAAAAACAATACCACTCCCAAAATTAAATCGGGTAAATATATCTTATAATTTACACTCTCTTAATCCCAAACCTCAATAAATATCATATCTCCTTACCTGCGGTGGGGTGATGTGTGAAGGTCTAGGTGAAAATAGTTGGGGTAGGGATATATATAGGCCTCTTTCTATTTGAATCATCAAGAAATACAACCATAAAATTAGTAAATCGTAACAAAATTTTAAATAAATCCTAATAGGGGAAAAATAAGAGATCCATTATCTCAAGGGGTTGAGGATGATATGTGAGAATGAGGAAGAGGTAAATGTGAGGGAGAATCCTAACACATCATGGGTGATTTTATAAAGAGTGGTATATGAGTTAATGGACCTCAATGGTAGAATAGTGAAATATTAGTATGAGGTTATTCAATTTAGTATATACTTAACTAATGTGAATCAATCCCCATTTTTAAAACATAAAAATATATTATTTTGTGTATCCATAGAAAACCAGTTGTTTTTATTGAAATTTTTATTTTTAAATAAATCTATAACCCTTTCTAGGAATATAATCATTCTTTACATGATTATTATCTAATGAGAAGATACAACATCGTTGATATAGATCTTCATGATATCTAAATACATCGATTTCATCAATATATTCTTATAAATGTATTGTATCAACTGAGTATTTATGGTCTGGCCTAAAGTAATGTCTTTAAATTTCATTAATCTAATTATTGTTATTTATTTATTTGGATAATGATACATGATCATACATTAATATCATATTTATATTTATAACAATCCTTATCTTATTCATGTTTTAAAAGTATTTTCTTCTTCTTTAAAGTGTACGTACAATAATAATCCCTTTATCAAAAGAGACCTCAAATTTTTTGAAAAATAATTCTATTAAATGAGATATAGTAATAGATTTTTTTAATACAACAATTCAATTTATGATAGTCTATTAAAAATCGAGAATTATAGTCTTTGTTGAAAAATCTAGTAGACGAATTAGTTGATGATTAATATAGATAATGATTTCAATATCACATTGCTAATAACAATTAATTGTTTCATACTCTTTTAACATAGTTCTCATCCTGCTAATGAATCACCAGTTATTACTTTATGCAACCATATATTTCTTGTGTGTGTACATTCAACTATATTATGATATATCAATTGATTATCAACATATTTTATAAAGAATTCATAATTATATTCAGTTAATTTTGGGAAATAAAATATAAATAAAACATATCATGATATATTATCTATAAATATTTAACAAAAACAACATTTCTAGAAACATATATGTAGTAAATAAAAATTAAAAGGGGAATATCATTCAAGAAACCAATAAAAGTGTTAAATTGTTTATCTCAATTAGATAATTTTAGGAATAATGATATACACAAATCTAACCGTAATATTTCACAATAACTCATTGACAAGATCTCTAAAAGTCAATATAACTTGATTAATATAATTCCATTTTAAATAAAATAAATTTTATTGTTTCAATTATCATTAATATTAAATATGTTTCATATATAATAATTAATAATATTTTTATAATTAAATTACTATAAAATATAATTTCAACTCTATTCTTTCAAATTCCCTCTCAAACATTGGAAATAAAGGGTTTTGATCATAATAATATTGTAACAATTACCCATTTTTTGTGAACATTCATAATTAATGATTCATCCATGAATATCTTAATGGAACATTCATAATAAAAAAGAATATCTTAGATCAAATTATCATGATGTTTCAAAAATGTTGGTGAAAATTCCTCAAACCCAAAATCGAAAGAAACATTATTTTATTCCAAAATCCATAGGAATTTTTTTTCTTCAATTACCATTGACATTTTCTGAAAATTTATTTCAATAGGTAAAATTTTATACACAATATTAATGAATTTACATGATAACATTTTTACTAGTCATTAAAAATGATAATATACCTTCATAAATGGATGTAATTAATTAATAAATTGATTTATAGGCCACCACAAATTGAAATTATTCTAATTATCAGTATTCCACATCATATATTATGTATTATATATTATTGTAATCTTAATCCAATAAAAATATGAGGTATTAGTTTTTGGAATATTCCAACTAATTAACCCCAAAATATTTTTTCTCATACAGATCAAAATAATTGTAGAGATTTATCATCACACATTGATACTCAGAAAACATTCTTCACTTATAATCTGATTTCCTCCCACAAAAAAATCTAGAATCAATTTTATTACCCAAATTTAATACTATTAAAACATAAATATTCAAATTTATTACACTCTAACCGTCAATAAAATAATCCTTCAAAATATAATATCCTCACTAGTATGAAATTTGGATAGTAAAATTAATTTTTAAATTTTTTATTAAAATTTATTATTCATTATTTTAAACAATCAATTTATTTCATACATGCCCTTTATGTTTACATAAATTTTTTATTTTTATTATTCTCAGCGTATACTAATTTCATAAACAAATTATTTCCTAATTTTTAGCAATATGACATTATGAACCAATTATTGTATAAATTATATTCTGTATAACAGTGATATAAATACCATTTGATTCAATTTTTATATTGGTTTTTTCTGATAATTATTTTTCCAATGTGAGGTAGAGATCGTTATCTGTAAAAAATAATGCTCACATTTGGATTAAATTTTTTATTAAATACATTAGAATATTTTTCAACACATTCAAATGATTTTTTTATCTCTTATAAAAAAATTAAAATATCATCTTCAAAAATATGTCCTTACTATATTTAACTCTATAAATATTGGTATCATAATTTATTATAGTGATTCAGAGCTTTTTTTACTTTCATAAAAATTATACCTATTATAGTATTACATTAAAAATATTATTGAATCATTGTTATCATAGTTATCTTATATTTAATAGAGTAAGGGTGTTTTATAAAGGTCCAATCATATTTTTAATGACATTTTAAAACATTTATTCATTTCATTTCCCTGTTAAGAAATCATGACATCAATCATTAATTAGAAAATGTTTCATTTAATTTATTATTCCAAATATGTCTCATTATTTCAATTATATTCACTATATGTTCTATCTCTCCGATAAGAAAAATGAAAAAAAAATAATGAGAGCCTCCATCTTTTAATATCTATTCATTATTATAAATCTACTCATAAGATTAGAATATATAATAACATTTAGAAACAAATGGTTTCTTGATGAATATTACATTCCCAGGAATGTTTTTAAATTTCATCTAATATTTAGCTAATAAATATTAATTCTCACTTATGATAATCTGAATATAAAAGTAATTTTATCTTATCCATGCATCAATGGAAAATTAAATAAAAATATTTCGATACATCTACAATAATTTTTCTTAAATTGTCATTTTCTGTTGAATATAAATATTTCTCTAATAATTCACATATAAAAAATATATATGATATTATTAATACTCTTATAAAACATTTCATCATTCAAATTCACTTAATGATAAAATTATAATGAAAACAAATGTTGTCTTTTTATAGAACTAAAAATAGTCTTATAAAAAATGAATTTCTTTTCATGTATATGCCCTTTTTCATCCAACATGAATATAAGATCTTGACAAGTTATTCAATGGTAATGTTATCCCATGTAATGGTCTATTTTTACATTCATTTTAGTGTTATAATTATCTTTTTTAAAACTAATAATTTTATTAATAATGTATAGGCCTCATTATTTTTCCATAAACCTTTTCCAAGATAAGAATAATGATTACAAAAATTAACTACATTCCCAAAAATTCAAATTTATCAATAAAAAAATACTCATTTACACCTATATTTATTTAATCATCATTCCCTAACCATATTATCAAATTCATAAATTTCATCATTTTCCTCCAGATACAATTTTTTATAAATAATCCCTTGAATCATTTAATTACTTTTTTTATTTTGAGAAATATAATGAATTTATCTCTCTAAAATTTGATTTAATAATACAATTATTGTAAATTTAAATACCAACACCAAACATATCTTTTTTAGAACAATTATATTTGACCTCATGAATTTCAATGAAAAATAATATATATGGAAATTCACACTCTTCCAATATTAAAAATCATTTTCTTCAATCAAAATGTCACCCATTTTATTATTGGCATTCACAATCAATATAAAATTAATAATACAAATATTTACCCCTAATTAATAATCTAAACATACTCAATAAAATAATTAAAAAAACATTTCTGAAAATTTATTGAAATATCTTGGATGAAATCCTCAATGCTAATATTAATTGTTTCTTATCTATATGTTGTAGAACAATGAATAAAGAAATTTGTTATTCACATATTAATCATTAATTTTTCCTAGTGAAATGTGACTAAAAAAATTTGTTGATAAATATTTTATCCACAAACAGAAAACTGTAATTCAAAAAATAAATCTCATGGTTAAAAAATTTCATTGGTAAATGTAGCCAATAAATAATGTTGACAAAAGATAGGGGTGATTAGGAATTTTACTTGACACAAATTGTTTTTAAAATGTCACCATATTTTTTATTGATTTATAAAATGATCATAATTTTCATTTCCATTAATTAAATATAAATATCTTATTATATATAAAATAACAAAGTATATAGGTCTATAATATTAACATTAAATCTATTATAATAATGGTGAATAAAAAGTTTCAATGAATCTTATATAATCCTACTCAAGTGAATGTAATCATTTATCAATTGTGACAACTTGTTCTCATTATAAAATACATATCAATTCACTATACAAAGGTCCTTAATATATTTATATTATCTATAATGATAATTAATCACAAATTATCTTGAAAAATTCCTTATTTCTTTTACTAAAATTTTATTTTATATATATAAAGACAAAATACCTTTTTATTAATGATATCATAATACCACCAGAAGTAATCACATAAAAAATTAATATTTAGTTATTTGTTTTCCCATCCATATGAAATTTATCTTCCATTGTTATGATCATATCTCCAATGTAATTACCATAACCACTATAGCCTACAGACATAGATTACATTAATACATTAATATAAGACGCATTTTATCACATCCAGAAGGACTCAATAGATAATTAGTCATGATAAAACTACATAATTAATTTAGTCTTGTATTAAATTCATTAAAATTAAATAAAACATTATGAAACTAAAATCAATTCATCCTTTAAGTCAATAAAATATTCCATCTTTATATCCTATAGAATGAAACAAAATGTGGGATTAGATGCTGAATAAGTGATAATAATTTTGAATCTATCATAATTAAATAATTCATAATCAATAAGTCATCGTAAATATATATATTTAATTAACTAAAAAATATTCCATTCATTCAATATCATTACAATAATAATTAGACAAGGAATAATGAATATAGAAATTGAAATAAATATACACTAAATAAATTTATTTTTTAACATTATCACTAAAATAATATATGAGGAATATAAATGAAACACTCTCATGGATAATAATAGATAAATTTTTTATAGTGTAAATTATCCATATAAGTCATCATGATCCCATTTATCATGATATATATACCATTAATACTTTTCAAAAAATTGTTAACACTATTTTTTAAGAACCTATTTAATATGATTATATTTAATTTCATCATGATACTTGTTGTTATATCAAGTGGATATCTATTTCCATTCTCCACCCCTCACATCATGACCCAAAAATTACACATTTATCTAATGAATGATAAAATTCATTAACAATATTCCTCAACAAAATATCAGTATTGAATAATGGATACATGGTTTTCAATAATTCCATAGTCTATCAATTAAATATTATTGTTAAACCCCTTATTTAGAAATGATATAATCATTAATAAATTCACATAACACTGCTAAGTAATATAGATATTTTTTGTAAAATTGAATTCTTAATTACTATAGGAAATTGAATGTTTTAAGGATAACATTAATGGTTATAAAATTAGTGATGTAAGTGAATGTAAATATATTACCTCATCAAAATAATCATAAACCATCTAGATAATTAATTATAATGGTATCAATAAAACATATTTCTAATGGAGATTAAGTAATGTAACAATTTATTGTGGTTGATGAATATAAATAACTTTAAAATCACATTAAAAATATTCTTGAGGATAATACCCTTTTTACATTCAAAATAACATTTCACAACTAAAAATTTTTATAATATTAGGAAATAATTTTTTTAAATAACCATATAAACATGTAAATATAATTAAATATAATTAGTGGTTATAATGGTTGGAATATTCTATACATGATGAATATTTTTAAACAATGTTTACATTCCCATTTTTTTAAGAGAAGTAAAAAATACCTTATTTTGTAAACTATAGAATGATTAATTTTAATTATATTTTAAATAATGAATTATGGTTAAAAATTAAATTACAAAACAATATTAAATCATAAGTTGAATTTTTATTTTTGAATGCATGGATTAAGAAGAAAATAGATTTTCATCCGAAGAGATAAATAATGTCGGATTCTTTTTAAACCATTTTCTATATCATTTTAAGTAAAAATGAGTTTAAAAGGGTAATATTACATGAATATTTATTCAATAAATAAGGAAAAATAAAATAAAAATGTTTTTTATACATTTACCAAATAATTTCCTTCCTATTGATGTTTGAGCATAAGCAATTTTGATTAAATATATTTTGAATCATAAATCTCTTTACCTATTTTTAAATTTTGAATCATATTCCAAATGAAATAATAAAAAAATGTAACATTAAAACCCATTAATAGATTGAAATTCATGATATAATGTTTTTATAGTTTATTAGATACATATCACATAATATGATAGGCTAATAACCTAATTTATGTCCAAAACAAGATAATTATAGATGTGAAACCCTTCCAATAATCAAAATATTGAAGTGAGAATTAATCAATAAATCAATTAAGTGAATAAAATTTATTTCCTCATAATAGAAGTGTAAATAAAAAATATTGTAATTATAATCCATGAAACACACAATCATATATTATCAAAGATATTTATGAAGTAACATTACCAAATGGGAAGAAGTTGATCTATGAAATTCATTAACACATTGTAATTTTCAATTAAAGTCCACATTAATGGAATAATTAATATGTGAATTAAAATATAATAAATTTTTAATGATAAACCGTATTAAATTTAAATGGGGTATTATTTATAAAAAATAAAATAAATTAGGTGCGTAACAATAAAATTAAACTCAATGAAGGAAAATTGAAATGAAATTCCTTACATCAAATCTACCATTAGATAATGATGAATGAGACATAATTATAAAGTTTTTAGTCATGCTTATTATTGTTAATAGTACCCTATTTATATTAATAATAATATATATGATTCTCTTATAGTTTCCTACCATCCGTTCATTAATAATATTCATTTTTTGACTTCTTACTGGTGCTCACTTCTCCTTTTTCAAATGTGTGTTTATCAAAATGGTTATGGTTCTTCTATATTAGATATAGATTCATCATATAAAAAATTGTATTGATGTTATAATGATCATATATAGTCATTTAATACTCAATTGAATAATTATTCAACATTGGATATGGAATCATAATCAATTAATTCATGGAGATTGTGGGCCAGATGAACACACAGTCGGTGATAATATTATCTTAAAAAGTGAATATGCATGTAATTTCATTATATGATAATTTTTTTGAATTTATTTATTGTAATTTTTATCAAATATAACCTAAATTAAAATCATTATAATAACCGTTTTAACATAGGGAATGAAAAAATTTAATCCTTTCACGAGCTAGTAGTCATTCATACACATGATTGATGGATTTATTTTCTAATTTCATATAGAAGGGTATGTGTAAATATTATTCCATTAGATAAATAAAATTTTATTATTTGTTACATACTGGTTTTATGATATTTAAATTTTTAATAGTTTATTTATTTTTGAAAATGAAAAATTATAAAGAAGGTTATTGAATTAAAATTTATTTATCAGAGAATACAAAATTTGGACAAGTTAATAAACACACGAGTGTTCATTTTTTAAAAGAAAATGAACTAAAAAACATAGAAAATGTATGTTAGGAAGGGTATTTGATATGGTTTTTAATCCAAATTTCTTCTTTTATGTGATTTAGTGAGGTTTTTGGTTACCCTTTTCTTATTCAGTGGAGTGTAATTTTAGTAAATACAAAAAGATATTTAATAATGTGATGTCACCCTTACACCAAGAGCCTCAAAAATTTGTATAAAATGGTGCTTGTTCAGGAAAAATCTGGAATAAATAATAAGACATGTTCTAAAAGTTTCATTCCATTATCCATTATGTTTACAATGTTTTACCATTTTAGATTTCATCATGGCGACTAGTTTTTAACCTAGGTAATTAATTTATTACTCAGAAAATGAAATCATAATTATTTAATAATTTGGACCCACTAAATACTAATATGATATTAAGTTTATATAATATCAATTATCTTGATTAATAATAGAGAATAACATTTAACATATTAAACTCATGAATGTGAGGAATCATTATTTAATATAAACTGTAAATCATGTTGAGAAATAGTGTTTGGATAAAAAATTGATGAATAATACCTTCTTATATTTACTATATCACTACTAGACCTCCTTTTATGAATTGAAATTAATATATTAATATAAATAGTCAGAAAATTTCATTTTATTCATTCCTTATTAATGTTAATTATAATTAATTAAAATAGAGAAAAATTTTGTATAATAAAACAGTATTTTTAAAAATGTGTTTTAAGAATAAAAACGTATACCATAAATAGGTATAATAATGATTCAAATGTATTCAATTAATTTAACTCAAACTAAGTAATATATGCATTATTTTGAAATAAAAATAAAATAATAAAGGGTGTTTAAATTACAATATTTTATTAAAACATATAACAGTATTTGAAAAATCTATATTTTTCACAATTCATTAGAAAATAAAACTTTTCAAGAAAATAAAAAACATTCATAGTAAGATCATATTTTTTTCATGATTTCCAATGTTATATTATTTTTATAAAATAAAATTTATAAATATGTTACAGACTAACTATAATTAAAATGATAATATGAAAAACATAACCACTTCTGAAAAAAAATTATATTTTATGAAAATGTATATTTACTATAAAATTGACAGGTTGTTAACTAAGAGTTTATTTATAAATTTATATTATTTGGGACCTCTCCAAATTGGTTTATTTATGCATGTGATCCAATATATACATGTTTAATTCAATATCGTTATTATAATTGTCATATTTAAATATTATATCTCATGAGTTGTTTAAGCATAGTGTTCTATATCAAAAACAATATCAAGAACAATGGAATTATTTTATAATATCATGGTATTATGTAAAAAAATCTATCAAAGTGTTCCATTTTATTAAAAATAAATGTACATTAAAATCTTGGGGTGTTACATCCAATCAATCTCCCACAAATTTCTTTATATCGATAAAAAATAAAACAGAAAAATAACTTGAAAGATTAAGAATGAATCCACTCGATAAATTACTTAATGTGGAATCGTCAATTTGAGATCTATATAAAACCCACACTATTAGATAGAATATAAATTTTTATAGTTCTTTTAAATTATATCTTGATATAAATATCATTTTAGTTATATCTTGGTAGAAATATTCTTAACACATTTTTTGTCACCAATCATCATGATGGAACTCTAATCATTAGTGAATTTTCATCACATATAGTTAATAGAATAATATTCATTGATTGTACAATATAGTGGTGTTATTAGTCAATACAGGGTGGGAATTGTAAATAATTTATAATTCCTTTTATGTAATTTAATTTATCTATTCGATATTTGTTAGGATTCTTTTATTGAATTATTATTTCTCTTGGATATTTTCAATCATTATAAAAAATATTGAAACATTATATATAATGTTTTTAGGACTACTTGATTGACATGGGTAGTCTTATTAAATATAAGAAATAAAATACAGTCTCCTAATGAGTTTCTTGAGCTGGAGAAGCTGAATCTGAGGAGGAAGTATGCCAAAGTGCTGAAGCATTATGAGAGTTCAGTGTGGGAAACAGCGACGGAGGAAGAGTCTGTCTATCATGGTGACGGTAAGGGGTGTGATTTTGAGGATTTGATGTGACTTTGTTGGGTGTGTTTTGCTTGTTACTGTCTTTTACTTTATTTTAATAAATTGTCAGGGGCTCTACCTCTGGCTACACTTTCCTGCTATAAGAAATAAAATACAACATTTCATTTCAATATAGTATTTTTCGTCATAAAATGATTGGGGTATTTTCTTTTGGTTATGATATGACACAATATCAAGTCATTAGATTTATTATCTAGGTTAAGTATTTTCAGTCGTATCTTTTATCAATCCACCAATACCAATAATATTATTTATTATTTAAATTCTTCTCATTATGAAGTTATTCACATATTCAAATTTCAACATCCAAGTTTCTTTATTCATTCCCCTAACAAAATTTAATTTATTATTTTTGGAAACATTATAATGGTGATAAATACATTTAATTGGTAATTTAATATTCAAAACATTACCTTTAAACCCTTTATCGAAATTATATGGTTTTTGTAGTTAATATTCAGATTTTGAAATTTTATGAAAAAATCTCCCCACTTTTCAATAGTCATTATATTTCATACAGATAGTCTGTATATAAAATGATATACAAGGAATAAAACATTTTTTACATGTATATCACCCATATTATAGAGATATATTTATTTATTTTTTGTGTTATGTTCGTCAATACATGTTATTATCATTTTTTTTAATTTACATTATATTAGTATTGATGTGTTCATTTAACCCCATCCATTTAAAATTAAAAATTCTATTTTATACAAGTATCATTCATATTTTTATTTAATCCATCCAATATCATTCAAGAAATATTGTACCAAATTTTTATGATGAATGAACCATTCAAAAACACCTATATACAAAACTAAAAATAATAAAGTTCCTCTATATGAAATATAAATAATTTTAATCATTTATAGAATAATAATTTTCCATATTATTCGTTAAATGTATATATTTTAATCAACATTGAATAATGGATTTGTGTAATAAGAAACCTCGCATAACAAAATTTCATTTTAATCAATTGAATTATGCTTTTTTTTTCTACCACCTATTTTAGTCAACAACCCTTATTTAATAACTCTTTCATAATTGAATCTATATATATATAATTAATTTTAATTTATTAATAACAATCAATAAATTTTTTTAACATGAAAAATATTAGTATCATTTAATAGATAATTCATTTTAAATTATAGTAATTATGAGATATTTTTATTCATCACATAAAATCAAGTATTCATTAATATATTTGAAATAATAAATACATATTAATTAAATATACTATTTTAAAACTATATTTTTTAAAATCTAAAAATTATTTATAAATATTTTCATCCTATAAATCTAAAATTTAAAATTTTTCTTACATATATCGTTTATGTTGGTATGTAATAACTCTTATAGTAATAAATATAGATATATAAAAATTTTAAATATTGAAATGTATATAATAGATAAATCTGTTGTTTCCATAAATTTTTACACAATAATCACATTTATAATTATCGTTCAACATTAATTCACCAGTTTTTCGATCCTTATATATATCATGATAAAAATATTTAAAATACAAAATATTCACTATATCATAATGTAATTAAATAATGGTTATCCCATACATAAATTCACTTCAACTATTTTATTTTTATTTTAATCAAAGGATAACATTCATAGAATATTCTATTACATTTTACACAACTTCATGTTAGTTATACATTTTTTGATAATAACCAGTTTAATATTATATATATTTTCTGACCCAAAGTAGTTACATATTAATCGAAAAATTACTTCCAAGATTATGATGGTCTGGAAAACATAATTCACAATTACAAAGGAATTAAAAGTGTGTTATCAACCACACATAAATCAATGTAATGAATATAATATTTTTTTATATGATAAATTATAAATAATATAAATCTAAACTATCTTATCAGTAGTTGTGTAAAAAGAAAATTATTTTAATAAAATAGAAATAATTATAATTTATTTTTAGCAATTCGTATATTGATTCACATCATATAATAATGTATAGCCTTCTCAAAAGTTCTTATATTATAATTAACCAATTATTTTATCCAACACATATCCTTTAAATATGTTTAATTTATTACTAAAATATTTTAGAAACATCATTTAGTAAATAGAATAACACTTTGACGATGGAAACATCATAGTAATTGTTTATCAAATAATTTTTTAATTCTACTATTTCGATTATAGTATAACTAATTTGACCCAAAATATCATGGGTATTTTCAATTAGTTAAAATATATTTTCTGTTAATCCTTATACATTTTTGTTATTAAATCCCTTATTGATATTTAATTATTATTAAATTTTTCATTAAAACATTCATTCTTATAAACTCACACACATAACAATATATTGTTTTCACACACTCATTAAAATGAATATATCATATATTATATTTCTGTTCAGCTTCTAGGATTTCCCCTCTATATAGGTATTTAAAATATAATTTCATCTATCCCACAATAATATGTACATTGTTTTGTTATTCCTATTTTAAAATATAACAGTCGTATAAAAAAATTAAATGTTGTATGTTCTAATCTTATGATTCCAACTGAAACCTATGGATCTAAATTTTGGTAATATTTAATAAAATAACCATTAATAATTATATTTAATTTATAATATATTTTATTAATTTGAAATAATTTTCAAAAAATATTACATAAATATTATTTATTTAATTCAATTCCTACTTCAAAATTTAAATGTAAAAAAAAATTAATCAATACACAATGTTTTAAATCAATATATATGAGAGGATAAAAAAATATTTTAATTATGTTAAAAACAAAATATAAATCTATTTTTATTTAACTAATCCCTTATTGTTTAATACACTTTACTAAATTTTTCCTAAACTCTACCATTTTCTAATATATTTAAAATATATAATTGTTAACAATTAACACAGAAATGTATCGATAATTGGTACTTATGAAAAAAATTAAAAATTATAACCTATATATATTAAATGAAGTGAAAATTAACATATATTTTTAAATTAAATCATAATATATTTTGGATCCTTTGTTAAAAAATAAATTTCAATGTTATCAGGAAGTTAATTTTCATCATTAACATGGAAATTAGTATTCATGCATTATGGCCTTTGAATTTTAATAGTATATAAATAGATAGTCAAATTAGATTCATTTCATTTAATCTAAATGTAATTTCATTAAAATGATGTATTTCCTCAATGTTAAGAAATAAATATCTTCATATGTATCCTTTTAACCACATATACATTATATTTTATCTCATATTTCCACTATAATATTTCTCCATGTAGTGATAAATTTTTTATCAAATATAATAAGAATATAATGGTAATAAATACTGAAAATATAATAATTTATTTATATATATAAATTTTTTTATATTTTTTTGTAATAGACCACTTATTCCCATTGGCTTGAGGATAAAATGAATCATTACAGGCCCTTAATAAATATCCACAGGATACAAATGGATTAAAATATATGCTGAAGGGACTCAAATTCAAGTGGAGGATGATTTACACATTAAAAAAAACCATTAACTAAATGAATGATAACCAAAAAAACTCGCTATATGTTTCATGAACAAATGAGAGACAATGCAAACATTATATTCATATCAAACCATGGTAAATTGAAAAATAGTAGAATACCAAAAAAATATCAATGTAAAAAAAATAAAATCAATTAAAGACTCTTAGAAGACCACAAGACTCCATTCTCTTCAAGCTTCAAGCTCCTACAACAACAAATATTCCATGTATAATGAGGTGTTTCTAAATATGTGTGGTACATCACATTTTCCCGTGTCTTGGAAGATAGCATTAACAAAAGCACCAATGTTTCAATGAATGGGAGATTGTAAAACTCTGTAGGTTTTCTCAATGACTTCCCTAATCATTCCCCTAGGATAAGAAATTTAGAAACATTACTATAAAACAGTTTATATAAAAATACCGATTACAGTTTATAAAAAAAATAAACATGCCCCAATACTATTTATTACAAAAAAATGATCATGTTCTATTTCAACAATATTATTGCATTTTTTTATTCCATAAAAACAACCTAACAAGGCATTTACACCATTTTTCATTCAATTTTTTCAATAAATATTCTATTCCACTTAATCACACCTCCATCCATTAATATTTCTTATGGAAATTCCACACTCATGAGCGGTCTCTCACCAATCTACGATTTCATCACATGATAATTACACCCCATGTTCCATTAATCTATTGTCACAGATAACAAGTTTTTATTTAATCCAATACTCATATATGTGTTACTAACACACACCAGTATTAGGACCAAACCATTTAAGATAACAATTTTAATAAAACCATTCTATTATTGAAACCCATTTCAACAAACAAATTTCAGTCATCCATTCCATTTAAATAAATTTTATTCCTTTTATTATAAACATTTTTATCAAATCTATTCACTATGATTCCATAGTAATCCCATTTTAAAATCCATATTTAAGAATCACGAATCCTACACATTATTCAAAAGTACCCATTTTCCAGATTTTCAAGAACCATAACTAATGAGGGTTTCTAGAAATCATAATGCATCCAATTCAAAATCAAATCGACACAAAGAAATAAATTTTGAACCATTTTTTTAGTTCTACTAAACAAAGTCCATAGTGAAGCTAGTTACCTAAATGGTTTTAAAAAAAATGAAATATATAAAGAAAACTCATGCTACCAGGTAATAATTCTCTTAAACCACCATATATATCTTATAATATCATTATCTAGATGAAGTCTCATCATATTTCACATCCAAAGACATTGATCATCTCTTAAATGGTGTAGATGTGAGATACCGAGTGGAGAAGAGAAGATGATCTTAGTTGATCTTATAAAATAAGACAATAACGATGAAGAATGATTGCACACCTCAAGTATTTGGCTTCGAATAACCAAGGGAAGCCTTTATATTTCCTTCATTTTGATGGTAGAACCTTATATAGAATTACTTGAAGAAAAATCCCCAGTTACAACTATATTGATGAAAAAATATATGGATTACAGATACGATCAACCTTGATCCACTTTTTTTGGATGTGGTTTTTAACCATCACAAGTTTGGGAAATCTATGCATAAACTATGCATTAAATACTACCTTACAGATCACCTCACACAGACTCCTCACATGATCTTTTTATCAGTGCACATACTATTCCTGAGATACTATACAGAATATAAAATATTATAAGGTTTAAACTAGGATTTTGGCACTGTTTTGAGAAATTGTTCACATTTAGTGCTCCTTCTCTGTACCCCAAAAACTCTCAACAATTTCTCCAAAATCCCCCAAAATTCACCCATATACATTATAAACATGAAAATCACAGTTTAGGGTAACACGAAATTGGGGGTACTACATTCTCCCTATGATTGTTCTTTCCATCCCAAAAAATAAAAAAAACATCACTTACCTGAAGGAGTTGTGCCCAATATTATGTCATTTCATTCTCGTGTTCCCATGTTTCTTCATGAATATAACCATATTTCCATAAAACCCACACTAGAACGATGCTTTTTCAACAAAATAAATCCACTTTCCCATCAATTATCCAAATAGGGATATGTATCAATAAATCAACCGAATCTAGATCCCAGTGATCCCATCTGATCACTTTGTTAGTATTACATAGATACTTTTTCAACTAAAATATGTGAACCATATTGTACACTGAACTGAACTATGGTGGAAATTCCAACTAATATTCCACCTCTCTAACCCATTAAAATATCTCAAATGGGCCAATATATTGAAGGGGTTACATTCCTTATATCACAAAATAATGATGTAGAAGCCTTAGAGAATCCTCAAGAACATATTATCACTCACCTTGAACAAACACATTCTTTAGTGATTATCCACATACAAATTTTTATGACTCAATGCCATATTCATCCTTTTTAGGGTCATTAATATCTTCTCCAATGTTTCTAGGACATGGGTCATTCCAACTAGTGATGTCTCACCTATTTCCACCCAATAAAGTGGAGAATAACAAGGACACACATACAATGTTCCAACAGAATCATACGTATTAAGGCCTAATAACTATTATTATATGAAAATTCTAGTATAGTTATATACTCGTCACATGAGCCACCATAATACATTACATATTCCCACAACATGTATTACTATTTATGAAACGCCCTTTTGTATTGGCCATCCATCTATGGATGATATATCATACTCATAGTCAACAAAGTTCCATAGAATTTCTTTATGTATTTCCATAAACAATACGTGAACCTGATATCACTGTATGAAACAATAAAAACTGCTGAAACATGGATCACTACCACTTTTTGTGTATATATTTTGGATAAATCATCCATCGTATGAGATTCACAGATCATGATGAAATGATCCTACTTGATAAGTTGATCCACTAACCCATATGGAATATTGTTTCTGGACCATTCTTGGAAGAACTATAAAAGAATCCATCGCTATCTCCTCCAATATCAACACTAAAATAGATGAAGACTCGAACATACCCAATGGTCTTTGATGTTCTATCATTACATGTTTACAAGTTAAGCACATTGAAAAGAACTCATCCATGTTCATTTTCATCCTAATCCACCAAAACAACACCTTCAATTCATTGTACATTTTTTTCATACCAGGTTTAAAATCCCATATCAATTGGTTGTAATTATGAAGAATATATTCATTAGAACCCATAGGTAGAACCATCTTATCACTGAATCACAATACTAAAATCCCTTCAGGTTTCCATGCCTCAATGATCTACACAAAATTGAGCTTTGAACTCATATCCATACATTATATACAAGATGTTTTTGTCTCTTTGACCATATTTACCAAATCATGATCCCTGGTGACTAAAAAGAAAACCACAACACCACCTTGGTCTTCACAATCCATATGCATGTTTTTGAGGACTAACCTTTACTGCCACTCATTAGAAGTTTTTTCCCATCTATGCATATGAATTTCTTCCTACTGTATCTACCACAAAATTTTAATTTCTCATTGAATACATTATCTCAAAGTCAGAAATATGGAGATAATCCATCCATCTCCTTTTCCTCATATTCAGATCTCACTGTGAGAAAATATGTTTCATGATTTTGTGATATATAAACACAGTACATTTCTCACCAAAAAGATTGCCTCTCCAAGTCTACAAATCATGGGAAACCTTAGAAAACCCCAATTCATGTGTTTAGTAATTATTTTCATCAACTGTCAATTCCGTAGAACCATAAGGAAACATGTAATTTCCTTTCATAAAATTACATACCATCCCAGATCCTAAAGCATTATAGTACACCACATACCTCATTTGCAATTCTATAAAAATCATGATTGGTGATAATGTAAGATGAACCTTTATCTCATAGAATGTATTTTGGCATTCCAAATTCAATTTTAATGGAATAATCTTCCTTTTCCAAACATTCATTGGTAAAGCTATTCATGTTAAGTCATGTATAAAGTATTGGTAATACCCCTCTAGTCCAAGAAAAGTTTTTATCTCCAATCCATTCATTGAGGATTTCCATGAGATAATAGCTTCTATCTTTTCAGGGTCCGCTGAAACAAATGTTTCATAAATTACATGTACCAAAAAGCATACCTCTTGAATCCAAAAATCATACATGGATAATATGTCATATTAATGATGGTCTATCAGAAATTCCTACACTGTCGCCAAGTGTTTCTTATGATCTTCAATTTTCCATGAATACACCATTATGTCATACACAGACAACACAATAAATAAATAATGATATCACTGAAAATATTTGAATCATCAAATCCATAAGGACTACTGGTGCATTTGTCAGACCGAAAGGCATTACAACATTTTTGTAGTTTCCATTTTTACTTGTGAATGCTATTTTCATGATATCCTTCTTTCGAACTTTAAATTTATGAGATACTAATAGAAAGTCAATTTTTGAGAACCGCTGGGCTTTCCAAAATAGATCAAACATATAATAAATGAATTGGAAATATATATATAGGTTCTTTATCATCAAATAGTTAAGCTTACAATAATCAATGCAAAGTTAACGTGTTCCATATTCATTCGTTATGAACAAGACCAATACTTCCCACAGAGACGTACTTTGCTAAATGAATCCTTTTCTTTCTAGATCTTCCAATTGAACATTCAGTTCCCTTAATTGTATTAGTTCCATCCTATACAATGTAATGGAAATAGGAATGGTCATAAGGAAGATATCAATAATAACTTACTCTTTCCACATAGGTCGTAAACCATAGAAGATCATTGGAATGATATATATAAATTGATGGACAACTGCTAAAAAATTAGTATACATGATATCTTTTATCGATGCCGAAGTCAACACCGCCTATTGTTAAGAGATCAAGCCCACCACAAGTTCCAAAAAGCGTCTTGCACCTATATTCTAAAGTAATTCTCCACTAAATAGATACTCAACATCGTCCTTAGTCGTGAAACTCATTATTGATCTATAATAGTCGATGTGATCTTTGAACTCTTTCAACCAATCCAAACCCCGAATTACATCATAGATATCCATATCTAACATAGAGAAGTTCCACATCATATTTTCTCCATCAAAAATTATAGAACATGGTCGACATATAAAGGCTCTATATTGACTTTCCCAGAGAGGGGATCAATTTTTTATCACAGAGGGAATCATCTCATGGTTTAAACATAGATAATCAACAGAAAATGAAGCAATGAAGGAATCAGATGCACCTGTATCAAAAAAAACTTGAATATTGGTTGAATAAAATATAATCACACCACTCAACATAGATTTTCAAGCCTAATCATCTACAATCATCTTCATAGAATCGTATAATTGTTTTCTCACTACACTCTACTCCTTATTGACTTTCTTAGATTGACCATGTTGTGTAGTCATGGTGTTCCCAGAATTCACATGGATACCTATAATCTGGTGAGGAAATAGATTATTCTATCCTATTCTAGTCAATGTAATGTGATGTTAGTGACACATGATAAGTGTCTCAAGGTCCTGACCTCCACGTAATATGAAAATAGCACTTATGATGTACCATATTGTTTCAATTATGGCATGCTCTTGGGGTGATGTAAACTCTCATATCATGTGGTCAATGGAAAGACATTGGAATAAACCTGTATGGATCTTTGGCCTTGGAGGAAGGTTCAATGATCTATTTGTCTGATTCTTCATCCTGTTCCCACCTTAGAAATTGGTGTGCCTCTTCTGTTTTCTCCCAAAATTAGTATTCCCTCCATTTATTGTATGTATCACCATACTTCCACCTCCCACAGAACCAAAGATATCACAATCAGCTACTGTATATATTTTCAATATCTCATTATATTCTGTAATATAGATGAAAAAAATCTTGAAAATAATCCCCTACCTAAGACCTTATTCAAATATTCCTTCCTTTAATGATGAACTAGAAGCAATATTGGGTGAAAAGTTCACTAAATGCATGAATTTGTCTTTATATACTATGATATATATATTTTTCTTATTTAGAATAAATAACTCTATCATTATATTGATCCTAAACTTGTTAAGATAGATTTTTTTGTTAAAAAATTCCTCAATGTCCTCTCAAGTAAAGACGTGATCATATTTAGCTTGCACTGACAAATCCCAAAACAAACATGTGAGAAAATCGAGCATATATGTAACTATATTTACCTTCAACTCCATTGGTGTTCTGATGAAATTGAAGATTAAAATCATCATATTCAGCCAAACATCAACCTTTAAAGGACAAAAATATCCTTGCAAGATGGATGTATTACGCTTCATGAACTAGATGGAATGATCCACATTACATGGACCATTGCTCTTATCCCCCATATCCACAGTTTGAAACACATAGATGATACTATGAACCAACTCATTTTTCACCTTTGGTTCAGGTGAAACTACATTCTCAATAGTATATTCTTGTTGGTTTCTATGATTCCAATGGGGTTCTATTTTCTAAAAAAACAAAATACTTTATAGGTCTCACTCTCTGGAAACTGTTGTCTTAGAATTTATAATTCTATCACATCATCTATCATAGTTTTTATTCCCAAAAAACCACTTCCAGGTTAAAATGTTTTTGAAATAAATCTATTCTTACTTTTGAAAATTAAAATATTTTCAAAATTTATAAACCATTATCTTTTCAAAATAATTCCATTGAAAAAAATTTGAAAAAATATTTAAAAAAAATTAAACCTTTGAAAAATATCATTAATCATAACTCCAAATGAAATATTAAATCCTAATGGTGAGTAATTCCTCTATAGTTAATGTCATGATCATCTCATTGGATAAACCTAGGACAATGGAATTTTTAGATCGTAGAGGTGTCTCCAAAACACCTATATACCCAACTCACTGTTAACTTGATGATCAGCATAAAAAGTCTAGATATGTCTTCTTATGCTGTGAATTTCAAGTCATGAAATACCTACTCCATTCAAAGATCATAACCCAAGGAATATAAATCAACAACTTGACACTCCATGACTATGAAAATAGATGACTACTTGTTTTACAACAGAAGGAAAAAATTGATAACATTTTTCTCCAAAAAACATTTGGATAAAACAAACCTATTCCATTTGTAATGTCCTAATTATTATCATTGGATTGAGAATAAAATGAATCATTATGTGGCCCAAAGCGACATCCCAAATACAAAAATTGCTGGAAATAAATTCCCAAGGGAATTAAATGAACATGGGGATGGTTTTTTCTTTTATAAAAAACCCATTATCTCAATAAACCAAAACCAAATTGCTCAATATATGATGCATGATAAAATGAAGGAAAACTCAACCATTCCATTCATCTCAAACAAATCTAATGTGTGAAATGATATAAGACCAATCAACTATCAATGTAATTAGTGGAAAATAACTATTGAATCAAATAAGACCACCATACTCAACGATCCACAATCTCTAAGATCGAATATCCCCAAATAGTCCATGTATCTTGAGGTGGTTCTAAATATGGGTCATAGTTTATCTTTTCCCATGTCCTAGAAGATAGAATCTTACAAATCACCAAAGTTTCAAAGTAGGTGTGACTATAAAACTCAATAGGTTTTCCCCAATGACTTCCCTACTCATTCCACTATGATAGAAAAGTAAGTCAGATTTATCTAAAATAGTTTATATAAAATAATTTCCTAAAATAGTTTATTAATTAATATATAAAAGTTTCAAAACCCATAATAACCAAAAATAAAAATTTTCTATTTTGTTAATTTTCCAAAAACTCGTACATATAGAAAAAATCAAACAACGATTTAAAATCATTTTTCATTTATGTTTTGGTCTAACCATTGCATTCCACTTTATCACACATCAAATCATGCATTCTTCCATAGGAAAATTCCATACTCATAAGTGGATTATCATGGATCTACCATGCCATTAGTTGATAATTAAACCCCATGTGCCAATACACCATTGGTACCGAGTAGAAGGACATATTCAAACAAATTATTATAAAAGTTTTATAAACACAAACAACTATTATTCCAAAACAATTTCAAATTACATTTTCAATGATATCGTTCTTTTATTGAAACCCAATTAAAAAAATAAATATCAATCACCCATAATAAATAAATAAGTTCATTCCTTTTATTGAAGTAATTTTTATCAAATCCAATCACCCTAATTCTAGAGAAATCCCATTTTAAAATTCACATTTTAGAGTAAAGAATCAAAAAATTTAATCCTACACACCCTTTTTCCAAATTTTCCACAACCATTAACAAATAGAGTTTCAAAACATCACAATGTAGAGAATTCACATACAAATCCACACAAAGAAATCAATTGGAAACTGATCCCTTTAGTTATATTAAAAATATTTGGGTTTTAATCCACCAACCTCAATGGTTTTGATGAGAAATGTAACTGATGAAGAATGCTATGGAAACTAGGTATGAATACTATAGAACCACATTAGATATATTATCCTATCACGATCAAGAAAAAAAATATCATCATCTTTCGAAAAAAAATTAAATTAAACTATAATGGGCATTGATCAGGGAAACTAAGTGGAGAGGAGATGTAGATCTAATGATATAAGAAAATGTGATAAAACGATGATGTTTGATCACATACCTCAAGGATCCAGCATTGAATCACCAAGTTAATTCTTTGGATTGCTTTTGAATTGATGGTAGAACTTTATATAGACTTGGGAGAAAAAAAAATACAATGTGAGAACTAGTTTGGGAATATAAATAGTGGGTTAAAGGCAAGGTCTTCCTAGATCAACTTTTTAAGGTTAGGGTTTTTAACCCACCCTTGGTTAGTCCATACAGTAGGGAAAACTATGCACTAACAATGTATTTTCTATTTCCATAGAGATCGCCCTGCATATCAGACTCACACAATATTCTTATCCACGTACCCATCATGCTAAAAATTATATCCCAAATCTGAAATTTTTCACACTTTCTACAAGGATTTCTGTGCCGTTTCGACAAACCATGTGCATCCAACACTCATTCTCATTAGCCCCAAAAAACAATCTAGAAGCTCTCAAAACACTCCCATCATTCACCCTAATACGTTATAAAGAACAATGTTAGGGTTACATAACAGAAACTCGGGGCACTAAAATTTTATTAACCAATGATAATCATCCATTTGAACATTATTATAATGTGTATTTATCATTGTATAATTATTTCCGTAAAAATATTATTCATTTAATTAAAATTTCACAATCATTTCTTATTTGAATGTTTCATATTTTAATCATACTTAATTATTTTAAATTAATACAACTTATGAATGATCTATTACATGTTATATCAAATTTAAAATGATGTAAATATATTATCAATTTGAAATTATATAAGAGGCATAAAAAATTAATTTTATTTCATTAATTATATTTATCATAAAATCAATAAACATTCTCAATAAATTATAGCGTTAAATATCAATATACATTATTATTGATTTATTTGACCAATTATTATAACATACTTCCTACATGAATAAAATTCATTAAATCCCAAAAAAAAATAAGCATTTTTTATTTTATTAAATAAATTCTAATAAATATTTCTAATACTCAATCTTCCATCAATAATTCTTACTCAAATTTATTTTATTTTCTTTCACATTATAATAAAATAAAAGGAAAATAACTTTTTTTATTAAAGATGGACCATACATATCATATAGTACCTCTCAAGTGTTGAAGGACTCAACATTATAAATTTTCTTTATTAATTTTATTTAAATTATATATATATATATAATAAAAAATTAAAAAGTCAAAATAATTAAATATGTAGTACCATAAAAATCTAGATTAAATGATTCAAAAGTGTATATAAAATTAAAAAATATGATTAGAAAATAATTATTTGAATGGTTCTAAAAATTATCACTAAATTCATAATCCACATCATTTTGTATCTTTATGATCAATATTATTTTAAATTCATATATAGTTTTTTATTTTCTCTCGTAGGATTTGTTTTTACAAAACATTGTAACAGTTACATATTCTTTTATTGCAATTCATAGCTAAAAAAATAATATTTCAACTATGGTTAGATATTTCTCATTAATAGAAATCACTGGTTTTTATATAATATATGTAATTGGATTTCATAGGAAGAAGAAAAAACTTTTCATCAATGACGATTCATTGTAATGATTCATTAGAATGTTACGTATCAAATTTCATTTAATAATTCATTTTCTTGAAAATTAATTTAATATTCTATTATAGAAACTAATAATATGTTTAATATTTGAATAGTAGTACCATATATCTTTTGGGGACTTCAATTCCATAATATAGTCACTCCTGAAATATTTTTTATCCTCTCACATATTGTATTTACTAAAAGGCTTCAAACCCAAAACATCATCAAAATTTGGAATATTATTATATATTATAATTAATTATCTACACCTAATCTAATTTATTAATTCCCTATAATAAATTAATTCATTTTTTTACCATATATTCATTATATATTTATTTGAACAAGCATTTTTTCCCAAAAAATTTGCATCCAATTTATATTATTTGATAAAAACATATCATATATATTTGAGATAAATTTATACCATAGAGAATTTTTCATAACATTCAATGACATTTTTCTCTTGAGACTATAATTTTAGCAGTGTATTTTATTTTTAACTACATGTGTAAATAATAAATAAAAAAATTCATGGAATAAGTGTAATTAACTAAATTACAACATATAAATTTAAAAGAAATTTTTATTTACAGACATTTAATAATCCTTTTAGTAATAACATTTTTATATTTATCCATATAATATTTAAAAATATCATTTATCTTAATACAACTATAGGAATTCAATCATATTTAATACAATCATTCATTTATTATTTAATTTTTATATTATATTCTATATGGAATAATATTAGTTTTTTATAATATTTAGTGTTTTGATAAAAATATATGCAATCCAATATTTTATTGTTCAAACATAGGTAAAACAACCATTTATATTTAAAAATATCATCTACATGTACATATATTTTATTAAAATATATATATATTTAATGTTTTTAAGAAGTGATATTGAAACCTTTATATTTTTTAATTATTCATTTAATGGATCATTTAAAGTTTTATGGTTGTCATAAAATATCAATAATATACATAATTAATTTTTTCACCCTAATTAGAAGAGGTATATTCATATTGCATATAAAATACCATTTTTCATCCTATTAACTTCTATAAATTATCCCAATATTCATGTATATATAAATATTCTCTGAAATTTTGATAATATGCATGAAATTTATCTTCAATATTTTATAAAAATGAGTCTTTTATGGTTTATTCATTTAATTAATTCATAGATAAAGGTGATATATGTCTGGAATTCCCCATTTTAAATGGATAAAATCATTCGATCATAATGGATATGATTACATAACATTGATCAGAATGGGATTATGGTATGTTTTTATTTCAATATGAGTATTCCTTTTACATGTTTTGGAATCAACCCCCAATTTATGGTAGGCTCGTAGATCATGATCTTGATTAAATGTTCTTATAGATGTTTGCCAAATAATTCACATAATCACTTGGTATGATGAACTGTATTAGTTTCAGTTGATGTGGTTGTTATCAATTTTTGGGATGTATATGTTTCTGTTTATATAATCCTCATTTTAGGATACAAGGAAATCATATGCCGATCATAATAGGGAAATGGAGGTGTTTGTTGCTTAAAAAATTAAAGGAAGACAATTATAAAATCCTTATACTGGACCATGAGGGAAAATATTTCTCATCCTTGAAAGTATAAAAATAATATATTCTAATAAATTATGTTCTCATCACATGAGCCATCATTGGATTTTTCATATAATGAATCACTACCAGTTAACATAAAGGCCAGGAAGATAATTATATTGGTAACCATATTCTATTCAATTATGGTAGAATAGTATCATCACCGAATACTCTTCACACTCATACAATAATGGAGGATTGGTTATATTGCATTATTGGGGGATTAATACTATGAAAATTATATCTGGAATGTTATTCTCAACACATTTGTAACATGGTAATATTTTTACCTTCATATAACATTGGTTGATCTTCTTACAATATTCATGTAACATCATACATAGTTTAATGACCATTGGGGGTGAATATGTGTATTCTCAACACATATTTAAAGAAAAAAATTTAATGTATTGTTATTTTTGAGTCTCCTTATGCTATTCATTATTTAACTTCCCTAAAGATAATTTAAAATCCATTCTATTATCCCAAAATGTGTGTTTTTGACAATAACTATAATGGGAAGTTGGTGGATGTAGTTTTTATGATTCTGGTTTCAAACTCAATAATGTGTTATGTGTATCAGGTTATAATATATATCAATATATACACTATGGATGTTATAATATTTTCTGTTGTGTGAGAATAGTGCTCCATGTATATTAAAGACATGTGTTATGGATTGACAGATAATGAATGTGGTGACTAAAATATAGAGAGGGGGGTTGATGAATAATGATTCTAACACTATACTTATAGGAATGAGGTCTGGATGATTTCCAAATAATTTTGGTATCAATATACAGAATGGTTAATGTATAGGTTTCCGATTGTGTTTAGAGAGTTTTTAGGAGGGTTTAACCGAGATATGATTGTATGTGGGTCCAACATTCCCACAACAGATACACATTTCTCTATCATTAAATATATATTTAAATAGGTTTCCATAGTATTGGTTTCATATAATAGAAGTTTTGAGAAAACTAATCACTTGATTGGAACATAAGATTGTAGTTTTAATGGTGTTCATCAATAAAGGGGGTTATCTGAAATAGTCACATGAATATGGTAGTGAAGTTTTCATATTTTACAAGATAAATTGTATATTTTCTAATCAAAATGAATCTATAGAGTTATCAATGATTACGTGAGGATTATAGAATATTAATTTTATTCTAATGAGATCATTGGATTCAATAAAAACTATAATTCAAAGTTTGATTTCTTAATATTGTGTTTGTGGGGATTTATAGAATACCATAATATGAAAATATCTATCTCATGAATATATAATGAGAACATAGAAATTATCTACTATATTGATCCCCATGAAACATATTCTTTTATAAACTCATGTCACACAAATATATTGCCATGTCACAGTCTCAGTTATAGAATCATACAATATAATATTTATAAGAAACAATCCTCCCATATAAAATAACATCAAACTATGTTATATTCCCAAAAATCATTCTTGGAAACATCTTTCGGTGCCAAAATTAACATATAATAAAATTATACAAAAATAATAAAAAAATATTTGATATATTGTTTCAAAAGATGATAATAAAAAATAAAATATATATCAAATAATTTATATGAAATAAACATATAATTTCAAAAATTTCAATCAAAAGTACATATTAAATTTTGGAAATTATTAATTAAAAAACATAAAATACATTTTTTACCTAAAATAAATGATGACTATAGAGAAGTTCCAGTTAAAATATAAATAAAATTTATAAAGTTAACTATTACTATAGTACCCATTGATATATATCTGAATCCCTCAATTATTTTATATTATAATAATATCTTTTATGGATTAGTGTGAGACTTTATATAATTCAAAATAAATTAATGAAAACTAGATCCACAATATAGAAAAACTGTTATAATGAAATATCTTGAAAAAATTGGTGAAATTTTAAAATAATAATTAGGCCTTCTAGATATCCAAAGAAACTACATTCATTATTATTGATTGGTCACTATAATGTATGAAGATCAAGTTCAAAATCATATATAATTTACAAATCCTATAAAATTATTCTTCCCATGTAATTAGGATATCTATATCAATTTACATTTAACCCCATTGATGCTAGTATGCTTTTTTATCCAATAGCATCGAGAACTAGCACAAAACTACACTAGACAAAAAATATAACATTTTTTTATCTTTTCATAAAAGGTGTTTCAATGACCCTTCCCCCAATAAAAAAACATTTATCTAATAACATATCAATGAAGAAATCTGAAAATACCATGATCATATTACTAGAATAGTAAAACTATTTAGAACCAAATATTGTTTCCATGATGATAATTTCTATCGGATGAGGTGATATGCACCAAAAATCTTGTCCTAATTGAATTAATATATGACAAAATTAAATAAACTATCCAATTAGAACACTCATTCCACAATTTTCTCATCTAAATCCAATGTATGGAGAACATAGTGAAAAAAATACAAGGTAATTAATGGGATACACAAAATTTTGGAATGATTCAATTATACAATCTTCCTACAAGATCACCAACAAAAAAACCTAACTAACATGAACTGACTGTCCTTTAAACTATATTACACAATAATAATGATGGGATCCTAGATATTTTCTCCCATAAATAGATTTAGTGGGGGAATTGAAGACTATAAACTACTCTCAATAAAAAAATCATCAAAAATTAAGAACAAATTAATGTAATTAGAACAAATGAATAGAAGTATAAATATTTTCCGAAAATTACGAGGCAACATAACCACCTAAAAAAATAAAATTCCAATAAATATCCAGCACTTTTTTACCATGAATCAGGTCTAGAATGTTTATATAGGCATCCTGATTTGAAAATGAAGTTAATAAAACTCCTCATAATTTTGAAGAATCTATCCATTATAGAGATGTAAAATCAAATAAATAATGATAGATGATAAAATATATGAATTTTTTGGAGGAATGTGTTAGGATTGTTATTAGTGGAAAAAAATAACACTAGTCAGAATCAAAATAAATCATCTGATGTATAATTAATATAGATAGGACACATTTCAGAGAATACTTATCTTTAGATAGAGAAAAATGTTTAAGTGGGTGTAGATCTATCTATTTATCGTCATCTCAAATAGAGAAACAAATAGAACCATGCTTTTAGTTATAATTATTTATCTTAGAGCTATAATTAATAAACTAATGAATGCGTGAATTATAATTTTTATGCAAGTTAACATATCAAAATAATTTAACCATTTTATAGTTTTTAAAATCAATGTAATTTTTGTCACCAATTAGGATATATATATATTCTTATTTCATTATTTTTAACAAATCATCAATTTATAACATGTTATTAAACATATAAATTACATACTATTTTTATAAAATAAAATAATATATTTAAAATAATATAAAATGGTTGTGATTCGCAAAGACAATGGATGATTTTATCAAAATAATTTATATAAACAAATATGAAATAAATGATGTGATCATCGTAGGAATACACTAAAAAATTACCCCACAAAATTTCAAATAAAAATATTTACTATATTAGATGACTCCCATTCTATTTTTCATAATGTGGGAGGCCACAACATTAATTTTATACAAAAATAATAATTTATGGAGCATATTTCAATAATATATGCACTTTTATGGAATTATCAATTTGAAAATGATCAAATTATATATATAAGGATCCAAATTTCATTAAATATATTATGAAACATGATTATAAAAGAACTTATCCACAAAACAAACATCAATCATCTTTATAACTAATATCGATATATTTTTTTAATATCCATTATATCTTATATTATTTGTATCAACTGTATCTCAACAAATCTATCTCATAAGGTTCTCGAATAAGTTTTTCCGAATTTTACCTCATTTATATAATTTGAATACAATATAAATAGTATTATTTTATTATATTTTTGAATAGTTATAATAATTAATTTATAAATCATTTTTATTTATGCAAAATAAATGTTATATAATTGTTATACATAGGAGAATATCCTTTATAAAAAAACATTCTAATATCACTCTCATATTGTGAAAACATTTCATAAAAATATCATCTTATTTAAACCAAAAAAAATATATTGTAATATTTTAGGGTAAGGATTTATCATAAAAAATTGGTATTTCTATGTCCCATGTATGTATATTACTAAATGCTCAAATCCATGAAACATTGATGGGTTAGTTATGTAAATATTTCTCAATAAAAATGTGTGAATGGGTGTGATAGAATGAGATGAGTAATGAACTAGGAATACATAATTTATAAAGAAATTTAGTTTTTTATAGATCAATATACATGGTAAAATATTATTAAGATGGGGGCCCAATTAAGGAATAATGGGTAAAAATATATTTTCCATAAGAAATGATTCCACATAATTAGACAACTCCTATAGAATGACCCAGATATAAACATTACACAGCCTTTTGTTATTGTTAGAAATTTAATCTATTTCACCATGGGG
This sequence comes from Viscum album, assembly GCA_963277665.1. Classification (NCBI taxonomy): domain Eukaryota; kingdom Viridiplantae; phylum Streptophyta; class Magnoliopsida; order Santalales; family Viscaceae; genus Viscum; species Viscum album. The sequence goes on from OY728159.1 coordinate 1,926,483,035, forward strand.
ATCCATATAGTTTTTTTGATTTATATAATTTGTTCATAAGTCATATATAAGAAATTGTAAAGAATAAAACATTAGAATTTCTAATTAGTAATCATTTATCACAAAAATATGTAAATGAAACATGATTTCATTCATCAAAACCCTTCATAACATTCAACTTCTCTTATTACATTACATTAGTGATATGTAAATCATTCAAAGAAATTTAAAAAAATGGAATGATAAGGAATTTCTTACTAAGGAACATTAAAAGAAGAAAATCATTATTCTTTTGAAAATTCTGAATACCCGAAAATCCATTTCTTAAAAAAATAATTTTTCATTAAAAATTAATAGTTATTCTTTTAAAAATATCATTTATATTTAATAGTGAATATTTATAAGAATAATAATTGTAAATCATTGGAATATCATGTAGGAGAATTATTCAATCCTCACATAGATCCCTTACATAACCCATACAGTAAGCCATAGAAATTGTAGTTACCATATGAAATACATCAATTATAATTCATTATATGAAATAATAATTTCCAAATGCATTGGAGAGCTATAATGGGGATAAAACCTTTTTATATGTTATATATGCCTCCATAATGACCTAGGATGGGGGTTAGCCCTTCAAATAAGCTATATTCGTTTTAGTCATTTCATAAAATGCTCATGTAATATATTGAAAATAAAACACATTATTTATAAAACGTTTCAGTATATAATACTTTGAAAAGAATCCTTTAAACTCGTATGAACATTACTCTTATAAAAATATCCTTTTCTTTTTAAACCCCCATTTAAAAAACCAAAATTCCCAAAAAAACAAAAATATGGGTTTTCACTGAAGGAAACATTATATATTTGAAATGGAACCAAGAAATAAAATAACAAACACAGTGTATGAAAAATGTATTCTCATCATGTCCATTGAGAGTAGGACATTCCATTCGTCATTTTTAGTAACATTCCATATAAATATCATAAGAACATCTTTTTCAAGGGAATTAAAAATAATTTATAATTTAAAAAAAATTATTTTTTTAATTATATATTTTTATAAAATAATTTTAATAACATATAATTTTAAATAATTTATATTGAAGGAAAACATTAAATGATGTTTTTATGAAGAGTCCCTCAACACTTTCGAAATATATAAATCATAAGGCCCGTGAATGAATAGAATTAACTAAAAATAAAAGTACCATTAGAATAGATAAATCCATGATATTAGATATCAAATGGTCTGCAAATACAAACCATAAATGATTCTATGTGTATAACATCAAAATATGCCTATGTGAATTGAAATAGAGTTATAGTCTGCTATATTCAGTGTGACCTTTTACATATGCTGTTTTATTAATATATATTAATCATCTATTAATTATTAACATTCTTGATATAATATTTCAGGTTTATTGTTTATTTATTGCACTTATATAAAAGTTACATAAAATTGCATGATTAATTATGATTATATCGGATTTTATGACCATCTTCGACTGATGTGTCGAAAATGATTTTGGTTGGTTAAATGTAGTCAAAGTGATCATTATATAAAAAATATAGTATAATAATAATTATATATATATAATATTTAAATTTAAATTACACATTTATGATAAATAAAGAAATTTTTATTAGAGAAATAATGAATTTTAAGATAGTTGAGACGGAAGGTCGTACGTTCACATGTCTACCATTTTCATTTTTATACAATCCTTATGAAATAAAGGTAAGTTAAATATAATAATCCTAGAATGATCATAAAATAACTTATAATGTATTATTCCTTTAAAAAGAAGTATATATATTGTTCATGTGGGGTGGTGATGAAAATAGAATGACATCTCTTCATGAAGGTGGTTGTCTGCACATTCACAAATGATGTTCTCATTTCTCAGTATCTGAAAAGGAACGAAAGAAAATGATATATTAAATTTTAATGTAATGAAAAAGATCTTTTTTAAATGATATTTTTTCTTTAATAAACTTTTCTACATATTATAAAATATCATCCATATAAGAAATAATTACAAATAAAAAATAAAAAATATTATCTCATTTTCAAAGATCATTATATTAGTCATCTATGAAACCAATTAAAATTCCAAACATTAAAATGATATATATATATATAATAGAATAGCTAAAATGGGAAATTATAGATCACCCAAATGTATATGATTCATCACTACCCCTAAAATTATATATAGATTGAACAATGTATTATTAAACCCACCAACATATTTTTAAAATGAACATATAACCTTCAGAGAAATTTTTTTGAATTTTGAGAAAAAGTGTGATTTTGTTTTATTCAGTACGAATGGACATGGTACCATTTCTATTTGAAAATTATATGACCATTGATCAAATATTTCCATTTTTTATAAGACCATTTTATATAATACACTTGGCTGATAATTTTACTATTTTATTTAGTGTTTATAAGTATTAAGGATAATTGATAATTGATACATAAAAGAGAATTACTGGACACAACCACTAGAGTCATGTCCATTGAATCCAATTAATAAGAATAATGGAGGAAGGATTCATCCCCCCGGATCACCCTTGACTAAGACCATTTTGAGCATCAATAATTAAAATTTTGATTAAATCACATAAATGATAAGTTTATGTTAGTAGAGATTACACTCGATTTGTGTTTTCTAATCCACGTCAAAAAAGTACCACCATCACATACCTTACCGTTAAGGTGTATGAGGGTGTAATAATGTGATAGGTATCCATAATTTATGTTAAAAAAATTAATTCCTTTCTATAAATAAAATGTTCATTACATCAATTCATTTTAATTATAGTTTTTCATAATAAAAATCTAATTTATTGAGATTAATTTCATACTTTAGTTTTTTGTTACAAATATAACATAATTGTATTTTTATAGAAAATATATACAATATATACAATAAACCATGTAATTTTATATTAAATTTATATTAATTAATGATTCCATTAAACAAAATTTTTAAATAATAAATTATAAAATAATATATATTGGAATTATAAATTTTTATAAGTTTCAAAAATTTGATCCTTCCATAAAAAGTATTATTTTTAAATAAATAAATATCTATATAAATGAAAGATAAAATTATCAAATTTGGAGAATTATTATGGAAACAATATTTATTTCAAAATTAATCACATTGAAATTACGTTACAGTGAGTTTATAATATTTTTTAAAAGACTTTATTTTTTCAAGAATAGTAAATAATAAAAATTTTTGTTTTCTTATATTTCATGTGCTTAAAATTATTTTATAATTTTTAATAATTAATTAAGCACAATCCAAAATAAAATTATTAATTAGTTTTATGAATATGATATATTTTAATTGATTTAATAAATTCCCAAAACGATATGTCACTTTAGGTCTAAAAAGTAAAATTTATATTTTCAAAACATTACTTTGTGGAATCCATACGCTTCCATACGAGAAGAAATACTTATAAAAAGTAGGTTATTTTGGATAAAAATAACTTAAAGTTTAACCCCAATATCAATATCTCTGATCCAAAACCATGTGTAACACAATGATTTCAAATTCTCCACAACGTATTTCTATAAGACCTATATTTTAAAAATATAAAATAATTCCCCCAATTTTTTTATTAAAACCCAACCATTTTTCGATTTCTGTTCTCCAGAAAATAATATTATAGATAAATTCCCATTTAAGAATATAATGGGGAATCCCGGACATCATGGAAATATAGAATTACACAAACCGAAGTCCAAAGAGATAAACACCAAACAAACAATATGGAGTTACCCCACCACAAAAATTGATCATGATAAATCCATTTACCTTTTAATGGAAGTTATAAAAGAAAGTTTAATGTGTCAATGCATCGGCCCAATCTGACTCTAGATGTTATATCCTCTAAAATAACCTAATCTCAAAAGCACGACAATGATGAAATGCTTACACTGAATCTTCCTCTAGAGTTGTTCCATGTGGTCAAGTCCAACCACCACACCATCCTAGATGATGAAAGACAAGAATAAAGACATCCAGAAGATGACGACCCCCATGCCTACCTACAAACCCTTAATCTCCTTCACAAATTCTATCCTCAAACTTCGATTCCAAAAATGATCCAAATAGAATCCAAAAAGAATCCTTTCATATAGAATTCTAGAACCAAACCGTGATGAAACTAGTAAGAATTCATCTGCACATATCACAAACAATAGTTCCAAATCTAAAATCACTCCACTATAGCCACGATAAAACTCCTACCATATCCATAGAAACCTGATGAATATGACGATCCAAAGAGCATGATGATGGATCTTCATCACCTAGGACTGGAAGCACCAACAAAATCTTGAGGGAAGGTCTCTGTTGTGGGTATCTAAGAATATATATTCCATAAATGCCTCTCAAGGCTTAGAGACGGACTAATCAAGACTATATACAAACCCTCAATATATTTCTAAATAAATGAACTGTAGAAACCTATAAGAACAAGAGATAGATAAGAGCTCACTAAAGAAGGTGTCATTTCAAGGAATCTGGAAAAGTTACACACAAAAATAACATTAAACAAACCTAGATAATAAAAACCAATTGAATCCCTCCCCCTCTATTCCACTTCAGGGCCGGAGCCAAGCATCATAGGACTAGAGACATTACCTGCAGCCACCAACCTCTAATCTACCTCCGAGACACTACTGAACTCCCATAATTGATGCGATCTCAGTACAAGATGAGATGATAATAACATCTAAACCACTGAGAATCACTGAGGAAAGGGAAGTCATCATCGAGGAAACTGAAAAGATGAAGGAGGGGAGTGAGAGAATATGAGTAAGAAACGCTATCCATTTAGAAATAGGAGACACTGTCGCTCCCTATGTTTCAACAAATGTTCAATCTGAATTCCCCACAAAAAAGTTATCGTAATAATTTCTCCAAATATGTCCCCCAATTTTTCATCAATCTTGAATTGTTCTATTCCAGTTGTTCCATGTGTAAGTTATCAAGCTAAGGGAATTATCCATCCTTTATCTTCAATTTGTGAACAAATATTTGTAATTGTATTTTAAATGTTTTGTTTAATATAATTTTTTAACCATTTTATCATTCTAATGATTCCTAAATATATTTTTTCAATGAGAGACTGTTCATACTTATCATTTTTTTATTTTAAAAAACTACATTTTATACCCATCATACTACTGAGTTTACATCTCAAAAATTCCCCCATCATAATAATAAATTCTTACTTATTTTCATTATTTCAATACTAATACATTTTTTCATGGGTATTTACACAATTATAAAAAGTATATAATTGATTTGTGGATCTACACAATATAAATCTTCATTCATGTTTCATTTTCTAGAAATACATAATGATATTATCATAAAAAACTATGGTACACCATGATTTTGATATGAAACCATTCTTTATTTCCAATTTATTATTAATTAAATTATTTTTTATGATTAATGTGGCTCGCATGAAATTACTACAAATGATGGATTTACTATAATTCTGCTCCAATGAATTGGGACGATAATTTAATCATTAGATATAACATTTTGTATGATTACATGTTGAATAAACTTTTTAATTTTCAATTTTGGAAATTTATTTTCATTACTATCGATATTATAATGAATCTATTATTTAAATATTGTTGAAAAATTTCCATGTTTTGATTCATGTTCATATTATTATTATATTCCTATTTATTATTCAATATCATTGTGAATCAGGTATTTATTAATATATATCAAGATCACATGTTTTAGGCCTTTCTTGATTATTCCCTTATTTTTCATCATGCTCAACCCATTCCTTTGATGTATTTCCAAATGTTACGATATGCAATATTTGTTACCTAGTGTAAACATAGAAATATTTATATCAAGTGGAATTTGAATAATATTTTATGTTTTCATATATTATGTTCCATATACTCATAAATCTATACCTAAAATATCCTCCATTTTTACCACATGATAAAAAGTTATGTAATTAATATTCATGATTAAATAGTTGCTTTCAAGGGAAGATCTTAAAAATTGTGGAAATGGGGACTTGAAAATTTCATTAATAACCCTAGGGAAAAGTTATTATATATTGAAAATAACCTAGAATGTTTATATGTATTAATGATGTGAATTCCAAAAAAATAAATCCATGTTTGTACACTACAAGTTGTTGATGATCTAGAATAGATTTACCTAGAGGTTACACTTGAAAACACCTCTTGGATATAAACTCAAATGAGAAATTGTTCTGGACAATATGCCTTGGTGCAAACATATTTTGGAACTCTTGAGGGATATGTTTGTTTGATACCATGAATTTAATAATCAATTATAAATCATATATAGAAAATGTAATTTCTATTAGAGGATATTAATAACATATCTAGACAGTAATTTTTAAAAAATAAAATACCTTTATAATTTATCGTTATTATAATGTTTGACATTTCACACTGTGGTATTATTATTTTTACGAAATGGTGGGGGGGAAGGTGGAACCATGTAAATGATGAGTTAAATGGGTAATGCACAGATGGTGTTTCGTTAGATGTAGGAATAGATTATGTCGAGAGGAGGATGAATCCACTCACTGGAGTTATGACCTATAACTAGAGTCATGTTAAGAGACCAGCTTCACCTTGAAGGGAAGAACATTTTGTTGGGTCACTCATGCAATAACAAACACCGTATTTAAGTTGATCTATATAACTATTGATTGTTGAATAATTTATGAGCTCAATAAAATATTTATTTTCTATATTTTTTTGTTTGGAGTTAGATAATGTCCCCCTGGTAGAATATTTTATAGAAGGGTAAGCTAGTCACTCAGGTAAACTGATTAAAATCAGGAATCCATGAATGAATATTAATTTTATGGAGTGGGAATTGTTAATGGGAATATTTTTCAATAAATATTTTCATCGTTTGATGTGTAAAAAAATTTATATGGAATTACTAGAGCTCAAGAATAAAGAAAATTAATCGGTTGGAATATATAAGTTTATCCTTTAAATAATATCTCAATACACATATAACTTTTTAATAAATCCTAAGGGAATGGTTGATATATTTTTTGGGGGACGGATGACCAATATTTCTAGGAATACAACAAAATTGGGACAAAAAATTATATTTTGGGATCCTGTGGTGTGATAGTATTTTTAAATTGGAGTTTCGATATTTGTAGTGGAATCATAGATAGAAAAAGGAATAGATTAGTGGAACAAACTCAATGATGAACATTGATCATATAAGAGGAAAAATAATATTCATCTTCCCATGTGAAAAATAGTGGGAAGAAGAAATATGGTAACTAAATTACTTGGAGTGGAAAGTGTAACAACTACATAAGTATTTTTTATTTATCTTGAAATTTTAATGTGAGGTGAACCCTCAACTTTTCAACACTAAATAAAAAGTTGATATGGTTTCGGACTAACTAGAAGTTCAATTCATCAAGTGTGGACTACTTAACTACTATTCTAATCAATAACCAAATCAAAAGATACAATTGGGATAATACCACTATCATCATAATATCCCAATAGAGCATCACCATTCATTTTTCTTATTGTGATATATGATGTGGATGATTTGGATGACATGGTGTCATGTATACTCATTGTTCTCCCAATGAAATAAATAACATTGTCTAATTACGGTTCAATGCATTCCATTATTACATTATTGGTTTCTAAAAATTCCAAATCAATACCAAATCATCTAGATGAATAGTTACTAATCAATACTTCTAGCTAAGTATCATTATCATCAACAATGTAAATAAACTCCAATATCTAAATTTACCATGTGAAATCTCATTATATATATAGTATTCATTCCCATGGTGGAATTATCAACAATAATGGGCATGATTGGATCTCAATGAATAACTTTATGTTTAACATGAGAAGAATGTAAATTTTAATAGTGTTGAATGAAAAAACTGTAGTTTCTTTCAAAGGAGATATTTCCCTACATGAGAATTTTCTAGAAGAACCTCTAAGAACATTTCTTTATGGAGATGATCAATCAATATAGACATGGAAATAAAATTCTAAATATAGAGAATTTACCCATATTTATGTAATGAATTGAAGTGTTTCTTATATAGTTTCCTCTAACTCCACTAGAAAGATATGTAGAGTTATCCATTGAACTAATACTAGGATATAAGGCTATATGAATGATCCATTATAGAAGGGATAATGTTTAGTTAGACTAATTATGTGGACATATATTACAATATTTTAGAGAAGGGATTTATCTAACAAAGTGTGTCTCTATGGGTATCACTTTTTCTATATAAAAATAATAATTATAGATCAATGCAGCTATTCATTGAATATTTAGAGTGCAATGGTTTTATTGTGAAGGACAAGTACCTCATCCCAAGGATTGATTATTTATTTGATCAGCTTTATGGGGATCATTTCTTATACGAGATTGACCTCTAATATGGGAATCATTAATTCATAGTAGAGAAATAATATATTCAGTGTCTAAAATTTTAACAAGATATTATCATTATAAGGATTTTTATACCCTTCAACTAGACAAATTCTCCTACTGTAATTACAGATTTGGTTAATAGGATATTTAATGACTAACTTGATAAATTCATGGCAGTTTTAATGACTATATAATGATATATTAAAATGTTGAGTGGAACATTAAGATCAGCTATGGGTTATATTTGAAACGCTTAAGAAGGACATGATATTATAAAAATTCATAATATGTGAATTTTGGATAAAAAGATCCTTTATTGGGGAAAATTGTAACCAAATAAGGAATATATGTTAAACTTGTGATGATAAGGGATGTTTTTGAATGTTCTCATCCTAAAATGGTAATTTATATTCATTGTATCAATGGAATAAATTGATATTATTGGAGTTCGTGGAAAAAAATCTTGACAGTATAATACACTAATAGTATTAACTAGTGAAGGGGATAAGTTAATTTGGACAAAAGAGTGTGAATAATGTTTCAAATAACTGAAGAAGATAGATGTAACTTCACCTATACTAACAATACCCATTATATGAGAATGATTCATAATTTATATAGATGAATCTAACAAAGGGATTGAGTGAATACTCCTGAAAAATGACAATGTCATTTCTTATACATCTCTACACTTAAAGGCTCATGAGAAATATTATCACACGCTTGACCTATAGGTAACTATAGTAATATTTTATATGAATATATAGAGGCTCTAAATTTGATATACACATAGTTCATGAAATGTGTAAATTTATTTGTATACAATGGAATTGAACCTGATGAAAGTAATAGATTGGATATTATTTAAGAATATTAATATTCAATTCATTATCACCCTGAAAGATAAAATAATATATCATATGCATTATGTATGAATGTCAATTTAATATGAGAAATGATTAGAATTCCAGGAGGTCTATTGGATAAGGACCCAGTAGAATTAAACATGGTAATCTTAAGGGAATAGAATTCATCTACCCTATCAAAAATGATTTCTCAACCATTAATACTTGATAATATTATGTATGATTGAAGAGAGGATCCTTTTTATAATAGAATATAATTTATATGAACAATGGGATGTTAATCATGTTTAAAATTTATCCATAAGGTGAATTTTAAATTCATAAATGATTAAGTGTTCCATATATGCTAGTGATAAAGAAAGAGGATATGGATGAATCTCATAACTCTAAATTCACTATAAATTTTTGAAACTCTAAAATGTATATAGACCTTTGTAATCATTATTTTTGGGAAAATATTATAAGGGATATTTGTGATAACACTATAAGGTGTTGTGTATGTAATAAAATAAGGCTGAGAAAAAAATCCCAAAGGTGTATTGAAATCACTACCCATAACATTATGAATGTTGGAAAATATCACTATAGACATAATCAATAGTCTCCCATGAAAAAATGAAGGAAGTAATGTGATATGTTTGATAATGGTTCAAATCACTAAGACATCGTATTTTATTTCTATTCTAGAGTAGTTATATAGTGACCCTCTCATTAAATACATAGAAATTACATTAATTTTTAGAAATACATAAACCATTATATAAATGGATGCCCAAAAGACCGTATTAGTTTAGTGCTTTTGGAAACATGGAAAAATAAATCATCGAATATTAACAATATATATTATTTCTTAATATGTTTTCAAATATGTGCAAAAAATTTAGAAGTGTAATATAAGAAATATAACTTAATAAACAAGGGGATAAAACATAAAATACAATGACCAAAGATACTTAATAACGGTGGAAAAGGATACGGGTAAGCATAATCATGATAATAAGGGTATTTTAATGTGGTACTCCCATCATAATATCACAACCCAAATATCAAAGATTATTGACATGAATCATTGAATAAATCTTGGATGTTCATAAGACATGAATCCTATTGAATTAATGTTTATAATACAATATTTCATAACATAGTAAAAAAATATGGAATTGTGCAAGACATATAAGCAATTAAAACCCAAATATCTAGGCTAAAAAACATGACCTTTATAACATGTTTGGATTGGGATAATCACCTATGTACCTACATTATTCATGATATTCCCTCTCATTCAACCTATTGTATAAGGATTGGTATTTCCCCTTATCTACCCTCTTGTTTTTTGCATTGGGATTTCATAACGTGTACCCTCATGTTTTGTGCATGGGATGTCCTCCCGTGTACCCTCTAGTTATGTTCTTTGTATTTTCTCCCATAGGAACTATTTTTTATGGAATTGTATAGTCTCACGAGTAAACTTTGAGATAATAAAACATTTATAAATACCCAATTCATTAGAGTATGATATAGTTCCCACCCATCTCATAGTGAAATATTCCATACATGTTGACAAAATGTGAAAAAAATCATATAATAACCCTTGAAATGAAATGGGTATCCTAAACATGTAATCATATCATAACTAGTAGGAAAAGATTTAAATTTCATAATAACATAATATATTTCATAACCTGTGAAAATAATTGAGATTCTAAATAAAACAACCTGTGTAAGTGAAACAGTTGTCAAAAGCCCCATTCCATCAAAAAATAATCAATTCATAGAATAATATGAATGAAGACATTGGATCATCACTTAGATGGGTATGAGTAACATCCAAATATGTCACCTTATATGGAAAATAACATGGAATTATATTTTGAAAAAATTTCATGATGAAGATATCTGTTATTCATTGGGAAATAATATTTAATACAAAAAGTCCTTTTTAAAATCATTTCTTGAAACCAAACATCAAATATTATAAAGAATTCTTTGAAATCCATTCGGAAGCCTTTTTCTTTGGACACATAAAAATAAAGCATGAAAACATTTTGAGAAGCATTATCCTAGAAAACATTTAAAAGGAGTGTGAATATGTTTTTAAGGAAATTTAATTGAAAAAACTATAAAAAAGAAAATTACAGCTTCAAAGTCAATTTTAAAAACCGTTTTTTAGAAAAATTAAAAAATAATCATGAAAATGTTTTGGAAACCATTTTTTTGAAAATATGTTGAAAAAATATAAAGAATGAATGAAAAAATTTTGAAAAAAATTTCCTTTAAAATTATTTACAAAATATTTTCAAAAAGTTGAACCTTTTAAACATGTAATGAAAGTTTGAAAGATATGACACTGGGTAGATCCGTACATGTATTATGAGGTAATAATAACATTACTATTGTATAGTAAAAAGGTATAAAAATACCTTATTCCTTAAGAGATAAGATAATTACATTGAAAACATTGGTAAAAGATTAAAATGGGATATTTCACTTTTAATGAATATAGGATCATATTATAATATTCATGGAAACCCTTTTTAGAGAACATGTTTTTGAAAGAACATAGATATCTGACAAACGATAGGGTAAGGTTTGGATTTCATAAAAAAGACATTATTATCTATCTTATGTACCAAAGAGTAGAAAACGTGAACCAATACTTGAATAAATCATGAATAAATAATGGAAATAAATTTTCCTGAATGTTATAGAGATATTTATTATAATATTTCATCAAATTAAGCATGAACATAAACAATCTCAAAAGGTGATGAGATTTTTCGAAAAACACTTACCACGTGGTAACATTGAATCATACTCCCCATGTTAGAAATTTAAGTAACATGGATCCTTACAATATTATGAATAGATGATATACATGTTGTAACATTTCTATATTAGTTGATATAACTCATATGAAATTATAAGTTTATAACATAACATGTTTCCCTAAGAAGGTAAATTGAGAAAAAATTACTTTACCGATTTGGTATCTTTTGAAACATAAAACCAATCATATAAATATCATAAAATATTATGTAATTAAAAATATATTTATGTATTAGATTAATAGAATACATTCATGTTTAGTATATACACTACACAAAATAATTGAGTGGTAAATAAAGTATGTATCTCATAGAAATAAAGACTAACATGAACATCCCTTACCCTGGGTCTTGAATATTGGTGTACTCTTTAAAACCTTTTACATTATAAATGAATGATTATTATAAATAGTTTAAAGAACAATATTATTATATCTAACATCAAATATGTTTTGACTAGGACTTTATATTACTCATTTGTTAACAATTTTATGTAAAAGTTTGGCTTTGGGTAATATCCTATGTTTTCCCATGTGTCTTAATTTTTTTTATATATGTTCATTAAACATAGATAATTATATAAATAATTTATCACATCGTGAATATATCATGTGTATTATGTATATTTGTGTTATAATATTCTATATAATATAGAATTATTAAATGGAATGCCCCATCCATGGAGACGGTAGGTCATACGTAGGCATGAACACTATTTCGGCTTAGTTGTCGTGTTTAAAGAGATAATGTAATGATATATATATATATATATTCATATATTTAAATATAATATTAGCATGATTATATCATGTATATTATATAATTATACTTAATCCATCATTATTATATTTCACGTAGTGTGTGAACAAGTCATATCACATAGAGGGGGACATAGTAAACACTTCCTTAAAATAATTTATCATAATTACACTAAATAGAAAGAATAAGGAAAAGTGTATAAAAAATAAAAATGTAGCTTAAAAATTAAAAAATAAAAATATGTAACATATATAAATATAGTTTCCCACATAATTTCAACCATGAGAGGCGGTAAACAAAAAATGAACAATCGTCGTCTAGTAAGGTGGTAGTTCATCGTACAAATAAATTGTATGATTATTTCCCATTAGATGGATGTTTGTATAAGTTTAGGTCAAATAATATATTTAAAACCAACCTACTAAATTGAGGATATAGTTACTGTTATAATAGAATGGTATAAGAGGATATGATGGAGCGGATAATGAAAAGAAATAAAAGTGGATTGGGAGAGTGTGTCACCTCTTAATTGCGTAATTACTTTTTGTTTGCATCAACGGAATTATATTGAAGGGATTATGGCCAAAAGTTTAAATCAATTAGGAATGTACGATTTAAGGGATTATATTTGATCAGAATTTGGTGGACCCAAATTTGTTCGATAGATGTGAATATGTGGGATGAGAGAAAGCCTTTTATAGTTGAGGAGAAGTAGAACTCATGTAATATTCTGAAAATGAAATTCTATACATGCTTTTTAATGGATAAGTGGATCTAATAATGTACCACATTATATATAATGGTGTTTAGGGTCAAAATATGTCCATAAAATGTCTCTTGTATAAGATTTTACATCATTTTATGTCTTAAATATAAGGTTGGACATTAGTTAAAATTAATTTTACTATAATCGATGTAATTAATTTTAATTTCACTATAGAATATTTTATTTAAGAAAACTAATTTGACCTTATTAGAAATTATAAATTATTATTATTAAAAATACCGAATAAATTTTTCCAAATTCCAATCACATAAGTGTGAGAAATAAATTTAAATTTAATCATGTAGTTGGCTTGACAATGCAGGGTTTTAAAGTAAAAATAATCAAAAGGTTGATATGTTTTTATATCTAATACCAATATAAAATTATTTAAAATGAACTGAATTGGATAATATGATAAAAATTATTATCTTAATATCTTTTTATTATATTTTAAAATATAATTTATCATTATCATTAAATTATATGAAAAATGAGTTTTGAATTAAAATCTATTATTTTTATATAGTCATTAAAAAAAGAAATCTCACTGAAAAATAACAAAAATTTATCCTAGAAAAATTTACATCTTTCAATTAAAGATTTGATTTTATTTTGACTTTTAAAATCTATAAAAGTTCTATAAAGTGGAATCAATATGGGTACTGCATTATAAGGCGATAAAACTGCCTTTATAAAAAAATATTGATTTTTAAGCATCAAATTGGGTTTGTTCTTATCTTATGTATAACAAATCTATTGATTGAATAAAAAAATATTTAATTTAATATATAAAATATATATTATGTTAATATCGAAAACTAATCATAGTTAATTTAATTTATTAGGGTAAAACAATTTTGGGACTATAAAAATAATATTTTACTTTATATTCAATCAATTTCCATATTCCGTTATAATTAAATCATATCCTGTGATTTCTTATTATATTTATATTAAACATATATTTTAAAAAAATAGATTATATTATTAATAATAGAAAATTTAACGTCTATTTTATGTCTTATTATATTAAATAAAAACATTTTTCTTATATATTATTATTTGGGAAAACATGGTCAATCATTTTACAAAAACCATTGAGTAAAGTCATTGTTGCGTGTAAAAAAGTTAATCTCGGTGCTCCATATAGAGAAAAAATATTATGTTTCTTTTTTTCATGATTAACATGGATTTGTGTAAAAGAAATACCAAACATAGTACATTAATATAAAATATTCTATTTTCAGTGTTGCATGAAATGTGAAATATCCAAATCAAAAATTAATTTGAAAATAATATTTCCAAAAATCCTATGGTGTTATATTATAAACCCCATAAAATTATTTTCAACATATAAATGTTTTTTGGTTATCAATGTTTTAATGCTTTAATTATTCATTTAAAAAAACCAACATCATAAAAATGAAAACTAAAACTTCTCCTATAAATGGAACGTATGAACCATAATGGATACGCAATGTAACAAATAATGAGATTCCCACATAGGAGAAAATAGGTGGGAATTTAAAATTTTGACACAGTATAGAAATATTAACATCAAGTTATGATCTAGATTGATAGAAAACATGATTAGGATAATGTTTGTAGTCACAATACGATAAATCTACAATTAACTAAGAGACATTCTGATTCATCAGAAATGAACGTACTATGAACAACATTTTTTGTTTTAAGATCCATTTTTAAAAAGATAATTAATTTTCATTAAAATATATATTTTTATGATTTTATTACAGTTTCTCCCTTTGTTGTTTATTAATAAACTTCACCCCATTCTCTAAAAAGGAAAGTGACTATTTGATTCTTGATGTACTAATAGATAATGATATTCATGATATGTTATCCTATTTGTCATTAGTTATCATCAACACAATATAGTTTTAACAGTCTATCAAGTATGAAATAAATCTCATATGGAGTCAAAACAATTTAAACATACTAACTTCATCGGATGTTTATTTGATCTTGTCCATCAATGGTTAACCATATAACCCTTTCTAAAGATTAAAATTTAATCCTTCAGAATGAATTTCAGGAAATCATCTTATCATTGATCCTCCATATATCTCAATATACCACTTAGATTCGTATTAAATACATGTGTGTTCCCACATCGTATTTTCACTTGAAACATGGTAACAACCTTAATAACCATAAATAATTTTGGAAAACATGAATGATCTTTTATTATAATGATAACACGATATATCCTTTAAATCAATGAAATTTTAAACTTTATCATTGATGACATAGAGAACATTTCAATAATATTTTTTAGGGTAATATGTATCATCCAATTTACTTATTCATATCATGTATATCTTTATCCTAAATTCATTATATATACTTCATGAACTAATTTATGTATAGTATCCCTTAATCTAAATCTCTCCTTTCTTTGAAATCACATTTATATATCTTCATCACAAATCATGAATTATTTTTTAATTCCTAATGAAATATTATACTAAAAATAGTAATATAATTCATCAATCATATAATATCATCTCTTAATTCCAAAACATATACACATCACTCATCCAATATTATTCTTAAACCATTACTTAGGCTTTGTGAACATACTACTTAATACCACTTTCCTATTATATAAAATATAAAACATTTCGTAAGGTTCCACGACCTCTATATATCATTATTTTTATATTTACTGTAAACAATACTATAAGAACATCACAAAACTTTCAAATGTTGTTTGGAGTCTCTTTATCATCCATTGTATAACCATTATTTTTTCCACCCTCCTATTTCCCATTATGAGACTTCCACTTTGGAGAAAATTCTCATAATGTCCCTATTTTTCAAATATGAACCATTATTTTTTTACCATGTTCTATCTAGTTCACTATCTTTACTACAACTATAAACTATAGCTTGAAAAAGATTTATAATATTAGAATACAATACTATCCTGAAAAATTACTTATTAAGTTCCTAAATCAAGGCGCCTACTTCATTAATCAAGGAAACGTTTGGTTTTTCCAAATTTATTCATATTAATCCAATATTTAAAACCACAATGATTGTTCATAAATAACTTGTAAATTCCCAAATCATTTCCCATGGGATTGTAAAACCAGGTGTGTAGTCAATCCCACTGTCATGTACCAGATTACACCAAGTCTAGATCAGGACATCTTAATGTAGTAGTTACCCAATGTTACACCTATTCCAAATCTACATCCACTTTTAGTATCCAGAAAGGGATTTATTACTTCGAAAGCACTCACCCAATTCTTTACCAAAATTCCAATACATTTTCCAAAACATTAACTCAACATTATAGTTATCCATGGAAACATCCCTATAGATATGCTTATAAATATACATAGGGATCTCACTAATGTCTTCTGATCATATTTTCTATTGTTTAACTACAAATATTCTATTAAACCAAATATATTAACCCCCTCATTACATAAATATACATTAAATAAATTTTGGGGAATACTTTAATCATTCAACAAATAGATGCCAAAAGACCATATTATTTTTCTGCCTTTGGAATCATGGAAATGTAAACATTGGAACATGAAAGAGATGCATTATCTCCCACTAGGATCTCTATTTATAGTACACATCTTATACATACCATTAAATAAATCATTTTCATAACTTGTGGATGTAACCATGAAAACCAGGTGAGATCAAATGCTCATAAAGGTTTTTCATGGGAGACAAGTAAGCATAAATATGTGCATAGGGGTATGATAACATGATAAAAATATAAAAATATCACTCCCATATAATCAAATATAGTAAAATTGAATCATGTAATAAATCATTGATTTTTAGAACACATAATTCATATATAAATAAAGTACATAATCCATGAAGGCATAACATAAGAATATAGAATGGATTTGTAGCATACACATAACCATATAAAACTTATATATAAAGGCTTCCTACCATGAACATAAAAACAAGATAGGATTGGGATAATCACTAGTTTACTACCCTCTTATTTTCGATTGGGATGCCCTCTTTTGTAGCATGTTATTTTTTTCATGGGATTTCCACCCATGTACCCTCTTTTTTCATGCATTGAATATCCTCCCATGTACTCAATTGATTATGTTTGGGAATTTCCTACAATTAACACTCTTGTATTGAATATGGGATACCCTTTACTGTAGCCTTTGAGCTCGTAAAAAATTCATCATTACCTAATTCATTTGAGGGATATATAGTTCACATCTATATCTTAACAAAATCATGCATAAAGTTTCTATAAAATCATAAACAATTATATCATAACCCATGAAAAGATATGGGTAACATAAAAATTTAATTGGATAATTTCCTGTGGAAAAATATAAATGTCTTATAATCATTTTATATAAAGGATAACTATTGAAAAGAAGAAGGTTTAAAAAGAATATAATCCATGCAAGAGAAAAATATCTAATAAGAAGCATTAAATGAAAACAAAAACCATTCAATAATAAATATGAATAGATCCTTATGATCAATTTTTATAAGGGAATGATTAACATCAATACATGTCACTTTATTAAGAAATTGACTTGAATGGATTTTTTGAAAACATTTCATAAGGAGAATATCATTTGTTCTTTGAAAAATGATATCTAATAAATAAAAAACTTTTGAAACAATTTTCATCAAAATGAACAGGATTTCTTATAAATAATTCATTAAAATCTTTTAGGAATCTTTTTTCTTTTAAAAAATATAAATATATCATGAAAAAATTTTGAAAATAATTTACCATGAAAACCTAGAAAAGGAACAAGAAAACATTTTCAAACCCATTTCTTTAAAAAAACATTAAAAACATATATATAAGTCTTGGAAATAATTTCAAAGAAACATTTTATTTTAATACTTATAAAATAATCTTGAAAATGTTTTGAAACCCATTTATATTGAAAATATATTGAAAACCTATAAAGAATTCATGAAAACCTTTATAAAACAATTAAATTCATCATTGTTCATAAAATAATTTTCCAAAAAATTAACAGTCTAAACATGCAAAGGAATCATAACATAAATGCTGGAGGGTAAATTAGTCAATGATGTATTAGGCAAGATGAAAATGTGTTTTCCATGGTAAATGCTAACAAAAATACATTTTATAGAATGTAACAAGAAAATTAATTTGAATGAATAGGTAAAAGAAAAAAATGTAAAAAATATCATTTAATTATTATAGTAGAATAATATAATATTATTTTATCCCTTTTTGGATAAATGAGGTTTTTAAGGTACATAAATTTCCAACTGAAGAGAGGGTAATTTTGAGATTTCGTAAAAACAAATCACTTACTATATTATGTAACAAAGAGTAAAAAGAAGGTACCAAAAAATGATAAAATCATGAATAATAAGAGGATAGTGAAATTCATAAATATTCTTAAGATAGGGATCAAAATATTTCACTAATGGAAGCATAAAGAAAAATAATCATGATAAGTAATTATACTGTTTCAAAAAATTCATACCACTTGGTAAATTGGAATTATAATCTCCGTGTAAGAAAATTAAGTTCCATAGATCATTAAAATATAATTAAAATAATTAGAGTCATTTTATAACATGTTAATGGTATTTTATAGGCATCATCTAAAAATATTGGTGTATAACATAGCATGTGCCTCAAAGAAGGTAAAGTGAGACAAAAATAATTTACCAATTTTGTAACTGTTTAATAATAAACCACTTGAAAAAAGTCATATAATTGTTATGTAAATCCCAATATATTTATTCATAATGTTCATATAATTTATTTTTATACAGTATATATACAACACAAAAGAAATGAGTGGTGGGTAAGGCATGTATCTCATGGAAATAAAGAGTGAGAATATATTTACTTACATTGTGTCTTGACTCAATTTATACTCATTAAAACATCCTGTATAATAACTGTATATTTAATATAAAAATTTCATAGAACCATATTATTATATCTAATATCATATTTTAATTTATTTTGACATTATATTACCCTCTTGTTAATTATTCAATGTTAAGGTGTTCACTCTTGGTAATATCTTCTTTGATCTTCATATGTGTCTTAATTTGTTATAACTTTGTTCATTATACTCATATCTGAATTTCCCCAATGTAAAATATGATATAATTATCATTTATATTAAAAATATTTGTGCTATAGTAATAGAATGAAAATATAATAATTGAAAAGAATACACCATTCATGGAGATATTAGTCCATATGTACACGTGAATGGTGTTTCAAATTAATTATTGTGCTGAAAGAAAGAATGTAAATTAAATATATGTATATATATTTATATATATAATTATTCCAGTAGCATTATTATCTCAAATATATCATATAATTTAACTAAATACATTCTTAATACATTTTCTATTGTGTGTGAATGAGACATATCATTTTAAGGGGGTGGTAGTCCACACATCAACAAACGAAATTTTCATATTTAAAGAAAATGGATTGTATAATGATATGTTTTTAAATAGCATTAAAGAATATTAAATAGATTATTAATATAATATATAAAATATTAAAACATATTTTCCATCATAATTTCTACCATGATAGGTAATTATGGAAAAATTAACAATCTTCGTTTACTAAGGTGGAAGTTCTCCAAAAACATAAACATTATGTTCATTAACCATTAGATAGATGTGTGTGTAAGTTTAGGTAAAATAGTTATCACAAAAACATCATTTTACATTTAGTTTAATTTTTTAATTATACATGAATGTAATAATAAGATATTCTGGAGTGGATAATGTAAATAAAAGAAAGGGGTTTGAGGAAGGTGTTACCACCTAATCGGGTAAATCCTTTTGGTTTGCTCCAAAGGGATTCTATAGAATACATTATCCTAAAAGAGTGTCTTAAAAGAGGCCTAAAGGGTTGTTTAGGGGACTTTTTACTAAATTATGGCTGATTCAATGAGGTTTATGAGGAGTGATAATGTGTTAGGAGAGGATGATTTTTATAGTGGTGGAGGAGAGACACTCTTCATTTATATTGACAATGTACATACATATTTTTAGCATTTCAAGGTGATCAAATAATTTAAAAATTAGAAAAAAGGGGTATAGTTTCCTAATATTCTATCTAATGTCACTTGGATATGTTTCATGTTCGTTTTGCATCATAAATTTATTAATTTGTTTTTATTTAATATTAATTATACCTTAATCGACGTAATACATTTTAACAAAAATCACTAATATTTTGGTTAAAAAAACTAATTTGAACATAATAGACATTAAAAATGATGCAGTTTCCATATACTGAATCAATTTATCCAAATTCCACTAAATGATTTGGCAGAAATTAATTTTTAATTTAATCATGTTGTTGGGTCAATAATAATGAGTTTTATTGTAAAAAATGATCAAAAGATTTTTATGTATTAATATCTAATTTAAATCTAAAATAAATTATAATGGCTTATGTAATATTAATTTTAAAAAAAATCTAATTATATTATTTAAAAAATTTGATATATAATTTATCCTTATAAATAAATTAGATGAAAAATTAGTTTTGAATTAAAATCCATAATTTTTAACTTTTCATTAAAAAATAAAACCTTTAATTTATCCATATAAATAAATTAGATGAAAAATTAGTTTTGAATTAAAATCCATAATTTTTAACTTTTCATTAAAAAATAAAACCTTTAATAAATGTATAAAAAATTTATCCTACCCAGAATTTGGTTTTTATCTTCTATAAGGGAAGTATAATTTGAAATTTTAAATGTATAACATTTCAAAAAAATATTTAAAATAGTTTCTCCATTAAAATTCTATAAAACTACCTATATAATAAATATTGGTTTTTGCATAAATTTGTTTTTATTCTTATCGTAGTTCTATTAAATCTATTGGATAAATATAAAAAATATTTAATCAAATATATGACATTTTTTTAAACTAATATAATTTATTAATTGTAATTAATTTAATTTATTAGGGTAAAACAACTTTTTTCCATAAAAATAATAATATTTTCTTTTATATTCAAATTGGTTTTCATATATATATATGTAATTAGTATCCTCTGAATTTATCATATAATTGTGTAAAACATATATTTTTATAAATTATTTAATACTATTCATATCCACTAATTTAACAAAAAATTTATGCCTAATTATATGAAATAAAAACATTCTTACGATATACAATTATTCTGAACAATTAGGCCATGTGTTTTATGCAAGTCATCATGGAAATTAATTATTATTTATAATGCAAGCTAACCTCAGTGTTCCATTTAGAGAAAGCTAAAATTTATATTTCATGTAGTGGATGATTAATTTTTTTTCACATAATGAAAACCAAAAATAGTTCTTTAATAAAAAATATACTACATTCATAAATGAATTTGTGATATTTCTTAGGGATCCAAATTCTGTCATTTTTTCATGATCCAATGTTCACATTTAAATTATAGAAAAGTATTTAACAATTTTGGAATACTGTGTTGAATTTTAGTATGACCTATAACACCTAAACTTATGTATAATATGAAAGGAATATTCTATCACTGAAGGGAATGTTGAGAAAATTCTCAATGGTATTTGAAGATGGATGGGATCCATACCTCTGATCAGTTGAGTGATCATAGAGTAGAATCATCCACTCGAGTATTAAAATGGTAGAATATAATGCTCTATATGGGTAGAGGTGTAGAAATGATACATGTTGGGATGTGGTTGGTGAGATGATATTTCATGGGCCTGATCATTGGAAAGATATGATAGAAAAGGTTCATTTCATCCCACAACATATAATAACTTCTTAGAGTTATCAAAAGAGATATATTGGAAACCTTCGAAGTCACATAAAGAATTATTTCATAATGAAGTGGCATATTTTATAGAACTCCCACCAAATCAATGTCATGTTCATGATGTATTACATGTATCTCTCTTGGGGATTTATATACCTAATACCCCAATTTCACTAAATCTAGAGGTGAGAAAACTGTTATATGACCTATATTATAAGGAGAATATGGTGGAGATCTTGTGATATATTGACAAAGTTATTTGCAGAAAATAATAACCACATAATCAACATGTTTTGGAGGAACCATAAATGTAAATATGCAATGTGGGATTCAAATGAGACACTGAGACATAAGTACCCTTACATTTTCTCATTTGGGAAAATGAGTCGAAATTTCCAAGATGAAATTTCTTATTGGGGAGTAATGTAATGTCATAGATGTTCTTAAAATGATATTTTTTTTGAATAAATGATGGTTAGATATTATATAATGTCACTAATATAAGATATAAATTGATAAAAAATTAACATTTTTAAAATTTAAAATTACACAAGTCATCTATGAAAAAAATTACAATTATAGACATTACAAATTGAGAAAATATTCAAATTTGGATTACTAAATGGGAATATATCAATCAACCAATTCTACTAGAATCATCACCACTAGTATATATTCCATATAGGGGAATCAAAATATTATTAAAAAAATCATAATCCTATAAAAATGAACATATAACCATAAGATATATTGGGATGAAATTTGAGTAAAAGTGTGATGTTATTTTTAGAAGTTATAAAGGGAAATTTGAACTTTGGGATTTAACCATTATATAAATATTTATCAAATATAACCATTGGTCAATATCACAAATGGTCAATATGATTTTTTTATATGAATATTAGAAAATATACCATTGGTTGATTGTTTCACCATTATAATTACTGTTTTTATGTGATAATTAAAAAGTATAATTGATAGAGAAAGGATAATTGATCTCCTTAACATGTTTAGTAGGGTCGTTCGAAGGACATTTGTCAGAACATGAGAGGGTGGTATTATCGCTATTTTTTACACTTGAGCATGCCCATGGTTAACTTCAACAAGTAAATATTGAATAAACATGCATATGGGAGAAGTTCTTGTTAGTGGGTATTATCACTCAGTTTGTGTTAGCTACACTACACCACTAAACTACCACCATCACACACGATGACCTTTGGGATTGTGAAGGTACAATAAGCTGTTACCTTTCCAAAATGTCAATAATTAATGTGTAAATACCTATTTACAAACAATTTTTTTAATTGATCATTTCTTATTATTAATATCTCTTCTTAATAAAATATATTTTTAATTGTGATGAATATGATAATTTTATTTTGGGCACAAATAAATAGTAAATTTATTTTTCTCGAACAAGCTCAAAATTTTAATAATAAACAAAGTATTTGTGAATCGTATTTATTTCAATTAATTTTTTTTAAACGCATTTAATTAAATGTTCAATGATAAAATACATTTATAATTTCCTTGGAAATATATCATAAACATATCAAACATGATTTTACCTTACAAACATCTATATTAAAATAAATAAGGATTTCAATATTTTTATTTTAATCTTATCATATTTATATAATTATTCTATAAAAATATATATTATTTTCTAAATCATCACATCAAAATTAGGTAAGGGTTAAATTTGGTGAAATTTATAATTTATAATATTTTTTATTGAATAATAACAATTTGGTTTTTGATATGTTTAATGAATTCATAAATATTTCATAATGATGTAATAATTAATTACACAAATTTAAAGACCTAAAATATTTTATTCCATTAATATTATTTATTTTAATATATTATAATAAAATTAAAAAAATATAAGTGACATTCTAAAATTGAAAAATTGAGATTGATATTTTAAAAATATCACTTTGTGATTTATTTACTCTTCCGTGTTAAAAGAATTATTTAAAAATAGTATTATTTTTGGGTGGATTAAAATAACATAAAATGTTACCCAAATATACAATATAGTGGGAAAAATATTTGTAAGCAAGTGGTTTTCATTTTCCAAAACCATGTTTTCCATGACCTATATTTGAAAATTATTCAAAAATTCTCTAACTTATTCTATAAATACACACCCATTTCTCCAATTACCTTCACTCTAAATTAATTTTATATGATTTTTAGTTGACTATTTTACCTAGGATTCCCCCCATATGTGTCTTCAATCCCCACAAGGTTCCATTCATTAATATCGAAGAGATATTATTCAAGGTAATGGAATTATTCTTCGTTTTTGTTCACTTAAGGAACCAATTTTTTTTATTTATCTTCTAAATGTTATAGTTAATATATTCTCACCCTATTAATCACTCCATTAAATCTATATTATGAATTATAAATGGGATATCCTTGGTCCCTTTCATTGCACATTTTTTTAAACCACATTTCTTACCTATCATACAGTCAAATTTATATCATGAAATTTCTATCTTTTCTTTAAGAAATTATTTTTATAATTAATTTTTTGGATACCCAAACCTTTTTATTTTCCATTGTTATTAAAAAGATGTAAAAATGATTTATTTTCCTCAGTTAATTATACATATTATACCCACATTAATTTTTTGTGGCCTAAAATGATGTAATTATCCTGTAATTATTCACTTTTTCACGCCATGATTCAAATAAAAAACATATTAATTATTTTCCACTAACTAATAAAGAAATGGATAATTATGATCTATGTGGATAATATAAAATTAAACAATATTAATTTTTCTTCCTAATAGAAAACTAATTTATTGGGTAAAAATTTTAAAATCTATAAATAAATTTTTTTTAAAACTTTAGTTAATAACATTATTAATTTTCCTTTTTAACACCATGGTTATAATCCTTTTTCATATTTATATAAATATATAATTTAAATGGTTTAAAAAATTTAATTGTTCTGATTAATTATATTATTATTATGATATTCCAGTTTATCATGCCTTATAACTTTTTCCATTATTCTTTTTGATATGTCTCAATATCACATGTTATATGTACCTCTTGTTTATTCTCTTACTCAGCTTAATGATCACCCATATCATTTTATGTATATACCCATGTTTAAACATGGAATAATTTTAACATTGGTTGAACCCTTTAAGATTTCATTAAATTTCATTTAGAATAATTTTCTATGTCTTTATGTATTACATGCTTTATTTAAAAGAAACTAGACTAGAAATATCCTTTATTTTTACCATGTAATGAAATGTTATTTAATAAAAATGTAGAATTTTGTATTTTCTAATAGAAAATATTTCTTTATTATCACAATTAATCGATTAATATCACATATTTTTTTTATATTTAACCTTATTGTCTTCCATGAAATGTGTTACTAAAAGTGAATCACATCACACTGTGAGGTGGTAGTCCACTATTCACATGAATGACATTACCGTATACCAAGAAAAATGGAACGTAAAAAAGGTATATATATATATATATATTATATAATGACTAAATATGTATATTTATATTATAAATAATATATATATATACCGTATATCCATCATCATAACCAACTATTAGAGTTGTTAATAGAAAAACAAATGACACCATTTCACGAGGTGGTAGTGCGTCGTACACCCAAATAATGATTTCAGAACCCATTTCTTAGAAGAGGATAAGTATTTAGGTAAATAAAATAATTTAATAACATATAATATAACTTAATATTATTATTTTATTAGATAATTTTAAATTAAGAATAATTTAAGGAGGTGTAGGAATAAATAAAAAAAGGATTGTTGAAAAAATGGCACCTCTTATTCAAGTAATTTTTTTGGATTTGACCAAAGGACATCAATGGTACCTATTAAACACCAAATTATGATTTTATTATGACGTAAGAAAACCTGAAAATTTATTTAGATAATAATTTTCATAAATAATGTTATTTTAATTAAATCTAACTGAAAATGTAATTTTTTAAAGAAAAAAAATATTATATTCAACAATATGATTTTATTTTTTCATTGTATAATAAAAATTATGCATTAAATTGATAAAATATAGTGTTTTTTTAATCAATTCAAAAACCAGTACTGATAGATCTTCTCAATTATTATTACATGTATAATCCATTTCTGATGAATTATTTTTTACTTTTTTTCCCTAAAATAGATTATCAATAAATATTCAAAATATATTAAACAATAAAAATAAAAATGTTTAGGTTCTCACATAGGTTTTAATTTATAATTAAAATTATATTTGAGAAAAAAATTATACATTAATGATTAACATCCATTTTATTATTTCCAAGATTCAACATGAATTTTTATATGATGGTTTAGATTATATTCCATTGAAAATAATTTACAACAAAAAATATTATTTGAAAAAACCATAACAAAAAAACATATTCTAAAACAATAGTAATGTCACCATTAAGAATTTCAAAAAAAACTGAAATTTTAAAACTGGAATAAAACATTGAAAATTTACACCGATGATACGTGGTACATTATTTGATTTGGACATTACCGAATTGTTTACTCTCTATTAACATATTATGTCACTCATAAGTCACAAATGAAAGGCCATATAAATTTATAGATATTTAATCCTTAGATTCTTCTTCCAAATATCAGTAAAATTTATGTTTATAGAATATAAACGATGTGGAAATGATGATCTAGACCACTAAAGATTCAATTGTTTTTTTAGCGGGAAAAAAAATAATTTTTAGAATTTGAATTATGAATAAAATTAGGTTGGGTGAGGTATAATCATATAGAATAATGGGATAATTATTATTTAAATCTAAACACATGAACAAGGATTAAAGATATCAGGGGGTGATTCCCATAAATCATTATGAGTATAGTCCCTAATCAGAAATTCATATTAAATAATCTATACTCATTGTGATTATTTTTATTCCATTCCAAAAAACAAAAAACACCTATAGAATAATCCATATTCATTTTTATGATTTATATTCTTATAAAAAAATTATTTCACTTTGATTTTATGTTTGAAAAAAATGGTTTTTGGTATCTCATTAATCATGAAAACACAAAAACCTATTTAGTACTAATAAAATTCCTTTGTATCAGCCTTTATTTGTTTTGGTTATCATGTGGTACCATCATATAATTAATTATGAATATATTAATTTGATATTTTTAAAGGATTATATTATATAATGTTTTCATAAATGGGTTTTAGGATAGAGAAAAATTTGTAATTTAGTTTTAAAATCAATAATATCAACAATTATGATCAAAATGGATTTTTTTTCAAATATATTATTGATTACAAAATTCAATTATACATTAAATATTTTCATAAATTATAGTCATTATAATTAAATTCTAATGTAAATATCCTCAGGGAGGAATTTAAATTCAATAACTATAACAATAATATAATATATTATTAAAAATGGAACAATATGGATTATTCATCATGAATGTATTAATGTTATGGTTTTTTATGAAATTATTTTCCTTAAAACTATTCAATTGATATTTAACAAAAAACAGTCATTACACAAAAAAATAATATATTCCTTGACTAAATATTTTTTAAAACGATTTTCTCTTTCTTAAAATATAATGAATTTTTCTCAAATGCGATCATTAGATCATTTAAATTTAGTTTTATGGGAATAATGATAGAATTTAATTTAATGAAAATTGAAGTCAATAGAATCAATAATAATTTATTTAATCTAAACTTTTTCTACACTGATTTCTATAGATTCATGATAAGATTTATAGAAGTCAAATTATTTATTATAATGATGTAATTTTTCAATAATTTATCATTCTTCTTATTTGTCACCCTCCTTCTCTCCATCTTAAGTCAATTAAAACATTATTTTTTAGTCATTCAAAATAGGAGTGATCAAATTCATATTTAGTATCTAAATGTTCTATATAAAAATAAATAAAAAATTTCTATTAGTTAACTATTTATTAAACATGATCTTATTATTTAAAAATTTATAATAAATGTATACAATTTTTTAAAATATTTAATCTTTATCATCGTATTTTTAGTCAATGATTTACATTAAACACATTGAAATATTAAAAATTTATTTAAATGTTTATTTGAGAAGATAATGAATCATTATTCCTCTTATAATACTTTTTTCTCCAATTATACCTCACAAAAACCGATCTTAAGGAAACCTCATATTTAAAAACATTATTTTTATATAATTAGTTGAATGATTTTCATATTTTTCTTATTTTTATTCAAAAAACTAAAATATATTGTGATAAAAATGTTCTCTAAAAATATATTCTGATGATTATTGGGATATTGGTTATCATGAAAATAAATATATCATTTAAATCTCCTAAAATAACATAGAAGATAGTCTTATAACCTACGATAAAGAGGGAGAGTGATATCGATCATGTTTATCACTATGGAAGCTAGTAAAAATATATGATGTTCAGGGTGTATGTGTGAACCTAATGGAAATGATTAAATAAGTGTGTGTGTAAAATTAATAATAATATTGGATGGGTTTGGGAGGAATAATGATTCTGAAATATGACCAAGAGGTTGTTCAACTGAAGTTTCTTACTATGATTATTAGGATAAATTATTCAGAATAACCTAGATATTCCATACCTAAAAATAATATAGCATTAATGATTAATTGTAACTACATCCCAACTATTTTAACTAATGATACAAAAATGCGGGAACTCAGTTGACCAGATATTGTGATTGTTATTCATCTATATTTTTTTCATTTAGTTATATGTATTATTGTAGAGTTTCTATTATGATGGATATTATTTATCGAATCTATAAATATAAAATATTATTCATTGGATAATAGAAAATTTAAATATTTTCCAACTAGTAACAAGTTCTATTAAATTTACATTGACCAAGTAGTAATTATCTAGATCTCATTATGAGCTGATATAGGGATTTTATCATAGAAAAAAATTCTACAAAGGATGTAGGTGTTTGTGAATCACATAAAATGATGGAAATTACTAATTTTTTCATATTAAGGGTAATATTACTTGGAAAATATATAATAATATTTAAATATCTATCATTTAAAAATTAATATCAGATAATTATATTTTGAAATGTTCTATGTGTGAGTTTGTATTCCAGTGGTTCTTAACGAGATTTTAGTGAATAATCATAATGTAGATGTAATTATCCTATAAAAACCAAATTGATCACATCATTATATTATTGGTGAAAACTATAACTGTTATTACTGAGATTATATAAAAGATCATTGAATTCAATAACATTCAGA
This sequence comes from Viscum album, assembly GCA_963277665.1. NCBI lineage: Eukaryota > Viridiplantae > Streptophyta > Magnoliopsida > Santalales > Viscaceae > Viscum > Viscum album. The sequence goes on from OY728159.1 coordinate 1,926,512,876, forward strand.
AAAATTTCATAAAAAGGATGTTCACATAATGATTTCTAAGTAAGTTGTTTTCAAAAAGTATTTATCAATAGAAGAACATGAAGGAAATTGAAATGGGAATAAATTATATGTTATTATTCATTAATTAGTAAATATGGATAAATATAATATTACTATTCAAAATTGAAGTGTTTCTTGATTATTTTGTTGTTTAAAAATATCATATTTCAATCACAATACATTACGATCAAAGAAATTTATTATGTGAATTTAATTCCTTATATTGCATACACAGAAGAATGTTATATGAAAATAATATTTATATTATATTTTATGTAGTAATTGTTGATCACTATGATTTTATTGTAGAATAATATTCATGAAATCATGGTGTAGATAAAATTATAATTTTAATAGTAATGTAGAAGTGAAATATATTTTGATAAATTGTTAAGATATTTAATCCATGAAGTGTGAGAATGGTGTGTCATTAGAATTTATCTGATGGTTACTGTGCAATTATCCCTAAATTAAAATGTAACAGTTGGGTGTCTGGAATAGAGTGAAAATGATCAATAATTATAATCAACCAACAACAGTTAAGGATATTTTATTCTATTTGGACTGATACACCATTGTAATATGATCATTTTGTTATCCCTAATTGCTGAATTAACTGAAATTATTGTATAGTGTTTTAAAATTATCTAATATAATTTTGATATATGTCTATGTAAATTCCAATGGAACATTTTGTTATTAATAAAATCGGTCGAATGTCCTAATATTTAAGAAAATTTTGATGATATAATTCACACCTCCATACATAGAGTGAATTTTTTTTATAAAAAATGGTAGCAAATATTGAATCAATATGATGAAGATAAATATATAGAATATATTTTATGCTAATGGGGATAATATTTTTGAAAGATTTATTTTTTATTTCAATATATATATATGATGATATATCATCTGAAGTATATTTTAATAGAATTTTTTAGTGATATTATACATGGGACACATAGAAGTTATGTAAAAAAGCATTCTTAAAATGAAGAATTATTTACGATTCTCAATGTATATTCCAAATTATAAAATTCTTTATTTTGATATATTAAAAAATACATGAAATGAAAATATATAGATTCACCATTCTAAAGACCATGTCGGAGAATTATCAAATATCTATATATTTTTAAATATTTTTTGGGAGGATAAACTAAAAGGGTTTCATAATTAAAAGATACAATTGTAATTTTCAATGAAGAAATTATCAAATAATTCTTAAATTAAAAAATAATAATAGATATATAAATAATTGGACTTTTCAATTATTTCATAGATATCAATATTTTAATGAATATACTGTAGTGTATAAAAACACTTTAAAACCTAATATATTTAACTCTAGATTAGAGGAACTTTTAATGATTATCATTGGACAATGTAAAGTGAAGTCTAGGTGCATATGGAATGAATGTTATGATAAATGAAATAGAAAGTCATTCAAAAATGACGTGGTATTTCAAATTATATTTTATACATGGAATATGTGTTGTAAATAATACTGAATTGTATATGAAAAATGAATTCATATCCCTTGTGGCATGAAAATCATGAGAGGAAAGAATATATTATAGGATATGATTCACATTGATCATTTCTATTGGGTAATTTTATGCAACATGGAAGAGTGGTTTCCATGGAAATTTCAATTGGATAAAGATGAATATTTTTTTCATAGAACTAATGTAGGAAATTATATTTATAAATATATATCAAAAAATGAAATTAATACTTCAAGAGCATTTAGATGAATGCCAATATCTGTAATGAAGATGATAACAAAGATATACATTTGGAGGAAGTGTAAAAGGAAGTTGAATCAGATATGAAATATTAAATTACTAATATTGTTTAAATTGTAGAGGCTAATAATATGTAATATTATCATCAAAATAGTTTAGTTGGTATATTAGATGAAATTGATAGAAATCACGATTCACTCAATCATCAATGATTAAAAAATAAAAATATTGGATTCATTTTTATTGATTGTTATGAAAATATAGATATTCTACATGTAAACATTGACTAAATAGAAAACTAAATTGTATAGAAATTATTTAATATGGTGAACAATGATTATCTAAAAAATAATTATTTATATTGATGAAAAAAATTGATTGATCATTTAAATAATTGTTTGGTTGAATTTTTTTTGTGAAAAAAAATTATTAAGAAATTAAAACCTATAGAGGTAATATTTAATATGAAATAAATTTCTATAATCCAATGATGAATATATTTGTTACAATTTCCATTGATAGAAAATTATTATATAATGGAAAACAAAATGTAGAATTTTTGAAATTTTTTTGAGCTAATAATGATCCAAATCAGTGAGTAAAATTTCAATTGGCCAGTAATAAAAGATATCATAGGTGGAAATAATAATGAATTTTTAAAATCGAATGAATGATGTTACTGATTATAGGGTCATCACTAAGAAACCAACATCCCAATGAAATACATCTCACGTTATGAAACCAAATCGATCATTTAGGATGGTTTAGATTCTAAAGAGAATTATTATGGATAAATACTAGTCAAGGTATGATGTTAGAAATTATTTTCATATAAGATAATTTAATATTTAGGGATTTAATATCCACATAGTAAAATACTAAAAATTGGCTAGGATCTATATGATTACAGAAACCCTAAATAGTAAATAATGAATAAACCTTTATCTGAAATTTTAAATTATTTCTATCTATAGTGTTTTTAGAGTTCTAATTAGTTCATTAAATTATTCGCATGACAAAAAAGACGATATCATGCCTGCAAACAAAGTACTAAATGATGATTGAACACCATTCAACCCAATGAGATTTTTATGGAAATATATACTCTATGTTATCTAAATATTATGAGAATGATATGATATCTATTGTTAATGATATTTATAATAAACCATTATATTCATAAACCCAATAATGATACTCATTGATAGAAAATCGGAAGGGAGATATGTATAATCTAGACGAAATTACAATTAATGATACAATTGATAAAAAACCAAAATCCTTCATATTGGTTTTTTATCTAACATAAATAGAAAAAATTACCATTTAAGATATGGAATGTGTTTTTTTCAAACAATTTATTTTAAAATGGAAGATTACATCAAAATAAAAAGGATTTTTATTACCATATTTTCAAGTGATGTGCTGAAAAATAAAACATATCTCTATATTTAAAACCAATAAAACCCCGATATTGTTACTCAAATATATGATTATAAAAATTTTATAATTTTAATTAAATGGAAGATAAATCAATTTTATCGAATTTAATTCAATCAAAAAACTGATGGTGGAATACCATTAATCTATACCAGGTTAATAGTGAAGAAAACAAAAATATCCTTATAATGTTAGAGAAAAATAGATTGTGGAATCAAAGGATAAAACACATATCTAAAAAAATAATATAAAACATATTCATGATAATGTTTTTTGATTACATTAAAAATAAAAATTTTCATAATTATAATACCTATAATCCATGTGTATAGGGAAAAAGTTTTGGAAATCAGAATTATTAAATGAATAAATGACAATCAAACGAATGGAAATCGTGAAGATTTACATTTTTATACCAATTAATATATCATTCCAATATAGGGATATGAATTATATTATATTCAGTATTGAATATTATATAATATAATGTATTATGTTCTTGTAGAGTAAGAGAAAAATGATAGGATGCATGTAGAGGAATAGAATAATGATAGTAAAAGAAACTCATCAACCCATCTAGATATAATTTCATAATATTTAAATAGAGAACACATCCATTGATTTCAGAATATTTCTTGAATTTTATCGAATAAATATTTTGGTGAAATTGGAATGAAATATACACTATAATGGATTTAATGAAATTTGAAATCATTAGGTGATTATTTATTTCAAACAGTACACATTGAAACTGTTGTCTCTTGTCATTAATGGATGTAAGTAGTTACAGTTCTATCTTACTCTAAAAAACTAGGAAAATAATAGACAATGAAATGAGTGGTCATTATATAAAATATGGAATAGAATGTTTCCAAATGTTGATATGTTTCATGTATTCAAAATTTAATACTATATTTTAAATAGGGTAAATCTGGAAAAGTAAGATGATCATGTAGATTATGTATTGATTCATGGTTACTCAATAAAGCGAAAGGCCTAATTTTTTTATCAAAAAGTGAAAATTAAATCTTCAAATTTCAATTATATAAAATTCATTATCAAAAGTTAAGGGATAAACTCATGGTGTAAAAAATTAAATGATATGTTTGATGGAGTGGATGAAGAAGAAAGAAATCCTATGGTCAGAAAACAATCACCAAATATTGATGATTTTGAGGCTGAGTCAAAATATGAGATAATTGAGGTATACTGATATTAGGTAGCGGGGAGATGAAATAGATTAATAAAATGTGATTTATAATATATTATCAGATATATAACTACTTAGAGATAATTATATGTAATAATGAATGTATAGAATGATGCTTTACTATTAATGGTGGAAGCAATATATTTTTAAAAATATATATATGATGAAATATGTGTCCGATTGATAATGGATGAACAAGTTGAAAATGATAAGAAAAAATATCCGAACATGTTTTGGAATATGATTGTCAAAATATGAATTGACCAAATATTCTATTGAAGAAACAATTTCACAATCATGATAATATAATCAGGCATAAGGAACTTATAGTTAATAAATTATTTGCTATGATTTATTTACATAGTTTTGATCTAGAATTGACCACGATGACATGGATTTAGTTAGTAAATATATTCATGTATATGATAATTAAGAAATGATTATAAAGAATTCATGTGGATGTTTCTTTGACTTTTGACAATGTTTTGCTACAATTGGATATTTATATTCAAAATCTTATGGGGTTAATTATTGAAAATGTTGTTTTTTTATATTTCTATGAACACCCTTATTAGATAAATACAAAACCATGAGAATATATTGTTACCATGATTTATATACTAAAATATAAAATTCCAAAGGGGATGTTTTTATCAAATTATTTATGTGAAAGTATCAATAGAAGATTATTTAATAGTGTCTGACTATGAGAATGGAATCATAATTTCATTAAAAAGGAATAAAAATATTGATTGATTTTCTAATATCAATATATTAAATTTTTTATATACCATTATTAGAGAACATAGTTACATTGTGGGAAAAATGTTGATCAAAAAAATATTTACACACTGACCAATGATGATATGTATGTGGGAACAATGTTGAACTAATTTTACATTCACTATTACAAAATAAAGAATCTATATTATTTATTGGAATAAAAAATAATTAACATAATGATATAGTTTTATGTTATCTCACCATTTAATGAAAAAATCTATTCTTGATATATTTTAAAATAACATTGAAATATACTATCTATGAATAAAATTTGAAAGAATGTTTCCAAATAATATTAAAATAACTTTTTCTCTTTGACGGTAAAAGAATAAAGTCATAAATCTGGGGTACTCTCAATTATTTCTAGTACATTTTTATGGATAAAATCTGAATCCATTAATATTTTTGGATGTTTCCTAGGCCATTTATGTTTTGAACTAATATTATAAAAGTTTTCTCTAATTATTTATTAGAGTAAAAGTTGTTTTCTCTGTGAGTAATCATTATGAATGGAATTATATAAGAATATAGAAGCACAATAAATTATAGTAACCATGAAATGAAATTTTCTTCTATGGATAAATAAAAATATGAATGATATTGGTGAAAAGGGGAAAGATATTAGGGCTATTCATTTTTATAACTAGATATAAAGTGATCTCAGAAAAATTTTAGTAGATCAATCTCTGATGAAACATATATAGATCAAGTATCACTTCATCAATAAATTTTTAATACATTAAATGATTATTAAATATTATATTGGAGCTAATAAACTAGATGTATAAATTATGAAAATATTTTTGAAAACCTATTTTTTAAAAATCATTGGTCTTAATATTAGTGATCAACCACATCTCTCAACATAATGAAATTTTAACCCATCTCCCCTTCACATAAATTTAATTATTTCAAATTTATTTTAATTTTGTATGTGATTATCAGTGGGGTTTAATCTATAATGTCTAATGTATTGAAATCATAACATCTAAATTTGATGTATGAAAGAACTTCATTATTTTTGGGTTTCGAATCAACATATGATGATGATTATTGAAATTCAACAAAATCATGTGGAAAAAATCTATTCAACATATTTAGAGAAAATTTATTTTCATTCTAAAATATTTTCATTGGGTTTAAAATTATCACAATAATAGAGAGAATATAGTATAAATATTTTTGGGATATATGACCCATGGTGAATTGATATTGAAATAGATGGAATAAAAGTGCATTTATGTCTTATGGAATGTAATTAAGCCAAGAAGTATCGAATGAACTCTTGTTTTCTGCATCAATAAGTTCAAATAATGAATTTGAGTAATGGTTGAAATATCATTCCAGATTATAAATTTAGTGCATTTTCTTTGGAATTTAATTTCACATTTTATTTCCAAAACAATGTTGTATAGTATATGAAACAAGGTAACACATATAATAAAAATATGGGCTTTATATTGGATATGGAAACTTTATTTTGTTTTTTATCAATTTATTTCTAGAAATTTCAAGTTTTAATATTATATAGGGGTGTTTTTATATGACGTAGAAGTCCATATGTGATTTATATGATTGATGGGTGAAATGGAATGTTAATAACACTGTATATGTAATTGAATCAAATAGAAATTTTGGGTCTCACATTGTTAGTATGAAACTCCTATTTTAGCACGCATATGAATGGGTATTAAGTGGATCACCATATAGAATATACATTATGATGAGGCATGCCATGTTATGGGTAGTTTATTTTTTGAAAAAGAGAAATTGGTAGTATGAAGTATGAAAAAGAGTATTGTTCATGAATTTGGAATCATAAATGAAGATGCCTATTAAAATTTATGATGACTATATTCATTGTGATTTTGTATCACTAAAGTGATAACTTTAATTTTAATGTGGTGTGAAAGTTTTAGTATATATTTCATATAAATAGTAAAATTTTAAATTAATTATGAGTTAGTTGGATGAATTAGTAGTGATTATGGTTATTAAAAGGGATGCTTTGTGAATTAAGAAAAATTATTATAGGGGTTACACAATGGCATATCATGAAGTCTAGTACCTATAAGAAATATGTTAGTCATATATCTTGTATGAAAAATATGAGGCATTTTCTTGAGGTTATATCCCAATGGATATAAATTTGAATTAACACGTCATTTTGGTCGTCAATGGAGGAGACCATGAAACAATGTGTGACACCCAATATATTGTAATGCATTATTGTACATCGATTAATGTGCATGGATATAGAATAATTTTATATCATTCCTAGTATTACTTACAGAGAATTCATGAAAATGTATTTTATAGATAAGTTTTATTACATGTTAATTTATTATTCGTATTATGTAACTAAAGATGTTATTTAGAGCATCATTTTTTCCATCATGTTGTCAAATAATGAAAATTATCCATTGTGATGTGGATGTGACCTAAAAATAAATAAATTAAAAAACAATCATTATAATATAGTTTAAAAAATAGTTTTTTATGTATGTGATCCATGGGAGGATGTTATAATATCCATAAATTATTTTATAAAAGATGTTTACCTCACTTAAACTGAATGTGACTAAAAATTATAATGGATTATCAAAAGTGATGAATGGACTATTCTAGAAAACCCAATTCATAATAAATAATTTCTATATGTATTTTCCCATAATGTAAAACCCTAAAAAATATTATCCTTGTATTAGGATTGGTACATTTATATATATTGTGGATATGTATGTTACGTTTTTATTATTAATGGGTTTTATAACAACCATGCTCTTTATTACACACTTAATCATGATTTATTATATAAATTTTCACATAATAAAACTCCAATGATCGAGAGGTCTAGTGTAATGTGAATTTAGGAATATTACATAATGACTTAAAACATGAAACACAACATCTTTATTGAAAATGTCTTTTACATGACCACTACATTAACTCGTACTTAGCATTGCATGGGATAACGTGATGACATGCGCAAGAAAAGGGTGAGCTATAAAGCCCTGTAAGGGAGTAAAAAAGGCATTACATGATTAATATAATACATGTTATAAAATAGGAATATCAATAGATCATAAATGAAGCATGAACATAAAGGCAATATATATCATGATTATCATAACATGGATATGTGGAAACAACACATAACATGATATTAGTATGAGACAATGCTCAATGCACTTGGAGCATGAGTAAAACCATATTAAATGTGATTTTGATTTAGTAGAACCTAAATTCACTTGACGTATCATGATACAAATCTTTACACAATGCATTTGAGTGAAATCAGGGCACACCCTTCATAAACATTTCATTTCATGCATAAGTGTGGCACATGGATCATACATCAAATATTCATTAAACATCATCATGTATTCCAAAAAAAAGTAATGTGAAATTTAAACATAAAACAATATAATCAATAAGTAAAATTGAATAAATTTTAATACCCCTGATAGTGAAATTAACATGGTATTCACTACATAATTACTTTGTCTTGGAAAATTGTGTGGCAATTTCTAAAGCATAACAACATGACATAAGAATTCATAAAAATGTTTGATGAGAATGAAAAGGGATTATTATAATATGTAAATGAAACTAATAGTAAGGGGTTCATATAGAAACATGTCTCAATATATGTAATGGAATTTGGATTCATAATACAACATAATTGCCTGAACATAAATGAGGAGTGAGAAATTCCTTACGAAATTTCAGCTTGGAAACGAGTGTACATGGGTGGAATTAATGAGACTGAAATTAGTATATCACAGTTAAAACATTATAATAGAAGTATTTTAGAGTTTTTAAATCATATACCAATATTTTTAGGAGAAATTAAAAGGGTATAACAACATAATGAAATTTGGAAAAAATGAGAAAGGAAGAAACCCCTTACATTGAAGTGTGATCCCAAAGGCTTAAGAGAGGCTTGAGACAGGATAATTGAGATCTTAGGGAGCTTTTGGGGGATTATAGATAATGTAGGGTATATTATGGATGATCTCTGAAGGCTTTCAGAGATGATTAAATCAGAGCATGGGTGGGTTTATATAGTAAAAGAGGGAAATTGATTATTATTTAGGTTTTGGCCACCCCACAATAAACTAATCAAAACCAAAAACCATCCCATGGTTTTTTCCCATGTTTTTTTTTTACAAATTTGAGTGGGAAAAAATTTATGGACAATGGATGATCATCATAAAAAATTAGGATCTCTTATGTGGAGGTGAGTCACACTCTCAAGGGAATCATTTTAAAAATTAAAATGTTTAATAAGTCTTGGAGGGTCCACTAAGGCTTTGTAAAATATATAAAACAAACCTAAAATCACATTATTTTAATGGTAAAACGTATATTTTCCTAAAATAATGCTTATAGTACTTTATTACATCATTATTGGGTCATTATGGTGTCATAAAACACATTATATATTTAAACAGTATTTAATTTTTAAAAAAACATTCCACTGTCTCAGAAAATTACGAAAAATCCCCCATTAGATAAATTTCATGTCCAGATTCAAAAAATAGTATTAATTTGGTCTAAATAATTTTCTAAAAAATTTAATTATTTTACTTTTAATATAAATACCATCATTTATTGAAAATTCATTGGTTTTGACAAAATTAGATTTCAAACCTTAATAAAAAACCCAATAGTATTCATAATAATTATATGGTTATTTAGATTAAATAAAAAACTAATTTAGGAATAATATGTAATTTAAATATTATTTATTTAAAAAATCCATTAATTTATGAAAATAAATTTCTTAGTTAACTAAAATTTATACTATTTTCACTAAAAAATATATACAAAGTAACAATAATTAATTGAAAGTATATTCTCTATACAAAAATAATATATATAATAATATTATTAGGGTCTCATTACATAACCACTTTTAACACCATCATGAGGTGGAAGGGTAAGGAATGCAATGGTAAAGGATTCATGGTGTGGCTTGGATAACATTGCTTGGGTGGTAATATCTATCGACATCCACTTCTCCAATAAGATGTTCCCTTCGAGATTAACGTGTTAAAGCTCAGATTGTTCCTTGTCAAGAGAGAATCCCAATGACACGACCTCTTTTCCAAGCTATGAAAATTGGGCTTCCAATGAACCAATCCTACTAGATGAGTCCATCACATCCTTTGTCGGTGTAGATTGAATTTGTTAAAGACATATATTTATACTAATCATATCATCACTTTTTAATGAATATATTAGAAATTTTCACAATTCTCAATGGTATTTTAAAATCCAAAAAACATAAATCCAAAGAGGTGCATATGTTATATAACCATTTTACAGAATAAATCATATAATTCGATCTAGAGAATTTTCATTAATAAATTTTTTTGGTTGTTACAATCATCCCCTTTAATGAAATTTGGCCCACAAATTTCATTTTACATTCTAATATGAAAACAAGTTCAAGTAGATTTCCTCTATTTCCTCGTCCAATTCCCATGTTGCCTCGTCATACTTATGGGTTTTTCATAGTACCGTGACCAGGTGGGTAGCCTTGTTATGTATAACTTTAGCTCTATGATCTAAGATCTTCACTGGATTCTTTTCATATAAGAGGTCATTCTATAATTGTACCACCTCTGGATTGAGTACATGCGATGGATTGGGTATGAACATCCACAAGAGTGATACATGGAATACATCATGTACTTGAGATAGGTTTAGTGGGAGTTTTGGTCGACATGACACAACTCTAATGCGACCACGGTTCTAAAATTGGTGGATGTACCTTGGATTGTGTATTCCATTATTCCAAAATCACATAACCCTCTTCCACAAAGATATGAAGAGGAATTACATGTCTCTGACATCAAACTACATGTCACTTTGATGATTATTAGAATAGATCTTTTATTGAATCTGAGAAGATATAATTTGATGTTGGATGGTCTTAACCTGCTCCACCATTTCATTGAAATTTCTAGACCGAGGATTTTTCTCTCCCAACTTCATCCAAACATGTCGATTTTCTACACCTCTTCCCGTATTGGGATTCATAAGGATCCTTTTGGATTCTAGAGTGGAAACTCATGGTGTAAGAAAACCCAACTACATGAAAATTTTAATCCCATCCTCCTTTAAAATCCTTCGAGCATTCTCTCAATATGTCCTCATGTGTTTGGATAGTTTTCTTAGATTGCCAATCTGTTTGAGGATGATGTGTCATACTAATGTTCAGGTAAGTATTCAGAGCAAGTGGAAGACTCTTCTTGAACATGGAGGTGAATCTCGGATCTCGGTCAGTTACAATTAATGATAGTACTCCATGGAGGCTTACAACTTCTCTGATATATAATCATGCTTGTTGATCCAATGAGAAATCCAATCTAAATGAAATGAAGTGTGCAGTCTTTGTAATACAATCCTCAACAATCCAAATATCATTGTTTCTTTTGGATGTCTTAGGAATTCTTGTAACAAATTTATTGGTGATGTTCTCCCATTTCCATGCTGGTATGGGTAAAGGTTAAATCATCCCCTTAGACTTCTTCCTCTAAACTTTCACTTTCTGACATACCATGGACTAAAATGTATAATCAAAGATCTACTTATTCAAGTTATCCCAACAATAATTCTCTCATAGATCCCGATACATCTTTGTTTTTCCTATGTGAATGGAGAAATTCAACCTATATGCATCATCCAAATGTTTTTTCTTTAACTCCGGACTTGATGGAACACATAGACTTTCCAAAAATCTCAAAATTCCTTCTTCACTAACATCAAACTCCAAGGATTTCCATTTTCTTATATTTTCTACCTTCTTCTGAATTCCCACATCAACCTTTTGAGCATCATTTAACCTTTCCATAAGATATGGTAGAGAAATAATTTGGGAATGTATTGATGATGTTACCTTCTTTAGTATTTCCATGTCCGTATTCACGAAATATAAGAAGATTGGATCCTTTTCTATTCTTATCAATGATATTATTGTTTGGTTTTTTCTACTTAGAGAATCTACCACCATGTTTGACTTCCCAGGGAGGTAATGGATTGAGCATTCATATTCTATGATTAGCTCCAACCATTTTCGTTGGTGTATGTTTAACTCTTTATATGCTAATATATACATAATGCTTTTGTGATCCGTATTTATTTCATACTTCTCCCCAAATAGTTAATGATTCCAAATTATTAAAGAGACTATCACTACAACCAACTCTAGGTCATGTGTGGGATAGTTATTATCATGAACATTCAATTTCCATGAAGCTTATGTAATTAATTTGTCATTTTGAATCAACACATAGACCAGGCCCTTCATCGAAGCATCACTAAATTCCCACAATGTTCCCCACTAGTGGGTAGTGTTAGTACAAGCATAGTGATAAGCATATTTTTTAACTCCTTGATGATCTCTTCACATTTCGTACTCCAAGAAAACCTTACTCCCTTCCGAGTTAGCTTGGTAAGAGGGTTGGACAGTCATGTGAAATTTCTCACTAATCGGCGATAATATCCAGCTAACCCCATGAAGTTGCAGATATCTATTATTGATTTTGACTGGGTCCATCCCTCAATTGCATATATCTTGGATGGATCATTACATATCCCAATACTTATGATGATATGACCCATGAATGAGACCTCCTTAAACCAAAACTTACACTATATATACTTTTCATTGAGCTTCTCCTTTCGCAAGGTCCCTAGTACAGTTCTTAGATGCTCCTCATGATCCTCCTTGGTTTTAGAGTATATTAGAATATACTATATAAATACTACCACAAATTTCTCGATGTAATCTCTAAATACTCTATTGGTCAAGTCCATGAAGATTGTTGGAGAATTAGTTAGTCCAAAAGGCATTACTATGAATTCATAATGCTTGTACCTTGTACAAAATGCAGTTTTTGGGATATCCTCCTTCTTCACCCTTACCAGGTAATATGCTGACTTCAAATTCATCTTGGAGATGTATTGTGCTCCATGATTGTGATAGAAAAAGTCATCAATTCGTGGAAGAGGATACATTTTTTTATCACGATTTTTGTGAGATCATGATAATCAATGAAAAGTTGCATTGACCCAACATTCATATTGATGAAGAGGACTAGAGCAGCCCATGGTGAAGCCAATGAGCATATAAACCCTTTATCTAGATTCTTATTTAGTTGTTTTTTAAGCTCCTCTAGATCTATAACATCGAACCTATATGGTGTCTGGGTGATTCTCAAAGCCCCTAGTTTATGGTCAATTAAGAATTCAACAACTCAGCTAGGAAAAAGACGAGGAAATTCATTGGGAAACAATACAACAAATTCCCATACAATATGCATGTCGTTGAGGATGGTTGCTTCCATAGACCCAATCATCTGTTCAATATATGCAAGCTCCTAGTGTAGTAATATCCATGCTTGAGATTATAGTGATAATGAAAATTCATCTTCCTCCTTGAACATGTATAGGATTGAGGGTCAATTCTCTATATGGAGAGTGATTTCCCTCTCACGGAAATTTATGTTGGCTCTATATAAGGAAATCCGATAAATGTTGAGAATTACTTAAAATTTCTCCAGAGCGGTTAGGATGAGGTTTTTTGGAATTTTCAATCCATATATTGTGACCGGGGAGGAGTTACATTCATGGGATAAAATTATTTCCCCATTTTCCATACTCACCGACATATTTAATTCCATGATATTTGATGGTGATGGGATTGTTCTAAAAACCCATTAATAAATAACATAATCCATAAACCAGAATTGAAAAGTATGTTCTCTATTCTTTAATGTATAATTAATGTACCTGTCACCATTTCTTTGTCGGGGTTCACTCTAGTGGAGGTGATGGAAAAAATCTCACCTTTGCTGACTTGGAGGTTTTTTTTGCCTCTGATAACCCTTGGCTTAGGGCATTGATTTTCAAGGTGACCTGGTTTTTTGCAGTTCAATCAATGAATAATGCATTGAGGTTCGAATGAAGAATTCCTCTCCTCGGTCACATTCATGTGTTTTTCATGTCTGTAGTTAACAGCTATGGGTCATTCTCTTCTACAACTAAAGCATTTTCTCACCCCCTTCAGGATATTTCTAGGGTGATTATTTCGGTAACCTTGGCAAGTGGGGTGATGAATATTCTTAACACTATTGGATTTATCCATCAATCCTCCTGAATTTATACCACCTTACACTTCATATCCTCATGATACCCCAGTAATTCGCTGATCATTATTTTGACCACAAGTGCACATCATATAAATTTCTTCTGAGCTATAAAAGTCTTGGACTACCTGGGATTTTTATATGATGGGTTTTATCCCACTAATGAAGTTGGCATCCATGGATTCAGGGGTAACGACAATGTCAGAGGAAGATCTTGCAAGCCTTGTAATGTTCACTTCATATGCTCTAATGGATTAGTCATCTTTTTAATTGACTGAAAGGAAATCCCTTTCCATCTTATGAAGGAGGGTGCGTATAAAATATTTATTGAAAAACATTTTCTAGAAATCCTTTCACTCTAATTCCTCGATCTCTTCCCCAGGCATTATATTTTTTATCAATGTCCTCCATTGATCGGATTCACCCTCTATATGATTGGTAGCCAGAAGAACCTTATTTTTTTAAGAACATTAAAAGATGAAGAATATTTTTTCAATGGATTTGATCCATGGTTCGACAATTGAGGTATCAAATGATCCATTAGAAGTTGATGGAAATTTTCTCACGAATCACTCGATTATGACTTGTTCTTTCATAGGGTGGTTGAACATTCCTCTTGGCCCATGTTTCTATTCAAATCACAAGTTAGCTGAGAGAATATCATGACAAAGTTTGCGATTCCTACTCTCATTGGATTGGGCATCTCATTAGAATAAT
This sequence comes from Viscum album, assembly GCA_963277665.1. NCBI lineage: Eukaryota > Viridiplantae > Streptophyta > Magnoliopsida > Santalales > Viscaceae > Viscum > Viscum album. The sequence continues at coordinate 1,926,527,977 of OY728159.1, forward strand.
CATCACATTGATCTTCGAATTAGTTATTAGTCAGAGTCCTCCTATTGCTGGCCATTGGCTGGAATAAAAGGAATGTTTGGGGTTTCACACAAAGGGAAATCCTATGACAAGAATGGATCTATTATAAATAAATTTTATTTCCTTGACTTATGAATCTATAGTATTTAATAAATGTTATCCATGATCTACTTCCCAATATATATTCTTAGGGGAATTTTATTTATTCCCGTAACATTTGTTCATAATAAGATTATGAATTTACTAAATAATATTATCTAGGAGTGTCGTAACCAAGTGTGATCAAGTCCCATTTTTATGTACCATTATACCCCGGGACAAGCCTGAAACTCATTGTCGGAGTTTTCACTCCTTGGTACATCTTTGCTAGAGCCGCCTCTACCGGCCTGTATCCAGACATGGATGTATTTTTTTGATAAACCAATTACTAGATACTAAACAAAAAATAGGGATTTTTTATTACACATAGACTTATCCTTAGGGATTTCACTATTTTTTCTAATCCTATTCACAAGAATAACTAAACCTATCCTATGAAACCAACTATAACAACCCTTATCTTTATTACACACGTAAACAAGATTTATTACATAAAAATTCTCTTAAGACTACTCTGAGGATTTATTTTTCAAGAGTATTGGGAAATTATGAACATTACATAATGACTTAAAACAAGATACACAACATCATTATTGAAAACATCCTTTATATGTCCACTACATTCCCTCGTACATAGCATTACATGGGATATCCTAAGAACATTCTTAAGAAAATGGTGAGCTATAAATCCCAATAAAAGAGTAAACAAGGAATAAGAAGAACAATACAATACATGTTAAGAAATAGAAATATCAATGGATCATACAAGAAACATGAACAAAAATGCATGATATAACATGATTATCATAACATGGAAATTTGGCAACAACACATAACATTGTATTAGTATGAGACAACACTCATTTCACAAGAAGCATGAGTAAACCCGTATTATACTTGAATTAGAGTGATTAAACCATAATTTCACTTGACGTATCATGAGACTAATCTTTACCCAATGCATTGGAGCACTATCAGGGTGCACTATTCTTAAACATTTCATTTCATGCATAAGTGTGCCACATGGATCATACAATAGATATTTAATAACAAACTTCATTTATTCCACAATAAATGAATGTGGAATTCAAACATGAAACTCGATATTCTATATGAACTTGTACATAAATGTGAATACCTTTTATAAAGAAATGGCCATGGTATTTACAACACAATGACTTTGTCTTGGAAAATCACAGTGCAATTTCAGCTGCACAACATTGTGACATAAGAATTCATAAAAATGGTTGATTAGAGATAAAGGGGTGTAACATAATATGTACATGAATTGTAAAGTAATATGGTCATATAAAAACATTTTCCAACATATGTAATATAATTTAGATTCAGAATAGAAAAGAATTTCATGAACGTACATGAGGAGGGAGAAATTCCTTAATGAGTTTCAACATGATAACATGTGTAAATGGGAGGCAGGAATGAGACAAAAAAAGAGTATATAATCATTCAAACATATCTAGGTATGTATAGGGGAGGTGATAAATCATACTCCAAATTTTTTAATTAAAATTAAAATTTTATAACAACATAATGAAATTTTGACAAAAATGAGAAAGGAATAAATCCCTTTTTTGAAGTGTAATCCCAAAGGCCTGTGAGAGGCATGAGAGAGGCTTCTTGGGATATTGGGGTGCCTTAGAAGGATTATAGAGAGGGAAAGGAAGAGGTTGGCTGAGTTCCAATGTCTTTGAGTGAATAGTAAGTGGGATCATGATTGGGTTTACATAGGAAAAGGGAGGAAATTATTTATTATTTAGGTTTTGGCCACCACACATTAACCTGATCAAAACTACAAACCATCACATTGTTTTTGCCCATGTTTTTTTAAAGGGGAGTGTAAAACTTTATTTATTAAGGCCAATGTAGGAAATCTATTATCTATACTAAACTTGGCTTTCTCCTTGCCTACGTGTCACCCTCCCACTTATCCATGTCACCTCCAATTGATTGAACCTCCATCCCATTTCGTCCCTCCCGCGACTAAAATCAAATTCCTCTACGTGATACCTCTCATACCTGCCCTCCTATTTAGGGTTTCTCCCGTGCAGCACTGCTCATCCAAATTACCTCTGATCTTCTCCCTCCACTGCCCGGCGACCCTCAAACAGCTTCCAATTATCCGTCCACGGCATCCAACCTCAACCTAAAGAACCGTACCTCGCATCCTGCTCCATCGCTATCTATGTTCCCTCGCATTCGAAGAACAGTCACATCTCCTCCGTTGGTTATCAGCAAATCTATTCATCTTCTACGACTCCCCCTGTTCCATCCATCTTCTGCGACTCCCGTCGTTCCATCTATCATCGACCGAAACAAACCTATCTCACCCCTCCCTCTGTCATTGTCTATATTCCATCACATTTTCATATCAGTCGTGTTCCATCCCTCAGCTTTCAGCGAATCGATCCGCCTTCCACGACCCTCCTCCTCCTACGCCTGCTCCGCCACCGCCTGTTCCTCCTTGGTCACCCACGATCTCTACATATCCATCAGGTAGGGTTTCTTTGATTTTAATAAATTTTTATGGCATTTCATTCTTCTGTTCATCCCTTATCTTCGCAACTCTCTTCATCCTCTATTCCCTTGCAACAGAAGACATCCATTAAATCTGGTCTTTCTTCATCAGCATCTACAAATCCTTCAGCTACAGGTATGTTCTTATTGGCTATAGGTACGTTCCAATTCCCTCACGCCTCTCATCAAAGGATCCATTTGATATTTGGATGCTTCGCTCTCTATTTCGTCAAATGTTTTTAATTCCTATCTGACCCATTCCGTTGATGCAACATTTCTTTTTAATTATTTCTTCTTTAATTCTATGTATCTTTTACCGTGATTTATTGATATTGAGCAAACACTAGAGTAATTTTACATGTATAATAAATTTTTTTTTCGACATAGTGGTTTTAAATTAAATCTATATCCTTCAAATTCTAGAAACATCGATGATCCTACAAAGCTTTAATGACTTGTGAGTGTGATTGAAACCCCAAAGAACACTAAGATACTGGGTTACTTTCTTGAAAAATAAATATAATCCCTTGAATGTTAGTTAGTTCCCATTAGTTTTTATATTTTTTTCTTCTGTGATGGCCTCACCTCATCTTTGTTACCGTATCCTCAGATCTACAACAAAGTCTGTGTGCATTATGAATCCAAAAAAATGATCGTTCCGAATTGAAATATGCAGGTTCATATTTATTGAAATATGCAGGTTCATTTTTTTCTCTACCTCCACCTCAGGCTCCACCATACCTCCATATATTTCTAGATCCACCTTGGGGTCATGATTTTCATCGCCGGTATCTATAGTTGCTCTTGATTTACACTGTTGTACCCTCGATGCACTGCAAATCCACCTCCGTCTCGCAATTTTGGTTCCATCTACCTATGGTAACCCCTAATTGTTTACTATGGTAAGCCCTAATTTTATATTCAGGTTTGAAATATACAGGTTCATATAAATTTTAGAATCTATGATTTTATTTCTCACTAATATTTTCTAATTAAACTTCTAACTATATTCTATATGTAGAAAAAATTGTCTTGCGATTTTGATAGTGAGGATGGGGTGGAACATAATCCTTAATTGTCTCAAGACACCGTGGCCACAACTATCCATGCCACCGAACTGCACACCCGAATGAATGGGTGAAGTGTACAAAAAGACTAAAAAAGTGACTGACTTTTCCTACTAAAATAGAAAGGTAATACTCCATGTTGACTGTTTTTTTAATTTTCTTATTTTTTTTTCAAATTAGTTGTTTACCTAAATAAGTTTATTATAGTTTAAAGTTTAAAATAGAAAGGTAGTCATGAATATTGATTGTTTTATTATCAATATCTATATTTGGTAGTATTGTGTTGTATATAGAATAATGTTAATGTTCATACTGTAATCACGGATGAGATTTGGTAGTAGGAATATAACCATTTTACAAGAATTAAATGATTGTGTAAAAAAATGGTCCAAAACATGATTTGTGAGTGTGATTGCAACCCCAAAGAACATCTAAGATAGTGGGTTACTTTCTTGAAAAATTAATCTAATCCCCTGACTATTAGTTAGTTCCCATTAGTTTTTCTATTTTTTTATTTTGTGATGGCATCACCTCATCTTTGTTACCAGATCCTCGGATCTACAACCACGTTTCTGTGAATTATGAATTCAAAAAAATGATCATTCCGAATTGAAATATGTAGGTTCATATTTATTGAAATATGCAGGTTCATATTTTTCTCTACCTCCACCTCGGGCTCCACCATACCTCCATATATTTCCAGATCCACCTTGGGTTCACGATTTTCATCACCGGTATCTATAGTTGCTCTTGATTTACACTGTTGTACCCTCGATGCACTGTAAATCCCCCTCCATCTCGCAATTTTGGTTCCGTCTACCTACGGTAAACCTTAATTGTTTACTATGGTAAGCCCTCATTTTGTATGCAGGTTTGAAATATACAGGTTCATATTAATTTTATAATCTATGATTTTATTTCTCACTAATATTTTATAATTATAATTTTAACTATATTTTATATGTAGAAAAAATTGTCATGCGATTTTGATAGTGAGGATGGGGTGGAACATAATCCTTAATTGTCTCGAGACACCATGACCACAACAATCCATGCCACCGAACTGCACACCCGAACCAATGGGTGAAGTTTACAAGAAGACTAAAAAAGTGACTGACTTTTCCTACAAAAACAGAAAGGAAATACTCCATGTTGACTTATTTTTTAATTTTCTTATTTGTTTTCAAATTAGTTGTTTACCTAAATAAGTTTATTACAGTTTAAAGTTTAAAATTGAAAGGTAGTCATGAATATTGATTGTTTTATTATAAATATCTAAATTTGGTAGTATTGTGTTGTATATAGAATAATATTAATTTTCATACTGTAATCTTGGATGAGATTTGGTAGTAGGAATATAACCATTCTACAAGAATTAAATGATTGTGTAAAAAAAAGGTCAAAAACATGATTTTAGAAGTAGATGGTATTATGAATCACGTGGTTATGCTATGGGAATTATAAACATAGCAGAACATAAATGGTATGATATATATATATAATAATAATATGTTTTGAAGATCAAATAAATCACATGTGATTCATTTGCTGTATGTGTGATTCATATTAAAAAAATTATGGTTCCATACTTTCTGAATATTTCAAAAATACATATTAATGTTTGATTGTGATGTGACATGTGTTTCCTATTGGGAGTTTTCCATATGTTTTTTCTTGTATGTGACTACAGATTAGCACATGTGTGGGTTGTACTGTGGTAATGTTTCCCCAGACAAAGTTTACAACCCTATGTTTATGATCCAAACAAGTCAACCGGGACGAATCAGGGTATTTGAATTGATCAGTCATTTTTATTTGAATTTTTGACCATCTGATTACAGATAAATGAAAATATCACGACTAATGTGTGCTGCAGTGGTAGCAACATCCAAGGGGGAAAATGAAAATTAAGTTGTTTTGGACATATAGGTATAGATTAGGATTTCTAATTTTTACATCCATGTATGGGTGTAATTCTGTGTGTGTTGAAGCAAAATTCAGGTGCAGATAGTCTTACTGATTCTAAATGTGTTCACCTTCAATACAATGATCTTGCTTCTTTCCATGGAGGTATACCTTACAATTTTTAATTTCCCATGTCCATGAATGTCTGTAATTCTGTTAATGATGAAGTATATTTAAGTTGCAGGCTGTATTACTGCCTCTAAATGTGTTCCAACTTCAATATAGTGATCCTACCTCTTTTCATGCACTTATTGCTTACAATTTTTTTTTCACTTCAATGTATGTGTGTATTTCTTTTTATGTTGAAGAAAAATTTAGTTGCAGGCAGTCTTAATGCCGCTAATTGTGTCCAACTACATCACTGTAATGCTCACTCTTATCATACTGGTAAATCGTACCTATTTCATTTTCCCACATCCATTTATATGGGAATGTCTGTTTATGTTGAATAAGATTTCAGGTGCAGGTACTCTTACTGACTCTAAAATTATGATTATTTGAATGTATTCATTTGTTTTCTGATTATTATTTTCATTTTACATATTCTGTTATAAAAAAAATACTTAACAGGTTTGGTCGGCACGTAATTTCTGGTTTTTAATCATCTTAATGAAATTGTTTATCTTTGTAAATTCATACCTATCCAGTTTATTCTTTTATTATTTTTTAGATTTTATAGCTGTCCATTCATTACCGTTGTTCTATTACACCCATTATGAAAATGTTATTTGAGAAAAGTCCTGCATATTTGTAATTGGATCATTTCAATCAACTATATTTCAGTACTCACATTGTTTTACAATAACTGGTCTTTTACAATTTTTCTTTCACATATTTATGTTATGTAGCTTGAATCACTGACTTGATTTCACCACCATCATCATCAAGAATGACTTTTTCGCAATTGCAGCATGGTATTTCATTCCAATAACTTGAACACTTTCATTCATTATCATCATTATAATCAAAGTAACATATGCAAATTCATTTTTAACTGAAAACATGGAAACTGAATGTTATATCAATCAATAGATCATGTTAATAATTAGTATTCAACATTCTGTAATAGGAAACATGTTTCTTTTACCATCAACCACTTGTGATGCATTAAGGTAGGGATAAAATTTTTTTTGGTGAAAGGGTGTCATAACAGGTTTTGATTGACATAAATGTTTCCAATTGACTAGGCTTAAGAAATAACATCATCAGACTGTGTTTTTTCTGCTATCGGTTTCCTCATACTGGGGGCATGATAGAAGCTTTTTTCAGTTACAACTTTCTTTAGACCGTGGGCATGATAGAAGAAGCGATCCTAGGATGGCATGTCCCCTCTCCATCTCATTATTTCACATATGCATGTATCCAGTTCATGTTATTTCAAAACCTGCTCTACTTATAACTATTGACTGGATATTTTTATGTTCATTGATGTCCACTATGCTGTAACCAACATTTCACTTATGTGGTTGCAAGGCTGTTGAAGTGCACGACTCTAAGATTTAGAAATATAACGTTACATATAAATGCAATGTCTTTCAACCTGATAAAATATGAAGCTCTAATTAACGGCTTTGTCTAGAATCCTGGGGTATGATGATATGCCATATAATTTAAGTGCACTGTAATCCACTTGTGACAATTTTTTCTTTAAAGTAGTTTTTTCTTAATCCATTTTCATATTTTTAGTTAAACGTTAAATTTACAAGGTTTATGACCGGCCCCCTTCTTGGAGATTCAAGTGCTGTAGAATCTATTTCAGTAGTGAAGGTATTGCATATATCCCTCTCTACCTTAGAATTATGATGCATGTTGCTTATGTTGTGGGTATCTGATAACATGCCATGTTTTTACTAGAAAGATCCAATCAGCAATATAAATTAATAACAAACCATTCATAAGTAATTAAAGAAAATAGTTAAAATCGATTGAACATATGAAATTAATCATTAGTTTTTTTACTTTAACATTTACCTTATATTCTATTTTCTAATTAATGAGTGCTGTCTGTGGGAAAGTAGAATTGAATCAAATAATTAATGGAGTGTTCTGCAAATGATTAGCCAATCTGGTTAGGCTACTGCTAAATCAATTTTCTTTAATTGTTGTCCGATTTCAGTTTGGGAGCATGGGATGACTCTGTTCCAATCTTTAAACACAAGGTAATTTTGAGAATTTATATGAACTGTATGTTCCATGCAGATTTATTCTCTTCATTCTATCATTTGGTTATAGTGTAAACTATAATTGATATTTTAGATTGTTTTTAGTGAAGTGGAAGAATTTCTTTGAGTAGTGAATATTTTCTTATTTAATTGAGCATTGAATCGATTTTTATGGATTTCTACAATATGTGGTGTTTGTTATATCTAGTTAGTGGGAAGGGGAGGGGAGGGGAGGGGCAGGGTAGGTTAGAGGGGAGGGGAGGGGAGGGGAGAGGAAGATGAGGGCAGGGGGGAAGGGGCTGGTGGGGGAAGAAGTTGGGAAGGGGGTGGTGGGGGAAGGGGATGGGTAGGGGGAATGCTGAGGTGGGAGGGTAAGGTGCTGGGATGGGTGGGAGACAAGCAGTGGAGGTGGGGAGGGGAGGGGTAGAGCCGGGTAGGGGGTTGGAGGAGGTACTGGGAAATTTGGGGGGGGGTTACAAAATGGGCAAGGTGGGTGGGGGTGGGGAAGGGTTGGGCAGGGGGGGTTACAAGCTAGGAAGGGTGGGTGGGGGTGGGGAGGGGCTGGGTAGGGGAGGGAGGTCAAGAGGAAGAGTGTGGAGGTGAGGGGTATAGCTTGGCATGGGGGTATGAGGAGGTGCTGGGAAAGGAGGAGGTGACACGCTGGGCAGTGGGGGAGGGGATGGACTGGGCAGGAGGGAGGGGGGAGAGGTTGGGACGGGGGGGGGGGGGACAGGAGGGGTGATGGATAGGTGAGGGTTGCAATGCAGGGAGGGGCTAGATATTATGTATCTTCCTTGCATTAATTTGGTCTCTGTGAACTTTATGTGAATTACAGATCTTAATCGGTTGATTTATTTTTCTTAGAAGGAAAATTTTGATGTTTACAATAGTATGTAGTTGTTAATTGGTTTATTTATTTTCAGTTGGTCAATTTTTTTAGCATTGTTGTGTGAGGTTTTTTCATGTTTACTGTCTTCACTTGAATTTATTTTTTCATGATATAACAATATCATATGTTCATCAATATGTATATTGTTTTGGTCTTCCAGTTCAGTTTAATTCTCATTGCAATAGCTGCTGTTTTATTGTTTTAATTCATGGACAGTTTACATTTAAGTTGATTTTTTAATGTTAAAACTGAAGATTACAACAATGTAATCCCATGCCAAGATCCTCCTGTATCTTCAATTCATTAAGGGGAGATCACACTGGCAAAAACTGATGTGGTGGTGAAGTCCAAGTTCATTGTTGGATCATTTCATGGTATCATGTTGAAGTAATACATCCCTTTCTCTCTCCACTGTTATCTATCATTTGAACATTCCATTTAATAATTTCATTATTTATTAGTATGCACTGTTAATTTTAAATAGTTTTTTGTATCTACAGAGACATGCTGGCTGATTTTTTAGGCTTTGAGCTCCTGGATTATTACCTCTTATTCCACCATAGAAACTCAGAAATATAATTCCAGGTTAAACAATAGCTGTATTATTTTGAACTGTTTTTAGTTTGGACATTAAGTGTTTTACACCCATTATTTTTTGTATTTTGTCTCAATTGCATCCTTTAACTAGATAATACTGATTTTCTTTCATGTAATTTATTGTTTCCTCTAATTTACTTTTATTCCTCATTATGTATGTCATTTAATCCTTCAATAACAATGTTCAAGAAGAACGTCTCCATATATCAGGTATGGTTTTAATGTAAATGTTTTCAATCATTATACTATTCCCCTTCCATCCATTCATTATTTTATGTTGACCACCATATCAATGTTTCTGGAATCTGTATCACTTATGTGTCTGCATGTTCTATATTCACTTATACTTTATACATCTTCGTGTTTATATAGAATGGTGATACTGACTCATGATATATCAAGATTCATTTTGTTTAATCTATTTTTTTTATTCTATTTCATTTTTACAGGTCTTCTGTAGTTGTTGAAGGCCCCGCTTACCCTTGATTTGTCTATGTTTATTCATTCGGATGAGGGGAAATGTCACTACTTCTCCGGCTTCCGATGGGGTTGGATTTTTGGCGATGTAATGATGGTAGTGACGTGGGGTAGGTTTTTCTAGTGGCATAGTTGGATGGATTTTTGGGATTTGAGTATATTTTGAATTTTGAACATGATCATATGTCGGTCTTGGCGGGGGTGAATTGCTCAATTTAATTTTTTTGAAATTTGAACATTGTAACGTGTGTTTTGTATGGGTGTAAATTGATGATGGAGGTAGTTCTGTAGGTTCCCACTTACCCTCAAAAAGTGGGTTTTAAATAAAATAAAAAAATGGATTGTGGATTGAACCCTACATTGATTTTATAATTCACTTAAATGGGTATAGTGATTATATGGTCATGAATCCTTCACTAATATGTCATAAAACAAATGAAGATAAAACATATTTAGTTTCAAAGAGTTCTTTGAGATGCTTGGGGGGGGGGGATTCCTCTCATATCCCATGTAATCAACTTAATCACTATACCCATTTAAGTGACCTAACGGTTGAACTTTAAATAACTAGGAGCGAATATAGGATGTTTTTGAATGCCAAGGAGGATTCGAAAGCTCTTCTATTTGAGAAATCAAAAGCTCTTCTATCTATAGAGGGCATTGTTTTTTGCCCAATTTCTGTAATTTCTATTCTTATACATTAATCATTTATATAACTATTGTTCCTTCACTATGTAAATTTTATCTTCAATTAATGTAACTTTTATTCCTTTATTATTTGTGTCATTTTCTTTTCAAATATTTTCAATATTAATATGAACTATTATGTTTTATAGATATTTTTCTATACTTAATAATAAGAATTATTTTATAGTTCCATGCATTGCACGAGCGAAGTACTAGTTATTAAAATATTTGGCTTTCTTATGTAGAGCTGAGTCACACTCTCAAGAAAATCATTTTGAAAAGATAAATTTTTTTATAAGTCTTGGAGGGTCAACTAAATATTTGTAAAATTAATCAAACTATCCTAAAATCCAATTATATTAATGATAAAACATATATTGGACGAAAATAATGTTTATTGTATTTTATTACATCACTATTGGGTCATTATTTTGTCCTAAAACACATTATATATTTAAACAATATTTAATATTAATCAAAAAATTTTATTATCTCCAAAAATTATGATAAATTCAATGTTGGATAATTTCAACATCCTTATTCCAAATATAATTTTCATTTTATATAAACAGTTTTCTATATATGTGAATTTTTACATTAAAAATAAAAACATACATTTACAAAAAATTCATGGGTTTTGACAAAAATATCTTTCAAACCATAATAAAAATCACAATCGTTTTCAAAATGTTTATACGGTAATATATATTATATAAAAAGTTATTTAGTAATAATATTTAATTAAAATATTGTTTAATTAAAAAATTTATCAATTCCCCAATATAAATTTCTTAAATAATTGGAAATGCTATTTTTGTTTTAAAAACTATATAAAAAGTAACAATAATAAAAAGAAAGTATATTCTTTTTGAAAATATAATTTACATAATCATTTTACATGGGTCACATTACATAACTCCTTATAAAACCCACATAAGACCAAAGGGTTGGGAGTGCAATGGCGACATATTCATGGTGTGGCTCAGATAAAATCACTCTAGTGGTAATCTCTATCAATATCCACTTCTCTCGTAGGTGGTTACGTTCAAGTTTAACGTGTTGAAGTTCATCTTGGGCATGGTCAAGGGAGAATCCCAATGAAGTCACATCCTTTATAAGCTCTGCTAAATGGACTTCGTTTGGAGAAATTCTAATGGATGAGGCCATCACTTCCTTTGTCTTAGTAAATTTGATTTGTTAAAACCCTATATTTATTCTAATCATGTGATAACTGTTTAACAGCTATATTAGCAATAGTATCATTTCTTAATGGTATTTTAAAATACAAAAACATAAATCCAATGAAGTGAATATGTTATATAACCATTTTACATGACAAGAAATTTAAATAAATCAAGAGTAATTTTCATTAATAAATTTTTGGGTCCTTACATGTTTTTAATATAACAAGGAAAATTTCATTAAAATAAAAAATATTTTAACCCTATTTTTTCACCCCAACCCTATTAGGGATTTTCTTGTTGCAACGTAAACAAAACATCACGAATTTCATGATGTTTATTTGATAGTAATGATAAAAATATGGTTGATGGAATTCATATATTTAAAAATGTTATTGAAATGAGGGTTCATATTATAATATTTCCCAATCGAAATAAATTATTTTTTTTCAGTTGGTTAATTGATTTCAAAATATACCATAGAATATTTTTCTCTAATAAATACCAAAAATAATTAATTGATATTATAATTTGATATATGAAAGAAAAATGTCTCAAAATATAAATAAAATAACACTAATGAATAAATAAATCAAAAAATTGTTATTCACTAAAATGAATTGAGGTATATAAAATATTAAAAATAATAATGGATAGAATGATATATTATATCATAAAATATAGAAGAAACTAATAGTTGAAGAAAAATATCTTATTTGTTGATTTATCACCTACTTTTCCTTCAACATTTATTTCTTCTTTATCTTGTATTATAGATAATGCTTCCTAGAATTTTTTTATCAGTCCCCTACTCAAAAACCACGTACTATCAATGAAGAATTTAATTAGTGAATCTCAATTCCTCCATTTGTACGATTTATTAATGGGGATTCAACCAATAAAAATCAAACACCTATATATTAATAAATTTATATTAATTATATTAATTAAATGAGATTTCCTAGAAATATACTGGAAGATGTCTAACATCCAGTTAATTTTAAACCCACTAATAATTTTAATTTATTAATATATTAGTTTTTAGTCCGTAAAAATCCAAGTGTCAGTCAAATAATTCGACGACTTGACATAGTTCTATTTTTTTATTCTTGTTTTTTTAATTAGACATATACAAACTATTAATAATAAACAATCATTTTTAAGCTATGATAAACTCTCATTAAAACCTTCAACTAAATGAACTTACTCATTATCGTTATAGTCATAACCATTTCTATAAATTATAAGACATCTAATTTTAATTCTTAATTCAGAAATAAAATTTTAAAATATTTACGTTATATTTAATAAGTTAAATTAAATATTAATACTTTTATTTATCACCATGAATTATTGAATAAATATTTAATTGTTAATTTATTAATTTGTTAAAACAATAATAAACATGGAATCTATAAGGCCATTTGACAATCAATTAGGTCTAATATGGCCAAGAGACTCGATCCCATGACCAAATGGGGACTAGTGTGAAATTACTACCTCTACAAGATGTTGTATCCTTCATCCATAATAAATCCATTTAAAAAATATAATTTCATTTTATAACATGATTATATTTTTTCCTGAACACTCTATGAATTAAGTCGTCAAAATAAAATGATTAACATTGTATGATGCTTCAAAGTCAAAATAATATAATATATTAAATGTTATATAACATTACATACTATTTGAATATAATTATAAATTCCAAAATATCATATTAATAATGAAATAAAATAGTAATAATATATTTATATTATATTATAGGTACTTTTTTTTGTTTCTGTTTTTGATCATTTTATATATACTTCTTTTTCTGAATAAAAAATAACCTTTAAAAACATGAAGTGGTATGTGTTATAATAAAATAAAATGATGAAGTTATTATTATTTTTAATTTTGAATAGTATACCACTTATTTATATTATATTTTAATAATCAAATAATTACACATATTTTATTATTATTTTTTAGTTTTAATAATCATTGATATATAGTTTTTATCATCATTCATAATCATTTTTTATATTAAAACTGTTTTCATGATTATGTATTTTCATGATAAATTAAAATTAATTTTAATCATAAATTAATCAATGTATATGTTATTGAAAAATAAATATTTAAGTATCAATCATATAATAAATAATACATTATAGAAAAATAATTCTAATCACTCAAAACCTTGAAAAACGATTCCATTCTAAACAAGTCAGCTTTCAATTTATTATATGGTATCATTAAATAGATAAAACAAAAAGTTTTATAATTTAATTTTAATAAAATGAAATTTATTTGTGGATTTAATATATCAAATTTTTCGTAGGTTGATTTTCAAAATTTTTCCAAAAAATGTTGATTTTCATAAAGGGATAAAAATAAGAATTTTACAAATACATGAACTTCAATGACATCTTTATCATATATGAATGAATTAAAAAATATATTAATTTTTACCTCAACAACATATATGATTATTTAATGAAATAAATCATTTAATCACATTTTTGTAAATATTTAGACACATTAATATCATTCGGGAACCAAAGTAATATTTTAATCTAATAAAATACTAATTTTGTTTCATTTCATTTAATAATATGTTTTGGGGGTTCAATTTATTATAGGAAAAAAGTATCTTAAAAAATAATAGTTTTAGTATTAAAGAATAAAATTCACGGGAATAAACACGGGTCAATAATCAATATCCTAATTAAGCTTATGTCAATATTAAAACATATAAATACTATTTTTTTAAAATGTTCTTATGTGATTTCTATGATTACATTAGAATTAATTTCAACCACCAATAATAATTTAAAAATAGATAAAGATTCCATATTTAATATTAATATTTGAAATTTATTTTATTGGTTTATTTCATTTAGGGTTATAATTATAATTTATCCAGGGAAAACAATTTATTGAAAAATTAAAGGAAATTTTTGACAGATTTTTAATCATGAGTTATGTTCCAATTTACTGAAAAAACAAAAAATTAAATTTTTACATATTTTCTTTGAAAACCTCAAACTAATATTTCAAAAACTAATTACAAATTTAGTATTTATTTTTTATAAGTGTGTAATTCTTTTCTAATAATATGAAAATATATTTACACGAGTACACGATCTCTCACATTTAAAAGCATCCATTCACTAGCTCACAAAACAGCAAAAATTAAGAATAATTAAATTTGAAATATCTACCCAAATACCTTCCAAAATTTCTATAATATTACTTTAATGGTCCTTTGTAAAACTAAATGACCGGTCCTTTAAATTTTTAGTTGTAGTCTAATGAAAGATATTAAAGGAGGAGATATGAGTCTTACTCGATATAAATCATTTTTATATTTCATTCTACCTTCTACAAATTAATTAAAACATTATAAAATTATTATATAATTATATAAATTATACTTAAATATAATTCTGATTACAGAACTGATTCGTTATACCTCTTTTTTATCATATGAGGAATGAAAAAAATTCATGTTCGTACATGTGGACTGTCACCTCTATGAAGTGAAATATTTTGTTTTTCATCATCTCACATGGTTGGTTATAAATATAGAATTGAATAATTTATACATTATTTATTAAATAATATTCATTTTATAATATCATTTTTTACCTTATATTATTCCCATAGTATGGAAATGGTATTGTCACTCATGTATCCATATGAACATGAGCCACAACCAGGTTGGTGAGGACATGACAAGTGCCTCCAATAGACCCAGGATCAAATCCAAGTAGAGACATCTTTTTTATTTGTATCATTACGGTATAAGGAACTATATCAAGCATTGTTGTAGGTACTGTTCTATACTATAACAACAGGATATATTAATCCATATGGGCCATTGGGCAGCCGATTTAGTCCTCAGGTCCTACAAGTATTTCAATCCACCCAAGGCATTCGAGCCAGTTGTCACTCAAAGGATTCAGGCCACCTCACGACCTTTTGGCCACCTCATGGCCTTCAAGCTACCCAAGGGCCTTTAGGAAACATAAAATATGCAAATGCACTGGTCAAATTTCAAGGGGAAAGGCTTTATATGAGGATTTAGAGTTGGGGCATTTACCAGAGTAGTGGTAATCGGAATTGGAAGAATGTGTGGGTATAAAATTTTAATTCTTACTAGGCTTTTTATTCTCTGCACCATATTGCTAGACGAATGACATTGTGAAGGTGGATTTCATATATCATGATATTTACTAGGGATTAGAAGATTCATGTTTCCTTTTCTGGGTGACTTCCCAAATAACCAATGGGTCAGGGAATTGTATCTTTATTCTTTAGGCCTTATAAGGGTTCCACCTCACCCCTTCTACTGTGGACTAAAAAAATAAAATAAAAATTGAAGGCCTTCAGTCCATTAAGGCACTTGTGGGTGTGTACAGACCAACTTATTTTCTAAGGGATGCATTAAGTTTTTTAAAACCTTCTCTTGTAGATAGTAATATGGAGGCATTATAGGAATTATTCTGATATATATGTAATAATATTATGATTAAATAATGTTAATTGGTTTCTATTTTACTTTGTTTCTGCAGTTTGAGTAATGGAGTAATCGCAAAAAGGTACATGAAAACAACCTCCTCTTCAAAATGATGAAAAATAATTGTCATGATTTCCATAAAAATATGGATTTATGAGTAAATTTAATATATTTAAAAAATATAATTATAAAAATTTAATGATTTAAGAGCTGATTGAACCCTTAAACTATGATATTGGTCAATACTGTAATGTTTTCGTGAGGCAATAAACTAATTGGCCACAAGAAGTACATCAGTAACTTATGAATTATTTTAACTAAATAGAACATGATGAAAAAATTAATAAAAAATTAATGAAAATAAAGTTAAATATTAAATGTTAATTAATAATATGAATAAATATTATAATTGAACTAATTTTTTGTCATATAATGTACAAAATGAATTGGGTCTCAGTGTACGGGTTTTATAGCACACATATTGATCCTTGAGACATATTCCATGTTCATCATTTATTATATATTATGAGTCATAAATAATAAAATAAAGATATTGTTACCCTAAATTCAAGAAATTTTATGAGATTTATAAATACAAATAAAATTTTATAAGGCATGGGCCTATGATCATAATATTCTATTTATTGATTTTGAAAAATATTTAGATCCAAATGGATGGATTTCCAATATGATTGGTTGTAACTATTTCATGTTGATTATATATCATATTTAATATTTATTTCTTTGTTATATTAGTTAATTATTAATGGTAAGTTAATGTGTAGGTATTATATAAGATAACCCCCTTTTGCATCAGTAGGTCTCATAAGGAAAACTAGTTTATGTGTTTTGCAGTTTCCTTGCATATTATAGTATGTTGTACTGGAAAGATCCCTTTATAGAATAATAATGATACTTTAAAAATGTATTATATTATTTGGACACAATTTATTAATATCAATTTTATTATAGTTTTTTTTATTTCATCCATGATAATATTCCCCCTTATACTTTCTTGTTATTTATAATATTTACATAATTTTGATGTCCTCCATATTAATTAATGTTGGTTGATTAAAGGATAGTATCCATTGGATTAATTACCTTAATGAGAAGTTAGGGGTAGTTTATTAATATCCCAGGGTATCCTAATGTGAAAATTGGATAATGTTTTTGGATATACTATATGGAATAATAATCTTCCCGTGGATATTTTATTTTTTTAATGTTATGTAATGTAATGTGTGAATAATTTATATATATTTTTTAGAGACATATTATTTATTAAATAATAACTGATGATATATTTGGAATCCTTTATGAATATAATAAAATAACCCTATGGTATATTATTTTGAGTATTCGTAGTTGGTATAAAATCAAATTTTGCAATATCCATGGGATCTATATTGAGTAAAAATGAGATTTAACAATATAACCTTATAGAAGACTCATAGTATAAGTTTAATTATGGGAAAATTGAAAAAAGGTTTGCTAACATATAGACTGTGTGGATTCGATGAAAAAACATATAATAATTGATAAAAAAAGTTTGGTAATACGATTTAATATAGAAATACTGGGGTGGATGAACCATTAAAAATATTGGTTCAGTATTAAACTAATCATCACATGATGAAAAAGAAGTGGAACTAACTGTACAAATGGGTTAGCACTCAAGAGGGGATACTAAATGGTATAATAAATTTTTTTAATGATATTTTATAAATTTTTTGAAAATGATATTGGCATATGATAATTTTTTCAATGTCCTTAATCATGTTATGTTTGCATGAGTTGGTTTTAAATTGTCAATTATTTTTAATTGTTGAATTGGATTCAAGATTATATAGTATAATTAAAAATCATCACTTTTTATGATTTTTATGTGTATTAAATTATCATAATCTGTGTACTAGTATATAAAAAAGAAAACATATAAACACCCATAATCCATGTGGGGATATCCCTCTATATAATGTCTATATATATGGTGATAGAGATAATAATTTTAGAACTATATTAAGGTAGTTGAAAAAGTTAATGACCAACAACCTGATATATATATATATATAAAATTGATATATATTAATAGGATACTATCATTTTGAACCAATTTTTGTGGCACAAACCATATAATGGAACACCATCAAAAAATTAGTAGAAGAAAAATCATTCGTGTGCCTTGAATTGATATTTAATCTTTTGGGATGCGATAAATTGAAAAATATAGTAAAGTTAATGTATTAATTAACATGTTTTCTAATAAATTTTTATTTAGGATTTAAATATGGTGTCATTAAAGAGGAAGGAAAAATAAAACATATAATTTGTGTTGGGATATTTGTTGATAAAAAAATCCCTCACGAGAAATGATTTAACCTGTAAAGGTGTCTTATAAAATCATGGCATGGAAGGGGAACTTGTTTTTATGTATCTATATTTACATGATTATAATGAAATTTTTTCACTATTTATATATTCCATAATTTTATATATATTTTTCAATTGGTGGGATAAATATAATCATTTCATGGGTTCTATTCTCTCAAAAAATAAATATATATAATAATATTGAATCATGTTCTCTCAAGGAAGAGAATGAATTTTCCATGTGAAATATTTGAATGTAAAGAACAGTAAAATTGAACATATGATCACTAAATAAGTAGAATTTTTTAATATAGTCTAATGGAAAGAGGGAAATTCCCAACATTTATGTATTGTAAAAGGAAACTATAATGACCCTAGAATCCACGACACATTCTTGATAAATAAACAATATGCTTAATAGTTTCCAAAACATGCAACACATAACGAAAAGGAAAATAATATTTTTTTATACTATTAAATCAGACACATGGAATTGGGAATATTAAATATGAGTAATTGAAAAATTAATTATTTATATAATAAAGATAATGAATATATTAAATATAAATTAAAATAAATTTTTCTAGTTAAAATTAATAAAGTATAATTTTATGATTAGGAATGTATCCTTATAAACACATCCTTTTCATTGTATAAGAATTAATATTTAAAAAACTAACGATGAAAAAATATATTTTATATAAATAATTTCTTACTATTAATTTAACAATTAAAAATATAAAATATCAATTTAAATGCTTAATATTGTAGATTTATTTACAAAATACTTTTTCATCATATATAATCATTTTATTGAAAATAAAAATAAATAATTCATTGAATTTTTTAAGAAGAAATACACATATTTTTTTATTCTTAATATTATATTTTATCATTAATTTTTTGGATTATTATAAAAATGATGATTTTATCATTAATACTATAAAATTCCTTTTATAAAAATGACATTAATTTTTGAAATTATTATTATAAATGTATAAATGTCAAATTTATAAAAATGAATTCAAAGAAAAAATAAATTTTTCATATTTTACATATTCATTTTAAAAAAAATTCTAACAAACACATATATGAAATTTTAGAAATTATGCTATATGTTAAAAAATTATTTTTGACACATTATACATTTATTGAAAAAAAAATTAATAGATTTTATAAATTGAATTAAATAATTTGGAATCTAAATTTGGATTAAATATTTCCAAACTGTGTTGTATGGGTCATTTTATTTTAATGAATATTGAAAATTTCTATAAAATAATAAATAGTAACTATTGAAAAAATAAAATGAAAACCAATATTTCAACGAATAAATTGATTGAAATGTGATAAAATCAATTCTATAAATTTTGATCGTGCTGCACATCGACCATTTCTCTTCAACACATAATTATTTATCAAATTTTTTCCCCCATTAATTGATTTTTAATTCCAATTCAAGAAATTTTTTGGCTACATAAATTTTTTATCCCTTGAATTTTATATAAAAAGGAAAACATATCTCTTCATGTACCCTTACAAAATAACTCTAATATTTCATCTAATACTCTTAAAAAACTCTCCATAAATTCCATTTAAACCATAATGAGATTATGTTATTCCCATAAATCCATCTATCATATGTTTTACCCACTTTTTAAAGGATTTAATCCAAGAAATTAAATATAAATTTATTACCAGCCCTTCTTAATTTAAATTTTATTATGTGCAATTTTTATTTATCAACATACAATATCTGATCCTAAATTTATTCCATCATTTTACTAGTATAATATTACATTTTCATAATTTTTGTATAATAATTATCTAACTTATACTTTTATATGAAAAAACAATACTCTCATTCACGAGTCATATAAAATACCAACTCAATGACACAATGTGTTTTGTTTCCCTTCACTTACTAACAAGGATTGTAATAGAATAGAATTTAATATATATATATATATTATATTTATTACATTTTTAATATTTTGAACTAATAAACCATATAACTCCTCTTCAATGTTGTATTGAAATAATAGTAATCTTCCTCATATACATGTTGACAACAGCCTCCATATAATGATTTTTTTTACATTACATTTCATTTTTGACTTACATGGTCGGTTAAAAAAATATTTTTAAAATATAAATAATTTTATAATAAAAAAATTAATTTTCTATTAAAAATCATTGTATTGACAATATGAGCATTAAACCACCTCAGTAATTTCAAATGTCCAAAAGAGTTTTCAAAGAGAAGAAATTGAATTCTTCTAACTATGAAAAAACATAAAAAATTTTACGATTATTATATAATTATTTCCAATTATGATATATCACACTAATAAACAATATATATGACCACTATAATGATGATATTATGATAATACACAAAATTCAATTCACACTAATCCATTAAAAAATGTATGTTCTCATTTGGGGTGGTTTAACAACATCCCAAAATAATGATATAAATGTATATCATGGATTTCTATATGATGATTATTTTTGGAAAAATATTTTATAAATATTTAAATATTAAATTTATTAAATATGTATGATTATTTTTTAACTCATAAGTTCTCAGAAATTCTTTCATTTGTTAATAATCAATGAATCATGTTAAGTGTCATTATTATCTTCAAGGTTTTAACCATACCTAAAGATGCATGAAATTACATATATATATATATATTATGGGTATATATTCTAGTAAATTTATTATTTTTATTATTATGAATTCTTTTTTAATAAGGAATATCAATTCCAATAATGTGATTCTAGTTCAATGTTATTATGATTTCTTACACCTAATATTGAAAATATGTTAAAAAATTAACTGAAATTCATATAAAAAAAATTATTTTATATACTTCCTATAATTGAAAATTAAAAAATATTATGTTACATGCATTTTATTATTTATATAACTATGATGATTATTTACATGTTAAAAGTAATTGTTTGGATGTGGTGATATTATACATAATTTTTTATCCCAAATTTAAATTTTTTCGATGAAAATTCTTCTATTACACAATGTATTATTTGGAATTGTGTCTGTATAACAACATTAATATATTTAAAAATTATTTTTTTCATTGTTAATATAATGATATATTTCATTTGATTTCATTTAATTCTTGCAGTTTTGAATTGTGTTTATATATATTTTTTAGGGTTTCCATGGCATCACTTCAGTTTATCAAGACATGATACATTTTTTCAACCATTTTTACCCTATATGGTGAATTTAATACACATCTATTCATTGTTATCATATTTCATATATATCATAGGATATATATATATATATATATCCAAATAAGATACCCATATTCTTGTGGATATTAATTCAATTATTTCCCCACTAGAAATTGTTTTTGTAACTCAACATTCTGTAATTGAGTTATCATCATTCTATTAAAATTAATTTCAATATGTTTGTTACATTATTCTATTTGACATTATTATGTGGTATTATATAATGGTTTTTTAAAATTACTATTGATTAGATTATTGAAATATTTTATTCTTTATAAATTATGTTTCCAATAATTGATTCATAAAAATAATAATATATATAATATGAAGAATCATTCCCGGATACAATCTAAACTGATACCACATTCGATTTTACAATATCCCAAAGAGTATTCCTAATATCCATGGGCTAACAGAAAGCACGTAGAAATCAAAAAAAAACCATTGGAATGTGTTTGATCCTATAAAGATTTATAGTAGTACTGTACAATTTGTAAACATCTTGAGATGTATAAATCAATAAATACTTATCAGAGTACTAAGACACACAACGAAAACTAAAAGAAGAGAATAACAATATAAACCTACCTTCTGGTGGTCCACATCCACCCACCATCACCAATTTAACCCCCCTGGTTACCCTAGCATAAAATCACAAAGGAAGAAGATATAATTAACACATGTTGTGAGATAATAAGTGCTAAAAATACCCAAAGGGTTGAGAAGGGAGTGAGATATAGATCCTAGTTGGATTCCCACAATGATTCGATGAAATTAAATCCTATAAATATTCTAATATGATAAATGATGATTAAAATTAATATAGAATTATTATTAGCAAAAAATAGAGTTTTTAACATTAGAAACTCATTTATTAAACTAAAACATGTAAAACATTCAACTTAACTATTTTTAAACTAGAATGTTTTTTTGGTATTATTTTAAAACCATTTCACAATATAAATTATAATAATCAAGGAAATATACAAAGATTCACCTAATATGGAAATATGAGCAAGATTTATTACAATTGAGTCAGAGTGCGTAATAAAAATAAATGACGTAGGCTAGGAAAATCTATTATAAAATAGTGATAATGAATGATTTGATGTATCTAGATGAGATATATGGATGTCATATGTACAAAATGTAAATGATAATGAGTCCACATTAAAATATCAAATCAAAATACTTATTTTCAGCTTACATCTAGTGTTATCAGTCTGAATCAAACAATTTCTGGGTACACCCACTTTCCTTGCTACAAATCAATATCCAAAACCATTAATGTTCTCTATGGATCCACTATAGGTGAGTGGGTTTGATAGTGAAGCATATGTCTATGTCATTTCATCTAACTACAAAATTCCTTTTAATAATCAAAATAATTAGTGGAATAAATATGGTACGAGGATCACACACGGATCCTTATTGATAACATCTCACAGTCACCCCCAAATTCTCTCAAAGTAAATAATACTTTTTTAACCCACATAATAATGGGAAGTATAAGACTCATACAAGTAATCATGGGATTATCATAAGGGACATTTATAATAATGTCCCAATAAGTCCTACAATCATCAACAATTTCAATTTAAAATGATTTATACCGTACAATATTCAAAAGGGTAATAATAAACTATTTATTTCTCTATTCATCATTAAAATTCCAAAAGATCCTTCAGAAAAATAATTTATTCCAATAAAACCATAATTAATTAATAGGATCTATCAAAATTTTAAAAATATTGAAAAAATTTCAAAAAATGGTTTTACACCCACATTTCTCATGGATAAATATTTTATTTTAAATAACCTATTAATAATAACTTCAATAAAAGGTTAAAATCATTAAAATTTGGTTCATTTACCTTTAATAAATACATGAATTTAAAACTATAAATATATCATCAAGTAGTTCAATTAATATAATTAAAATAATGTAAGTTCTATTAATAAATCAAAAAATTCTCTAATGCCCTCATTAATCCATAACAACCATTAAATTCATATAAAAAATAAATCAATCCAACTATAGAATTTATCAACACACATAATGGTGAGTGAAATAAAATTTATATACATTTAATTCATTCCATATTCAATTTTGAGATATTAGGGTCAATGTAATTTTTATAACGTAGTAAATGGATTTATTTAATAGAACATGTGTTAAAAATAATGAAACATGTATCTATGAGTTTATCAAGAAACAATGAATCACAAAATAAAATAAAATCATTGAAAATTTATTTAGAAATTAAATAATCATTCTAAAAATAGTCTGATATGTGTCGCCTCTGATGGAAATCACTAGACCTAAGATGGTAGAGTTGAGTGAAGAGAAAAGAGATCCTAGATCCAGTAACCCAAAAAATCAAGCATGATCCAAAAAAGTCAAGGCCATTATAACTATTAGTAAAAAGTAATCAATAGAATAAGGTAGATCATAGATTAATATTAAACGAACCCAATGAAAGAGTTTCTCTCTATATAAATTGGAACATTGATCATCCATGTAATTAGTTTTTAAGAGAAACATTTCCTTCCAAAGGGATACTAAAATCCAATGAATCAATTTCTGTTAATGTGGGTGGATTTTAGGGTTAATAATGTAATTTTTAGTAATTTTATTACAATTTTCATTAATTTAATTACCATTCTTATGGTTTCCTAAGACAAGTCACACAGCTTGAGCTAACAATGGAAAAAATGTAAAACCCCTTCTTCCCATGTTGCACATTTTCATTAAACCATGAAAACCTCATGTTCACCCCATGAAACAAGTAGTGTACTTTTGATAGACATATTAAAACCATGTTCAAACCACGAAACATGTTGCAAAATTATTTGAGGCAAGCACAAACCAAGTGCAACAATTTTGATCCAGGTTGAAAATTTTGATTAATTATGCATAAACCAAGTTCAATCCAAGAGAAGACCTAAAACCCATAAAAAAGGCAAGGTAAAAAAATGAAAACAACCCTAAAAGTTATCTAAATATTAGTTACTCAAATAAATGGGTCAAAATACATAAATAAAATTGATATTATGTTAAAACCTCCCCACTATATGACTTTTTGTCACCTGAATGAATCTAGTTTGTATGATAGAACATGATGACACAAGAAGAAATCCATCACTCGTCTTGTGAGGTTGAAGTTCCATTGGACTAAACCTAAGGAAAAAAACTCTTACACATCTCCAAGATCAACACAACATTATCATCACACACCTAGAAACTAGGGAAATACTTGAGGCCTAGAATCGGTATCACCAACATTTAAAGACTCATAAAAATGGAAAAACATAAGAAGATAACATCCCTTATAACTTTAAAATAGACTTCAATTGTTCTATAAATATAAACATCTAAGATCAAAATTCCAAAATACAATTAATTATCTATTAATGTTTCATACACTAGGTAAGTACTCAAGGGTGACATAGTATTTGTTTACCAAAAATTGAATCCTAACTTGAAAATCCAATAAAACAATTCAACACTATCGGGTGCTTGGTCTATCCAAAATCCACTTCAAACAAGTAACATAATTAACTTCCCAAGGACTATCAAATTCCAATTGGAAAAAAGATCACACATATAGGCCAGTGAGCAATAAGGAACAACAATCTCCCCATGGATATCATCTAAGAATTCACAATTGATCACTAAACATCAAGTATATACAAGAGGAACAACTAGGAACATCAAAAAAATCCACACAAATTATTGTAGAAAATCCATTATTAAATTTACAATTCAAAAATTATCCATAAAAAATTCCACAGGATACCATCATAACAATCCAAAAAAAGCTTTCCAAAAAATAGACATTCCATAAGATAGAAACACATAAATAGTATAAACTTCTACATCCGAAAAAAATGATCAATTAACATTATCTACATCCAAAAACTAACATGTCATAATTGAAAGCTCCTCCACTGCCTGAAAGTCTTCAAACAATGGCCTATGGTTCAATCCCTATTATCATTAAGAATTTTCTTCCTCATATTCAGTATGTAAAATTCTTAATCAAAACATCCATTTTGGGTCAAAATACATACAAAACCTCTGAGGTTTCCTTCAATGGGCACACCATCAACAAAGAATGGGATATTTTGAATAGATCCACTTAGAATGACCATGTTCTTCGCATTGGAAACACAAGTTTGGCCTCTTATTTTTTTATAAGGAATTAATTTATCAATTGTGAATGATCTTACCTTCCCTTAATGTTGTTTCACATGATGTGATTTAGTAGAGAAAGCCTTATCAATTAAATACATTAAGAAATCATCCCAACCATAGGTATGAAAGATATAAAACATGAGTGAAGACATTAGTTAAAATATATATCCTTTATAGAGTAATTACCAACATGACTAGGCATGGACCACATCAAACGTGAGAATTTATTGGCTTACTCTCTAACCCACAACTCATATTGTCCCAAACACATGAACTCAGTAAGATACATCATCTTCACCTCTTTAGAATTATACCACTAAATGAATACTAACATGAAATGTTACCAATGATTTTTTTGTGGTAAACATGTGGGAGAACAATTTCACACCACTATTTTTTTGGTCCCATAAATAAGTATGGTATAGAATTTCCCGTGATACCATATTGAGTCATGACTGAATGGATGGTCACAAAAATACCTTCAAGCCCCTACACTACATAAGGAGAATCACATTTTCAATAATAAACATATGGATTGAAATCCAATAAGTTATGGATTGGGTTTATAGTATTGATGTAAATCAGATCCACCACTCGAAATGAAATTTTGGTAGAGTCATGGAAAAGGGATTCAACATAAAGAAAATGTGAAGAAATACCCTAAGGAGTGGAATGTTGGACCAACATTATATATTTATTTAAGGGATTTATGGAAGACAATTCTAAACATCACAAAACATAGGAATATCAACAAAAGAATCAAGGAACAATCAAACATTGGAAAACAATTTTTAAATAGATTCATAAGACACATTAATCAAAAAATCATTAATTTCATAAGTCCAAATATTTCTCCATTTATAAGTCATTAGTTATTATTTTAAAAATAATAAATCATTAAATAAATTAATTATAGTTCTGTAAACCATTTACCATCCAATAAAAGTTATTTTATGGTTTTAAAACCATTAATTCAATTTTCCAATTTGAAATACCATTCTAATTTTTGATCCATTAAAAAAAATTAATTACTAAAAAATTATTTTATCACATAAAATAGGATTCTTCGGAAAAAATTTCAAACTAATCATTTCACAAAACTAAAAAAAATCATTGGAAATTATTCTCAAAGAATATACAAAAATACATTTTTAGACACAATTTAGTTTTCACAAGGGATATAAAATTATTAACAAGGGATTAAATTTGAATCAACCTAATAAGAGCATGAAACAACACAAATCCATAACCCACATAAGCAAATTCACATAAATGAAGTAACTTTTTAATAAATAAATTATGATGAAAATTTAGAAACAAGATTGAACATTTCATTTCATGGTCGTATGTGTAGGTAAAAAACACCCCAAACTCACAACTTTCCATGGATTTATTTCTAAATAAACAATATGGATTCCTCTAAAATTACCAAACTGTGAAAACATGGTGCTACTATTGTCATGCCTCTATTCTCTTCCAGAAACTCATAAGAGATTCCATAAATAAAATATTTTCTCATTTGAAATATACATAGAATTTATCATTATTAAACCAATAAAAAAAATAAATACTTATGTCCCTACATCCCTTGTAACTCAAATCTCTTCATAAAGGGATAGTAAATCAAGGAACCTCACATACATTACCTATGGAGTACCAAAAAATTATTAATCTCATTTCATCCTTGACTCACCACAAATAAGATTATTATTTCAATGTCACACAAGTACCTTTAAGGAAAACCTACCCAAATACAATTTGTTAAGGACCATCCATGGATATCATCTAAATAGTTTCCATATCAGATTCACCACTGAGAAAAAGAGAATTCAATATCTATATGTATCGGTGAAAACACTTATCCACAACAAATAACTGTTGGGAATGATTTCAACCTCAATATATTTACAATAACATAGTAATATTTGGAAACATAAACACATACATAAATCAACACCAACATATCAAAGTATGAAGAGAGACTATAAGAACTGAATGTGGAATATAACAACCAAACCCTGCCTCCCGGTTTTGCATGACCACCCACCATTTCACATTTCAACCTCTCTGGGTAACACTAAAATGAAACCAAAAAGTAAGGAGAGAACATGAACACTTGTTATGAGATGATGTGGGTTGTAAACACAAAAAGGTATAAATAGGGTGTGAGGTAAGGATCCCAGTAGTATTCCCCCAAAGATTATACATAATTTGTTCATAGAGAAATTCATATTTTCTAATAGCTGATTACTAATAAGAGAGTAAGAGGATTATATTACAAATAGAGTTTTAAAATTTTAAAAATAAAATATAAACTATACACTTAAAAATTTCCAATTCACTATTAAAAAAATAAAAAAAATTATTCAAAATCATTGAAAAATATTTCACAAGATAAATTCTATTAATAAAAAAATGGGAATATTCTCCTAATATAGGAATATATACAATAGTCAATAAATTATATTAAAATTTCATTATTATAATTAATGATGAAATAATGGAAACATCAATTCCAACTAGTGACAAAATTGTTTTCATGAATCATCATCAATTATATAGATTTTATAGGTATAACCAAGGTGTGATAGTGTATCCAATTCAGAATATCTAATCAAACGAATAATTTTTGGGGATACATCTAGTGTCAATGGCCTAATGAAAACTAGTTGCATTCATACATTATTTCCATTTCACATGTCTATATATTGAACCATTAAGGTTCTCTATTTATCCACTAGATAGGAGTGAGTTTTCTAGTTAATCATATTTGTAGTCTATCTCACCTAAATACTAGGTTCCCATGACTATTATCAAGATGAAATAATATAAACATGATACGAGGACCACACAAGGATCCTTATCTAAAAGATATCAATATCACTCTAAAACACTCTCTAGGTAAATAATACCTTTTTAACCACTATAATAATGGGTTGTATGTGACTAAAAAAATGAAAAATTAAGGGATTATCACATTGAATAATTATTATAATGTGCGAAATAGGCCATCAAGTGTCATAAATTTCAATTAAACCCCTTTTATATGATTCAATATTCAAAATGGTATTAAAAATTGCATCCTTTCACAATTCATTATTAATATTCCAAATTTTCTTTCAGAACAATCATTTATTTCAAAAACCCGAATATATTTCAAATAAACTATTAACACATTAAAAGTGTTAAATATATTCAAAACATGGGTTTAACCCATTTATTCACGTGGATAAATCATTTATTTCAAATTACCCAATCACGCCAATTTCAAAATATGGAAAAATTGTTCAAAGGGAGTACTTGGACATTTAGAGAATTCATAAATTATAAAATATTAATAAATCATCAAATAGACCAATTCGCTAAATTAAAATCATATACGTCCATCCAATAATTCAAAAATCAATCCAAATACCACAATTTCACAAAAACATCCATTAAAATATCAGTAAGAATAAATCAAAAGAAAAATAAAATTTATCAATTCCAAAAAATATGAGAGAAATCAAATTCAGAGTCATATAATTCCTTCCATTTTCAATTCAAAGATAAATGGTTTGATGAATATTTAATAAGGAATTTAATGGAAATATTTCATATAACGTGTATTATATATCATGAATCATGAATCTATGAATATATCTAGAAAAAAGGAATCAAAAAATGAAGAAAAAATCAATGAAATGTCGATTTTGAAATTAACAAATCCAACCAAAACAAGTCCAAGATGTTTCACCTCCAATGGAGATCACCAGATATAAGATGATATATCTTAAAGGAAATGAAAATCGATACAATATCTAATATATCACAAAAATTTATTAAGATCTAACAACATACAATGACCTCTTAAACCTTAGGAAGAAGTAATCCAAATAAGATGGGAGATCTAAGATTATTAATTTAATAACTCATAGAAAGATAATACTATTAATTTAATTCTTAATCTGATCACCCAATATAGGATTTTTTGGGTGCTAAAATGCATCTTAAGGGATCCCAAAATCTAAATAATTTATTTTGGTTTGAGAAGGATGTTTTTACTATTAATTAGGTGGGTTTCATGAATTTAATTACCATTTCCATTATATTAATTATTGTTTTCATAGTTTCTGAGACAAAGTTTCATGGATACTATTAACCATGTAAAAACCATACATACCCTTCTACATAGGTGGCGTATGTTGTTTAAACCATGTAAAAATCATGTGGAAACTGTGAAACAGGTTGAACAAATTTTTTTACCATGCACAAACCATTAAAAAATCATGCAACAGGATTCAAAATTTGTATAACCATGCACAAACCCTACCCAAACCATGCATCTAAGGTTTCACACATTGTTTGACCATGCGAAAACCATGAAAAATCCTAAATATTCAAAAAATGTATGAATAAATATAAAAAAAGAGATCCAAAAAATGAACACTCAAATCAATTGGTCAAAATAAATAAATACATATAAAGAATTATTATTCTTCATTATTATTTAATTTTAAATTAATATTCATTATAATCCCCCATTATAATCTCCAAAAACACCTAATGGTTTTAGTGTCATCTTATATTGTGGATAAAAAAAATCGAATTTTATAAACAATATTCAACATCTCAAACTATATATTTCATATTATCGTCCCTATAGAAATACTATAAATTAAATATTCAATGAAAACCTCATTTGAAAAACATATATTAGATTTTAATTACATGAAAATATATGAGAGTTCAGTCAATTATATTTCATGAGAATAATCGTGTCGTAAAATCATAATAACATAATAATGAAATTCAAATTAAATTTCAAATAATTAATAATTTTATCATGGAAATGTTATTTTTTAAAATATAAAAAATTTATAAGACATTAGAGTATTCAATAATCAATAATAGTCCATGATCGTAAATAATAATCCTTAGGATCTATTAAAAGACCCCGGAATATGAGCACAAAAAAATTAGAATCAATAATAGTCCATGAACGTATGCATAATCTTGTAAACATGATATTATGAGCACAAAAAAATTGTAAAGATGAAATTAGTTCAATTCAAAACATGTTTTTCTTATGAGTTAACAATCATTACCCAATTCACTAAATTGATACAACACAAATACCCATCACATAACCATTAACTATATATATAAAAAATCCCCTAAAATACATTCATTAATATAACATATCATAATCCAAAAAAGTAAATGTTTTTAATCCCATAACTTCATCATAGTTCTACCCAGGGAAAATATTGGGACTCATAAATATTTCATGAGAACATATGTTGCCCATGTTTACAAAACACATTTTTAGAATAATACATCAATAATAACTAACATTAGAAATCGATAAAATTAAAGTGGATGTAATCATTGGACCATATCCCTATAACTCTTATAAATAATTAAATATCGATAAAATAGATAAAAAACACATTTACTGGATCATTTTAAAAAATGTATTAAAAAATGTGTAACAAATAATTTTATATTGATAACAATTTAACTAAATATCTAAAATATATTCCAAGTTATTTTCATTCATATTTACCATTTAAACATATAAAGGATACATAAATGCAATGAATTTTCTCAAATAGTAAAAAATCATTCATCTCATATATATAAAAATAATTATCATATCCCGCACTTTATACAAATTAAAAAATCGTGACATTAGAAAAAGAAATTAATATTATATTAAAATCCATTAAAAATAAATTTAATTATGGTGAAAAATTATTTTTTTGAATCACTGAATCATTGAAAACATCACTCGTGATGATATTTTAATGAACATGAACATGGATTAAAAAGATCGTCAAATAATATAGAAATATGTTTTTTTTTCTTCGAAAACATTATCATGGTAATTTAAATTAAAAAAGGTGAAATATTTTATTTATAAATTAAAATACCATGAATAAAAATATGGTAAAATATATATGGTTTTTAAAAGATATGAACCATATAATTTCAATAAATATTAATTTAGGATCGATAATCCAAGAAAGAAATGTGATTCTTTGATAAACCTTAATCCATTTTATAACATTCGATTCAAAACCAAATGGGTGAATTATTACTAATTAAGTAAATAAATACCATTAGTTATGAAGTAACCGTGATATAATATTTCAAAGGGTAAGTATTCAAATTTCAAAATCATAAATAGGTTAATAACATCAAACCATGTCTCGGTGAAAGAGTATTGAGTTGAAAAACCAATATAAGGACCACAACATTGAATTATGAATTAATAAATAAGTATATTATGTGTATAAAACTACGTATTGAAATAAATCAAGGAATATTAGAAAATATAAAAATAAAATTTCAATAAACGCACAATCCTAGAAAAAATTTGCAATAATGATTTAATATATCCCAGTGAAAAGAAATTGAGTTTTGAAACCCATTACCTCTAGTGTTGTATTACACCTTATAGGTTCCAATATCATGTATAATTAATATATAATTACATTAAATATAATATTTAACCATATTCATATATATCATGCCATTAAACATTTATATATAATATCATATCATTGATTTATAAATAATTAATTTTTAAAATCACTATTTGAGATGATATCTTTGTCATATTTCTTGCACATTTGGATTTGGTAGTTTTGATCCTGGTTAACTGAAAATAGATTAATATTATCTATTATTAAGAATATAATAATATCATATATATATATATAATGGTGAAGAAATATGAATTACATTACATAGTGGAAATGGTAAATAGTATATACATAAATGTGTTGTTTCTACATTTAAGTTGATGGAATTAAAAAAGGGAAAATAATAATTCTACATCGTTGAATCATTATTATATCATGAAAAAATATATTTCCATTAAATATATCCTTATTACCATCCACGTAAATAGAAAATAAAAAACCTATCTTATCACTTCGTATATGTGGTAGTTTGAACACACACATACATGATGTTTTTGTATTCGAATGTATTAGAATATAACAACATAGGTTGAATCCCATATATCCAGAATAAAAATTATCAAATCAATATTAAATTAAAATATAATATCAATTTAAATAACCATTCAGGATTTATGGTGAAGGATAATGAATAATTACATGATGTGGAGGCCTTAGCCAACACATAAACACATGTGATACATTCATTTTATACATGATGCAATGGATCTCAAGAAAGGTTGTTCATTCATAAAAATAAAATATCACTATATTACAGATCCTTGATTTATCATGTTATAATGTTTGAAACCTATTTAGATAAAGTGGAAGATGAAATAAAATATAATGTACTTAGTTCATGGCTATTCCAATTCATTGAGAATAATTTATTGCATAAAAAATTCATTAAATATTTTGTATTCTGGGAATGAAAGGATATATATAACATGGGAAGATATTTTAGAATATTATTTAGTAGGAATGAGATATTATTTAATTAAATTTATGTTTTTAATAGATGTGATGTGGTGTCATTTTTTAATTGTGTGAAACAACTCACATATAATTTTATCAAAATATTTAAATATATTAATTTATTATTAAATAAAAATGAAAAAGAAAACTCAAAATAGAGGAATATATGTAATTTTACTGAAATATTAAAAATAAATAGTATTTATATATATCTTTATGTAATTTTAGTGTTAACCCCTTTCACTCATTATTACTTCTAAGGGGGTAACTGACATTTTCACCAATGTTATAATTCATAATAACAAAAAATGAATATGGACATATTAAGATATATGTATAGTAGTAATTTAAAACATAATATACATCATAAATGATAAAATATAAATAATTGTTTGATAATAATTTTCATATAGGTACACAAATTGTAATTAAATCATGTTTTAATAAAATGAATTTGTAAGCATAACATCAACATTACTTCCATTTTATGCATTTTAAATACTATAAAATCAATGTCAATAATTTTTTTGTAATATATAATAAATATAAAAAAATATCATTAATATATATTTTCTTAATTATTTTGTTTCTATTAAAATACTATGGATCAACAAAAAAGTTTTTAGAAAAAAATTTCATCTATTTTCAAATTATTTTATTTTCTTTTATTACCAAATGATAATCAAGGATTAGATATTATATATATGTACAAAATAAAATTCCATTACAATTTCTTCAAAATAATATCATCAAATTTAATGGCTGTGAGAGAGATACTGCCTTTAATAATAAAAATTAAACAGTATTTCACTATTTTTTATGAATAGTGTGATGTGAAACTATTTCTATCGAGGAATTATAATTTATTTACCTAAAAATATATCCTAATATTTAAGGGTTCCAATTATATCCCATTATAATTATTTTCCTCAAAATTATTTTATTGTTATTCATATAATAAAGTAAACCTTTTCCTCATCAAATCCTCAAGTTCAATCATTTTCCCACAAATTTATGGTTTTTAAAAAAACATAGACATAATGAGTGGTATTGTTTTCTAAGAATTCCACTTGTAAATAATGAATATGAAATATTTATTTCCATTTTGATAGATCATTATCTTATTTTATTTTCTATTATTTTAGTACATGTGAAGGATCAATTATATAATTCCTTAGGTGAAGCATCATAGATTCAAGAAACACAATTTGAAACTAAGAGAGACTCTTTGGAAAAAATTAGAGAAAAAAAGTCATCTTAATACGATAAAAAATTTAAATGAGGAAAATATATATTGGTATAAAAAAAATTTCCTTACAAACAACACAACTTCCATAAAAGGATATATTTGAAGGAATTCATTGTCACAAACATCAGACTATTGATATCATTTATAATTATCTGCATAACCTATTTTTCTAATATCATCTTCTCTGATGTTATGATGAATTAATATAATCATCAATGTCATATCCTAATATTTTTCAAGTCCCGTTGGTTTATCTATAAAAAATCATCATAACACATTTTAGTTTTTCAATTCCTTTCAAATAGTTCATCATAGAAAAGCATAAAAATTCTTGAGTGAATGCTATTATTGCATGAGAATTCCACCAATGGATGATGATGATCCCAAAAACCATTGAAATAAATATCCCAAATTGTATTCCTAAGAATGATTTTTCAAAATATGTTGAACGTTAGTTTAATTTAATTTTATGTACTAATACTCACTTTTTTTATCCATAGCCTAATAAATACGTCCCAACAAATTTGGACAAAAACTCATCTCTTAATAAGAAATAAATGAGAGTTCTACTACAAGTAATATCACCATATCATTAATATATATCTAAGTACATTGTTCAAGAGACATATATTTTATAAAAAATAAATAATTTTGATGATTTCATATGTAAAATGACTAAAACCCAAATAGAATTCGGAACAGAAGATGTTTCATGGTGTCCTTTTGAAAAATCCATTATGATGTTATCCAATTTCTATTTGAGTTTGAGTAAATATTTTAACATCCTCTTGGACATGATTCTTCTAAACAATATTAATACAAAACTATATTTTGTGATATATAGTCTTTAAAATCCATTTTCATTTTATTCCTATAATAATTATTTTTGGATCACTATACATCAATGTACATACATTATAAATTAACAATGACTAACTATGTTCTTCATCCAACAACTCCATTGTGTCTTGGATTGATAGTGGACATAATCAATTTATAAACCCTAACATTCCATGATGGACAAGGAAGAACTTAAGACCATTATTCATCTTCTTTTATTGTTATACATATTGTTTTTGAACCATATTAATGATCTAATAGATTGAAGGTTGAAAATTAATTTCATAAAGACACAATTTTTCAACCTTCATCAAGATTTCATGATCTATCTTATTCACATCCATTAATATTTGATCTAATGAAATTAAAATATTGGAATAAATACTATAGTATTTCAAAATCATATCATAAGATGCATGTTTTTATTTATCATGTTGAAAATGTATTGAACGTTTATAATATTTTATCAACTCCAAACATTATCTTTGGGGAATGTTCAACTCCTTCTTTGTGCATATATACTTCATGGTTTTTGTATTAATTTATATATCACACCTTCCACTTTAATTATTATGCCTCTACATCTGTAAGGAAAAATTTAGATTACCATATGTAAAAAAAATTTGTGGTAATTGTTGAAATATATTTTCAATTAGATAGGGTAATAATCTATCACAATAACATTCAACATGAGTGTGTATCCATGTCCCCACACTAATGAATCACTAAAGATCACCAACACTTCCCTAAAATGGGGTTGTGAAAGAATAGGTGTACTGGATGAAATTCTTATTTGTTCATATTAATTATCCTTACATTCAATTATCTAAAATAGTTTGGATACATTCCATATTAATATGATTTTTTAATTTCAAATCCATGAGAATCTTCTTACAATGCAATGGTATTATAGTCCCTACATAGGAATTTTATGGATCCTAGTCATTTGTGGTTTTTCTTGAATAGTTTTTAATAATATTAATCATTCTAAAATACAATGATATGTCCTCACATAAAATTATATGAAAAAATATTGATACTTTAAATATCCAATATTTAAACCCAGCATAATTTTCTATATATATTTTCCTTCCTCTAGTTCAACATCATAATCTTCAAATGTCCTTCATATTCCAAATTTTTCATTGAATATTAAATTTCATCTTCTATAAAAAAACCCAAACATAATAAAGGAAATCACTAAATAATCTAATTGTTAAATACAAGAATATTATCGAATGATGGGTTTTCTTAATTATAGTACGGTTAATTCATAGGGACTGTACCTTTTATGGAAATCCATCTTGTGTATATCCTCGTTCTTGACCAATAACACATGTCCAAATGAATTATTATTATTGTTTGAAAAATATTCATATTAATATATTTTTGGGAAAAGGGTTTATTGTTTAAAATAAATATCCTATTGTTTTCAAGATACTTAATGAATAACCACATTAACCTAACGTTCTTCTTATCAAAATAAACCGTAGAATTGAATGATAAAGCACCAGGATAAATGAATATATTACATGGATTACCCAAGTGTTTCTTATTCAATTTTTATATGTCATCCAATTAAATAAAATATATATTATTTGTATAAGGTATAACAATGAAAATTCATTCTATTTAAAACATTGTTGTGTAAAACCATGACGGATTTATTAACATGACTATTTTGGGAATTAATTTTTTTAAAATGAATTAAATTTCATAGAAGGATTTCATTGAACAATACAACATATTATGGTTTATTTTTACATAACACTAAATTAATATTGTTCAAAAAATTATGATTGTATTATTTTACACACAATTAGTTTGTTCAATAGTGAACATTGCACACAAGATCAATTTTTACCCAACTACATTATACAATTAATATCAATATTAAGACATTATTGTAATTATCAACTACACATTCAGATAGAAGATACTAATAATATTATAAAATATTAAAAATATGGTTTAAAATTTTATATAAAATTAACAATTTGGTTATTAATTATTTAGAAATTAAAGAATTTTTTTTTGAAAATAAAGAGATTTATTATCTACAAAAACTATTTTTCTATGTAAAAACATGTTTTATCTAAATAAATATAGAAATATAATTTTATGAATAATTTTTATGAAACATATTTTATATTAATTAAAATATTTTTTTTATTCATCTTATGATCTTTCTACACAAGATATATTTTTAAATCAAATTTTATATAAAAAAGAAATATTTTTCTACTAAGTACTTTTACTGCTTTTTAATGGGGATAATATTTGAAATATATATATTTAACTTTTAATATATTTTATTTGAAAAAAATTAAATTGTAACATCAAAAAAATATTAGGGTGAATTTGTTGTATTTTTGGATAATTTTAATATTTTGATGAGTAGTGAAAAATGCTGAATTTTAAAAAAACATCTTTATTGTATAATTTATATATAGATACATTATATTTTAGTATTATTTTAAAGTATTTTTAGAAATATTTAAAAAATTTAATAGAATATAGGTTATCATAATCAATTATTCATTTAAGTTTGAGGTAAAACATTTCAATCATTTGAAAATTTTCATTGTAAAAACTACGTATCGCATCTCATCTGCTAGATTTTTTTACATTAATTTCTACCGCATATATGTTTATAATTTCAAAAAATGGATTCAATAATATGAATAATAATATATTATAATTTATATAAATGTAAAATAATATTTTTATGAAAAATATTACCGAATTTAATTTAAATTAATCAAATCGATTAAGGTAAAACTGAGTTTACGTAGTGGTTAAACATTAACTTAAGGGGGAAATAACCTAGAAACATGTCTAAAAATAATTTTTTGGAAATATAAAGTCCATATATTATCTGTGATAGAAAATTATCCATTCTAGTAAACACATGATGTTTGACATTCCTCTCAATATTGTATAAAGTTTTTTATTTACATGAAAGCTTCTCCTCCTCCACTATGAAAAAGAACTCACTACCCTAACGTATTCACACATATAAATCTCATTTTATATTAAAAATACATAGAATATATTTTCACAAAATCCCTCTTAAAAACAATGAATACAAACATAGGGTAGAAATAACATTGAGTATTTCCTTTGTGAAAACCAAAACGAGTTACCCGAAGAAGATGTAATGTTATTCATTGATAACTTTTGTTTCATTTATTTATCCAACCATAGAAATATTCATATTTTAAAATTATATAATAAAATATTTAAAAAAATATTTTTATTTTATTTTTATACTAATGGTATGACCTACACCATCACACACTTCTATAAAATGGGATGCACAATTATCATTTGTGTGTGCAGCGAACTACCACATTGGAAATCGATGTTGCTCGTTTATCCATTACCACCTCTCAGTGATAGTAATAGTCATATAAATAATATTTTAATTTGATATATATTAAATTTATGAAATATTTATTCTTAATTATTTATTATTTAGTAAATTCTATTATGATTTCTATTTTTTGATATAGGATAACATCGTTTGTGGATATGTGGACTACTGCCTCGTCACTGGGATATGATTCATTCATTCTTAAAATGGAATGTATTAAGCATGGGTTTAACAAAAATATACAATATTTATTAATTTTTTTTTAATGATAATATATATTTATATACACATATATTAAGTTTATCTTATTTCCCTCAATACAATATGATAACAGAAACAACCTTCATGCATATGCACATCCTACCATCTCCATAAATAGTGTAATTAATTTTGTATTTCTATCGTCAATATATTATTAAAAATACCCATATACGTAATAAATATGACATTTAAATTATTTTACCATTTTTTATGTATTAAATTCATCATCTATGTATAAGGATCAATTTTAATTAGTCAAAACATGTAAGAAAAACAAAATGATTATTACACGAAATGTGAATTTATCCTGAAATTGTAAATAAAAGGTTTATATAAATCATAATAAGACAATATATGGTTGGATATATAAAAGTATTTCTATTTTTATATGAAAAATAATCAAATATTTATTATATAGTATGTTTTAACATATATGAAGAAAGTCGATACATTAGTAAATAGAATCTCATCGCCCCATTCTATATCCATGTTACATATTCCATATTCACCATTCGTTTTTTTTGGGTTAGATACTATAAAATTCCATGTTATATTAATAATTTAATCTATTTAATGATATTATAGTTTTTAATTAATGTTATATAGTCATGGATCTCATGATTCAAAATATACTCATATAGAAATGTATTTATCTCTCACCATTATTTTCTGTTAGACAAAATCCATGTTCGCCTTCAATTTCTTCAATGTACTATATAAAATTTCCATAATTGTATTTTAATGTCATTATAATTAATTTTTTTTGTTATTTAAATATCTATTTGATGAAATCTCTTTTAAGTGGGTTAATTTATAAAAGATACCAAAATGGAAATGAAATTATGTCTCAAATTGACTTCAAGGAGACACATGTAATGTCATGAACCTATATTCATTTAAGAGGGGTATATACTACCAATATTATCAGGACTTTTTATTATTAGACATCCATTGATGCAATATTGTTGTCCATCTCTCAAGAAAACAAATTAATTTTATTTTCATCTAGTAAATTAGGATATATTAAATTAATTCTACATTTTTTACAATAATTGAAACTTATGATATTGGTAAAAAATTTAATAAAATAAATAATTATTTAAATATTTTATTTGAAATCTTTTTCTTTCAAAAAAAAATGTTTTTAAAAAAATGTTTTTGAATTATATTTCAATATTATTTTCATGGAATATATTTTGGTAAAAAAATAGTTTTTTAAAATATTCAATTATATGTTTTCAATGATATGTTCATAGAAGAAAGATTTACAAAGGGGTTTTATTATTTTAATTTTTTTCAAATGGTTTTTAAATAATCCATTATATGTTTTCAATGATATAATCAATGACAAAACATTCAATTTTGTTTAATTTTTAAAAAATATTATAAATAATTTTAAATGATTATTCTATATGTTTTCGTTTTTATTATTAATAGAAATTATATTCAAAATTATTTATGATCAAAAATTTATTTTTAAAATTGGAAACGATGTTTTCCTCAAGAAATATATAAATAATTTTTAATTATTACATCATATGTACTCAAAGTTTTTTTCAATGAAATTTTTTTGAAAAGGTTTTTTGTAACAAAAATTATTTTTAATGAAATTTTATTTTCATTATAATATGCTCCATATTAATTTTCAAAGTCTTTTTCCATCTAATATGTCATACATTGATATAGTCCATTCCTTACTATGGATATAATCTAAAGAAACCATTCATATCCTCTATTTTAATGTTTTATGTTCATGGTGAAATGTTTTTTCTGAATCATGTTTCACATTCACGAGTTATACCATGATAAAAAACCAATAGAGACCATTTAAGGGCATAGTTTTTTCAATTATGAATTGATTGTAAATCATATCTATTTTCCTCATGATATGAAAATTTGGTTATGATACTCACTTCATTTCATAGATTGTGATATTATATTTATGAATCACTTCTCTTTTAATGTATCTTAAATTGATGAATGTTTTATTATTTTTTTCAAGATATATGTATGAATTCATTATATGTTGGATGAGGACTATGTATCCCTCCAATTCTATGGGTGAAGACTTATATCTATTAACGAAGACGTGCTAGGAAAGTGGAGTGAAATCGGTTCGGTAAAGGACATTTTCAACTAAGATAGTATTCATATTGAACCATGACTATTAAGATGGTCATGGGAGAGGACATTGACTACTAACATGGTTTGGGGAGTGAATCCATTCCACTAAGAAGGTCTTGTGATTATACCCTGAATATTATATTTTTTAGGGATTTAAATCATTCTAAAATAGGGAAATTACTGTTACTGGGTATAGTGGTGTGTCCCTCCTAGTAGGCGCATCCCCCATAGAGTGGCCTAATACGATATTGCAATGATCGTTGACTTATTTAGAATGATTCTATATATATATGTGTAAGCCACAAGTCTATGTATTATTCTAATGTTATAAACTCATGACTCATGCTCTTTTATTTATTTATGATTGGTGTCTTTTGAACCTCTTAATATTAATACAATGACTCATGATTATGATATTTCATATGTATTGTGTTACATTAAAGTTATATAATCATGTTCTCTTACACATATTTCCATGTTATGATTCTATGTCACTTCTATTTTTATCCTTACTGAGAATCTGGCTTCACCCTTTCTTATGTTTTCCCCATGTGATAGATAGTGGTTTTGATTAAGAGTACTAAGTGGTATGATCATTGCGGGATACAAGGAAGATCATTAAAAAAGTTTGAAGATTGGGTTATAGGATTCAAAGTTACCAAAATATTAATGTTCACTCGAATGTACTTCTATACTGTTCTAAATATTCATAAGATATGATTTAATAGTCATATATGATAAGCCTAGGTGTCTATAGTTGGCATCAAAGGAAAGACAAAGTCATCCTATAATACAAGGATGAAAAAACATTAGTGAGTTCTATATTAATTTTTCTAACAATTTGTACAGGGATATATCTTAGGAAAATATTATTGTATCCTATATTTAATAGATAATATCATGATTTTGACATCTTATAAGTGATTTCTATAATTATGTGTTATTCTGTTATCATATGTTCTTCCCACACTATGTTTTATGATTTTAATCAATAGTTGGAAATATAAGGAATCGGGTTAACATTGAATGATTGATTTGTTGAATGTATGGTCATCATTAAATTTGATTTCCTCAGTGGAAACATCACCATGAGAATCAGGAATGAGGTATGAGTATAGGTTATACATCTATAGAAAAAGTGGCTTATAAGGACATATGAATGTTATCAGATGTTCTAACTATATCATTTTCATTACACATAAGAATTGTGATTAAATTAAGGTTTAGGAAACTTAAGACATGATTCATATTTTATATTCTAGGAAATGGTTATAAATGAATAAGTTTATGAAGCCTATGTAATTGTTTAATAATAATGTGGGATGACTGGATTTTATTTGTAGTAAAAATCATGAATTATTTTATATGAATCATGAAGTATATCTTTTGAATTAATGATATGAGAAAAAAATTTAATGGTGATGATGACCATGAAATGGGATTTTGTTTAAGGATGATATTTGTATTAAGGGAAAAACCCTTAATCTGTTCCTGATGTTGAAAAAAAAATAGTTAGCATAATTGGAAGATTGAAATGGATAATGTAAATTGCATAGCACTGATTACCATGGAAATAATTACCTATTTTTTTTAGAAATATGTAAATATTATCATAGATAATTTTAACAACATTTTTTAAATTTAATTAATATATAAAATAGTCAAATTAATAATAAACTACACCTGTTTTCAATATGTATTAGTTGTAATATGGGTTATTCTCATGTTTCATGGAATTAAATTAAGATGGTATTGACATTATTTCTATGTGAAAACCAAGAGTACATTATGATATATGTGGGTTAAATGATAAGAAAATTATGAGAAAATTAGTGACCTTTTTAACTATTTTGATTTTCATCTTGTTTTATGGGTATAAGGGCAACCATTTAGGTCACACCCCGGTTTAGGGTTTTCACACTTTGTTGTAGTCCATTGTTGGATATTGGGTTTTCTCGTGAGTCCCAAGTGTGATGGAATTTCAAATTTGACGTGTTTATATGTCTATTTGGGATCCTAGGGTTATTCGTTATATTTTTTAAGAGTACATGGTGAGAACATGAGCCTTTGGTCTTAGTTGTATCTTGCACACTGTTGGCGCAATGTTTGGTAAGAAGTGTGTCTCAGCCTTGGAAACCATGACTATAGGTGAAATATTTTGTGAAAGGACTTATGAAATGGTTGGAACATGGTTTATAAACTGTGTGGACAAACCATATAGGATTTCTTGTGTGTCAAGTGAGGGTTACACGGTTTGAGCCCAGTTTGGTAGATCGTGCAGCCAAACTGTGAGAGCTCTCCAGATCAAACAATATATGTAATTACTAGTATTCCCTCTTTGTTATTTTTACCTAAAATAGATCTCCATTCCTCCCTCTACTTTTTACAACCCTAAGGTGGATTTTTCCTTATTCTCTATCCTTTATACTCCCTCACATGGTGTATATTTAGGTTTTGTTGATGTTATGTGGAAATTCCCTTGAGGTGATTTCCTCTCTTCATCGCCCTTTTACTCCCTCCTTCTATTTTCTCTAAATATCTTTTTATCCCTTGGTCATGTAGACCTAAGGTTATTGTATCCCT
Organism: Viscum album; assembly: GCA_963277665.1. Lineage (NCBI taxonomy): Eukaryota > Viridiplantae > Streptophyta > Magnoliopsida > Santalales > Viscaceae > Viscum > Viscum album. Next base: position 1,926,571,862 of record OY728159.1, read on the forward strand.
TGATTTATTTTGGGGTTTTTCATTTTTTTTATCGTTCCACTTCTGATCTCATGGCTATTGGATCCTTTGTGGAATTGTTTCTGGTGTGCGTTGTTAAACCTCTTGAGGTTTGAGGTAGGTCTCTCTTTGCACTTTCTATTATAATTTATGATTCATTAGTTTAATTATTTAAGCACATATAATGTTATATAAATAGTGTTTTTTATTATTCAAGGGCTTTAATGTTGTAGAAAGTAATGGTTTATTCAATGTTATGTGATAAATGGAATTATATTGGTCAATATTACACACTATGTGTTAGATTAAATGCCAAATTAGATTTTTCATGTGATTTATGATATCTAAATAATGGTTGGATTTGTTAATATAATTTTAATATGTGTAATGATGATTTGGTTTTCTTAAATGAAGATTGAAGTGGGTTTTAATTTAATGGAAAGGTGCATTTATCTTTTAATAATGATTTTCCATGTGACTGTGGTTAATGACCCATTTTTAATTTTTATAAAAATGCATATGGCCTGAAAGTGTGATGTGTGTTCTAAAAATATAATTTTCAATGATTTTGAAGTTTAAAATGGTGTGTTTTCAGTTCTTTATAAAAGTGTATTTTGTTTCTCATAATCTTATAGTTTTTGAAGAATGTTTAAATTCTTATTTAAGAACATTAAAAAATTGGTAGAGGTGTTTAACATAAAAAATCTAATTTAGAAAATTGTATTGCCGTATTATATAAATATTTAAAAGGTGGGATGTTCTCACTGTGGAATCCATATTATCCACTAAGTTTGAGTGGAATGGGAGATCCTTGGTATGGAGTCCTTTGAGATATATGAGTTGTATTGTACAATTTTGGTCCTTGGGGTGAGTCATGTGATTCCTATTGCATGTGTTGATGTATATGTTATTGTGATTATATGCTTGATTGGAATCTATTGGATCACCCTCTTCATTATACATCCTGGCAAGAAAACCTAGCATAGTGAGTGAATTTTCTTGAGAAAAAATGATGCACTAGTTAGATTACACATAACATAGTGGCCTATAATAAGGGGAAATATTTTGTTATTATTGTTATGGAATTGTGGCCCTCAGTCTGTACTAAGTATTGTGTGGGGAGGTGTCTGGGAGTTATTGATTTCATCAAGTGAGGAATACTTCTCGGGATGAGTCCACATGTATAATATATTCTGGATATTCAAGAGATCCATGGTTTCGCTGATGTCTATTGGCACATAGATTTCTACAGTGATTGATTATGGTGCATGTTGGGTTGGTTACACTTGTGTTACCATTTTTTCATTTCCATTGTTTTATAACATTTGTCTTTTCACCTTGAGAAGTGCGTCTTTATAAAAAAAAGGGTGTAACATTTTCAAGGGTTTATACAAAAGTTTATGGAATTTTTTCACCCTCTTTCACTCATCTTCAATATATTTTAATTTTATTTTGTCTCCTACATAAACGCGAATTACATTTTAATGATAATAACGTAAATTAATGGTGTTTGGTTTTAAACTTTAAACTATGTTGAAAAGATTAATTTAATATTTTTAATTTAAATCCTAAAGTTAATGTTCTTTTATTTTAAGTTATGTTCATTTGGAATAGATTGTTTTCTCACACCTACTGAATTGAAACACTCAGACATATAGTATCTATATGTTTTTAGCTTGTATTTCATGTCTTAGATGGGACTTAATCACTATGGGAGAATGTTGTTCTTGGTATCATAGAGTGACCCATGGGGTCACATGGAGATTTTTGGTTGTTAGGTTTCTATTTGGGTTTTATTGTATTGTTTTATTTTATTTTTCAACATTGTAAATGATGTTCAAATGATAATTTATATATGTGGGGTTATTTTTTACATTAATAATATTTAATTTATTTGTTTTAATATGAAAAAAAACTTCCTGTGTCTCCCTATTGATGCCTAATAGAAGATTCCATCACATGGGGATCAGGACCACCCTTTTGGCCATACCAAAAATTCTCTTGTGTGACTAGTTCGAGGTCAACTTGGGTTGGTTCATAACAAAAAATTTTCAGTGGAGGTTATTATTTGTAAGACCTTTCTCTTTTAAAGAGACCTATAATACCTTTGGATTCCACGTTGGATTTAGTAGGACTGTCAAGAGATAATAGGTATAAATGGGAAGGATTTCGTGAACCCTTACTCATTCTGATCCTCAGGTTTCTAGGAGAACTCCAATTTTGAGGATTTATTTTGGTTATTATTAATTTTTTGGTTTTTGGGATACCAAAGGGAGTGGTAAATTAGATTTTGAGTCTCTTGAAGTCCTATAAATCCATGTGGAGTTTGGGAAATACTCTTAAAGGACTCTTTGGGAGGGTGGTGTGCTTGGTGTATGGTATCCAACTATATAATCAAGTCACCCACCGACCGTAGTTCCTTCTAATGATTTTTTTTCAACCATCCTTAATTTTGAACTTCTATTGAGAAGTAATATTTTTGAATTGTGGAATAAACATTTAAATTTGAATGGTTTTGTTTTGGGAAGATGTTAAATTAATTTTCAAACGCGTTTTGAAGAAGGAACTATAAAAATGAATTTTTGTAACCTGGGTTTTGAGTAAATGAGGATGATTTTTTATAAATTGGAATTCTATAATCAAAACCCAGGGTTTATTAATGTTAATTTATTGAAAAAACGAAATTTTATTCAAAATAGGTTTTGAAAAATGGTTCTAATTGATAATAAATCTACTTTAATCAAATAGGTTTTTACAGAATGGGAATTAGTGAGCTACTAGAAAACTTTTTGAATAAAATTAATTTAATTATATTATGGAATATTATCAGATTCCAAATTTGAAAATAATGAGACATATTGAAACAAAGAGTCGAAAAAAAGTTTTTGACATGTTGGTTAGTGGGACATTGAAAGCGTTAATGAATTTTGGAATTGGATTGGCAGGATTTTTTTAGAAAAGGATAGTGTTTAGTTTGGATTTTTTTAGGAATTCCATGAGTGATCACACGCATAGATTTGTGTGGAAAGTGGTTGGAAGATGATTTTGGTAGTGAGTACCAGGTATTGGAATGGTTTATAAGTGTCTGGTATGGAAGGCGATGATATGATTTTTATTGGAATGTAAATTTTCATATCAGTTAGAGTCTAGGGAACAAAATTGCTGAGTGTGTAAATCCACCAATTTTTATTTTTGTTTCAAACATTTTATTATTCTACAAATTTTAATTTTTTATAAGCCAGTGGTTGTGTCGCTTGTTTTTTAATGTTTCATTTGTTTTGCTTATTTAATTTAATATCACTTTATTTAGTATGTATGCTCATGTTACATCCTGATTTGAAATCTTATAGGTAGTTTGGTCTTGAATTAGTGTTTTGTAAGATTATAGAAAAGTTTTTTGGGGGAATATTTGAGCTGATTTTCTATTGTGTTGGAATTTATTTGATGTGAGTTTGGGTTAGTGAGATGGTTTTGATAAATCTAATATCATTCATGTTTCCTACTATTTAACCCACATAGGTTCCTGAAATGTTAGTAGTGTAGCTACGGGTGATCCCCCTATTATAAATATCATTATTTGATCATTCAAAGGATTTCGTTCATGAGTTTCAAATGTTAAATCCACCTTTCAAAAGGATACATCTGGTAATTTTCAAGAGTATAGAGTTATTCCGACATGATTTAAAATTACATCTTATGATGATAATTCATATTGTTGTGGTGATTATTCATTGTGGGGTTCATATTTGTTGTAATTAAACGATAATGTGGTGAATCCCCTAGGAACTTATGTCTTAAAGAAAGTGTTACTTTTTTAGAGATACAAAAAATTATTCCATTCTAAGTGGTGTTTTATTTTGTGGGTGCATCATCGAAATCTATATTAGGGTGATGTATTATTAATCAATCAATTGAATATCATAGTTTTAAAATATTTTATTTCAACCTAGGGTGCTATTTGGCTATTGGTAGCACTAAAAGTAGGAGTTGTGATTAGGGTTTACAACTCCTAACTATGATGCAGTGAATGATCAAAAATCAATTCTCCAACCAAATGCCTCAATGTGAAGTTTTCACATGGATTAGAATCCCAGGGGTGTATGGAGTTGGGATCGTCTCATGTCTCCTCCTTTAATGTGAGGAAATTTTTTTACTTCTATTCTTCTACCTTGTGGTACATTTCATTTGATGAATGATTTTGAATTCTGATTGTATGTGGTTTCATTCAATTTTTATCATTACCATTTATGGTTATATCATTCCCATAAATTTTTATTAATACATAATTACTAGTCTTCATCCGATTATAATTGGGAATTCCCTTTGATTTATGTGATTCAAGAATTAGGAACCTCTTCAGTGGGTTATCTAGGTTATATAATGAAAATTTTGTATCATAGATTTTCTTTTTCTCTTAAAAGAATTTGATATGTAGTTATGATATCTTTTAACAAATATGGAACTATTTTTGGAATTTATGTGCTAGGTTATGGGTGAAATTCTAACTAGATCTCATCATACTGTGATTTAATTTACAATGGGTCATTGGGAAAATATTTCATTTGGAAATTATAATTATATGAAACTAGTCATTGACCAATTTATAATATGATATATTTTCTTCCATGTTGAGTTGTGACTGATATAATTGAGGTTTTTATGTCTCTATATTGATAACTCATTTTTTCATAATAATGTATTGAAATCCAATGTTGACATGAACCAGCCCGAGTCAACCCTGAACCGGTCAGCCAAGCCGGCCCGCGACAAGTCCCGAGTGGCATTCCCGATCCTCCCGCGATGGAGACAAGTAACAAGGGCATAAATAGAGTACACAAGGGAACGAATTCGCCCATGTATGAACAATCAAACAAACAGCGGAAAGAAATGGACATCCCAAAAAAACATTTATATTAAAATTGAACTGAATATTATTTTTATATAAAACTGAAAGTAAAACTAAACCAAAACCTCAACTAACCAAACTAGTTAACCAAAAAACTCCATGTGACCCCGCTGGTCACTCTCCAACAAAATGATCACACGTCGTCCAAGGCAATCAAACTCAAGCTGAAACCTTTACCAAGGCTAAGAATAGAAAGAGACGATAGAAGTTAGTATTAAAACTCAATAGGTTAGCCTGATATTCTCTTCACAATGAAATTCCTTTAAAATAAAAGAAACATCAATTTGTAGTATTAAATACAAGATCTAATAGAATGTATTTCAAATGATGTTCCATTCTATAATAATTACCAAACAAAAAGATGCATGTTTAATTAACAAAAATTCAAGTAACAATTTAAAAAAAAGGTGCAACATAAAAATGAAACTTGTTTCAATGAGGGATGCTTTAAATATTGTAAAATTTTAAATAAATAAAACACACTACTGAATTTACCAACCAATCACAGCGTATGCTGACGGTGAGTACAAAATATCCAATGAGCACAACTCAAGGGAACACCCCTAGACACTAGTTAGTTGTGAGCCCTAGGAACCTCGTACCTCAGCGAAAGTAACCATAATAAATATTAGTTCTCATGCACGCTAGCTACTAGTAGGTAGCATACCCATAACCTAGTGGACCCCCAAAATCATCATCATTGTAGTTTAGTTAGTGTTTTCACCGTCAAACTTGCTACGTGAAATAGGGGTTAAACCCCACAGAATCACAAGCATACTAGTACACATTCGTCCACCTACATACCCGGGATTCCCTTTAGTGATCAATCAAGTTACATATATTATCAAATACACATTTCAAATCCAAATTCCATTACCAAACCCTAAAAACACAAACAGCCCATATACATTCTTCACATTTATTTAATGAATCAATAAACCACTACAAATTTTGGAAAAACAATTATGTGGAGTGTATTGAGGCATTGCACATAAAACTCCTTCAAAAACACTATCTAAATTATAAAAACACAACAAGACCATAACCAACCATATTTGGAAGCCCAAAAAACATTTAATAAAATCATTTCATGGATGATAAAACAATCCCACTGACACAACATGGTATATACAAGTAAAACACTCATTCTTCCTTACTAGGAAAGGCCAAATAGACCTTTAAACATTTTCCCAAATCTGTCATTTGAAAAAGATATGAATTTATATTTTTTTAAAGAGGTGTATAAAAACCATATACAGCATCAAACCACATTTATAAATCCCATAAAAAACCCTTGTTACATATTCAAAACACAACCATTTTCATAAAAATGTGAAGCATTCCATTTTCTGGCAACTCGAGCCAAAACATGTTGTAAACCAAAACCCATTTATTTGTAAAACTGAACAAAAATTGAAAAGCCATAAAAGGATCAAAAAATTATTTTTTACATGATTCAAATGTTTTTATAAATCTAATAAAATCAATTTAAATTTCACTAGACACATAAAATCTAACAGGGCAATTTACCGAACACCTGGCATGCACTCTTTAAAAAAAATTATGGTAAGCACATAAAATGTGATAAAATACCATTTTCATGCCATAAATTTATTAAATATACTCAAATATATTCAAAATACTATAAACCAAGTGCGGAAGCTCATGGAATAAATTATCAAACTAGAGGAGTTCACATTTATACAAAAACAACTATATTTTTAACAAAATAAGTCATAAAACATAATTTGAACACAAAAACTTTTAAACCAATGTTTCATAGTATCAAATATCATATATATAATGTTATAAAAGTATTATAATGATGAAACATAAATGATAAAGGCTTGTGCAATGGACATCCTTCCTCAAATCCTTGGCATAATGGAAACACACTCCCAAAATCACCATCTTAGAGTATACGAAACCTAAACTTATGATGACCAGAAAAAAATGAATAAAACGCCATTAAGAACATGTAATAATAGAAACCTAAGTAAAAAAGGTCTAGGTTATATTATAAAACCACGAAATAATGAAAGGAGGAAAAAGATGGAGGATAAAGGAGAAGAAATCTCACCTTTTCAACTAGAAAACTCTTCATATTCCACTAGATCTACCCTATTAGATAAAACGGAATGACTTGAAACGTTTCATAGGGACTCCTAAGGTCAGTAAGAACAAGAAAAAGTTGATTGGTATCCAAAAAAGTAATAATTTATTGATTTATGAATGATACAATTTACCTTGTTGATTATGGATGATTTGAGAGACATTGAGAATGTTTCCCCACTCCACAACTATTCGGAGCTCCAAAGAGGGCCAATCGATAATGGGTGTGAAGATAGAAATATTTTCTTTGGTGGGAGGTGTAATCACCAAAAAATATTAAATATTGAATTAGATATAAAATAAACAATTTATTTTTTTTAAATTGGAAATGGGCACATGGGCTGGCCCAATGCCTAAATAAGTAACCCCAATTCACCAAGATTATGACTTATTAAAGGGTAAAAAGGGATATGGTAGTTTTAATATATCATTTGAGTCCATGTAGGAAGTGGAATGGGTGAAAAAGTTGAAAACAAAGGCGTTATACAGTTGGCCTAAATCATGAAGTAACCATCCTTTCTCCAAAAACTCCTAAACAAGAAATGGGGAAACCAAATTATGGTTATTAGAAATAGATTAAACTTGAAAACTCAACATTAATCTCAAACAAGACCCAAGAAAAGTATCATGATTTCAAATGAACTGGGTCAAAATGAAGACATAAAAACTGGCTGTGACATTCTCCACACTATTAAAGCTTTTCCCCTGGAAATCCATAACACTTTCCAGCAGAAAGATAAACACCTAAGGATTCCTTATCAACATGATCTAAACTATCAATCTAGTTAAATAACATTTTACTTCCACATAACTTAATCCTATTTCCCAAACAAAACACCAACTCACAACCACCTAATGAAAATCAAAGGAACGGTCTCGCCACCACATCCACAACCAAGCCAAGAAATCGATTGTTGGGACTTCTCCCAATGATACAAAAAAAACCCGAAGCAAATATCAGTCATGAAAACCAAGTTTTATAGGGGATTACATAATGGACTCCACAAAATTAACCAACAACTATCACTAGACAAGTTCATAGGGGGAAAAATCAACGAGATCTATGGTGGGTCTCCCCACCATTAGAACCCAACTACCAATGAAAAAAACTCAACATTAACTCACTTTCACAAGTCCAATAAAACTCTCCACCAACACCCCACCAACCGAAGTTATGAGGGTTTCAACATGAACATATAAACCACCCACTCCCAAACAGAGGAGATGAGAACATGGCCAACTCTTTCAGCACGGATCAGGACCCCCAACACTCGGGGAGGGGAGGGAAGGAGACCCAATAATTTGGCCACTAAAACCACAAAAGAAACCATTGAACTACCCAAAACTCTCCACCTACGAATAGGTAACACCAAGACTACACCCAATTTATAGATGTGGTCCACAAAGGGATATTAATCAGAAACCTCCATCCATGAACGAATAACCAGAGACACTGTGTGAGGGGTTAGTCCACCACACTTGTTTTGATGAATAGAAATTCACAGTAATGAGGAACGACAATATAGACATAGAAACTACTTTACCTCAATGGTGGAGGTAGGATCCCAGTCAAGTTCCCCACACCTCTGTAGATTTCCAGATAGCGTGAACTGCTTCACTCCGAGGACTATGCCTGGAGCCCCAAATCATGAAGCATCTATTTCCCCGCAGTCAGGTGCTAAGTATAACACGAGTCAAAAAAAACTCACCTGCTCAATGAAAAACTTTCATCAAAATAGAAACTCATTGATATATATAAAAATTATATCTCACTCGGAACGAGGAGTAGAATGGACAATGAATAAGGAAAAATGCATCAACATTAATGAACACAACTGTTAAGTCCAACAGAATTATCAAGAACTGGAATCACTTTAATTCGATCCCAAACAGCTCTCAATTTAAACTAATGGGATGAGGAATTATTTTAGGATGTGGATATATCTTGTGAAACATGATAATGAATCCTTAGGTTTATCAATTTAAAATCTTGCAAACAAAGAACTATCTATGGCCACATCACAACATCCAACAAATCTTTAGAAACCAACTGAACATTACTCCAAAACCGAGCCACCAACAAGAACCCATCTCAAGATGCAACAACAGTATAGATAATAGATCATAAGGAATCATAATGAATAGAAAACACTTCTAAGAGAAATGATAAACCATCCACATAACCGTCGGTTTAAAACAAACACCACAATTTTTTAGCTAAAAACACTACTGAAAAAACACTGATTGGTGGATTTTCACATTCACCAATGGTGTTTCATCAAGTGTCACTCACATGAAAATTTACGTGCCACCCTTGGAACTCAACATCCATTCCATATAGTCCATACTACCAGATATCAATAAAACCATGCATGTGAGAACCCATGAAAACACTAAAGGCAAAAAAAACCAACATCATTCCAAAAATCATGTACCGTCAAAAAGAACACCAACCACCAAGTCAAAAACGCTTTTCATATTCCACAAAACAAACAACACTTCATCAAGAACAACATGATAAAAAACAATCCATTTCATTTAATATAACTTACAAAAACTACCATTCTATTCAAATTAGCCCTTCCCCATTTTTAAAAAAAATCAGCAAGGTCTCTTTTCATAATATGATAACCACAAAAGCAAAAAACCATTTCCAAAAAAACACCAGCTGCAAAAAATCGAAATTAAAAAACCTATTAATCAGATTCAAACACTTTTACACCACCCAAAACACAAAATTTTAAAAAAAGATTTATATTTACTTTAAAATGAACCACACTTTCCAAAAAAATTATTTCAACAAAACACATTATTATATTAGGGAAAATATAACCTCATTAAATCATTTCCACTTCCTCCCCAAAATTTGTTTGAAAAAAACAAAACCTCACCAAAACCATTCTAATATTTAATTTTTGAAAACCACTTTTCTACTTTTCCAAATCCAATCCTTCCTTTAGAACCCATTTTCATAATTCTCACACAAGCATTTAAAAAATATCAGAATTCATGATAGGTCGAAGAAACCCACAAAAGGGAACAAGTGTCAGTTGGTGACTTGACCATATGGATGGCGGCCATATGTTAAAAACAACGCCAACATGGAGAGACTTATTTGGACCATTCCCCAGATCCACATGGATTAATAGGCTCTGTGAGCTCACAAATACCATTAGTTATACTCCCCTTGTCATATCCCAACACTAAACAATCATAGAGAATAACAGACACAAATAAAACTAGACTTCCCATGGAAACCCAACGATTAGAACGAGAAAGAGTTTGCGAAGCTCTTCCAGCACTTTCCCCTCAAGTCCCAATAATCATACTCCATCTACCTTGACATCCCCAAATAACATGGGCACTCTAAAAGAATTTTCTTCTAAGAGCCTACCTCCTTTGATACCATTTTTTCATGAACTAGTCCAAGTCAACCCTAAACAGATCACCCCGTCCGGCCCGCGACAAGTCCTGAGAGGCATTCCCAATCCTCCTGGGATGGTGACAAGGACCAAGGGAATCATTATATTACACAAGGTAATGATTTATCCCATATATTATCAATCAAACAAATAGTGGAATGAAATGGACAGCCCAAAAAAACATTTATATGAAAATTGAACTGAACATTATTTTTATAAGAAACTTAAAGTACAACTATACCAAAAAATCAACTGACTAAACCAGTAAACCAAAAACCTCCATTTGACCTTTCTGGTCACTCTCCAAAAAAATGATCACACATTGTCCTAGGTGGTCACACTCAAGCTAAAACCTGCACAAGGGCTAAAAATATAAAATGACTATAGACGTGAGTATTAAAACTCAATAGGTTAGCTCGATATTCTATTACCAATGCACATCCTTTAATATAAAAGGAACATCAATTTATTGTTTTAAATACTATATATAAAATTATTTTTTTTAAATGAGGTTCCATGCTATAATAATTATCAGAGATAAACTTGCATGTTTAATAAAAAAATGAAAGTAAATATTTTTCAAAGAGGTGCAACTTCAAAATGAAAATTGTTTCAATGAGGGATGCTTTAAATATTGTAGAATTTTAAATAAATAACACACACTACTGAATTTACCAACTAAACACACTATATACTGATTGTGAGTACAAAATAGCCAATGAGCACAACTCAGGGGAACACCCCTAGGCACTAGTTAGATGTGAGCCCCAGGGACCTCGTATCTTAGTGAGAGTAACCATAATAAATATTTGTTCTCGGGCACACGAGACACTAGTAGGGAGCACACCCATAACCTTGTGGCCGCCCAACATCATTGTAACAGCCCAAGATTTTATAAAGAAATATTCTTTTTAATTTTATTAATGTCTTGTGTTGTACGCTACACCAAAAGGAGCTTGCACAACACACATCCTTGACTTTCCTTGCATTACACGCAATCACGACCTTCCTCGATAGCGTGTGTAGTACGCAATACCGAGTTTCACTAAACAACGATATGCTATAAAAATATTATTAAAACTAGCCGTTATGAATAGTAATAACCACTTTTTGAAATCCAGTAAATCTTATTTTTCAAAATGAACTTTATTTTTGGATTCGGAGTATCGAATTTAGCTTAAGGTGAAATTTTGGTACTTTTCGGATAACTTTCATATTTTGATGAATAGTGAAAATGACTAAATTTTAATTAAAAACAACTTTTTTAATCGAAATAATTAATAATGATAAATTATTAATTTGAGTGATTTTAAAGTATATTTAGAATATATTTTTACAATTCAATACAATGTTGGTCATTGGATGTAATTTCACAGTTAAACTAGACATAAACAAGTGTCAATCTTTTGATAGATATTGTTTCTTAAAAACACGCTATTTGTTTTAACAGCGGGATTTAATTATAAAATTAATTAATGCAACTTATATGTTGGAAATTTTGTAAAATAGAATTCATTTTTGAATTCGGAATACCAATTATAGCTTAGGGTAAAATTTTGGCATTGTTCTGAAAAACATCAAATTTTGATGAATAGTGAAACTACTAAGTGGTAGGTTAAAAACTGAATTTTGCATAAAACTTAATTTTACCGCTTCTGTGAATGGAATTTCAAAAATCCGAGAGACACGGTTAATATCAAGGACTAAAATGTGGTTCAATGAGATGAAAATAATTTTTGGTGAATAGTAACTTTTTACTTTTTTTTACCGCGGTTAATAGTAAATAGGGTAACTAAGGGTAAATATGATATTAATATTACCCTAACACATGTCCTAATTCTATTGGACAAGTGTAATTCGACCAAAAACAAACTTAGGAATAAAATATGACCATTTAGGCCCACTTGGATTAGATTAGGACATTTATTATTAATTTATTTAAAGAAGGGTTAAAATAGTTAAAATCAAAGTTTAATAAGTAAATCATTTTTAATATGGGGTTATACATACGATAAATTCAATTGTAAATATTCATTAGAAAGATAAAAAGATTTCCTACATGATGATATTTTATTTGTAATTTTTAGACATTAAATAATTTAATTTATTTATGACATAATGATGATGCAGTAATTATCTTATTAATGAAATATTACTAACAAGAAGCTAATAATATGACCATATATGATCTCATATCAATATGTATGATTCTGGAATAAGTCAATAAAATTATTTAAACCATTATACAGGAGCTTCGGACACGTACAAAGCTAATCGGACCTAAGGTAAGGGAAAATATCACAATCTCATTTTTATCCGAGATTGTTTATTCGTAAGTATTTACTGGGGTGTATTTTATCATCCACATCCATGTTTCCTCAATATGTAATATTATTTACATCCACTTTCAATAGTTTAAATCCAATTTTACCCTTAGGTGAGTTTTTAGTAAAGAATATGAAAGGAATCTTTTGTCGTTTTTCCGTACGAGGTACTTTTTGACTTTTCCGACAAAAGTACGAAGAATGTTTTTTTTAACTTATACGGCATGAATGGATTTCTAAAGCATTATTTCCAAGAAGTTTCCTTTACTTGTTTTTAAGTTTATTTTAAATCAACTTCTTTTATTTTATAATTGTACAACATGTTAATAAAGGAAAAGTATTTTTGAAGAAGAAAGGATATTTTCCTCAAGAATTCAATTCAAGTGTTTTATCAAAATTATTTTCCATCTAAGATAATAAAGGGTTCTGTTTCTATCCATATTTTTACACTGATTTGACTATGTTGTGATGGAATTATGTTTATGAATTCCTTTATCTTATATGAATGGTTTTATGATGTCATGTTGTTTAAGAATCCCATTTTTATTACATGGGTTATGCAATGATGTATGATTTATGATTCTGTGGCACACATAAGAAAGGATTCATTAAGAGATGGGTGGGACCTATATCTCCCTCCAATGCATTGGGTAAAGATTTTATATCTCATGAGATAGACATGGCTGGAACGGAAGGTTATTTCGGTTCAGTGATACAGGACTGAAACGAGGAGTGAACTCGGTTCAGAAAGGGACTTTGTCCACTAAGATAGTCTTGGCAATGAGTCATGACTAACAAGAAATGATTTTCCATGATTATGTGTGCATGCCACAAAGTTTCAAGTTTTATGTTATGATTATGGGGATCTCATTTTCACTTCTATGATTTATCCCATGTTATGATATTATGAGCTCTTTTGCAGGTTAAGATTTCCAAAAAGCTATGTTCTTTTGTATATGATGTGATTGATATTTCTTTTGTTTACCCTTACTGAGCATTTGAGCTCACCCTTTTATGTTTTCTTTTCCCCAGGATATAAAGAAAGGTTTATAGGTAAAAAAAAAGGGAGGATCTTTATGGGAGATATTGAAGATCTTTCACCACGATTAGAAGATTACGTTCCGAGTTTCCAAAGACACTAAACTATTACGATCCTTGTGTGTGTGTTTTTGTTATGTACTAAGTATTCCGCAAAAGTAATGTAATGTTCATGTACGTTAGGCTTCGGGTCTCTACAGTTGGTATCAGAGGAAAGGTTTAGTCAACCTTTGGAAACTAGGATGCGAAAACTTTAGTGAGATCCCTAGAGATATTTCTAAGGTATGTCTAGGGATGTCCCTAGGGATAAGTATACGTATAGGTTATAGTAATAGAATTACGCTAACGATCGTAGAATTAAACCTAAGATGTTGGATATTGAAGGTACTCCCCCTTTATTATGTTGTTTTCCCTAGCATGATTTTTGCCTCTCACACTATTCTTTTTGGGTTTTAGACGATGGCTGGAACCCGAAGGAACCGTGTTGATCAATGCAATGGACAATGCAATGATTTCCCTCCTGAACAAACAAATGTTATGGGAGATGGAGTGCAAAATCTTATTGCTATACTTACACAAGCTATGAATCATTCTGGATATCCAAATGAGCAGAGAAGGGAACAATATTCTATTGAGTCCTTCATGAGGCAACGTCCACCTTCTTTCAGTGGGTCTTCTGATCCACTTGTGGCTGAACAATGGATCAGTACTACTGAAAAGATATTTTCAGTTCTTCAATGTTCTGAACATGATAAAGTCATCTTAGCAGTATATCGTTTGGAAGGTGAAGCTGATCAATGGTGGAATCTTATCAAGAATACGAGGCCAAGAGATGAAATTGAGTCCATGGAATGGGACGAGTTCAAGAACTTGTTTTTCAGTAAGTACTTCCCTCGTATTCTTCGAACAAAGATGGAGAAAGAATTTCTTGAACTGAAGCAAAGGGATGATGAATCTGTTGGTACCTATGAAGCAAATTTTACAAGACTTGCAAGGTATGCTTCTGGAATTATCATCCAACCTGAAAGTAAAGTTGATCGATTTTTCTGTGGCTTAAAACCAAGTCTTCGAAGGGCATTAGCTATAAGAGACTTCAGTAGCTATGAAGAAATTGTGCGTTGTGCTATCAAGGTAGAAATGGAAGTTGGTGTTACATATCCATCTCATGGTTTTGACAAGAAACGAAAGATGGAGTTCAAGGAGAAATCTCAGAATAATGGTGAAAAGAAGATGAATGTTTCCTTATGCACAAAGTGTGGAAAGAAGCATGGTGGAGATTGTCTAAAAGGGACTAGAAAATGTTTTAAATGTGGAAAGGAAGGTCATCGGGCATTTGAATGCCGTGATAATGGGAAGAAGATGTCTAATGATGCAAACAAAGGAAGGGATACACAGAATGAACCTACTACACTTCAATGCTTCAAGTGCAAGGAAATGGGGCATTATGCTAATAATTGCCCTAATCCAAGGGTTAGTGATGATCAACATGAGCAACCACTGAAGGCAAAGGACAAAGGGAAATCACATGCGATCACTATTGGAAATGTTGAATATGACAACGATGTTGTGGAATGATTAAGTGTTTATGTAATGGGATTCCAAAATAATGTTGTATCATTGAGTATTGAAATATTTATTGATGTGGTATTCAAAGTGATTGAGATATTTTTTTTGGAAATAAGATGATATGCGCATAATGAAGACGAGAAAATGAAATGTTTAATAGTATTCATGAGCTCATGATTGATATAAGGACTAAGTGATATCATGGTTTGAGTATATAGAATTTTGAGGATTTTGGTATGTGGAAACTGTTAACTTTTAACTGCACTCATGTTTTCACTAAGGTATTCAAGAGAATACACGATTAAGGACTTTGAATGTTTGGAATGTGACCAACAAGACATATCTTATGATATGTGGGGATCAACGACAGTATTAAATCTCTGGTAATCGATGTCACTATATTATGAGAGTGGACTGCAGTATTATGTATAAGCCTAAAGATTAGACTGGATTATGTTGGACATAAGTAAGTATTGTTTAAGGATAGAAGATTTTCGATATTATTGATGGGATGTTATAGTAATGTAGTTTTAGAAAAAGGACAACCTGCAGGACGGGCGACAGCCCATCGCTTCGGACAAGGCTGTAGGAATCGAACCCACAACCGAAGTGCGACTGGCCTTTATCGCCTACCACTGGCCTACAGGAAGTCCCTGTTTAGTAGAAACTAGTTTTATTATATTAAGCAGTATGATATATGAAGTATAAGTCCATTTTAGGAACCATATATGATTAATCTCACTATAGATCGACCTATGTATATAAGTTTTGCTAACCTTTTGTTTGAGACAGATGGAATGACCTGTCATTCTATCACATGATCTGCTAACACTTCACGAATAACAAATTCAACTTCATTTATTTAAGAGATGAAGTAGAAATTGTTCAAAGCACGAACAAAAGTGAGATTGTACCAAAATAAAGTAAGTATTTATTCTAATTCAAATTTTCAACTTTAGGGGAAATGATCTTGAAAACCAAAAATATTGTCCTAGTGATCTTATACCTGATGAATCAGATGGTACCTTATAACATCACAAATCTATGGATTTGTGATTACTGGCTTTTCCATAGCCATGTTCTCTACCACTCTCCATCAGAACATGATGGTTAGATTTCTCTTCCATATCCATATTTTCACCTATGTGGAAACCCAATGATTAGTTTATTTGGGTAACCGTTACGTTTCATACTTTTGTTTTTAAAGATTGGTTTTGATATTCCTTTTTACGATGTGGGTTTCTATTAAAGAAACTTTCGAATAGTAAACCATGTATAACCCTGACGAATTTCGAGGGCGAAATTCATTTTAAGGGGGGTAGAATGTAACAACCCAAGATTTTATAAAGAAATATTCTTTTTAATTTTATTAATGTCTTGTGTTGTACGCTACACCAAAAGGAGCTTGCACAACACACATCCTTGACTTTCCTTGCATTACACGCAATCGCGACCTTCCTCGATAGCGTGTGTAGTACGCAATACCGAGTTTCACTAAACAACGATATGCTATAAAAATATTATTAAAACTAGCCGTTATGAATAGTAATAACCACTTTTTGAAATCCAGTAAATCTTATTTTTCAAAATGAACTTTATTTTTGGATTCGGAGTATCGAATTTAGCTTAAGGTGAAATTTTGGTACTTTTCGGATAACTTTCATATTTTGATGAATAGTGAAAATGACTAAATTTTAATTAAAAACAACTTTTTTAATCGAAATAATTAATAATGATAAATTATTAATTTGAGTGATTTTAAAGTATATTTAGAATATATTTTTACAATTCAATACAATGTTGGTCATTGGATGTAATTTCACATTTAAACTAGACATAAACAAGTGTCAATCTTTTGATAGATATTGTTTCTTAAAAACACGCTATTTGTTTTAACAGCGGGATTTAATTATAAAATTAATTAATGCAACTTATATGTTGGGAATTTTGTAAAATAGAATTCATTTTTGAATTCGGAATACCAATTATAGCTTAGGGTGAAATTTTGGCATTGTTCTGAAAAACATCAAATTTTGATGAATAGTGAAACTACTAAGTGGTAGGTTAAAAACTGAATTTTGCATAAAACTTAATTTTACCGCTTCTGTGAATGGAATTTCAAAAATCCGAGAGACACGGTTAATATCAAGGACTAAAATGTGGTTCAATGAGATGAAAATAATTTTTGGTGAATAGTAACTTTTTACTTTTTTTTACCGCGGTTAATAGTAAATAGGGTAACTAAGGGTAAATATGATATTAATATTACCCTAACACATGTCCTAATTCTATTGGACAAGTGTAATTCGACCAAAAACAAACTTAGGAATAAAATATGACCATTTAGGCCCACTTGGATTAGATTAGGACATTTATTATTAATTTATTTAAAGAAGGGTTAAAATAGTTAAAATCAAAGTTTAATAAGTAAATCATTTTTAATATGGGGTTATACATACGATAAATTCAATTGTAAATATTCATTAGAAAGCTAAAAAGATTTCCTACATGATGATATTTTATTTGTAATTTTTAGACATTAAATAATTTAATTTATTTATGACATAATGATGATGCAGTAATTATCTTATTAATGAAATATTACTAACAAGAAGCTAATAATATGACCATATATGATCTCATATCAATATGTATGATTCTGGAATAAGTCAATAACATTATTTAAACCATTATACAGGAGCTTCGGACACGTACAAAGCTAATCGGACCTAAGGTAAGGGAAAATATCACAATCTCATTTTTATCCGAGATTGTTTATTCGTAAGTATTTACTGGGGTGTATTTTATCATCCACATCCATGTTTCCTCAATATGTAATATTATTTACATCCACTTTCAATAGTTTAAATCCAATTTTACCCTTAGGTGAGTTTTTAGTAAAGAATATGAAAGGAATCTTTTGTCGTTTTTCCGTACGAGGTACTTTTTGACTTTTCCGACAAAAGTACGAAGAATGTTTTTTTTAACTTATACGGCATGAATGGATTTCTAAAGCATTATTTCCAAGAAGTTTCCTTTACTTGTTTTTAAGTTTATTTTAAATCAACTTCTTTTATTTTATAATTGTACAACATGTTAATAAAGGAAAAGTATTTTTGAAGAAGAAAGGATATTTTCCTCAAGAATTCAATTCAAGTGTTTTATCAAAATTATTTTCCATCTAAGATAATAAAGGGTTCTGTTTCTATCCATATTTTTACACTGATTTGACTATGTTGTGATGGAATTATGTTTATGAATTCCTTTATCTTATATGAATGGTTTTATGATGTCATGTTGTTTAAGAATCCCATTTTTATTACATGGGTTATGCAATGATGTATGATTTATGATTCTGTGGCACACATAAGAAAGGATTCATTAAGAGATGGGTGGGACCTATATCTCCCTCCAATGCATTGGGTAAAGATTTTATATCTCATGAGATAGACATGGCTGGAACGGAAGGTTATTTCGGTTCAGTGATACAGGACTGAAACGAGGAGTGAACTCGGTTCAGAAAGGGACTTTGTCCACTAAGATAGTCTTGGCAATGAGTCATGACTAACAAGAAATGATTTTCCATGATTATGTGTGCATGCCACAAAGTTTCAAGTTTTATGTTATGATTATGGGGATCTCATTTTCACTTCTATGATTTATCCCATGTTATGATATTATGAGCTCTTTTGCAGGTTAAGATTTCCAAAAAGCTATGTTCTTTTGTATATGATGTGATTGATATTTCTTTTGTTTACCCTTACTGAGCATTTGAGCTCACCCTTTTATGTTTTCTTTTCCCCAGGATATAAAGAAAGGTTTATAGGTAAAAAAAAAGGGAGGATCTTTATGGGAGATATTGAAGATCTTTCACCACGATTAGAAGATTACGTTCCGAGTTTCCAAAGACACTAAACTATTACGATCCTTGTGTGTGTGTTTTTGTTATGTACTAAGTATTCCGCAAAAGTAATGTAATGTTCATGTACGTTAGGCTTCGGGTCTCTACAGTTGGTATCAGAGGAAAGGTTTAGTCAACCTTTGGAAACTAGGATGCGAAAATGTTAGTGAGATCCCTAGAGATATTTCTAAGGTATGTCTAGGGATGTCCCTAGGGATAAGTATACGTATAGGTTATAGTAATAGAATTACGCTAACGATCGTAGAATTAAACCTAAGATGTTGGATATTGAAGGTACTCCCCCTTTATTATGTTGTTTTCCCTAGCATGATTTTTGCCTCTCACACTATTCTTTTTGGGTTTTAGACGATGGCTGGAACCCGAAGGAACCGTGTTGATCAATGCAATGGACAATGCAATGATTGCCCTCCTGAACAATCAAATGTTATGGGAGATGGAGTGCAAAATCTTATTGCTATACTTACACAAGCTATGAATCATTCTGGATATCCAAATGAGCAGAGAAGGGAACAATATTCTATTGAGTCCTTCATGAGGCAACGTCCACCTTCTTTCAGTGGGTCTTCTGATCCACTTGTGGCTGAACAATGGATCAGTACTACTGAAAAGATATTTTCAGTTCTTCAATGTTCTGAACATGATAAAGTCATCTTAGCAGTATATCGTTTGGAAGGTGAAGCTGATCAATGGTGGAATCTTATCAAGAATACGAGGCCAAGAGATGAAATTGAGTCCATGGAATGGGACGAGTTCAAGAACTTGTTTTTCAGTAAGTACTTCCCTCGTATTCTTCGAACAAAGATGGAGAAAGAATTTCTTGAACTGAAGCAAAGGGATGATGAATCTGTTGGTACCTATGAAGCAAATTTTACAAGACTTGCAAGGTATGCTTCTGGAATTATCATCCAACCTGAAAGTAAAGTTGATCGATTTTTCTGTGGCTTAAAACCAAGTCTTCGAAGGGCATTAGCTATAAGAGACTTCAGTAGCTATGAAGAAATTGTGCGTTGTGCTATCAAGGTAGAAATGGAAGTTGGTGTTACATATCCATCTCATGGTTTTGACAAGAAACGAAAGATGGAGTTCAAGGAGAAATCTCAGAATAATGGTGAAAAGAAGATGAATGTTTCCTTATGCACAAAGTGTGGAAAGAAGCATGGTGGAGATTGTCTAAAAGGGACTAGAAAATGTTTTAAATGTGGAAAGGAAGGTCATCGGGCATTTGAATGCCGTGATAATGGGAAGAAGATGTCTAATGATGCAAACAAAGGAAGGGATACACAGAATGAACCTACTACACTTCAATGCTTCAAGTGCAAGGAAATGGGGCATTATGCTAATAATTGCCCTAATCCAAGGGTTAGTGATGATCAACATGAGCAACCACTGAAGGCAAAGGACAAAGGGAAATCACATGCGATCACTATTGGCAATGTTGAATATGACAACGATGTTGTGGAATGATTAAGTGTTTATGTAATGGGATTCCAAAATAATGTTGTATCATTGAGTATTGAAATATTTATTGATGTGGTATTCAAAGTGATTGAGATATTTTTTTTGGAAATAAGATGATATGCGCATAATGAAGACGAGAAAATGAAATGTTTAATAGTATTCATGAGCTCATGATTGATATAAGGACTAAGTGATATCATGGTTTGAGTGTATAGAATTTTGAGGATTTTGGTATGTGGAAACTGTTAACTTTTAACTGCACTCATGTTTTCACTAAGGTATTCAAGAGAATACACGATTAAGGACTTTGAATGTTTGGAATGTGACCAACAAGACATATCTTATGATATGTGGGGATCAACGACAGTATTAAATCTCTGGTAATCGATGTCACTATATTATGAGAGTGGACTGCAGTATTATGTATAAGCCTAAAGATTAGACTGGATTATGTTGGACATAAGTTAGTATTGTTTAAGGATCGAAGATTTTCGATATTATTGATGGGATGTTATAGTAATGTAGTTTTAGAAAAAGGACAACCTGCAGGACGGGCGACAGCCCATCGCTTCGGACAAGGCTGTAGGAATCGAACCCACAACCGAAGTGCGACTGGCCTTTATCGCCTACCACTGGCCTACAGGAAGTCCCTGTTTAGTAGAAACTAGTTTTATTATATTAAGCAGTATGATATATGAAGTATAAGTCCATTTTAGGAACCATATATGATTAATCTCACTATAGATCGACCTATGTATATAAGTTTTGCTAACCTTTTGTTTGAGACAGATGGAATGACCTGTCATTCTATCACATGATCTGCTAACACTTCACGAATAACAAATTCAACTTCATTTATTTAAGAGATGAAGTAGAAATTGTTCAAAGCACGAACAACAGTGAGATTGTACCAAAATAAAGTAAGTATTTATTCTAATTCAAATTTTCAACTTTAGGGGAAATGATCTTGAAAACCAAAAATATTGTCCTAGTGATCTTATACCTGATGAATCAGATGGTACCTTATAACATCACAAATCTATGGATTTGTGATTACTGGCTTTTCCATAGCCATGTTCTCTACCACTCTCCATCAGAACATGATGGTTAGATTTCTCTTCCATATCCATATTTTCACCTATGTGGAAACCCAATGATTAGTTTATTTGGGTAACCGTTACGTTTCATACTTTTGT
Source organism: Viscum album (assembly GCA_963277665.1). Lineage (NCBI taxonomy): Eukaryota > Viridiplantae > Streptophyta > Magnoliopsida > Santalales > Viscaceae > Viscum > Viscum album. Next base: position 1,926,593,803 of record OY728159.1, read on the forward strand.
TTTTAAAGATTGGTTTTGATATTCCTTTTTACGATGTGGGTTTCTATTAAAGAAACTTTCGAATAGTAAACCATGTATAACCCTGACGAATTTCGAGGGCGAAATTCATTTTAAGGGGGGTAGAATGTAACAACCCAAGATTTTATAAAGAAATATTCTTTTTAATTTTATTAATGTCTTGTGTTGTACGCTACACCAAAAGGAGCTTGCACAACACACATCCTTGACTTTCCTTGCATTACACGCAATCGCGACCTTCCTCGATAGCGTGTGTAGTACGCAATACCGAGTTTCACTAAACAACGATATGCTATAAAAATATTATTAAAACTAGCCGTTATGAATAGTAATAACCACTTTTTGAAATCCAGTAAATCTTATTTTTCAAAATGAACTTTATTTTTGGATTCGGAGTATCGAATTTAGCTTAAGGTGAAATTTTGGTACTTTTCGGATAACTTTCATATTTTGATGAATAGTGAAAATGACTAAATTTTAATTAAAAACAACTTTTTTAATCGAAATAATTAATAATGATAAATTATTAATTTGAGTGATTTTAAAGTATATTTAGAATATATTTTTACAATTCAATACAATGTTGGTCATTGGATGTAATTTCACATTTAAACTAGACATAAACAAGTGTCAATCTTTTGATAGATATTGTTTCTTAAAAACACGCTATTTGTTTTAACAGTGGGATTTAATTATAAAATTAATTAATGCAACTTATATGTTGGGAATTTTGTAAAATAGAATTCATTTTTGAATTCGGAATACCAATTATAGCTTAGGGTGAAATTTTGGCATTGTTCTGAAAAACATCAAATTTTGATGAATAGTGAAACTACTAAGTGGTAGGTTAAAAACTGAATTTTGCATAAAACTTAATTTTACCGCTTCTGTGAATGGAATTTCAAAAATCCGAGAGACACGGTTAATATCAAGGACTAAAATGTGGTTCAATGAGATGAAAATAATTTTTGGTGAATAGTAACTTTTTACTTTTTTTTACCGCGGTTAATAGTAAATAGGGTAACTAAGGGTAAATATGATATTAATATTACCCTAACACATGTCCTAATTCTATTGGACAAGTGTAATTCGACCAAAAACAAACTTAGGAATAAAATATGACCATTTAGGCCCACTTGGATTAGATTAGGACATTTATTATTAATTTATTTAAAGAAGGGTTAAAATAGTTAAAATCAAAGTTTAATAAGTAAATCATTTTTAATATGGGGTTATACATACGATAAATTCAATTGTAAATATTCATTAGAAAGCTAAAAAGATTTCCTACATGATGATATTTTATTTGTAATTTTTAGACATTAAATAATTTAATTTATTTATGACATAATGATGATGCAGTAATTATCTTATTAATGAAATATTACTAACAAGAAGCTAATAATATGACCATATATGATCTCATATCAATATGTATGATTCTGGAATAAGTCAATAACATTATTTAAACCATTATACAGGAGCTTCGGACACGTACAAAGCTAATCGGACCTAAGGTAAGGGAAAATATCACAATCTCATTTTTATCCGAGATTGTTTATTCGTAAGTATTTACTGGGGTGTATTTTATCATCCACATCCATGTTTCCTCAATATGTAATATTATTTACATCCACTTTCAATAGTTTAAATCCAATTTTACCCTTAGGTGAGTTTTTAGTAAAGAATATGAAAGGAATCTTTTGTCGTTTTTCCGTACGAGGTACTTTTTGACTTTTCCGACAAAAGTACGAAGAATGTTTTTTTAACTTATACGGCATGAATGGATTTCTAAAGCATTATTTCCAAGAAGTTTCCTTTACTTGTTTTTAAGTTTATTTTAAATCAACTTCTTTTATTTTATAATTGTACAACATGTTAATAAAGGAAAAGTATTTTTGAAGAAGAAAGGATATTTTCCTCAAGAATTCAATTCAAGTGTTTTATCAAAATTATTTTCCATCTAAGATAATAAAGGGTTCTGTTTCTATCCATATTTTTACACTGATTTGACTATGTTGTGATGGAATTATGTTTATGAATTCCTTTATCTTATATGAATGGTTTTATGATGTCATGTTGTTTAAGAATCCCATTTTTATTACATGGGTTATGCAATGATGTATGATTTATGATTATGTGGCACACATAAGAAAGGATTCATTAAGAGATGGGTGGGACCTATATCTCCCTCCAATGCATTGGGTAAAGATTTTATATCTCATGAGATAGACATGGCTGTAACGGAAGGTTATTTCGGTTCAGTGATACAGGACTGAAACGAGGAGTGAACTCGGTTCAGAAAGGGACTTTGTCCACTAAGATAGTCTTGGCAATGAGTCATGACTAACAAGAAATGATTTTCCATGATTATGTGTGCATGCCACAAAGTTTCAAGTTTTATGTTATGATTATGGGGATCTCATTTTCACTTCTATGATTTATCCCATGTTATGATATTATGAGCTCTTTTGCAGGTTAAGATTTCCAAAAAGCTATGTTCTTTTGTATATGATGTGATTGATATTTCTTTTGTTTACCCTTACTGAGCATTTGAGCTCACCCTTTTATGTTTTCTTTTCCCCAGGATATAAATAAAGGTTTATAGGTAAAAAAAAAGGGAGGATCTTTATGGGAGATATTGAAGATCTTTCACCACGATTAGAAGATTACGTTCCGAGTTTCCAAAGACACTAAACTATTACGATCCTTGTGTGTGTGTTTTTGTTATGTACTAAGTATTCCGCAAAAGTAATGTAATGTTCATGTACGTTAGGCTTCGGGTCTCTACAATCATCATCATCATAGTTTAGTTAGTGTTTTCATTGACAAATTGGCGACATGAAACCAGAGCCAAATCCCACAGAATCACTAGCATACTAGTACAGGTCCGCCCATCTAGATACCCAGGATTCCCTTTAGTGCTAAATCAAGTTACACATGTTATAAAATACACATTTCACATCCAAATTCCATTCCCAAATCATAAAAACAAAAACATCCCATAATATTTCTTCACATTTATTTAACGAATCAATATACCACTACAAATTTTCATAAAATAATATCATGGAGTGTATTGAGGAATTGATCATAAAACTCATTCAAAAACACAATATGAATTATAAAACCACGAAAATACAATACCCAAGAATATTTTCCAGCCCTAAAAACATTTAAGAAAATAATTTCGTGGATGATAAAACAATCCCAACTGATACAACATGGTATATACAAGTAAAACACTCATTCTGTATTTTTTTGGAAAGGCTAAATATGCCATTAAACATTTTCCAAAAACTAAAATTTTAAAAAGATATAAATTTCAATTTTTTTAAAGTGGTGTATACACACCAAATAAATAATCAATCCATATTCACAAATCCCATAAAAAACTCTGGTTACATATTCAAAACACAACCATTTTTATAAAAATGTGAAACATGCCATTTTCCGGCAACTCGAGCCAAAACATGTTGTAAACCAAAACCCAATTATTTGTAAAACCAAATACAAATTGAAAAGATGTAAAAGGATCAAAAAATAATTTTTTACATTCTTCCAATGTATTTATAAATCCAGAAGAATCATTTTAAATTGTACTAGACACATAAAATCCAACAGGGAAATTTACCAAACACGTGGCATGCACTCTTTAAAAAACAACATATCTTATCCACTTAAAATTGTTAAAATATCATTTTCATTCCATAATGTTATTAAATCCACAGAAAAATATTCAAAATACTATAAACCTAGTGCATAAGATCATGGAATAATTTATCAAATAAGAGGAGTTCACATTTATACCAAAACAACTATATTTTTAACAAAATAATTCATAAAACATAATTTGAACACAAAACCTTTAAAACAAAGGTTTTAATGCAGAAAATTTCATATAAATAAAGTTATAATAATATTATAATGATGAAAATTAAATGCAAAAGTCTTGGGCAATGGACATCCTACCTCAAATCCTTGGCGTAATGGAATCGCACTCCCAAAATCACCATCAGAGGGTTTACAAACCCTAAACCTATGATGACCAGAACAAAATGAATAAAAACACCATTAAAAATCATTTAATTACAGAACCCAAATTCTAACAGGTCTAGGGGAGATTATACAACCATGTAATAATGAAAGGAGGAAGAATATGGAGGATAAAGGAGAAGAAATCTCACCTTTTCAACGAGAAAATTCATTGTATTATACTAGATATGTACCCATAGATATAAGGGAATGATGTGAAACTTCGTGGAGAGACTCCTAAGGTCTGTAAGAACTAGGGAAAAAATATTGGTGGCCAAAATAGTAATAATTTATTGATTTATTAATGATACAATTTACCTTTTCTGTTAGAAATGATTTTAGAGACATTGAGAATGTTTCCCCACTCCGTGACTATTCAGAGCTCCAAAGAGGGAAAATAGAAAATGGGTGTGATAATAGGGATATTTGGTTCGGGTGGGAGGTGAGATCACCCATCAATATTAAATATCAAATTATATATAAAATAAAGAAATTATTTTTTTAAAACTAGAAAAGGGCCCATGGGCTGGCCCAATACCTTAATAAGTAAGCCCAATTCACCATGATTATGAATACTTAAGGGGTACAAAATGATATGTTAGTTTTAAAATATTAGTTTAGGTCATGTGGGAAGTCGAATGGCTGGAAAATGTTGAAAAACACAGGAGTTATAAAAGAAACCAATTTGGTTTTTAAAATTGGAAATGGGATCACAGTTGACCCAAATCATGAAGTAACCATCCTTTCTCCAAAAACACATAAACAAGAAATGAGGACCCAAATTTTGGGTGATTAGAAAAATATTAAACTTGAAAATTCATTATTGATCTCACACAATACCCATGAAAATTATCAGGATTTAAAATGCACCGGATCAAAACAAAGACATGAAAAACCGGGTGTGACAAATGAACCCATGAATTTGTTTGTTTGGGCCTTAAGAAGGATCTACTCATGGACCAAAACACGCGATACATCTAATTGACAAGAACATCATTGATTTATTATTTTTTGTGATATATATCTATTTCATGTCATCATATTTATTCTGATTTATCCATCCTAAGTGTAAAATCAAATAGATGAAAACATGTATAGAGCTTTATATTTTCATAATTAGACACAAAACAGTTCTATGAAGTAGGATCTTCTCATGTGATATAAAATTTTAAGAGGAATATTGATGGAATCTTCATGTTCATTAAGAAACAACATTCAATTCTGGTGATTTGTTTCATTATCATGAATTAATGACATAGAAGGTGATGGGGAGGTCATAATTTAGTATAAGTATAATGATTTCTCAATGTGTAATGTTATCAAGGCCCTTTTCTTATAGTATTTGTATCAATGTTTAATGGTTATGCCTTTATATAGTAGGATTTTACACCTTCACATGGACAAATTATATGTGAATTTGTATAACAACTCTTTTTATGGACATTAATTGTTTTTACCTTAAGGGGTGGTGAATGAGAAGATGTGGGAATACAAGATTTAGATTTGTATTTGACTCGTTATCCAATCATAGATAATTAATTTAAAACACATCAATTACGGTGATTTTTTATGGGGATATGATTTTAGATTTTTCAATGAATGGTTTTTCGGGGTTGACTAGAGTTACCCCAACTACAAATAGTAATTTCAATGGTTTCATTTAAGGGTAGACAAATTAGAATGATTCTTATGGTGGAAACATTTATTCATTTCTTTAATAGTATACTTCTTCAAAATAATATATATTTTTTAGTAAATTCCCATTATCACGTTGTAAATAAGTATTGGTTGGTCACTCAATACATGACTTCATGGATTAAAAAATTTATTTTTCCTATTTTTAAAATTTGGTCCACTTTCTAGGGGGTTTCAATGTTGTACGCACATTTATAGCATTACATAATTTTTTCATATTAATAGTCTATTATTTTAACCCAGATGCATTGTGAATAATGTTTTATAGCCAATAGGCATTTGGAATGAAGTTATTTCATGTATTCTAGGAATCTATAAAGGGAACTAACATAGTTCTTATGATTTTATAGGTTCCATTTCTATTACATCATCATTAGTAACTATGTTTTTTGATAGTGTTTCCTCCAATTAATTTGTATTATCCTACACTATAGATATAATTAATCATCTTATGAATCCCATTAATTAAAAAATGTAAATTGATACACCTCCTATGATACAAATATATCAATGTATCTGATTTCATTCATATACATTCTCTTCATTGTAAATATATCTCATTACATACTTATTGGTTCATCAAATAAATCCTCTAGAAGACAATCTAGATAATTTATAGTTTATTTATCATATATATTGGTTTGATTGATATCACTGGTGAGTTTTTTTCATCTTATGATGGTGATAAAAATGGTTTTCATGGAGAATTGGGCCCGAGCAATAGTGGATCCCGACCTCATTTCCATAGTAGGGTAAGGCGATGTCATTTTTTCTTATTGAATAGATGTTAGTGCCTATTCTTCTGAGTATCCTTCGATAGCTATTGAGTTACTAGACATGTTTCCATTAGGTATATATTTTACACTACCTAATTGGTTGTTATAGTTTTTTATGAATTTTTTACATGTTAATAAACCTATATCCATAACCTAATACCATATGCTACTAGTTTAACCAAAGGTGTAAAAGAACCTTTTAGATGTTATGATGTATAATTGAACCATTTGGAATAATGTGTCATTATAGTCATCACTGAATCATTCCATCATTAATGAAAATAAAACACTTCACTTATATGGAGATTTTAATAATATGAATTGGTATAATATCTTGAATAGGTATCCATTTTCAAACAATTATTACTTTTTTCAGCAATGGAATGGGTAAATGTTTTACTTCAATTCTGATCTTCAGTCTAGGTATCACCAGCTTAAAAATAATGAGTATGATATCCCAAATCCCATTTCAATAGAATGTATGACTACAATGAGTATCTTATAGGTCAATCAATTATAACCAATGCTTACACAATTATTATTATACTAATGAGAAAATTTTTCCACATCTATATCAACTATTTAATTTTGGAATTCTTAGACGAAATATTTTTTTATTTAAAATATTAGGGTGATCATGTTCATCATTTTATAGAAATTTTAGATAGTATGGAAAATCAATTTCTTCATTAAAAGTTTTATATACACAAAATGAGGACTAATGAGTAAATTTTCATATGGGACATAGTTTTTGAACGTGGGTAACATTTTTGATACAATGAAGGTGAATGATGTCCCTTTTTTGGGTAACTGCATAATGCATATGAATAAGAAATCTACATGGGTTTTTCTAAATTTTAAATATGATTTTTAAAAAATTAATATATATTGGATTCTCTATATACATCCCTCACACATATGGGGGTGATGTTTTCGGTTTATTCAGAATTTTATTCTTTTATTAATGAGTTGAAGAAAATTTTAAAATCATATACAATGTATACTGCTTTAGAGGCTTGGAAATTATTGTTAAACTTTTGAGATGCATTAGGTTCATATTGGGGGGGAATTTATCATGTCAGGTGATCAGATCATGGAATTTGGTTTTCATTATCACTGACCTCATGTGAAGAACAACCTAAAAATGATCCTGAACATCCAAAGATGACACACATTCATATGAGTTTGTAGAACATCCTTCTTAGAAAATATTTTACTATTAACACCAATCAAAAAATAATGACTTTTATATTCTCACAAAATTATTTGAGTCTACACTTATATTGATGGGTGGAGTGAATGTACTATTTTAACATTTAATATTCCATACACCCAGGGGATTAAGAACATTACTATGTTTCTCATATTATAAAACCCCCATATGAGACCATAAAGGAATATCTACAAAACTAGATTAGCATGGATCTATTTTCTCTAGTGAATTTGGTTATTTGGGGGGATGAGATGGTTTTTTTGATAGAAATAACTCCATTGACGTACTCTATTCTAGAGGTGGTCCACCGATGGTAGTATCTTGATGATGTGTTCAGAGGTGATGTGGATTATTTACATGGTCTTGAGGACACGATTTCCCTATCAATATATTTAGATTATTTCTTTTTCATCGAGAACCATTATATTATTAATTCACTAATATGAAATATTTTAATGAGTATTTTCATCGTAATCTGTGGGTGTTTTACCTAGACATAATGATGAAATTTTATGATATCATGTGAACATTTGGGTTTACATCTATGAAATGGGACAATGATAATAAAAATTCCAAATTTATACTTATCATAAAACTAGGACAGGTCATCAGACAACTAATGTAATTCCTCAACCACTTTATGGGAAAAATTGAATGTGGAGTGACATAGAAACGGAATTGATTGTTTGGATTTTTTATATCACTTTGTGTATAGACTACAATTATGGTTGTGACTTAATGATTTAAAAAATTAACACACAATATTTTAATTATTTATTCAAAAAAATTTGAGGATTTGGGAAAAAAATTTGTGTAATAGATTTCTAGATTTCATAAAGATAAATCATTTGTTTTTACAAATATTATAGCCTGATTCACATACTGGTTTTGGAGAGGCAGTCACATTGTGATGGGATCTACTCTCATATTGAGTACAATGATCAATATATACATAAATTTACATAGAAAATAGGCTATAAAAATTTTTATGGACATGCCTCATTCATGTTAACTTCACATTATAGGTACCTGTGATTTCCATTTTCACTGTTTATGTTTTCTAGGAAAAGTAGTTAATAGTCAACCATTATGATGGTACCCATTGAGGATTTTTTTGGTCAACCATGTTATTCTATTTTATTCATGTTAGAGACAAGGGAATCTTCTATATGGGAAACAACATGGTGTATTTAATTTCATTGAAATAATATGTAATTCAATATAGACTAATGATAGAAAAAAAAAAGAAAAAAATATTCTATGGATTATCATTGATGTCTATTTTAATTCATGCTTAGGGAAAATTTTTCTGTGTCTCCCATCAGTCGAGTCACTGATGGTTTGGATAATAGGGGATGATGTAATGAATATGCCTAAGATTTATTGATGATATTTAGTTGAATATTTAGGTTTATTTCCATTTCTCAATACCACCATCGATGACATTAACCTGTAATAATATTCAATTAATATTTGTTAAGAAATTAATATTAGAACCTTCTTGTGTTTTGATATTATATGAACACGGTCAGTCTAACACTCAATCCCAGATTTTCCTGAGAAAGATGCATTACAATATGGTATCTAGAGTGCCTCCCAATTTATTAAAGGATTATAGATGGCAATGAAGGTCTAAATCATATTGTAGAGAGACAATATCATCAATTAGAGTTCTCAAAAATAGATAAATAACTATGAAGGTAACAATATTCAAACTTGTTATGTAGAAAATGAAATCTATATTCCAACTATAATTAATTATGGAGGAAACAATATATTTGTATAGTCATACCTAAATAAAATACACTTATCATCCACGGAGATGTTCATAGATAAAAATGTCAATGAAAAAGTATAGGTAAACTCTTCACACAACTCCAAGAATAACCATCACCCAGAATCTAGAATTTTTTTGATCTATCATGAAAGAAAATCGACCATTAGTCTCATTCAACCATGTAAAGACAACATGTGAATGTTCATGGGTTACCCATGTTCTAGGAACACCTTATCAGGGAATGAATAGAAACAAGTTCCACACCACTAATTTGGGCTATTGACTGATATATATATCCATTTAATGTAAATGTTATATTCTCAAAAAAATATAGGAGATACAAAAGAATACAAACATATAATATAATCACCAAAACAATTATAGGTAATCAAAAAAGGCTTTTCAAGTTTTCATGGGCTTACCAACCTGCTAGGAACCATTCCCTAAAATTATTGTGCTCTATGTTGAATGGAAAATTAAATGATATTGGAAAAGGTCAATAACTAGAAACAATTCTAATCAGCAGGGAATCAGTACAATATGTCCCTTGAAATCCTCAATGTATTGAGAAAAAATTATATGTGACATCATCATGGATGAGAGAGAAAATGTCACTCAGTCATATTAGGGCATAAATATGGCATTACACTCAACATCCTCATGGTTATCCCACATTAACACCGTTGTTATGGGTCAAGACTAATAGCCTCCATACCCCTACTCGAAAATTATGTCCTTCACTATTATTTCCACAAGGCATTACCACTCCCACTGTACATGATTACCACATCATGATTGTCCAACTATCATGAGTACAAATGAAATTCTCCTAAAGGAAATGTAATAACACACAATAAGGGGGGACTTATAAATACATAATATGGAATGCCGAAGCGATAATTGAAAAAAATATATATATACAATTGTTATCATCACAAAATAGGATTCAAATTTATACATAGGTATAATAAATCATCATATAAGGATCTAATAGGGTAAAAATTCACTTATATGTGATCAAAATATCAAACATTGTTTCATAGGATATAGATTGTCACAAATCAATTCACAGAATCATACGTTGTATCATGGTTATCACATGATAACATATGTGATAAAAATAAGAATTTAGTTATAATTTAATGACCATCAGTGGTTGACATTATGATATTTACCAATGTATTTTTATATCTCTAAGAACATTAATTAATTACATTAGGTTTTTCTCCTTTAATTAGATCAGTTTTAAGGATTTTTAATTATTTTATTCATTCATGTAATTCATAAATAACTCTGAATTTTATGATCCTTCTCTCATGGTGGTAAACCTTACATCATATTCCAATAAACTATCAATCATTTCATAGTATAGAGTACATAAGACCATTGACCTCAAGTGGTTTAAACACCCATACCACAAAATCTATCAATCTTTTTTAAAAGTAGACTATATTCATTTTGCCTCCAATTATCACCACATGGTTCTTGTTATGATAAAAAACTATAAATTAATTAATTATTCTAAAATTATAAAAAACTAGTAATATAATTAGGATCATAAGTCCAATAGTGATTGAAATTCTTCTCGAAGGGCATTTTTGGTGTCACCACCTTGTCAAAACAATAACCAACTACCTTTAGATGGACTATAACATGCATATGAATTCATTCAGGGACACATAACTATCATATGGGAACATGATAAAGGAATCTTAAATGTTAATATATTGTAAAAAAATTAGAATAAGAACCCTATTAATTTACCAAATCTATAATGTTGTAAAATTGTGTTTGACACAATCCTCACAGGCTCATACATCTATAGAATGATGATGTCCAAAAAAATTTCTACGATACACTGGCTAATATTATTAAATTTTAATAAAAATGAATGAATAAATTAACAGGGTACATGACTTCAATTAAATTACTATAATTAAATTTTTTTTCATCATCATAAGGAATACCCAAGACATGTTGATCAAAATCCACATTGTCCTCATCCAATATCATCATGATCAAAGGAAATTGTCTCTAATTATCTAATCTAGGTCACCAAAAAATGAATTATTATTGGGATTACTAAGGAAGGGATTCAATCTGACATTGTTCATGATAGATTATAATTTCTAAGATGTAAAAATTGCATTTATCAATGTTTTAATGCAATAATAATCCACCACCGCATGGGGATGAATGTTAGCATGATTAGAAGAGATTGAAATATATTCATAGGATTAAATATATGGAATAATTTAGATCTATAGAAGTTCATGGAATACTATTAGAGAATAGAATATAAAATAAAATAGTAAAATTATCATAGAAAATTTATAATTCCATCTAATTGTTTTCAGTTCAGCCACCCAAAAGATCAAATAGATTCCCACTCAATGATTTCTCTATGTTTCTAACCAGAAAATCTGTTATGAGTCCATATATATTAAGTTAACCTACAATTTAGTAGGTTCATGAACTACCCCCCCCCAAATCCAACATAGGATCACTTGCTGGTCGTTGAATCCTCATAAGTAACAAGGCTTCTACCCACCCCATCAGCTAGTTGGATGTTATAAGGGAAACCCCAGAAACACTATGTAACATGTCATGAAATTATGAACATTAATATTTCCATTAATAAATAATTCATGTTTCAAAATTTGATCATTAATATTTTTATATTTCCCACCCCTCAATTCATCACAAATTTAAGCAAACAAGCCATCCACCATATGATACGTCCAAATGTCCTTAAAAATCATAACTCATAATAACCCAGTTTATTTCTATATTCCATTCATATAACTTCTCATCTTCAAGAATTTCTTGTAGAATAATAATTAAACCACATGATATATTGAAATCGTCAACAATAAAGATATTTCAATTTTATATCTTTGTACACCAACTCATCATCTCAACATCAAGTTTATCATTTAATTCAAATCACACATACTTTCCCTGACAATAAGAATGAACAATTGAAGCTGATCCAAAATCTAAATCCTAATTTCTATCAAGAACAAGAACACTAAAATTACATAACATAACACACTTCTATATCTTAAACTAATAGCTCTTAAACTTTCAAGGTACAACCCAACATTGGAATCACCACACATATAATAATTTTATATTCCAACATCATTATGAGAGGTATTATGTTTTATATCACCTGATCATACACAAATTACATTTTATAAACAAAAAATTAAACCTTTTGTAGTTTTAAAAAATCCAATGATTCTCTATCAATAATAATTAACCCAAACATGTTGACCATTCAAAAAAAAATTGAATAATCTAACGATATTCTATTATATCATATATGATGAGATTGATATAGTTCATGAAACAGTATTTTGGTTGACATAATACACACCCATCAATGATTTTACATTTATAATCCATGAATGGTTAGTGACTTAGTAAACCAAGACATCATGATTATATGAATCACGATGCATTTAAATCATGAAAATCATTAAAACAACTTGTTACTCTGAATGAAGTTTAATCTTATTTCATTTGTAAATCACTGGTTGATTCAATATCCTATTTTCCCATCTATAAAACTCCCAAATCATTTCCAACAAACCAATTATATTTATTCCTCATAATTAATTTCAACTTTCTCTTTGAAAAAAACCTTAATATAGTCTCCATCAAATTATACTTTTCAATAAATAACTGGGGTTTTATTTTGGACTCAGATACTATTAGTCCCACCATAGAATATTATCAAAGGGCCACCATGCTTTTTATGTTGGGAGACTTGTGGAATACCAAGAAATATTTAAAAATATATTCATTTGAAACATTAAAATGTCAATTCCCCCCACAATTAGAGAATATTTATTTCATTTTTTCATAGAATATTCATCAACATAAGCATCCCATATCTAGGAAATTACATGAATTGATATGTAATTGTGATATTCCCTTTTAAACTGAATTTTGAGAAATACCAAAGTGATAAACACACCAATATTGTTATAATGAAGTACATGGCATATGAAAATAAATTATTATAATAAATTACTTACTCAATAAACCATTGATTTTATTAAACCTTCTAAAATAGATGTGTCACATCCCCCCATGCAAGAATATACACAAAACTATGGAACTTATATCATGGTTGAACATATTTTAATGACACAATTGTAATATAATCATTTATAGATTTCATTTCCTACATAATGAAAACACTATACATAATATCTTTCAGGCCAATGAGACCAGAGAGAATCAAGCTAATCATGTCATCTTTAAAATCCATGAATTTAGTTGAACTATAATCAATTGGGAATCATAACCCCTAGCTCTTTTAGATTTATTAATTGAAAAAGAAATAGTTTCAACGATCCCCATAATACCTTCATTCATCAGTTAATCTAAACTCATAAAACCATTTCATAAATACTTAGGTAACCGGGATTTTGTAATCATGTCATGAAAAAACCATTAAACCAAATAGATTGATTCTCTTAGACTACCTTTATAGGATCTAGGGACAAAAAAACATCCTTTTTTTGTTTTATCGACTCATTATTTTGTCTTAAAATAAATGTAATCATTGGTCTAAATAATCAAAAAATATTGTAGAATGAAGATATGATATTACCCGACTGTAATGGAATGTCAAAAATAGAATGGGAAGAAACTACACATGTAATTAATAATTAATTTATAAGAAAATATATAATTTAATAAACTCATATTTTTCACCTTGTTGATGAGTTAGTGGAATAGATATCATATCAACATTATTGATAACGAGGTATTAAGTAAAAAAATCCATGTAGTACTGATCAATAGGTTCACCACAATCCTTGAACAACATTATATAATCAATGTATGGAAGTACGATTAAACATAATCACATACATTTTTCAAGGATGACCATAGCATAATTCATTACGAGAGTGGAAGGAAACATGATGTTATATTGTTGGATTGAGTGTTGAGGGTAGTAAATAACTCTATAAATAATTTTCTCCCTATAGGGCTTGAGATTTTCTTACATTATCCATTATGCACAGAAATTATTAATTATAAAATTAACATATAATAAATTTATTATGTCTAGTTTAGGGTCAGATAATTGGACATTAAACCCTTACACTATTCAATATTCATATTTAACCCCATTTACATTAATAATAATCATTTTATTAATCTAGTCTCATGTAAAACAGGGTAATAATAAAAAATAATATCATTTCTATTATTTCAAATATGACCATTAAACTCTGAAAGCTATCCCCCATTGAAAATTATTATTCTTCAAATAATTAATAATTAATAAAAAATGTCATAAAATTATTATATGATAAATATAATAAATATTTCATTAAAAATTATATTGAAAAAGTAATATATTATTATTATTTAACTGACTTTTTATTTCAAAGAAGTTTCTTTTAAATTATACAATATAAACAAATTTAAGAAATATTAATTATTATATCTTGATAAATTCATTGATGTAATGTAATTGAGATTTCAGAAACATATAGTTTGTTTACCTCATGGTCTATTTCTTACTGTAATTTCTCATAAGTGACTAATTTATAAGGTTAGCATCTGGAACATAGAAATGTTTGTCTATTTTCATAACCTCAAATCATAGAAATTTTAATCTCTGAATAGTGTGAGGTGTCTCAAAATCTTATGATCCTCCAACCCCTAATAAATTTTATCATATGTATCCCATTATGAAATATAAATACTCTATAGAAAAACATTCATGGATAATGATATGGAACCAATATGTTCACTTTATAATGATGAACAAAAATATCCTTTTAATGCAATGTATATTCATTGTAAATTATTATATAAAAACAACATGATGATCAAAAATCATAATGTGAATGATAAATTCTTCTCAAAAAATTTAATCAAGTAATATGAATGTCGGATCCAGGGAAGTCGATTTAAAACACTCACACGTTCACTAGATTCAACTAACAAAATCTATCACTCCACTCATTGTCACATGATACTCATGATTATCATGTGATAAAACCATCATTATGGGGTACCCCATGTTTTCCTCCATGGATTATCTACTCACTAAAACATCACCACTTTGATAAAAATCTCTTAATAGAGGACACATCTATTTTATATTCTATTTCCATTGTTTTGACAATAGATCCTTTGAGAGGGCCACTAAATAAGTGCAATTATATTAAATTATGATAGGATTTATACATCAATATACCATATCATGACTATGAATACTCTTATTTTTCATGTATTACTTTAAAATATTATATAGATTAATATTGGATCTAACTGTTGAGATGATATGATTTTCTGAGGCCTTGTGTTCCCAGAATTAATTTTTTAATATTTTAAACATATTTAAAATAATGATCATGTATTTTTTTCAATAAATAATTGAAATAAATCCTAAATAAAATATTTATTATAAAACTGAGACCACCATTGAGTTGAAATTGTGTGATTTACTTGAGGAGAAACTTTTCCTTGGTGTGCGTCAGATATTCTAGATTATCAATGTATTACGATGTTTGAAAGGTGAATAAAATAAATTGTTTTGTTTTGTTTTGTTTTGTTTATATTTCATGAACTAGTGTGGTCTATATGAACAGTTATATGACTAATTTCTAGCTTTAGAATCATATCCTGAAAAATTGAGATAGGGAATTGGAGGAGCAGGTTTGCAGTGAATGATATCGAATCGAATCAAGATCATGGATCATTGTGTGATATGAATATAAGAATCTAACCATTGAATTAATATAGGATTCATAATTCATTAATCATTTATCTATCCCAAGGTATGATGGTTTTTTTATTTGTATTATCCATATATTATTTCTCATATGAAAAACATTAATCAATCAACTAAGAAATTGCTTCATGGGATGATTGTATTCGTGGAGCTATATTATTTGTGGAAATTTTGGAGAAACGGTTAAAGTTTTCAATTTTCATTCATTATTATAATAGAAAAGTTTAAATTTGAAAAAACCTGGTTCAAGGTCATTCCTATATTTTTTTTCTTGGATTTATACAACCATTCTTCATTCATTTATCACTGGTATTATTTTTGGAATTTTATTTGAAAAAATAACAAATAAAAAAATAATTGTGAACCTGTTTCATGGTGAAAAAGTTTTTTATTATGAATCTGGTTTTAGATCAATAATAGGAGCATGATGAAATGATGGTGATGATGGATTGGGACCACACATAGGATGCTTATCTATGACATTTGGTGTGTATAGTGATTGATGATTTACAGGATGATTCATGATAAACTATTATTCAAAAAAAGTGGATCTCAAGTGATGATTGAGCATAGTGGATGTAGATCCAAAATCCAAGTGTGGGATTTGTTGAAGAACTAGAGACTATAGAGATGTATGTGTACACGGATTATGAACTTGTGGTTCTCAAAAATACGATAGTTTTGAAAATTTATTATTTATTAATACTTTATGTGGGCCCCCTTTGTAGTTTTATTGTTCAATATAGAAAGAAAATTTCACATGCCACGTGACTACTATTACACATAATGTTACCATTACCGAGTAGCTCGACATGTAACTTAGATTTTATACTTACATGACTAAGAATAAATGGGCTTGTACACACTATGTACTCAAATATATACAAGTTTAGGCCAGGATTAAATGGTAATAGTTGTGTAATTGGACATGGACATAGTTTTAGGCATGGGAGATGATATAATTGAAGGACCCATGCCAATGGGACACACTGTAAACAACCAGTACATGATGTGTACTCCATCAAATAAGTTGTGGACCACTTTTCCGCATCAGGAAGGACCAGTTTCATTAGGTTACATTCACTATATACTTTTTATTAGGGTTTTTAAAGAAAAAAATCTTGTATATAGGATGAATCCCATCTAATGAATATCGTGTTTTTAATGTGTTGTAGGAATCCCATCATGTGGCTCAACGTCAGATCCCCTATCATCATTATTTTCTATGGTGGGTTTCTAGATAACATCTTGACCCAAATTATGTGGGAATCAATACCCTACATATCATGTTTTACTTTATCAGGTTGTTTATATACCAAATGTATCTTGAGTGTTATGCATTTTATTTATCGATCTCTACAAAATTCATGTGTCCCTTCTTTTAGAGAGACCTGGTAAAAATGATATCTCGAAACTATTCATTCAGTGATATCTAACTAAGTCCTTGAATTCTCCCTAAAAAAATTCAATGTGGAACATTCACTGAGAAATACAATGATGTAATTAAAGTTGTTACCTTACATTGATAATGTTTTTTAATTTACGTATACATAGGTATTCATGTCAAATGTTCCATTGACATATCCATGTGAAGAGATGAAAATTACACTTGAAGGAATATGCTTTTTAATTTTGAGTTTTCCCAACAAAGTATAGTTATAATCACCAATATATAATATTTTCCCAAACATTTCATGTCTTATGAATATAATCATCCTATTTATATAGTAATAAAGGGAATAATCCTAGGAAGAGCTTAGTGATTAGAATATACAAATGTGTGTTTCTTTTTTTACCATGAATGGATTCTGCTTCTATTGTTTTTAGTTGGAAAAGTTCTAAATTTATTATGGGAGGGCTGGTATTTGCTTCTTTTTTACTTTAAATACATGATTCCATACTCTTATGGTGTGGGTTTTAGATATATTCAATCATGGTTATCATTTATTTCATTTAATGACTTCATAGGATTTCATATGTGTGAATTCATATAGGGTCATGATACTACATCCTCCCATGTGGGTGATATGCATACTCAGTGTAGGTCACCATCCCCTAGCCTATAAGAGGTATGATTTTGATATTCGTGTCATGGGCCTCATTTGGATGGGTCATGAAAAAGATCATTAACAATCATATAAATTTAAAATACAAACATAGCTACATCAATAAGAACAATATAATGAGACTCAAATATAGATTCAGCGACAACTATATGATTTAAACTCTTTCTTATCTTAGATCATATACTATGAAAAATGATATGTAATTACTATGACATGGGATATTTTAATCAATATTGAAACTAGAATATATAAACTCAATTATTTATAGATCTTCATCTCTTCCATATGCAAGGATCATTTTCCCATTTTAACTACCATATTAAAAAATATCCATAACATAAGTACAATGACTTCCACTTATATTTACATTTAATATTCCTTCCATGATGAAATAATATGAAACTAAATCATTGAAAATTACATTTGAAATATTACATTTCCTATGGTCAAACTGTATATGATAATAATCATTCTATCTCATTCCAATTTATTCTATGAAAAACATTTCATTGAAATGTTTAAACTGTGATAAATTTGAACCAATCCAATCATGGATTGTTCAAAAATGATACTCTTCATTTTCTATTCAATGTCTATACAATGAAATAGTCAGATTATCCCTATGGACATGAATAATATTGATCCCATGATTGAATGAATCTTCACCTAAGTCCATCATAGAGAATCACATACTCAAAATTTTTGCATCATCTTCCAGGGATTGTATATTGTTTACAATTATTATTATCCCATTGACATACTATACATTAAATACAATTGTAATCTCATTCAACCACTTGTAGAAACATGATGACGGTAAATCTCATTGAAACCAAATTTTTTTATTTCCTCATCGAATTGAAAAACTAATAACCCAGATGATTTTATAATCCATAAAAATCTCTATGACACATGAAAAAAATCCATTTCAGGGAGTAACAAACCCATCTAGTTTTTCATGTACACATCCTCTCAATTGTTCCCATTGAATAATGTCACAACCCTTTCCTCGCGCCATGTGTCGTGATATACAACCATCCCTCCTCCCGAAGTCCAGGGTTTGATGACATGTGCCGAAGGTGTAATTCTAAAGGTGGGAGGCATTTTTCTAAGTACCTCGAACACACAAACACATTCTAAAGATGGAAGATTAAAAAATCAATCCACTATAAATAACCACTGAGTTCAAGTAAAACTGAATGTCAATTGGGTATGAATACAAACCCCACAAAACACTAAATGGAAAATAGAAAAGTATAAAAGATTCTTTGAATATATAACCTCTAAAAATCCCACCTAATGGGTATGTACATTATAGCGGCTAAAATCCTTATAATTTAGTCTTGTCTTCCAGGTCACACTAGGAACCACCGGGTCCAATGCCACCATGACCTCGATCAAGGCGGTGGTCATATTCACCAGACACAACATGTGTGGGTGAAGCCCATGTAGGGGTGAGAAAAAAATACTCAGAATGGAACCAAAAATAACAAGAAATTATCACAATTAATTCCACAAGAAAACTAAAAATTATGATCACCAATTATTTTCACAATACAAGATAGTTTACTCAAGGTATATTCTAGTGTATTAAATTAGAACCATTAGTCACATAGTCAAACACCTCTGCGTCTAGGGAAATCCTCCTCATTGAGTACAGAGGGCTAGTTGGGTCACACAGAAGATGCTCCCCACTAACCTAAGATTATAGTATAATTCATCTCTGATTAGTATCATGGGTATTCTAGGTCACACCGAAGCCACTCCCTGATGTGGGCATGTCAGGTCACACAGAAGTCACTTCCCACTTTGTTCATACTGATGTACTCCTCCTATCGAGTATTATAGGTTTGGCGGGTCACAGTGAATCTGCTCCAAACTGTGAGCTTACCAAGTCATACTAAAACCTTAACCCACTATTACATAGAATCTGATCAACATAGGGTCTCTCATCAGCAGTCTTTGGGTCTCAAAAAACCACAGGATTTATGCACATAGCATGCTTGATCTCGGGAAAACCACTCCCCAAGCCATTCATCAAATTCCAACATCCATGAAACTCACAGTAATGTATGCCAAAATATTGTTCACACTACTAGGGATCCAACACTACAAACTTCTAATCAATCAAACACCCAGTTTGCCTGATATTGGCATTTTTTTAAAAAGGATCATGTTATGTCCGGATTCGGTCTTACTCGGCCCGACGGGGCGGGCCCGGGCCTCTAGGCAGCCTGATCTGCTAAAGGTATACTGGTTCTCCGACATTCTAGGAAGTGGTAGGTGTCCACGTTAAGCTTATAATTCCATGTGGGTCGTTCGTAGGGTCATCCCCCTGTAGTAGTTGATTGACAGTGACTTCGTTGCGTGGGATATGGTGCGGGGTCGTGACCATGGTGTGTTGACGCGTCCGAGTGATTGTTTCCACCCACTACCAAAAACCGGCCCAACTAAAAGATATCCCTGATGAACCATGAACTAAGCTTGCAGCAATGGTATTCTCTATTGTTCTAGTACAGACATGCCAATGGGTAATTCTGCAGACCACTGGGTTGACACTGGTGGTCTATTCTTCATGCCACTTATGCATAAGATCTCTGAGTGATTCTATCTTCTTTATTATTACCTTGAAATTTCCTCTCTGAGAATTCAAATTTCCTTTGACCAAGAATGCACAAGGAAAAGGGTGGTCTTGCCAGGTTCATGTTAGCCAGTGCCATCCACATTAGAAGTTTAAAATCGGTGGATATTTTGGGATTATGTTACATCAACACTAAATCAATCCCTAATAGAAATAACAAGTAATATCACACTATTACAAGAACTGATGACACATGTATCAACCTATTCATTGGTTGATTTGAATTCATCGTTTAAAATGAATAATAGGGATAACCCATCCCTAAACAAACCCCTACCTTGATCAACGTTGAATAGGTCTTCCCACAATGATTCATGAAGTCATAGGCATTATTTGCCTCACAGCTCCATTCATCGAGGTGAAACCTCCTATTAAAATTCATTTGGTGATCATTGTTCTTCATTAGATTGAAAAATCAAAGGTAGTTCATTAATGATTTTTCTTCCATTCTATTTTCATTTCCCCAAATGCATTTTCATATTAAAAGAAAACTTGACTTAGTTTTTCTGTTATGTTGTGATGTCATGTCGTTCTACTTCATTTTAAGCATCAATAAACTGCACATTAACAAGATATTAATGATCCTCAATTAATGTTCCTTGACATCGCCTCATCGCCGCACCGTAGCACCGACATCCTCTAGTCAATGGTGAAAAAAATAATAAAATTACTTTAAATATTATTTTATTATTTTTTGTAAATTCTGAAAATTAACATTTCTGTATGACCTGTTCTTGTCAAAGTTAAGTACTTTCTAGGAGAATCCCAGCCTTTTGAGTTCAATGGTTCCCTCCTAATTATGATCCGATCACCTGTTCAATTTTTAGTAAAACCCACAGGAACTTTTACAAAAGTGAACTTAAAAAGGTTCAAAATTCCATTCCAGGATCACTGGGCCTCGGAATCACGTGTCGTATAAGCATGTGGACTCAAAATAATTCCATAAAATTTAAAAAAATGTACTGCAATTCTAAGTCATTACATTCTCTCCACCATATAACATTGCATCCCTAAAATCCAAAACAAAGGCTTGTCAAACAAAAACGGTTACTTATCACGAATCTAGCCTCCATCTCCCATGTGTTCTTTTACATATTCATGTATAGCCACAAATGCACACAAGAGGAATCGACCATCCTCGAATGACCATCTCCTAAGGATACTATATCTCAACTAAAAACTCCATAAACTTCACTCAGTCGTCAATGTCCAGGTTTCCCTAGTCGATGTCTTATGATGGATCATGCACATACCTTCTCAACTGCATCATGTGAAAAAACATAATACAACCGATGCATCTATGTGAGAATATATAAAAGGTATTCCACCTCACCAACTCTGCTTCTAACCTTAAAGGTCTGAGGAAAATTGAAGATAGCTTATCTCCAAGCTGAAACTACACAATACTCATCGGGGTGAGACCCGAAGGAACACATGGTCTCCCTCCTCAAATTCCAAGGGTCCATACCTCCTATCAGAATAAGGTTTAAATCTCCTCTTTATTTTACTCATCTTCACCTATATGGTCTGCACCTTCTCAAAGGTAGTCCATACCAACTCCGGGTTTATGAGTGCTGACTTCCCTGGGTCTTCCAATAATAGAGTTGATCTGCCTGGCCACCCGTATAAGGCCTCAAACAGTGCCAGGTTAATGGTGGAGTGATACTTATTGTTGAATTAAAACATCCACTAGTGGAAGGTGTTCATTCCAACTACAACCAATTTCATGGACACAATCATGAATCATGTCCTATTGGGTTTGTATGGTCCACTCCATCTGACCATTTGTCTAGGGTGAAAAAATGTACTCAGGCACAGCTGAATCCCAAAAACCTCTTCCAACACCTTCCAAAATAGGGATCTAAGCATGAATCAATGTCTGATATGATCATCCAAGGAACCCGGTGAAT
Organism: Viscum album; assembly: GCA_963277665.1. Lineage (NCBI taxonomy): Eukaryota > Viridiplantae > Streptophyta > Magnoliopsida > Santalales > Viscaceae > Viscum > Viscum album. The sequence continues at coordinate 1,926,616,703 of OY728159.1, forward strand.
CAACACTATCTACTAGACATAGTGGCTCACCAATCCCTTTACTGATCCCTGCTCCCAGATGGGTAGGAATTGAGCTGACATAGTGATTCAGTCGACGATCACCCAGATAGAATCCTGGACCCCGGATGTGCATGGAAATCCCATCATGAAGTCAATGTAGATACCATTCCACTTCAATTCGGTTATGTCAGGTGGTTGTTCCAGGCCTGTTGGGACCTGATTCTCGGCATTCACTTACTAACAAGTGAGGCTTTGTGAAATGAACTCGGCCACCACTTTCATCATCCCCTACCACCAATACTGATGCTAGAGGTCCTATAAAATCTTAACCACACCAGGATGTACCCCCAAAGGGGATGTATAGTACTCCCTCAACACCTCTTCCGGTAATGTCACTCGTACTATTGTGAATCCACAAAAATGATGACGTTCTTCCCACATATGAAAAATCCAACAAGATGTTTTCCTGAGAAAAATTAAGCACGTTGGTCCCCACAGTCAACATCAACATGATGGGCCTCCCTGACATGCAGTAAGAGGGAGGGAGTGATAGTCATTTACTGATGGTTAATATTATCCATCACCATCATCAAAATAAATCTACATTGCACCTAGGTGTTCTGTCGCCTCACTCAGAAGTTGAAAACTAGACCTCCATCTGAGTGCATTCGGCACCACATTCCCCTTCCCATTAGTATAGAGTATCTCAAAGTCATAGTCCTAGAAGAACTCAAGTCATCACCACTATATCATTTTCTTGGTCCTTCAGTGAGAATATATACCTAAGGCTCTAGTAGTCCGAATAGATGGTAAACTATTTACCCATCTAGTTATGTCGCAAGTTTGTCAAGGAAAATACCACTACAACTAACTCCAGGTCTTGTGTCTCATTGTTCTTCACATGTTGCATCAACTTCCATGAGCCATAGTCAATCAGTACTTGCTCATGCATCAGGACACACCCCAATCCTTCCCTAGATGTGTTATAGAAAATTACCTACCCAACACCCTCATCTGGTAGTCTCATGATCGGGGCACTCATCAGTCTCAACCTCAGGGCCTAGAAACTCTACTAGAACATATCCTTCCACACAATGTGATTTACCTTCCATGTCATGGATGATAAAGGAGCTACTACTCTAGATATTTCAGGAATGAACATTCAATATTATTCACCCAATCCAAAAAAACAATGCACCTGAGTCACTCTCTTGGGAGGCTCCCAAGAAAACATTGCCTCTATCTTCACCAGATCCACCATAACTCCATCCTTCAAGATAACGTGTCCAATAAAGTTGAATTCTTGAATCCATAACTGTCACATAGAGAGATTCCTATAAAGCTAGTGATCTCAGTGTTTATATAAGACTATCTGCAGGTCTGTAGAATTCTCCTTCTCTGACACCATGTACACTAATATGTCATCAATGAAGACCACCTTGAAACGATCATGGTAAGGCTGGTAGTTCCTATTCATGAGTCCCGTGAACACTACAAGGGCATTGGTCACACTAAATTGAATCACCGTGAACTCATAGTTTCCATACCCTCATCTGAAGGATGTCTTTGGTATGTCTTCATCTCGTACATGAAGCTGATGATAGACGGATCTGAGGTCAATCTTCAAGAAACACCTCACTCCCTTCAGCTTATCGAAATGTTCAATAGTACTCAGTAGTGGATAATGTTTCATTACGATCACTTGATGTAGGCTCTGGAATCCCACGCATATCCTTAAGCTCCCATCTTCCTTCTTCGAAAACAACATCGGGGCTACCTATTGTGAAACACTTTGTCTCATGAAGCCCTTATCCTGCAAGTCCTCCAGTTGTACCCTCAATTCCAAAATCTATGAAATATACATATGATATTACATTGTGTATATCAATGTAGTCTCATAATATAGGTCTATGCACAAGTCTACCTCCCTATGATGAGGTAGTCCGAGAACATCCTTAGGACATACATTCACAAACTTTTCCACCACTACAAGAAATCTCAGACTCCTCTCTTCAATTGCACAAGGGGGGAGAATCCCCAGCTGGTGAGTGATCGGTTGCCCCATCCTCCAAAAATTTTTATCATGTGCTGCAAAGTTTCCCTTCTCACTGGTAAATGAAAACCTGATCCAATCCTCATTGACACACCACTGATTGTGCCTAAAAAATTCGATCTGGTCATGGAAATTGGATAACCAGTCCATTACCATGATCAAGTTGCAAGGACTCAATATCTCTACTATGTGATTCGAGTTGAATCTCTCACCTCCAAGAGTAAAATCACACTGTCGACATAAGTGTGTAATCATTGAATCCCCTACAACAAGAGTATATAATCATAAGGATCTAGTCAATGACTCTATAGGAGTCTCCGAGCCTCGAATGAGGTCTGTGTCAAGTAAAGAGTTTCTAGAACCTATTTCTATAAGAAATGGATCTATGGTGAAGTAGACATGGATCATACCACTAGTCATCTTAAGAGCACCGTTTTCATTGACCTACATTACATGAATCTAGCCTCAACCCTATCTTCCAGCTCTATGAGTCTATGGTGGACCACCTAGGGGTGGTGGTGGTGGTAGAACCTCGAACCATCATCCACTGGCTATTTCCTGTGTGTTCAACTTCCATATATTGTGCCATGCATACTTCCTAGCTTGAACCCCTTCCTCTTCCATGGCAGTTCGTCGAAAGTCTACGAATGATCTTTTTGGCGGGTCAGGATGTAATGTTCCATGAGTCCTTTCCCTCCACATGTGAATCACTTCATTGTTCCCTGCAGAATCCCTCTTCTCTGGGAGCTATATAATGTCGAACCGGAGTACTAGTGTCATCCCTTGAAAGGTCTTGCCCACTTGGGATGTCATGTATGCTTCCTGCTACTCACAATTGAATACATTGTCACATGATATTTGGTGGTGGATTCTTCTTTAGGCCCCTTCACCACTAGTAATATCTTTACATGAATGGATCTCTCTATCATTCTATCCTGAGTGGGATGATAAGAGACACCATGGATGCCCTAATCACCCATCTATGTCCCTGCTCAAGGGTCCGGGCCCTAAAGAAAGTGTCCCTCACCATATATGTGGAGTAGCGTCAACAATCTATAAACCTCACAGTGTCCTCATCCAGTGATAGGATAACTTGCTGCAGGTAACATAGCTCCTATATGCACATATATCACATGGACACAGGGGAAAAATCTTCCCAAAAATCTTCTCGAAGCCAATCTAGGAGAGGGTCTCCTCTTCATGTGTTTGTATGGTCAAGCTTGACCATCTCCCTACTGAGCCCTGCCGAAGGCTCATGCATAAGATCTCCATCTGGTCAAGTGGTGGCCTCACTAATAAAAAGACCTACGTCACTACATCCGACTTGTCCTTAGCGACCTAAGGATTTGTCTCTCCCCGGAACCTGGGAGGTCTCTATCTCTGGAAGTCATGGAAGGAGTTGAGTCAGTGTGTGTCCTACACCGGTAACGCTAGTGGTAACTACTGATCAACGAATGGTGGTAACACCATGATACCAACTGGTAGGGCTATCTATAGCACTGGTCCCCCAACCGACGCATCGTCTCTAGGAGATTTGTCCTCACAATCACACATCGGAATCCGAGCTGTTCGTCTGTGTGGACGCATCTAGATACAGATCAAGATGTACCATGGTTAGATTATTATAGATGTTGTGTTGACTCCTTTTCATGAAACTATAAGGTGACAATTATTATACCAATGTCTTCATGTATAGAGCTAGAAATAACAATTCAGGGTCCTGGTGTATGGATACGTTGACCGTATCACCAATAATGTACTCCCCAAATCTGAAATTTGAACTCGAAACATTCAACATTATTTCACCAAAATAAAAAAATAGTATCTCGGTATCTGAGGTAGAACGTAACACCTCTAATACCGGTTTTTCCTAACCCGTATTCTAGGGCATATGTACAAACATACCCCAATCCCACCTCCAGAATGCCAGGGGTTGGCGACTAGCACCGAAGATGTAAACCTACAAGTGGGAGGAATTTTCATGAGTACCTATATGCAGACACACAAAACTACATCCCAAATCGCAAAAATTGAACAACAATTCCACAATAAATAACCAGTAAGTACAAGTACATCTAAAATCAAATGGGCCAGAATACAAACCCAAAAAAAGACTAAATTGAAAACAGGGATGCACCAAAGAATTTATGAGTAAACATCCACTAAAATCCCACATAATGGTTAAGTACCTAGTAGCTACTGGAAGTCGTAAAAGTACATCCTATATGCCGAGTCTCACTGGGAACCACTGGGTACAGGGTCACCAAATCCTTCATTAAGGCAGAAGTCATCTACATAAGAAACAACATGTGTGGGTGAAGCCCGTATAGGGGTGAGTAACAAAAAACTCAATATGGACCCAAAAATAAATACGTAACCAAACTACAAAGAAGGATCACTTGTATTGATCACAAATAAGGACAACAGACACCATTTATATTCTAGAGTAAGAAAATAAAACCATTTTTCACTTTATCAAACACCTCTTCTATAGGAGAAATCCTCCTCAACGAGTATAGTGGGTGTACCTTGCCCCATATAAATTACTTCCTACTCACCTAATACTGGTGTGGTACTCATTTTTGATAAATTTTTTTGGTATGTTGGGTCACACAGAAACCGCTCCACAACGTGGGCTTGCCGAGTCACACAGAAGCTGCTTCCCACTATGGTCTAATTGAGGTACTTCTTCTATAGAGTGTTGTGGGTATGTCGGGTCATATAGAAGTCACTCCCCACTATGGGTATGCTGGGTCACATATAATTCTCTTCCCACTGGTCCATAGTATTCGATCAACACATGGTTTCTTGTCGGCATTCTTTAGGTCTCAGCCAACCATAGGGTTAACAAACATAGCATGCTTAATCTTAGGAGAACCGCTCCCCAATCCATTCCTGGAATTCAATCTTCCGTCAAATCCCCCATATAGAAATCAAAAAGAGTTGTCGCATTTTGAGGGTCCCAACATTTCAAATGACTCATCAATCAGATTCCTGGTTTGCAAGTTATTGGAATTTTTTCAAAAAATTTGCTGGTTGGGTCCGGGTCCATTGTGACCCAATCGAACTGACATGACCCGACCCGCGTTCACTAACCCGAACCACACTCGGCCTGACCTAGGTCTAGTCAATTGGGCCCTGGGTCTGGCCCATTGGGATTCGAAATCCTCCATGCTAGGATATAAAAGGAAGTAATGTCTTGATGACTACACCCTGCGGGTTGTCAGCGGGGCCATCACCCTACTATGGTTAGTTGACCATAGCTTCTCCAAGTGGGATAGGTCATGGTTTTACATCTATGATACACTGACGTGGTTGGGTGGACACTTCCCCTACCACCGGTTTCCAAGCCATTCGGCAGTTCTCCCCACTATGATGTGGCCTGAGCCGGTCGTGGAAGTCTTATTTGGATTTTCATTGTGGCGCGTCACTACTGATCGATGGAATCTGTGCACCGGTGAGGCAATCCGCAAAGCACTGGGTCTATACTGGTGGTCCATTATTTGCACTTCATGCACCTATGGCCTCAAAGGGATTTCATATTCCCTATGATGTCCTAAAAATTTCATTTCCACCACTTTTAAATTTCTTTGACCAAGAACGCTCAAGGAGGAGGAGGTTGGGCCTTATTCTTGTCGGCATGCACCATCCGTGTAAGAAGATTAAAATAGGGGGAGGATTTTCGATGATGTTACATAAACTCTTAATCAATCCAGATTAGAAATCCCAAGTAATATCACCATCCGACATAAACGGATGATCTGCAGATCAACTTGTTCATGGGTTGACCTATGTTCATCATATTGAATGAAGAATGAGGAAAAACAAAACCAAAAAAATCGCTACCATGATCGATGTTATAGAGGTCCTTCTGTAAATATTCATGATGTATGAGGCATTTTTTTCTTCCTGGATCTATTATTTGAGGTGTGTCAAAGCTATTAACATTCCACCAGTTTTTTTAATATTTTTTTTAAGGGAAAACTCATCAGTGGTTCGTCAAATTATTGTCTAAAATTTAATTATCATTTTCCACCAACACATTAGCTAATTGAAATAAAACATGTCATAGTTATTCTATTACATTACGATATTGCATCATTACGATTCATTTAATGCTTCATTATGATACACCTTAATAAGAAATTAATGATCCTCTTTTAATGTTCCTCATCATCGCCTCATCAGCGCACCTCAGCACCATTGTCCTTTGCTCAATGGTGATAAAAGAAACAAATATAACATTTTTAGTAGTTTTATTATTTTATAAAATGTATGAAAAATAACTTTTCTATCCAAACCATGCTTGTCAATGTTATTTATTTTCTAGGTGAATCCCAGCATTCATAGTTAATCAGTTCCCTGATATCTTTGATCTAATAAATGGTTTGAATGTTAGGAAAACCTGCTCACACGTTTACTTAAGTGAACTAAAAAAAGTTCAAAATTATGTTATGGGATCATCTGGCCTCAGAATCACCTACCATCAAAGTGTGTGGTCTCAAAATAATTCCATACAATTTAAAAAAATTATATTGATATTTTTGGAGATTAAAAATAATTTAAATTTTAAATCCATTTCATAAATCATATAATCATTGCTATGAACTAAGGAATGTAATATTCTTATTAATTTAAAATTGGAAAAACATGTAATGGTATAATCATATTTAATTACATTATGTTTTCTAAACCCTTGTACCACTATCGAGGTTTTATAAGTATTTATATTACCTTCTATATCCTTCTTTCTCATGAATACACATTTATTTCATGTAGGTTTTATATCAATTGTTGGATCGATCAAAATTCGAAATTTGGTTTTAATCAAGGAATACATCTCAAAATTCATATATTTCTACACCATATTGTTTAAGGTCTCTCTATAACTTCATTATTGGAGAGATGTTCATTAGTTTCAACTCATAATGTTTCATCAACATTTTTTTACTAAGAACCGTTTTTCTTTGTTTATATCACCATTATTGTGCTTAAACACAACAGTAGTGTTTCTAGAAAAACATAATCCATGGGAAAATTTCAAATAAATACTCATAAAATCTCTTGTTTATCATGATATTAAACTTCATTGGAGTTAATTTTTATCCCACTATCCTCCTTGAGATTTTTTCCCTCTCTTAAATGATGGAATGTCTTGTGATAATCACATTCCAATATGAAATATTCTATAGATAGTATTCCCTTATAACTTTAGAATAATATATAATGATACACATTATTCCTCACGGTGGTTTTTTTCATTATTGAGCTACACAAAACAATCATATCATAATACCAAACTTGAACATGTCAAAAACCAGCCTATTTCAACTATAGATCTAAAAGGTAATATAGTTATTTGCTTTGGTTGTTATGTCATTTAGTAAGTTTATATCTATTATTAATGTATATCTAGAAAATAATAATTTATTACTTGGGTTCAACATAATATTCCATACCATGTACAACAAAGTAATATTATCTCATCCACCAACACCATTAAATTAATGTGCATTTGGTGGATTTAGTTGACATTAAAACTCATAATCTATTTGAAATTCGATAGATTCATTTTTATTATATTCACCACATTGATCTGATTATTGTTTTTAATATTCATAAAATGTATATTATCATCCAAATAAATTAAAAAATTATTATTACAGAAATATTCATACTTATATATCTCTAAATATATATAAACATTCATTATCTTGTCACCTTGAAGGTTATATTGAATAAGAATCAACACCTAGAATATACTTGAAATTAGAGGCATTAATATGTGTGTAGGAAATCTAGTAGCTTTATAGCGCTTTCACCATGACCATCAAATGGTGGTTTGTTTATCATAACATTTCAAAACATTGTGACATCATTCATCTATGTTGTCCTAAAAGGAGTATATGTATCCATATAGATAAATCTCTATCAGATGGTTCTCAATTGTTTTAAAGGCATTGATTCTATAACATGGTGTTATCTGAGACGTATGTATTTTTTTCAATATCAATTTCCAAAATTTATGATCCAAAATTCATTACATAATGAATTTTATTCAACAATTCCATAAAAAAATATTCTACCATTGTAAAATTAGCATCATTTATTTCCAATGAATAAAAAAAATCATAATTTTCTAAATAGAATATGTAAATATTGTTTTTGATAAAATTTGATATATAATAAAAGGATCCTAAAAATAAAAATTAACCTTACTGTTGATATCATATTGTAATTTATAATCGTGACAGTTTCATTTTCTACTCTACTATAATCCCATTGATCCACCTCATCAATGGTAATCATTTTGAATATACATGGTTCTTATATTTTTTTTAAATGATAGCACCATAGACAGTATTTAATACCCAATATGTTGATATAGAATGTTTTCACACAATAATGAACTCACCTAACACTTCACCTTCATTATTAGGATTTTTAAATTCCTTCATAATATGGACATACATACCACATTAAAAACATTCAACCTATAGTGCTTTACCTTTTCCTTTTGATCATCTTCTTCCTGGATAAATGGTTCTCAGGATCCATAGTTAGGGAATGGGTGATTGACACTTTTTCCAACTTCATCCTCATTTTATTCACTAAAATGTCAAATTGTTTGTCATCCCCAATGTCATTATGAAATTTTCAAATAAGTTTCATATGTTCTTAGCTATATTATCACTATTTATCATATTATAATTCACTATGAAACTAGAAAATGTTTTAGGTAGTGAGGACATACTGATATCAATGTGTAGCTCATTATGGATGTTAAGACTCAGTATCAAAAATAACTCAATATAGAACATCATCTTAAAAACATTTACCACATCTCATGTAGACAATCTATGATTTCATGGAAGCATTTCATTGGGGATCTCATATCTTATTTTACTAGTATTTTCATGAATTTTTTTCTTAAGATGAGAGATCATGACGTGCACATTCATTTACTAATTTTTCAATTGAATCACATTGAATATGAAATATGGAATAAGAATTTGGACATCCATAGTATCAGAAACAATAATTAAATAGATATATACTTTATCCTCACTTGGAAAATTAGAAATAAACTCCAAAATTTTGTTTTCAAGAACAAATAATATTCATTCTTGGAATAGTATAATGTAGAAGAACCCATACAATTGCAGAAAATTCATATGAGTGAGATGGTTATCCTTACCATTATAGATCAAACAATTATTGTGGATGAATTTTTATATTACATTTCTAGAATTTAAGAGAATATAATTGGTACTAGTTTTTATTAGATTATTTGATTATAAAATTGATATAAATTAACATTGATTAATCTCCAATGAGTTTGGAAACCAAATATCACTCTCCATAAATTTTTAAATATCCTATCACATAGATATTTTACGATCAAGGATACATATACCCCTTCTCATAATCCATTAATAGACTCATTATGATATTTAATGGGTTTTATTTAGAAAAATATATCTAATGAAATACCATGATGTTCCCTGATCATTTGAGACGACTCACTCATCCTGATATCCTGAAATAAACATTACATAATATTTTCCTTATTATACACAGAAATAAATACTTTAGAAGTTAACCCTTTAGGTAAACTATTTTATCTTTACCCATAAAATTCAATACAAATGTTACATGATAATTCAAAGAACAAAATCATTGGTTGAAAAAGCACATTGGAAATTTATATCATTTAAAATTTATGAAGTTGAATGATATGATGAGATACTTTTTTTAAGAATTTTTATCCTTTTTTGATTATTCCATTTTACCCATTTATATTAATTGTTAATAATAATTTTAATTTACATAAGTGATTAGTCATGTATGATATATCATTAATTCATAATCAGGTTATATTTTATTCCAAATTTCATGCTCATCAACATATTTATTTATAGATTACACAACATTCAGAAACATAAATCATAAACCATGAAAAATAATATAAATATAATATTAGTGAAATGATGAAGATTTTTTCTAATGGTTTTTATCTAAAATATGATGAACATACCCTCTACTAGAGGGAAACACACCATGAACAATAAAATGGATCATGTTTCTATATTAAAACAACTATCATATACATTTCATTGATCGTGTTCACCCGGGATCCATGAATCATAACATCTTATCTAAAATGGGAGTTGTATACTTACATAGGCTTTTATAGACACACATACACAAGTGATTGAATCCAATGGATTTTATAAATGTGTATTACTTAAATGAAACCATGGGAATGTAGGATCTTACATATTTTTTAATGAGTGGATGAATTAAAGTCTATAATGGCCAATTCGGCCATAATAAATAAAAATATTCCAGTCACATAGAAGGGTTAGACTAATTTCATGATTATCAACATATCAATCAACAAGAATAAATCTACAATCTTCATGTCAATTAAATTGATTCATTATATAATTAATATATTTCACTATCAATTAATTAAATTATATTATATTATCTTAATTCCATCCAACCATACTCAACGTACCATCATGTTTATTTTTAATCAAAATTAAATACATTTGAAATTAATATACTACATGGTTGTACATGAAGGAAACCATGTTTGTTCACCGAAAATTTTGACATAGAATCCATTTTTATGTATAATTATTATTCCACTATCATTTAATGTACTATCAAATGAATAGAACATGGAAAAAATAATAAAATGGTTTAATTATATATTTTATTATTCTTTCCATTAAATTTTGAGATCACTTCTAGAAATCGACTACCTTGTGGGTATTATTTAATATGTTGCAATCATTTCATCTACCCATGTCAATAAAATGGTCCTTATGAATGGTTTTATTCCATTTCTGTAAACATACTTGAGGTAAATAGTGTGAATTCCAACATTCATAGTGTGTGACATCACTTTTCACGTCATGTCTATCTCTATCTAGTAAATTTCATACCTGGAAAACATTAGAAACCCTGTATAGTAAATAGATATATAATAGGGATTAGACATCATGTTCAGTGGTTACACAATGATTAGTTATTCAAGAAATGATCTTGTTGGTCTAAATATTCATAATAACCTGATATATTCATATTTTTGATTTTTTTAATATGACGAAATAAGTTGTTATACAGGGTATAAAAATTATTAAAAAATGTGTCCATAGAAATTTCACATCATGTTCTTTATATTTGAATCTAGGAAGAACCATTGAAACCTACAGACATAATTTTTAGATGTTTTATCATATTTCACTATTAACCCCTTACTGGTTATTTTAGTGAGAATAAATAATGTATAAGTTTATCATGTCTAATGTTAATCATAATTAACATTGTAAAATAATACACAAACACAAGAATTTTATAAATGAAAAATAAAAATTCATAAGTTAAACATGTTCCCGTACTAAAAATAACTTATTGGTTTTGAGAATGGAATAAGTGACCATTAAGGATATGAAATTCATGGATTTTAATCTAGAATCGGATATACAAATTTATCCACATTATAAAAACACCATGTTCAATGAAAATAAGATATTACTTGATTATAAAAAAAATATTGTAACAAGAATTGGGAACATCGAAAATGGAAATCTGTAATTAATTTATAAACTGATATAGAATTACAAAAACCTCATAATTCTCTCTTTATGGATGAATAGATGGAATAGATCTCATATCACCATTGATTGATGGATGGTTCCGTTGAAAATTTCCACTTTCAATAATCCACCCGTGCAGCCAAACTCTTTAAACAATGCTCTTGAATCGCCATGTGTGTGCATGAATGATCCATATTACTTATGTTGTTAATTATTGAAGACATTATAATTCATCATCAGGGAGTAAGAACAATTGAATTTCTTATCATTATATTAACAGAGAAGGGGAGTATACCACTCAAGAAATATTTTTATCTCTACATGTCTTAATAGAATATCACTATATCTGTTGTGAACACCAAATGTGAATTAATAATTTGATTTTAATTTTTATTTATTATAGCATGATTATGGGTGGAAAAGTGAACACTAGACTCTTATAAACATTAATATTTTTATTTAACCATATTTCCATACAAAAATATTATTATTAATCACTTGTAATTGAAATAAAAATTTGAATATAAATAAATTTCATATATATTATTTCTAATTAAACCATTAATATCAGTCCATATTCCCTTGATAAAATATACCAATATTCAAATAATCAATATTTTATTCCTAAATATAAATGAATTATTTTATGTTAAATGTTATAATTATTTCATTCAAAAAACATTAAAACAAATAAAATTATTTGAAAAACATACTCAATATAATTACTTTTGATCAAATTATAGTGACCAAACAAATGGAATATGTTGTTTACTTTAAAGTATTAAATTCATTACATCAATCATGTTGTTCCAAACACATCATAATTCACAGCGAGCATATATTTCCCTAGTTTTAATCTATAAAAAATTATATGATTCATGATTAACATTAATTATAATATTAAATTATATGGATGAATTCACACATCCCAATATAGGAAAATCTAATGAGACATAGAAATGAAGATTTCCAATTAACAACTATGTTCTCGTAAATTCATATCTAAGATATTACCATGTGAAAACACTATTAGAATGTTCTTTAAGGTATTATGATCCTCCTACCCCTAATATCGTGCATCAAATATATCCTATAAAAAAATTTCCTTTAATTTTCCATGATTTGAAAACAACTTTTCGGCACCTATAGTCTCTCATTATATTGGGGAATTTCAAAACTATTTCAATTCATTGAATATTATATGGAAATTATCACATAGTAATAAAATGTAGAATAATAATAATTATGTGATAATATAACTGCCAACGAGCCTGTACCCAAGTGGTACAGGCTCCTGCTTGGCATCTAAAAGACTCGGGTTCAAATCCGGGCTAGGATGAATTTTCGGGGGGTACTGTAGCCGGGTACTGTAGCAGGAACTATAGCAGGGCACTGTAGCAGCTATTGAACTATAGCGGTGGTAGCACTGTAGTGGTGGCGGGTACTATAGCAGGTATTGTAGCTGTGTGGGGGTACTGTAGCAGTTATGTTCACAGAGGATCCTTTGGGCTAAAAAATGGGCTTTCAAGCCTTGTATTCAGTCCACTTGGCCTTGGGCCTTTGGGCTATGTATTGGGTCTCCCTCTACCCTCTAAAAGAGGTCTTAACTTTAATAATAAATTAAGGCTTCGACCCCAACCTTTTAAAAAAAATTATGTGATAATATAACTATTTTTAAATAAGAAAATATGTAATCATGTACTATGAATTTCTTTTCGAGAGAAAAAACCCCAACATCATTGACACTTATACCAAGAATCATATGTCATTTAGTTTTCCACACAACAAGGAATTTACCAAAAATATTTACCACACCTCCTATTTAGATAGGCATTTCATTATTTTGAAGCCTCACATCCATCCACCCATCACAAAAGGGTCTAGTAATAATTGATAATAATCTTCTAATATTCTTACCTTCCTAGGTAAAACAACCTAGGAATTTCACTTAGTATCCATTGATAGATGTAGTTTTTACTAAAAAACATAGAAACCCCTTCTTTTATCATTTATTCCACAAAAATCAAGTACTCAGTAACAAAACCATATATCGCTATCACAAACCATATAGGTACTCCATACTCTAGGTTTTCACGCAAACATAAAAACACCTTATTTAACCATTTAAATGATATATTAATTTCAAAAGGTATTTTTATCAATGATAAAATCTCAATTGGAATAAACTAGCACAATAACTTTATCTAGATTTTTAACACTTAGTATTTTTGTATGTAATGTGAGACACCATATAAAAAGTATTTAGAGTCACATTTGTTGGTCAATAAGGTTCTAAAATCAGCCCCCATAAAGATTTATTATGGTCAATAGAAAATATAACATCATAATTGAGTAACTATATAGTATTATCATGGTAACATTGTTCTCAAATTAACTACATAAAGGATATGTACAAAATGTTTGACAAAACTAAATTCCTATTCATTCTACATGTAAAACTATATATTGTATATTGTTACTACATTATTTAATAATATGTATCTATTATATTCCCCTTCAAGGATCATTAAATAAGGAATGAATGTCTGAAAACAATATAACCACTATATTTAATTGCCTATGAATACATGGACTGTATCCACAATACAATCATCAATATCATTATTTCCACTCCCATGATCATTTCCATGGTACACCACATCATAGTATGACATGATAATCTATCAAATCTAGACACATATAAGGGTTTAGTCAGATATAATATCTCTATAAACTATTATATTAAATGAAAGTACAAGTTTATGACCATAAATACTCCAAACCCAATATCATCAATACGACCACCTAAAAGAAGAATATATTTCTTTAAAAACCTATGTGTTGAATATGATTCAGGAAAAACCTCTTATTTACATGTAGAAGATTCAAATCCACATTGAATAATGAATATAAAAATACATGTGCATTTCATAAGGTGAAATAATATAACAGATATTATAAACAATTCTGATCATCGATCTCATAACCTCATACCATTAACTTCTTTCACAAAACATGTTAGATACATGCTAGACTAAGTTGAATTACAACCTCCCTCACATTTCATTGTTGACCACCTTACAAGTAACATCCCATGTAAATAAGGAATATGAAATTTTCATATTTGTTAATATTTTTTATTAAATATTTAATTTAATTTCAATGGGATGTTATGCCCAGTATCATACTCAAAACGTAACAACAAATTTCTTTTAAATCATACGTTGTAAAAAACATTGAGTTATACCAACAAATAATATAATATTACTATTATTTTAAATGGTAGTTAACACCTAGCCATTTATTGGAAAGAATAAATAGAACTAACTAAAATATGATTAAACATGTATTTGAAATGTTATCACTTTTAACAAATAATTTTTAGTGACGTAAAATAAGAATGAATCCAATTTTAAGCATGAAAAACACTAATATTTTAAAAAAGTTGTTTTACCGCCTTTTGATGGAGAACCATTTTTAAATCTAGTTTTGGTCAATTTTATATGATCTATTTGAAAAAATAAACTACTTCTTTATAATCGAGAGATCATAAATAAATTTGGTTAAATTTTGGTATTTTTCTGATAATGTTCGTTTTTTCGGAATAGTGAAAAATACCGCATTTTAATTCAAAAAATTGTTTTTATATAATTTATTTATATAGTTATATTGTACATTAAATTGGGTTTAAAGTTTAATTGGATTATATTTTTACCTTTTAATCCAATTATTTTCATTAGAAGTAATTTCACATTGAAATTGGACATTAACACATGTCAATCTTTTGGTAGTTTTTACTTAGAAATTGAATTTTTCATTTTGAGTACAAGAATTAATTTACAAATAATTTTTAAAACTTATATGTTTTGAATTTGGAAAAATGGATTCCATTTTTTGAATCAGGTGGTCTAAATTGTATTAATATGTAACATTTAATTTTTGAAAATATGAATAGTAACTTCCTTAAACATTTTATTTACCGTGGTTGGATGGCAAATCTAGTATATAATAAAAAAATAGTATTATAATAATATTAAAATTTCTTAACATGTTTCCTAACCCTATTGGTTGGTAGATTTCCAACCACGAGAATCTTTGTGTTGATTTTGGGACCCCATGCGGCCTCTTGTAAGTGAAATGGCATTTTAAAATTTTTATTTTAAAGTTATTGAAAATGTAACATAAACATATATATTTTTGTAAAAAAATAATTATATGGGGTTATATAAGTTATGAATTCCACTCTAAATATTCATTTTAAAGATAAAAGGATTTACTACATCAACGTAATTTATTTATATTTTATAGATATTAAATAAATAAATTTAATCATGACACAATTGTGATGTAGTGCTTGCTTCATTAATAAAGGATTAAAATAAAAGATATTATAAATGTCAAAATAAATTTAATTTTGTTATTTCGATGTCATAAAAAAAATTTATGGATGTTTGGTACATGTTATCAATGTATTAATGATTTTTGTTTTGAATTAATCAGGTTGTTATGGATTTTTAAAATTTCATGATATTAAAAGTGTTAAAATTGACCTAATTCATATTCTAAAACATAAAATATTTTATTAAATATTATGAAATTTGAAATAAATATAAGATTCATACAGATAGTCATCATAAGTATAATTTGTTATTAATTACTCATTATTTGGATATTTTTCTTATTTTGGTACCTAATTTGATTCTCAATGTGTAAAATGCATGATAAAATGGTTAGAGTAAAAATGGTTAAATAAAAAGGATAAGGATTAAAAAAAATCCAATTGTGGTAAAATTATTATTGACTAGATTTTTTCTACATATATTCATCATATCTTAGAATTTATTTATTTTTGGACATTTTGAAACTAAAAATCATTTAGTAATAAAATATTACTTTCAAACATTCTTATAGAGCCTCTCATCCCTCTTATAAAAGGCCACCAACTCAAACCCATAACACACTCCTCTAAAAGCCCTTTTATCATCCAAAATATACTCTAGTAATCTCCCGAAACCTCCCTATTCCTAGTATAATATTTACCCTAGGAATAAGTAAATTCAAGAATGCCCTTCTCTCATATCAAAGAGAGTTACAAGTTTTAAGAGGTAGTGTCTTCTATAAAGTTTCATTCCATTATTCTACTTCTTCACTCTCTAATCTATTATTCATTTTTTATTAAATTACAAAAACTAGTATAAAAAATATTCAAGGATACTTTTATGAGTAGTATATGAACTAAACTTACACACACCTCTGTCTAATGGGTATAGAACATACTATTTTTGTGGACGAGGAACTACTACCTCACGAAACGATGATTATTCAATATTCTCAAACCACATCTCATGGTGGAAATTGTTATGTAAATATAATTATATATGATTTTTATGATATTTATTTCATCAATATTATTCTATAACTCTCCTTTATAATATCCTTTTATGCTTTTCATGTTGTATAAATACAATAAATTCATTTGAGGAAGTACGGACTACCGCCCCCTCAAAGGGATATAACTCATTCATGCTATACCTGGAACATATAAAGTATAGAAATAATGAAATTATGTAACATATATCATATATATATATATATTATAATGGATTTAAAATATATCTATGTTTCATTTGTTTTTCATTCTATTAGAATGAATAAAAATGAAAGTAGCGTTCATTCATATGTACGTCTTTTCGACTACATGGACGGTGCATTTTGTTTTCTAATATCCAAATGATATGGAATATTAAAAATACATATATACTGGAAATATATGATATATGTTATATCTAAATCATGGATATCATTCGGGAGATAATATAATTTTTACCACATTAACAATTTGTAATTTTAACAACTTCATTTTTGACTCATTTTCTGAAGACCCACAAAATGTCAGATATGAAACAAAATAATAAAATAATTATTATATCAATGTAATAAGTTATATAAAAATAATAATAAATTATAAAATTGATCTGAATCATGTATAAATTAAATAATGTATATTGTTCATGAAAAACAAGGAATATACGAGACATATGGGACTCGAGGTAAAGGAAAACTGCACCCTACTATTTTAGTCAGATACTACTTTATGTTATTAATTTTAATTTCCATTTTTTATGTTCGGATGTGTTCTTATATATCCTTATTTAGGTACATTTTTTCCATGTGATGAGATACCATTTTTTCTCAAATAAACTCATTTTCTGAATTTTTATGTGATGTTATTAGGCTTCCGAATTTTCAAAATGGAACATCTTAACCCAATTTCAATTCTTTGGGTCAATCTTATAATTCCTTATTATGATGTGTTATGAAAATGTGTGAATGTACTCTAATTATTTTACACATAATATCCACTTATATTTGGTGTATTTATAGTTGTCACACATAATTATATCGTTGATTTTCCTTTATCATATGATACAATCTTTGTAAGGGACATTATCTCAATTTCTTATCATTGAGTCATTTTTTGATAATATACACCTTCTTATTTTACATGGTGTATAAAAAACCCAATTAAGATTACTTAATTTCAAAGGAAATCTTTTTTCTACAAAGTGTTTTACTAAATGAAAAAAGGAATGTTTTTATCATTTTCATCAACAATGACCACTCCAGTTCCATAATTGTTATTTGGATTCCTCTATAAGCCATAAATTTTTTTAAAGGAAAATAAATATGTTATTTCCTTTTCTTTGTTTTTGTTTTGAAAATGGCGTTTCAAATGGGGTGATTATTAAAATATCATTAAATGGTTTCGTGTGATAAAAAATGAAATGTTATTACTGAAATATTGATATTCGAAATTATTATATGTGTTATGATTATATAATGGTACTTGGGAATTTTAAGGGTGGCTATGTGATAAAACAAATTATGGGTGGTTTAATGATAATCCAAAGATAGGTGGTTACATTATAACCTCTAATTAATTAGGTATAGAATTTGTCCGTATGGCTATTCCATTGAGTGATATGTGTGGAAGTTGACCATATGGTTTTTCCATATAAATATATCTATGTACATAGATACCTTTATATGTTATGTGTTGCATTCTATGAAATTGTTGTTTTCTTTATGTCACCAAAAGGGTAAGTAACTATCTCACATCGAATATAGTGTTTTTACTACTTATTAAAGGTGAAAATTATTATGTTATAATAAAGTATTCATGGTTTTCATGTTATTCAAAAACTAAATGTTTTATTTCATTATATAACCCTAAATGATATTTTAATGATTATCCCAGGTTTTGAAATGTTTTTCACAGCAGTTAAAGTTGAATAGGGTCAAGGGCAGGATCACGAAAAAGTATGGTTGTCTAAAACATGGAACTAAAAATGTTTCCATTTATAGAGATTTTATTTTACTAAAAAAATGGATAGTTAGTATAATTGTCTACTTGTAATATTAATGTTTTTATGTATATGTTATGACCTAATATCTAAATCTCTAAATAAGAAATGATCCCTAATGTGAATAATTAACATAATTCAATATTTTGTAATGTTTTAAGGCGGGGGAATTATTGTTGGTATCAAAGGTCAGTTTAGAAATCATTAGTGGTTAAGGTGTTATTTAAGCATAAGTGACATAACTATAATGGTTTGAATATTATAAAAAATCATAGTCATTAATAAAAAATTTAATGAGTTTAGGATAACATGAATAATTATATCTTAGTACTTACCCTCCTCATAAGATATTATATGATGATTTTACTGATAAACTTACACAAGCATTTTTGGTTTTAGTAAATGGATAGATCAAGTTGGATCAAAAGTGACAGTGGATTTGAAGAAAATAATGACAATTTTATGAATAAACTTCTGAATGAAATGGGAGATGAAATGATAACTCTTGTGGTTATTATCATCCAACAATCTACTGTCATGATTAACCACCGAAATATTTGTGGTTTTTATAATTCATCGTATTTTCATGAAATGAATCTCAATATGAGTTCAGGTAATAACAATAAAGGTATGTATATTAAAAAACCAATGTGTGAAAGATTTGAAAAGAAACACCTATTAGAAGCTTCAAATGGATGGAAATATGCTACAGATGTGGAAATTAAACACATAAATCAAGAACATGCCCTGGAAAAATGAAGCATCCAGTGGACTCCAGGAAAGGGAAAGAAGTTCTTTTTGAGGTATCAATTGAATGTTTTAAATGTGGTGTGAATGGTAATTATGAAAATAGATGACCTATGAATGAAAGATCAGGAATGGGATCCATAATACTGTACAATTATATGTATACTAATACATAATGGCATTCCAATTATGTATGAGATAATTGACAATGACTAATGAAATGTATATATTATTTCTTATCTGATGTTTTGACATTATGTAATCATAGGATATGATTCATGATTTAGTTTGATGAAAATATGTATTTTGGAGTAAGTTATAAATGAATGGTTAATGGAACGCGAATAATGTTGAATGAGTAAGAAGTCAACATATAATAGATTCAAGAGTTATGGTAAATTTTAGAATGATAAAATGCTTCAATGAATTAAGGATCATTTGTTGATGGGATAACATTAGATGACTTTTTCTGGTATCATTATCTTTGAAGATTTATATTCGAAATAATTACTCATGGAATAATTAGCATTTATTATATGTATATAGTTATATAGAACTATTTGGGTTTATATGATCCTTGAATTTGAGGCAATTATAGGTTATTAATTTTTGGGATGAAAATGTATGGTATGAGATATATTTTGTGGTTAAAATATGTTATGGTTATTTTTTATGAATTTATATCATTTTTGGGAATGTTATAAAATTATAAATTTTATTGAAAATGGATAACATACAGACAATTTGAAAACCCGTTGCGTCGGAAAAAGTTGCAGGATTCGAACCCACAACCAAAGTGCAATTTAGATTTATCACCTACCACTAAACTATGTGATTCCCCAGCATAATATGACTAATTATTTTTTGTTAAATATTATTTGAATCAAAATTGTGTAGATTTTGGGGACTAATTATTTATCAAATGGATATCATTAGTATAGGAAAAATATTTGGTGATTAAGTGATCAATGTTATTTTTGAAGACGTTCACTCTTTTGGGAACAATATATGCCTATGGAAAATAGAACAAAATGGGATTTCATTTGTGAAGTTATGGTTGAAATATTGTTTTGGAATAATATATGTCTTTATTATAGTCATATGGTGATTTGGGTTATTTATGGAAATGATTAACCTATAATATAGAATATGTGATTTGGTTAATTACACTTCAGTATGAGACATTAAGAGTAGTCCGTGTTGTTTGGAGATAATTGTAAAAATTTTATATGGAAGACTATGTGAATAAATTGTACTAATATTTTTTTTTGTATTATATTGGATTATATTAATTTATTTCAAGTAAAAGTTTTTATTGAATCGTATTTGTTGAGATTTGGGTATTTTTTGTAAAATTTTGGTGATTAACAGTAGTATTTCTTCTTAGAAAAGATTATCCTTTTTTGGTATTATTTGATTTTGTACTAACAATTTTGGTTTTGGTTAAATCCTAAAGATATTATTGTTATATGGATCATATTTTTTGTATTATTTGATTCCTTAAATGTGGATTCCATCTCTTTTGGTGTGACCAAGTCATCTTGAACACACATCATTTGGAGAAAAGATGAGTTTTTTTTCATCAACTTATTAAAGTATTAAAATCTACTTGAAAAGTAAGTATATATCCTTAAATACTAAGTCAATCTTATAAATAAATTATACAATGTTATAAAATGGAACATAAAACAAAAACTTTGTCTATTTACTTTTCCTACCCGGGAATTAAAGACTATTTAACTCATCACAAATATGTTATTTTCTAGTGGTTAACTTTCTCCGGATCATGTTTTCTATCACTCTCCATCCGATCCTGATGGTTTTTTTCTCCTAAATATATACTTTTTTATTTAATAATGGTATTTATTATCTATTTTGAACTATTTAATTCACATTATATTTTTTAAAGTGATAGTTTTATTGACTCTTTTAAGGATGTGGAACTTTTAATGATGTTTCTAGGCCCTATTGTAAAATTGTGAGGATGAAATTCTCAAAATAGGGGAAGGATGTAAATCCCATGTAAATAAAGAATATTAATATTTCATATCTATTAATATTTTTGATTAAAAAATTACTTTTTCATTCAATGGGATTGTATTTATGATAGCTTACTCAACATGAAACAATAGGTTTCTTTGAAATCTTACTTTGCACAGAATTTTGAGTTTTACTAAAAAATAATATAATATTATTATTATAAATGTAGTTAACTATTTCCCATTGTATTTGTAGGAATGAACGTAACTAAATACAATATTATTAAAAAATATTGTAAATTATTTATACTTTTATCAAATAAGTTTTGGAGACTAAAAATAAGAATAAATCCAATTTAAAGCATGAGAAACTCTAATATTTTATAAAAGTTGTTTTCACCTCCATATGATGGAGAACCATTTTTAAATATATTTTTCTCATTCTCCATTTTAAAAAATAAACTTAAACTTTAGAATCAGGACATCAAAATTTTCTTTGGGTAAAATTTTAGTATTTTTCAGATAAAGTTCATTTTTTGTGAATTGTGAAAAATACTGCATTTTAATTCAAAACTTCCTTTTAATATAATTTATATATATCAATAGTTTGTAAATTATATTAGTTTAAATTTTTATATGGATTATATTTTTACATTTTAATCAAAAATTTTACATTTTAAGTAATTTATCTTTGAAATTGGACATATAAACATGTCTATCTTTTGGTAGTTTTTACCTCAAAAAACATGATTTTTGGTTTTGACAATTAGAATTAATATTAAATGCATTTCTATAACTTCTGTGTTATAAATTTGGATAAATGGATTCCATTTTTTGAATCATGAGGTCCAAATTGTGAAAATATGTAACTTTTATTTTTTGACATAATGAATCGTAACATTAGTAAATATTTTATTTACTATGGTTAAATGGTAAATCTGGTAAATAAGTGTAATAATTATAATATTATATTATTATTAAATTACCACAAAGTGTGTCTTAACCCTATTGGATGATACATGTATGACCATGGTCATCCTTGGGTCCATTTTAGGTCCCCATAAAGCCACTTTATGTGTTAATGACATTTTATAAAAATTAATTTAATGTTATGTATAATGTAACACAAAAATATATCATTTTGTAAAAAAACTTTATATGGACTTATATAAAAGATATTTTCAAAAATAAATATTAATTGGAAATATTAATGGATTTCCTATGTCATGGTATTTTATTTATAATTTTTAGACATTAAATAAAAAAATTTAATAACGACACAATGGTGATGCAATGATTCTTTCATTAATAAAGGATTCAAATAAATGATATTATAAATGGTAAAATAAATGTAATTTTGTAATTTAGATGTAATAAAGAAACAGGGATTATAGTTAAATTTTATCTTTGTATTAATGATTTTTTTAATCAATAATTTTGTTATGGATTTTTAAAAAGTCATGATATGAGTAGTGTCAAAATTTACATTATTCATATTTTAAAATATAAAATAATTTATTAAATATTATGAAATTAAAAAAACCTAATATTATGACAGATATTTATCATAAGTCTCAATGTTTATTAATGACTCTTTATATGGATGTTTTTCATGTTTTGGTAAATAATTTGATTCTCATTGTGTTAAATTCTTGATAAAACAGTTAGAGTAAAAAAATGGTTAAATAAATATGATATGGATTAAAAAATATCCAAAATCTATCCAATTATTATTGTATGATTTTATTTAGACATATATTAAAATTATATTTTAATAAAATTATTTTTGGTCCTTTTGAAACATAAAATAATTATATAAAAAAATTAATAGTTTCATTCATTCATAAAGAGCCCCTCCTCCCTCTTATACAAGGCAACCACCTCTAGCCCATATCACACAGTACTCAAGCCCCTTGGCTTGTCCAATAAATGATCTAAGAATCTCTCAACATCCCCATATTCCTCCTTTAGTCTTTCTCTTAGTATAAAGAATATTCAAGGAAGACTTTTGTCTCAAATCAAAGATAGTTTCACGTTTTAAGTGGTAGAATCATCTCTAAAATTCCTTTCCACTATTCTACTTCTTCACTCAATATTATATTATTCTTATTTTATTACATAAAAAAATAGTATCATAAATATTATAGGTTTTCTTTTTGAGAAGTATTATAACTAAATGTACACACACCTCTGTCTAATGGGTTTTGAACATACTC
The DNA here is from genome assembly GCA_963277665.1 of Viscum album. Taxonomy (NCBI): domain Eukaryota; kingdom Viridiplantae; phylum Streptophyta; class Magnoliopsida; order Santalales; family Viscaceae; genus Viscum; species Viscum album. Next base: position 1,926,640,673 of record OY728159.1, read on the forward strand.
TATCTATGGATGGCGAACTACTACCTCACACAACGATGATTGTTCAATATTCTCTTACCACCTCTCATGGTGGAAATTATGATAGAACCATAATTATATATGATATTTATGATATTTATTTTATCTATATTCTTCTATAATTCTCGTTGTTAACATACCTTAATGATTTTCATGTTGTATAAATACGATAATTTCATTTGAGGAACTATAGACTACCACCCCCTCAAAGTGATATGACTCATTCAATCTATACATGGAACCAATAAAGGATGGAATTAATGAAATTTTGTAACATATATAACATATATATTATAAAAGATTTATAATATACCTATGTATCAATTGGTTTTAATTCTGTTAAAAATGAAAAAAAAGAAATGAATTTAGTGTTCATGCGTACGTATGTCTTACAATATACATGAATGGTGAATTTAATTTTCATATAACCAATTGATATAGAATATTATAAGTACATAAATACTGGATATAAATGATATATTTTTTTATCTAAATCATGAATATAATTCTAGAGATAGTGGAATTTTGACCACATGGACAATTTGAAATTATAACAACTTCATTTTTCACTCAAGTTACAAACCAAAAAAATGTCCAATATAAACTCAAATAATTAAATATTTTTGTAGAAAGGTAACAAGTGATAAAAAAGAAATAATATAATAATATAATTTTCTTAACAAAGTTGAAATTAACTTAATTTTATTATTAAAGAAGTACATGGAACATATGAGACAATTCGGACTCCAAGCAAGAGAACCTTTCACCCACCGATTTTAGTAAAAGAAATAATTATGTTATGTATTTATATTTCCATTTTATTTGGTTTGGAAATGTTTGTATATATTATTTTGGTAGAAAATTTATTTCCCACGTGATGAGATACCCTTTTCTCTTTCATCAACTCATTTTAAAAAAAAAGTGTGACGCGGTTAGGCTACCAAATTTTTATATGGGAACTTCTTAACCCAATTTCCATTCTTTGGGTTATTCTCATAATTCAATATTATATTGTGATATGAATATGTGTGAAGGACCTCAAATTTTTTTACACATAATATCCACTTATATTATCTGTATGTATTTTTTCACACATAATTATGTCATTGATCTATCTCCAATCTAATGAAACCATCTTCCTATGGGACTTTGACTCAATATTCATTTATTGAGGCACATTTTGATAATATACAGCTCCTTCTTTTACATGGGGTATAATAAACCACTTTGGATTTTAATTTCATTCAATGGTAATATTTTATATATTAATCATTTTACTAAATGATAAAAGGAATGTTTTAGGCATTTATGACAACAATGATAACTCCGCCACCATAATAGTTTTATGGATTCCTCTATAAGACTTAATGTTTTTAAAAGGAATAGTAATCTGATATTCCCTTTTGGGTGTTTTCATATTGAAAATGGTTTTTGAAATAGATTGATTATTTCTATATCAGGAAATGATTCCATGGGATAGAAAATGATATGTTATTAGTGAAATGTTTATATTTTCAATTAATTTTTGTGTTATTATTATATAATGGTACATGGACATTTTATTTGTGTTTACATGATAAACCAAATTATGGGTCGTTCCGTGATAAACCAAGGATAGATGGTTACGTTATAACCTCTAATTCATCGGGTATGGAAGTCATCAGTATGGATATTCCATTTAGTGATATATGTGGAAGTCAACCCTATGGTTATTGCATTTAAGTATGTTTATGTCTCTAGATATCTTCATATGTCATGTGTATCATTATATGGGATTGTGGTAATATTTTGGTTATAAAAAGTGTAAATAATGAGCATATATTCAGTGAAGCGTTTTTAATTCTTCTTAAAGGTGAAAAGTATTACTTTATATTAATTTATTCACGATTTTCATGTTATTTAAAGACTAGTAGTTTTGATTATTTATGTATCCCTTAATAGGATTTTTTATTCTAATCCCAGGTTTTGAATTGTTTTTTCACAAGAGTAAAATATCAATAGGGTCAAGGATTGGATTAATGGAAAGTCAAGTTGTCTAAATCATGGAACTAAAAATGATTCTTTTTTTAGAGTTTTTGTTATATGAAACAATGGATAGTGAGTATATGTGTCTACGTGTAATTTTCAAGTAGTTGTTTATATGTTATGACATAATTCTTTAAAGATATAAACATGAAAAGATACTCAATATGAATTATTATCTTAATTCAATATTGTGTAATGTTTTAAAGATAGAACCATACATTCCAAATACTTAATCATATTGAAAATAATATGGTGCTATTACCCTTCTGTAAAACCCAAATCCAAACCCAAAATCATTAGGTCCAATCTAGAGTTTTTTCATGGCCTTAGGCATTTATCCACATGTCCTAGATATTCTAACTTGTGTTGATATTATAAATAATATTTTGGGGACATTACAATCTGTATTAGAGTCCCTAGTGATTTATAAATAACTTAAAATGAAAAAATATTCATCTATAGTATGAGTAATCAAATAAAGATTATATATATGATGAATTAATTTTGAAATAACAAACCCAAATGGTTATACCTAAATAATGGAATCTAGTCATCAATAATGATAAACGAATTTTAAAAATAGAAATAAAAATTTATAATGAGGATATGGAACCATCATGAAGCCCAAACTCTCCTCAAACAAAATATATATAGAAAACTATACCATTAGATACCCAATCATAGGGCTCAGACTGACCAATACCTACAATAATTGATTTCTACATGGGTACCGATGTGTCATGTTACACAATTAGTGTGCGAATAAAACATAGTAGGACTCCACCATCATGGTTTAATCCATAACCAGTAAATGTAGTAATCATTCAAGAAATAAGCTCTACATAATATAAAATGGAAAAACAAATTTTTTTTAAAATTAATATAACCACCACTTCACAAATAATTAATCAATAGTTACATCTCAACAGGTTATTCCATTAATATGCCATAATAAAAACCAATCATATATCTTTAGTCCGAAACAGTAATTATGATCAAAATATGTTACAATTGATTAATAAATAGACATATGGGAGATCTAAAAGGCATTGAGAAATCACGTCGACCGATATCTTAAGGTCATATATATGAAATTTCACTCAACATCTACATGATTTGATGAAAAATTTAACTTATAATTATAAAATAACCAAGATAAAATATTACATGGAATCCATAATGTTGTTTCACCAAAAAATTACGAATGTGTGTCTAGAATCAAAGCATTTTTGTCACTACCAAGTTCTTAGATTCATCTTTATTATCAACACAGGATATAAACACTCCACCAATAAGGGATAAATATATCATGATGGTCTACCTATCCAGATTACCAATGAAATTCGTCCAAAGGAAAGATAGTAACATAAAATAACTAGAGCATATAAAATAGTACATTGCATTAAAAAATGTTAATTTTCTAAAAGAATAAAATAGAAAAAATAATCATAAAAATATTATAACAAGAAAAATAATTATAGTCATGGAATCAAGCATCATATCAGGTTTTCACAAGATGCACACATATCAACATATTATCAAAACATCAATCATGATCGCACAGACCACACGGGAACATACATTAGATCAAGGTGTAAAAAATTATCTCGCGCATTATACACGCACACACATATAATTAAAATAATATTTTATGAATGAATTTGAAACCATAGGTGTTTGGAATCGATCTGATTCCCAAGGTTCTGTTGTGCCCCTTTTCACATTATTTAGATACATTTATCAATGATCTATTGAATAATTTATCCATTATGATTATTAATTAATGATGAATTAATTATTATTCATAACTTTTTTGAATTTCGAAGTAATTTATATATAGTTGGGAACCTCATAACAAATTACAATAAACAATTAAGAACCCTATACTATAGAGTATATATAATGAATTAAATCAAATTGAGTGAATTATTATCCAAGAAAATACTAGAATGTTTTTCTAAGACAATAGTGTTCATTCATCTTTAGATGATCACTATGTGGATCTAGTCATTAAAAATAATAATAAGTAAAATATTAAAAAATAAAAAATATTTAAATAAATCATTTGAACGTTATTATAACTATGAGTGTGAGGAATTATTTTGTGAAAAAAATCATCTCATGAGGAAACATGAAAAACGTATATTAAAAAAATTAAACTATAACTATTTTAAAAAATAAGACATAGTGAAATCCCATAGATACAATAATGTCCAATGGTGTTTAAGATAATACCATCACAAATATAATTCTATAGAATGTGACAATATGATATTATTTTAATGAAATATCATCCAAAAAAATATAAACCTTGTTTTTAAATCACATTACTTTTCCATTAATAAAATGTTTAGTAAAAGTTTACATTAAGATAGTTTTATTGAAGTTTTTTTGGAAATACATTTCCCAAAAAAATGAATTTCACTTAATCCGACATAATAAATTGTAGTATTCTAATGAACATGATCAATTGGATGGATGGGATATTATATATATTTCATAAATATATTTATAATTTTAATGAATATAGGTTATAAATATGTATAAACTGGAAACATAATATTCATACATTAGGATAATCTATTTATAGAATAATGTAGAAATTTTTTAATAGCTTAATATTACTTAAATCATATCTATTTAGATATAATTCTATTGATGAAAAAAGTCATTTCACATTATGAAATCTAGTTACACAATGATGCTTTATAGCTAATTATGATCAGTTAACTATGTTGATCTTTATGTATGGAATCTGTTCCCATTTTTTTCATCATCCACTGAAATTAAAAAAATATTTTTATTGGATAATTACCTAATAATAGGAGAAGTGAACATGGATGGAGAAGCTAATGAATTACAAGTTATGAAAATTTATTATAATGACTGTCTTATCTTCTTGTTAGTTTTTGAGTGACCACTTGTATAATTTTTAGAGTATATACATAAAGAATATGTTTGTGAGTTTCATTATATATTCTTCAGTTTTTTGATATGTAATAATCAATCTCCAAACTAGTTCAATCAAGGGATTCCTAGTATAAGTTGTTTGGTGTTTCCAATATCTATGATTAGGGCCTTCCATCGCTTGGATGATAAAGTATATTTTTTATAATTTTGATCAAGGAATTTGTTCTTGATGAAATACATACCACTATGGTTTGGTTAAAACAATGTATACCTAAATTCTAGGTTTTATGCTTATTAACACTAATGGTTAAATTGAAGATCATTCATTTATAATTGTTTTTCGAAATCATTATAGATTCAAACATTACCTGTTTATACAAATAATATTTTTCTTTTGGGAAATTTTCAAGAAAATTTTATATTATTCTATAATTTTATAGAATATGATATTCTAAAAAAATGTATACAATTTTTAAAAAGAAGATGTGTTCAGTTTTTTATCTGATAGTTCTAATTGTATATGAATTTTATTTTTCTTTTATGTTTTATTTTATAAAAAATGTCACCCCCATCATGTAGAAATTATTTTAATCATATATAATACATTTCATATCAAATCCTAGGTTTTTCGACATGAATATATTTTATACAAGTTATATTTTTTATAAAAATATTGATTATGTTTATACAAATGTTATTGATTATAATTTTTTTTAAAAATGGATTTATTATAATTCTTACTTGTAGAGAAATTATATTTGGTTTTACAATTATTTCTTGATTGAATGTTATAACTCCTAAATAAATTCATCCTAGTAGACCATCTCTATAAAATTTGTATGACTATGAGTACTGGAAAGATCTATTTAAATCCTTTTTTCAGTACTGGAGTACATAATTTTTTACACTAAATAGATACTATTAGATACCTGAATAAGATGTATCTATATTCACCAATTAGGAGATATTATAATTTAACATAATTATAGAGATAAATATACTTTTATGTTCTCTTGGTCTATAAAGATGTGTAGTCAAATATATGCATGTGAATTTGGGAATAATATCTTGTTGATCTTTGAAGCCAATTATATTTAAAATACTAGCTTTTCTAGGACCAGAAGAGTAATTTTGGGATCACACTATTAATATTTTAATGACCGAAACTATCATACATGAAATTTCCCATTGGATTTAGTTAAACATCTTATTTTGAAAAATGAATATTGAAAACACATTCACTCCTTTTGTTTTATTATATCAAATTGGATTTAAATGATCATTAGGTAAGATTATAGTTTATAATATAGCCATTGAACAATGATCACATGACTAGTATGAATATTGGGTTTTAACAAATCCTTTCAAAATAGAGAATGGAGGTGATGTCCTAAACTAGTGGGATCATTCCCAATGAATACCATTTATCAGAGGTTCTGAGGGAGAAAAATTTCATGAATTTATCCTACACAAAGACCAAGCCAAGAACTCGTTTAGAATGCACCAAAAAATCCCACCACAGGCGTGTGAGATCCTCGAGATTATAAGTCTTCATCTGTAATTTCAACTCCAATAGTGTGCCGATGAAATCAAAGAAACGATTATTCATATTCAGCCACACTTCAACCTTTTTAGATTCCAAATCACCATTGAATATGGGTGGATTCTGCATCATGAACTAGATGGAATGATCCACATTCCATGTCACATCCTTCTAAATCCTTGTATCCACAACTTGAACCGCATGGATGATACTCTGAACTAGCTCTTGGTTAACATGTGGTTTATGTATAACCAAACTCTGCACAACTTTATCTAGTTGATTTCTACGATCCCTACTGGGAGAAATTATCTAAACCATCAACAAAATCTATATTTCTCACTCTCAATCAACTGACGTAATAGTATTTCAAATTCTATCACATAAACTATCACAACATTGTTTTACCAACACAACATTTTCAACAGTCAATCATCATTGAAAAATCCAGTTTTTTCACTTTTGAAAATCATACCATTCTCAAAATACATCTATCATGATCTTTTCAAAATCATCCTTTTGAAAAAAAATTCTTTATTTTTTTGATATTTCCAGATTAACATAGATTAATAAATCATTACTCAAAATGAAATATCTAATCCTAGTGAGAATTAATTCCTATAAAATACATGTCCTTATCATCTCATTGGCTAAATCTATGATAATGAGATCCCCTGATCCTCTATCAGTATCCAAAACACTTATGTACCCAACTCTCTCAGAACATTATGTTCATCATAAAAAGTTTAGCTGCGTATTTTTATGGTACGTATTTCAAGTCCCGACAACCCAACTCATTTCTAGGATAACAAACCATGGAAGAGTAAAGAATGACTTTCAACTCCAAGTCCTAGAAATCCGATGGCTACATATTCAACAAGGGAATCCACTAGATGATACCATGAATATCAAATAAACTTTTAGTTGAAACAAACTGATTCAATTTGTAATGACCCACTTATTATCAATGGATTTAGAATAAAATGAATAATTACTTGGCATTATGAGACATTCCCAAAATGAAAAATATTGGAAATAAATTCCATAGAAATTAAAAATAATGTTGGGGATTATTTACCCTATAAGAACAAAACCATTAACCCAACAAACCATAACCAAAATGCTCACTATATGACACATGAACAAATGAAACACAACTCAACCATTTCATTCATATCAAACCACTCCAACATGTGTTACAGAAAAAGTCCAAGAAACTATCATTGTAAGTGTCCGAAAAAAACTAAAACTCTAACATTAACATAAAACTCCTTGTACCACAAGATCCAGGATCCAACATCACCAAACAGTCCATGTATCATGAGGTGGTGCAAAATATGTGTGATACTTTAAATTTTTCCATTTTCCAAAAGATAGCCTATGTGGAAGCACAAAATAATCAAATTAGCAGTGTGTATAAAACCATGTATTCTTTCTCCAGTGACATTCCTACTCATGCCACTATAATAGAAATGATCTAATAATTTATATAAAATATTTCTTATAATACCATTTCCAAAAAACGTTTATAACTGTATATAAAAAAGATCCCCAACCATTTAAACCCAGTAGTAAACCATGTTCTTTTTGAACCAATTTTCCTACAAGTCATATTTCAATAAAAACAACCACAAAATGCATTAAAACCATTCCATAACAATTTTTTGTCATATCCATTCAATTCTAATTATTTACACATTTAGACATGAATCCTTCATTATACTTGTTCCATACTCATGAGATGTCTCTAATTAATCTACCATGTCATCACATGATAATAATACCCCATGTGACATTAAATATTTTTCACTGAGCACAAGTTCAACATCCAACCATGCCTAATAATGGGGACCTACACACACCACTATTAGGCCAAAACCATTTCAAATAACCATTTAAAAAGATTTCTATAAAACTATTCTATTATTGAAATCTGTTTAAACAAACTCATTCCAATCACCCATTCCATTTAAATAAAGTCATTATTTTTATTGAAAACCTTATTATCAAATCTATTCTCCATTATTCTAGTGAAATCAAATTTTAAAATCCTCATTTTCAAATCCCGATTCAAAGACTTTAATCAAAAGCACCCATTTTCCAAAATTTCCCCTACCATCAATAAGAGTCTTTCTAAGATTAAAAAATTAGAAAATTCACAACCCAATCAACGCAATAAAATAAATATGAAACCATAAAATTCATTTCTACTAAAGGGAATTGAGATTAAATCCACCTACCTTGAATGTTTTGAAAAAAACCGACAACCGAAAAAGAACACTCACACAACCGGGTCGATTCTCCATGAAACAACAATAGATCTCTTCACCTACCAACAACAAGGCCAAATATCATAATATATGGAATAAAAAATAATTGATACACAAATAACAGGCATATATCAGAGAAACCAATAACAGAGGAGAAGTATATCTTTGTATATCTAAGAAGACATAACAAGAACGTTGAATAATGTCACTTACTACAAGAATCGTGCTTGAAAACTCTATGGGAGGGCCCCAAATTGGTTCCTAAAATCATGTAGAAGGTTCTCCTAACATCAATAGAGAGGAATCCTATATTATGACCATTTAATATGCAAAAATGGGGGTTATAGGAAAAAAATGAGATCATATTTTTTAGCATCTAGATTTGACTCGGCGCACATTTAGATTTCTTGTATAGACAAACCGTGTGCTAATCATGCAATAGATAATACCTTCAAAACCCACATTAATGGCCTCCTCAAATGGTATCCCTAATAGTGTTCCCTCTATGTCGAAGCTACTAACTCAAAACTGGTACTATTCACAGTTTCTTCTTGGATTTGTGCACGATTTGGCCAAATTGTGTGTAGCCCATGTGCCTCTCCTTTAACCCCAAAACATATTTAATGTTCACCATTCTCTCCCATCCTTCACCATTGAGATTTATAAATATAAAAATTACAAGATAAGGGTTACATATAATAAATTGGGTGTATTACAAGATAAGTTATATATTTTCTCAAATACACATCCGAATGTATATGCTCAATACAAAAAAACACACAACATCCATGGGGTTACTTTTCCTGGTACAATTTAGGATAAATATTGGTAGTGGTATAAAAGGATAGTATAATATAAATTTTAAACTAAAAAAACTCTCACAATTAATTAAATAGTTTTTATATACCAAAGGCTACAATTATCCCACCAATGTTTTTGAGTCGAATCATTTTGGAATGAAGCATATGTTGAGTTATTAACCTATCAGCGAAATCCCAACATCTGATTTTATTACATTTAGTTCATGTAAAATTATTTGGTCCTAAAAAATTTTAAATAATTGTTGAAGATATTATGTATATGTTTTATTTGATGACTATAGTAGATATATTTGGGAATATTTTCATTTAAAAACATCGATTCATTTTTTTATATGAATAATTTTGTCTCTAGTGTTAAAAATGTGAAATTTGTAACAATAATAAAAATTCATAACGATATGGTAGATAACTTTTAAATTTTGTATTTTTATATTTTTGAACTAACATGTTATATTCATATATTTTAATCACTTCGAACACTAAAATAATTTTTTTTTTGAATGAAGAAAAATATTTTCCTAGAAATTACACTATCCAGGTTTAGTGAATTATTAATTGCTAATAAATTTTGGAATGAACATGTTAGTACTACATGTTATACTATAAAGATATTTTTTACAATACCACATATTAGTAAAATATTTCTTTATTTTTTTTCATGAATAAAAAACATTATTACATTAATTTTTTTGATGTAAATTATATATTTTGATTACTAAAAAAAATTCAGCAATATTTTTTTTAAAAAAATGGATCATGTAATATACAGAGAACATTATGAAATAAGTGCTTATTCTTGATTATTTAACAAATTATTATGTACTATTTAGAAAATAGTACCTGATAAATTTTATGAGATATATCTTTTTTTCATATTGCCTTATCCAACATGTTTTGTTGTTATTTAAAAAACTAATTATCAACAAATGAGGGAAAATTCTTCTCATGAGATAACAATTGTAGAAAAAAATTTACATGTACATACACAAGATAAAATAAAACCAATTTTTTTGAGTTATTTTATACTAATCAATGAAATTAGTTAATTTTTAGAAATCATCCTACTGATTATATAATATGTATTATATATCAACCGGTTTGAATTTCGGATTTATAATGTAATAAAGATAAATGGTGTTCATTTTTATTTTAGTTTGAACCTATAAATCCTTTTGAGGCTCATAGTGAGGAATATTTGATATATTTTAATCAATATGATTGCAATGAATTTAAATGGAATCAATTATGCACTTTGATTGAATGACCTAATGATTTTCCTATAATTTGTTTGGAATGTGTTTTCTGAACAATGTGTAATGAAAATGGATTAATTGTGAGAAATAATTTAAGGAATATTGATAGTGGTTATAATAAACTAGAGGGAATATAATATGACTGTCCTTATACATGAGTATCTAGACTATATTTGATCATTATTCTTCTATAATATAAGGATTTTCTAAATTTAACCATTTTTCTAATGGTTTTTATATGTTGTTTCCTCAATATATATATGTATGAATTTGATTACGTAGAAAATAAAATTGGTTTTCAAATTACAAAATATATAGATCATGTATTTTTTCTTAATAATACACATTATGGACATAAACAAGACCCCATAGCCTAATAACATAGACTTAATAGATTATTGGAAAACAAACTTGGGATTTGAGATGTTGATATGAAACATTTGTTAAGAATTATTGCAATAAAATAGTCATTGTTCAAATATTTATTATTGAAATTACTTTTTCCAACTCAATAATAAAGTTAAGATTCCTTTTTGGATATTATTAAATCTATGATTGAGATGTGTGTGATGGGTGAACGTACTTTCTTAGTTTGTTATCTAATTTCCCAAAAACAAGAAATAAAATTTTAATCTCAACATAAGTATTGGAATTATATTATTATGAATTATCAATATTAACATACTAAAATTATAAGTACTAATATTGAATCCTCCAATACCATCAATTTTGATGAATCAAGAAAACCAGTTGATTAAAATATTTTTGGAGTAATGATTGGTGTGGTACTACTCTTAACATCTAGTTATCTAGATGTCATGTTTTCTATTGGATGATGTTCAAGATATCATGAAAGTCATAAAATGTACAAACTTTAGGTTATAAAATAATATTTTCATTGCAATAATGGAACTGTGATTTTTAAATTTTATTATTCTTTTAGAATTAAATTTGAACTTAATTGACATATAAATTAAGAAATATGTGGTGGTAAAATAAAATGACTCATTACATATAAATCTTAAAATTTATTATGAGAGGCTTCAGATTCCTATTCTTATAATAAGTAATATTTTATAGAATTTTTCATTACAAAAGAAGAGTATACCAAAGTTTCATGTTTATTTTCTCAGATATTGTGGATGGTACACACACTCACTGATTTTAGTTTTATGTTTACTAAATCTCCACTTTTATGTGATGACACAAATTATGATTCCTAAATTAAAATTATATCACATCTCAAATTAGGTAAAAAAATAGATATAATAAAATATTTTTATTAGGATCACACCCAAAAATAAGATTCTCTTTTATAATTTCACATAACATAAGAAAATGTTACTGATATTTTTACAAAACATCTTAATTATGATATATTTAAATATATTAATAAAAATAATGGAATGTCCAATATAAAATGATAATTAATATCGACTTCTTTTTCAAATAATATCCTTACAGTAATAAAATTCATAAAAAAAATTAGTGCATAATTTCTATGTTTCATATTTTTAATAAAAAATGTTTTTATGGAAAAACATCTGAAAAAAATTATAATGGAAATATATAATCAAATTATTAAAAAAAACTATTTTCACCCTAATTAATTTTCCTAAAATGTAATAGTAGGATATTTTTCATGATATGTATTTTTATGATTTTTAATCATAACACATACTGAATTTATTGAGAGCTGTATAAAATTTATTTTGATTAATATGTGAGAAATATATTAATTAGTTAAAACACTATATGTGTTAATAAAGTTAAAAGGGATAAAATAATTTCATTATAAGTGCATGAATTTTATGAATTTCTTGTTTTATAAATAATGTTACTAATATTTAAATGATCATATAATTGAAAAAATTATTTATACATTGATTGTTTCATACATGGTAATTAATATTTTTCATGTTAAGAATGTGGGAAATTTATATTGTGAAATGCATCATTACAAAACAAAATGAAATTTATCACATTAATACATTGTCTAACTTCACGATATGTTTATCACTTTCTTGATGTTTGATTCAATTCCTAAAAAATGATTTACATTGAAATTCTTCCAGCAATGGATTCCTCATAACAATTCTTGAATAAAGCATTATTTTTTAAAACTATAAACCAATATTGTTTGTGTCACACCCACTTTAGTATCCAATGATTTAAAAATAAACTTCTTTCCCATTTTTTCATTTTTAAATGAGAAACTATATAAAAAATTCAAGATTCAAATACAATTATTATGTAATTTTATAAAAATAAATAAATTTTAATTAATAATTAAATAGTGGTATCTTCTAATGTGTAGAACATAAATCATAAAAATAAAATTATAAAAAAACTCTGGTGATAAAATTAAAGTAATTAATTGGTATAAATTATTGTAATCATTAAGAAAAATACATACATGAAGTAAATAACAAGACCATGGGATGCATTCCATTGAGTTTTTCATTTAATTACAAATCAAATGATGGAAAGTAACTATAAATTTGGAATAAAAAATATTAATTATATAAAATATAGAAATCAAAATTATGAGTCAACTCACATGTATATGTATGAAAAAATTAAACATTTGAATATAAAAATATGGGAAAATTACGAATATGTATTTTTAGTTATATATATAATAGGAATGAAAATGAATCTAGACATCAAATCGACTCAATCCAAATGAATATGTGAATCAAATTCCTATATATGTTGTATTTTATGCAAATTGAATCCCTATATGTAATATATCATTAAAAATATAATAATCTAGGAAATTAATTAATAATGTACAACAAATTAACAATGTTTATAAATCTGTACATAATATAATATTAATAAATTATATACAAACTATAAGATAATATTATTAATATATTCATTTATTTAATAAATAGTATATAAAAATATGTAAATTGAACATTCATACAGAGGAAGTAATACATAAAAATTTAAAATTTTGAACATTATTGATTATTATTATTAATTATGTAAAAAATGATAACAAACTTTATAAATCATTATGTAAATTTTGTTTAAATAAATGTATATAACATTAATTTATTTGTATGAATCAATAAATTTTTTAAATGAAGATACCATGGAAATAAGGAAAGGAAATACACTCCTAAATAATGTAAAGTATATAATCTATGTTTTACAATAAACACATCAACTATTTAGTATACATTAATCTGATTCATAATTGGTCAAAAGTACCTCTCGATAGTTCAATTAACCAATATGCATTACTAAATTATAAAAAAATAAGCATTAATAAATCATTGAAACTAAAAATGAAAATACATTCACATTTTTGGTAGTTAAAATAGTAAAAATTATTTTGAATGTGTGGTTTAAAATATGGAATGTTCTTTTTATATGAATGTGAAATTAATGTTCTACTAGTTATAATTAAATAATTGGATGGAATAATCAGTATATCACCTTGAATTTCCAATTATTTGTAATTATGTAAGATGATCTTTAAAATTTAAGCTCATAGTTTGGTAAGATTGAGAAATCTGATTTTTTTAATTCCTTCTTATTTCTGGGTAGTCTACATGTTCAAATTCATTTAAAAAATTCGTTTTCACATATTTTACATATTTCCATGAGAAATTGGGTCTAAAAATATTTGTATAATATATTTTTCAATGTGAAAATAAATTAATCATAGATACCTAAGTTATTGACATTATAGTAACATCAAATTCGAATAGATAAAAGAAATTTGTACCAATGTTATAGAACATGAAAGAGATATGTAAACAAATTCATCAAGTTCATTTTGAATTCATTAAAATCTAATGTGTTCTATATCCTACATAACAATATTAAATGAAAATAAAATTTAATTATTGAATTTTATTGTCCAGTTAAATATTGTATGAATGAAACTTTAAAAAATATTATGTAAAATTTTAATTTAAATATTTATTTTCATTCTGTAAAATTTTAACATTGTTGTTTGAAATGAGAAATTAATTTTAATTGTTTAAAAAAAATTGAAACTATTCCTCAGTTTTATGTGAAGGAATAGTTTGGACATTCAGATCATTTTTATCATACATAAAAAATACATTGATTGCATTCCATTCATAGGGTCCTTGTCAGTTGTAGATATCATAATATGAAATTGCAATAGTCATGGGAAATTTTTCATTTTTCGATACATTTAATATAGTTTGAAACACAAAATATTCATTTTATTCATTTTAATTAATATTTTTTATCATGGAAGGAATACATATTATTATTAAGATAAACACAATTATTAATGAGTTACATGAATAAGATTGTTTCATAACATGGATACTGATTTTGTTACATATTTCATCAGTAGTTTGTCATAAAAGGTAGAATACATATATCCATTAATTTCACTAACCTATAGCTTCAATTGGAATATACACCAATAAATAATAATTTTCATAAATTATGAAAAAATAAAATGTAGTTTTTATGATTCACAACATTTTTACTTCTTTTATTATATTTCACAAATCTATTTTTTATGTGACAGTAACAGAAGAATGAGTTTTTATTCAAATATGTCATATACTAGAATAATGTCAATCAAAACTTGAAAAAAATGTATAAAAACTGAATAGCTCATATTTTTGTTTTTATAATTATGTATAATAAACTATAACTTTGTTATAGATAACAGTAGGACTACCCCACAATATTGACTGTTATCCTTTTCATTGCATAAGTATCCCTTCTTTTGGAAAGGAAGTCTAGATTCCTAATACTAGTTGTAATAAAAAAATATAGTAGTGGATTAGAAGGTAATTTTTCTACCTTTAATGAAACTAAAATAAAAATGTTACAAAAAATATTACAAAATAGACAATATATTTGTACAAAAAAATAATTTACATTTGTATATTTATTTATCATTACAACAATATAAGTATTTATTTTTTTAAAAAATATTGTTTTTTAAATACGTCATTTTTTTCGAGATGAGATGCCTAAATTGGAACTCTCTACATTTATTTCTTGGTTTCCTTTTATTAGTGTTGTTAGAATACAATAATTTATTCATAGTGATTACAGTAAAAACACATGTCTAATTATAGATTATTTTAACAGTACGTTTATTTCATGAAAACATTATAATTGAATGATTAAAACCCATCATAATCTTGTGAAATCTTAAATAAACACCTTAACATATATTCAATAATTTTACCTTAACATCCTATGTTTTTTAAAAATTTTATACTTAGAGAGAGTGGTTTTCAGTGAGAAAACAATTAGAAAATTGTGATTCAGCAGAATCATGGTGGAATTGAAACACATACTTATAATATTTAGTTATGAATTTCAATATCAATTTTTGTTATAGTTATAATACATATCATTATTAGAATAGTAATAATGTTTTTTAAGTGTTTTATGTGAAATCGTGTTGGAGAGTTGTGTTTCACTGATAAGTTAAAGAGTGAAATTTTATTTTTTATTTTTTAAAGAAATTTTTTTCTAATATGATCTATATATTCATCATGGAATATATCTATAAGGGATTACACATCATAAAAACACATATTAATTGTAATTTATTAATATGTTGTATTATTAACATATTTAGGTTGTATAAATTATTTATACTACATTACCTTTAATACCTCAAGGTAATATGTATTTTTGGCTTTTCCAATGTTGTGGATAATGACATTTATGATGCATGAAGAAATTATGTAATTAATTTAGAAAAAAATATAAGAAATAGTAAAATTAAAATAGCAGTTCATAGTCATATTAATCATTAAACAATTTAGCCACAAATATTTATTAGTTACATGTATTGCAATTAGTGTTTTTTTTAGATGCAGTTTATGTTTTTTTCTTTATTACCAAAGATAGAAATAGATTTAATGTAACATATTAATCATCAATGTAATCACTTCATAAGATGAATAAATAATAGAATTTCATAAACCTGAAGAAGTAATTATATGAGAATAATGGTTGAGAGTACTACTATTATCTTGTTACAGTATCCATAAAATCAATAGTATTAGATAAATTTATCCATTAACAAAATAATAAAAAATATGTTTTTGTTACATGTACTCACCTAAAAGTTTTTAAATTTTCAACAAATGTCTTTGGAATATTACAAAACATGCCGTAATAATTACAATAATGTGTTATTAAATTGTAATATCATGACAAATGTGGAATAAAAAACAGCATTGTTTAAAGATAAAAAGTAAATATATAATAATAATGACATGATGTACAATATTTTTGTTGTGTTATCAAAAATAAAGGAATAGTTATAAGTAAATATTTTAGAACCATCCCCTCTATGATATCACTGAATGGAGTAAAAAATAAAAAATGGAAAAGGTATATCTAAAAGTTTGACATGAGTGCGTTAGTTAAATAATAGTCTACAATTGTGAAGGTGTGGTAAATATTTTCATTTATTCTGAATAATATGAAAAATACTTGTTATATTAGACACACATCCACAAAATAAATATTTATCATTTTAAATGAGATTCTAGCCTCTAATTGTTTCATTAATTATTGTTTCTTAAATGTTTCATCATTGATCATTCAATTACCATCAATAAATAAACTGGAATGGATAATTAATTAAACCATAAAGATTAACTTTTAATATTTTTATATTCCATTAACAGTTAATAGAACCGTTTAGTTAATAATTACTTCTATATTGGATGCAATAGTACTGGAAAGTCAATACAAAATGTTAATCAATATTAACATATAGTTTCATCTTCAAGAAATAGCTCTATAACAGGTATGTCATCTATAAATTATTATTTTTATTTCTTCAATGAGTATAAATGATACACAAGAATATTTAAAATCTCATCATAATTAATATATATTTTTTAAAAATCAGGAAAAGAACATTCCAATTCAACTATGTTATATGAGAATCGATAGAAAATTTTAATTATGCATATTATTAATTAGAATAATAGTATGAAAGACATAAGTAAATTGAATTAAAATTGATATGTGTAAATGACATATTTATATGTAATAAAGCTGTATTTATACCAACTATAGGGTTGGGAAAATATCTTTATAAACAATATTTTTTTTAAAAAAAATTAGGTATTTTATCAAAATCATATATAAAAACTATTATGTCTTTTTTTCATAACTATAGTCCCATAAACATAAAATTAAACATGAATGGAAAATTGATGCCAATTTATAGTGAAAAAGGATGAATAATATTAGGCTCAATTTTTTTGAATATTCATGTCCTATGATATTGTTTAAGGGTATTTTCTTCTTTGAATCATACTGGAGACATTGAGTTTGATTGTGTCATATTAATCCTCATTATGAAATCCTTATGTCTTGAATGAGTGCACATTAGAATTATTTATCCAAAAAATGATATCCAAAAAATATTTTGACCAAATGGGTTCCATTTTAATGTCTAAATGATTGGTCATCATTTATTTGAAACATAATTGGGACAATAATTTTTAATATTAAATAAATATTTAGTCAACTTGATATATTAATATTGTTAATAATTTTTGTGTATATATATTTTATAGGGTTTCAATATCACAAAATTCATCAGAAAGTGAATTTAAACTTGAATAATCATTTTATTCTCTATAAATCAATGATATCATGTAGTCATTTTTATATTACATAGCTTTTCATCTGGGTTCTAAAATTGCTCATGCTTTTAAGTACATTGGAGAATTTTAATTTTATGATAAAAATGGGTATCTGTTAAATATAATGGAATCATATGGATTTTTAAAAACACCCCTTTAATACTTATTTGGAACTTCAATGTCATCCCCAAAGTCATTTGGCTTAGAAGTTATCTTTTCCACTATATTAGGAACCTAATTTCAAAAATCCTATATTTTCATCGAATCGGTACATGTAACTTACGAATGTACTCCCATATTCTTTTTATTTGTCATATAAGAAAAATGATACAAATGATATGATGATTTAATACAAGAAAATATGATTTCAACTCTAGTACCATGTTTTAATAGAAAAAATGTTTTTCAAAAATAACCACCAAGGACAAAATATTTACCTCTTAAAGGATATACATATCAATTTGTTGCATTAGGAGACAATATATCCCTTAATGTGTGATCAAGACAATCATATAAGTATCTGTGAACCATCAGTAATTCATCCCAATTAATTATTATTATTTTTACAATTTCATCCAACTCATTTCCTTTTAGAATGTTCCATGTTGAGTAATCATTAATATAATTTTTTCTTCATAATTGAGAATGATCCATTTACACACTTGGTACTAGTAGGGATGTTATACCACTACTTCCAACTGCATTTAATATATAACCTTAGAAAACTAGTTTTAAATTTAATACATAGGAAATTAATTCTTTTATAGTTACTCCATACCCATGGACAAAACACATTCCACCTTTCAATGGAAAATATGATTCAAAAAAATTTGTGAAATTTTTTCATTATTAAATGTTTACTCAAAAAATAAAATTCCTCTTGAATAAAATCCTTGAAATAATTGTTTCTCCACTAAAATCAACTTGTTCCCAGTAAATACAGTTTATAGATATGGAACAATTTTAGGAGGGTAGTTTTTTAATGATCATCCATTACTCTGAAGGATCTTATAAATTTGCAAAAGTGCACACTACCGTAATTGATTGATATTCACATGTAAATCTATTACAATTAAGTATAGTTATTTGATATAATGGAATTATATTGAAATTAATATTATTTTATTAATGGTGTAAACTATGTATTCAAAAAAATCAAAAAAATCAAGAAATTGTTTCCTATAAGGAAGAAGATGTATAAATACCTTTATATTTCCAAAAACAATACAATTTAATATAATACATTTTTATTCGTTTTTAAATATCGATATTTGAAGTTAAATATTTTTTTAGTATTTTAAATTCCCATATCTTCCATGAAATAGGACAATAGTATTCATTCATTAAATTAACACATAAATAATCAACATTATTTGAGAGTTTTGTTTTTTACCAAGAAGTAACTGGTGTCCTCAAATGTTTTAAAAGTTATATAATTCATATTAATTATTTCATCATATGATGTTGGTCTTAAAACATTAGTAAACAATATTTGAAAATAATATAGTTCTCTAATGGTAGTAAGAACAAAATGCAATCTTGTACTATAAAATACATGTTTTCTAAGATACCATTCATAGTCATGCTTGTTGAACACAAATTTCACTGGGAAATATGCATAGGATAGATGTTTTGATCCATGATATATTTCATTGGCTTCAAACCATTATGTGAACATATTCTGTGATATTTTTGTTTTGGACACAATGTCTTCAATATTACATCCATCATTTTAATTTTCTATCTTCTCACCAAGTAAGTGGAATTTTATCTTTCATTAGGAGGGAACCTATATTTGATTTCATAAGATAATCTTCTCTAGGAAGCCTCTCATGGAGAAATATATTGACATTCATAATATATCTCAATTTCATCTACATGATTCTGACCAGTTTTTGAATTTTCCAATCTATAGAGAGATACTCTGAAATGATCATGCCATTTTTCAATATACTTGAAAAACTATTTTATGGAATGTGCTTGATTATAGATTTCAACGTTGAAATTAACCTACTATTTAAGAAGCATGGAAGGATTATAAGGGGAAAATGATTATCCAATTATACCACATTATTTAATATGGTGGTATTTTATCTACTCTTCTATAAATATAATACCCATATTTATCAATACATGTTCTATCTAAAAAAATTGATTTTTTTAAAAACATTTACATTCTATAAATGGAGAGCATGGATTGGTAAACCCACAAGTTCTATCAGTCATGAAATTTTTAACAACCAAATATGACTGAGGATGAACAACCCTAACAAGTATTTCAGCTAAAATAATTCAATTAACATCATCTTCACTTGAAATCATATTATAATATTGAATGAATTTCAGTTTATGTACATGAGGAACACAGTGATCTTGAAATTTAGGGTTATTAACTACTACATAAGTATAGAAAGAACATACACAATAATGTAATTAAGCAATAATTATATAACTCTAAATAAAATTGTAAATTATAAGTAAATTTCCAAGATAGTTAAAAAAATATTCATTAAAAATATTCCCGCCTTTATATATTTAATTGTATGATCCACTGTCATATTGAATACCCTTGATGGTATTTATAGGAAGAATTCTGAACAAATATCATAATTTAGAAGAAAATATTTAATGTCTTGCAATAATTCATTTCATGTGATTTTTTTAAAATATGGTTATCCATCCAAAATACAAATGGATATTTCTTCTTGATAGTTCTGAATCGTGTATCATGGAACACTAGAAACAAATTACATCAAAATGACTTATCTTTCACATAGTTATCCATCACACTCACCTTAGAAGTGATCTTCCTATGATCCATTATACAACCCTACATTAAATCATTTTTGATAATACATAATGAAGGATAAATGTTGATATTCAACAATTATATATGAATCCACTGAAAAAATGTTTCAAAAATCAACTAGAATGTAATGATTAAGACACCTTATTATGTACAAATAGAAAATGGTATGAAAAAAACTGCTTCATTATCAATTTTTGTAATTTATTAGATTCTACTATGGAAACAATATGGTATATATCATTGGAATACCCATCTTCACCTGTTTCATATATCGTAGGTAACTATAATGGAATATATAGTGGATACAATTCCTCAAAAAGTTGTAGTCCTACTTTTTTTCTTGGTAAGATAATATCTATGGTGTTAATCCTTTAAACATATATAGCATCTCCCTTCTTTATGGTGTTATCCATTCTTCCACCTATTGATGTAAATTAAAACACTCTCTTATTATTGTGTATATTTTTGAATGATCAATGAAATTCAGTTACTTCTAGTAGTCTGGTGGATTTCAAAATCATTGTAACTAGATTTTTTCAAACAAGTAGATCAATGAAAAAATTGATAAATATTTGGTGCTACAACATATAACATTTCAATTGAACACAAATATTACAGAAAAGTGGAAAAAGTGTACATGATCACCTATGTCCAAGTAATCAATATGTAGTAAATGTTAAATTAGGTTTTATATGGGAATTAAATTTAATATTAGTCCTCAAAAACATATCAGAGATGTATTATTATGTATGTATAAACCTATATATTTAATATTTTGGAGGAAAAAGTGAACATAACAATACAAAACATTATGAATTTCATATTTATAAAACATTACATTGAAGTAATTCAATGTCATTTTATATTAAATTCATGTTTTACAGTGTATGTAATTCTCCCGTGATCAATGTGATGTGTTGAGGATATACATAGTCGAATTTCATACACAAAAACATTAGTATATTAATACTATCCAATGATGAATTAAAAGGAATACCAATATCATTGAACTTAATTTGAGTTCAATTATATGATATTATAATATTTTTAGTATCTCTATGTTTTCTCTAGAAATTGACCATTGATGAATTCATGTATGAGTAGTCTGACAACTTTCCATTCTAATTGAAAAATATATATATGCGATTCATCATTATACATTTACAATGATCGAATAAAATATTTTATAGTACAATAAATATATTATATAGCACATGATGATATAAATATGCTATATAGCACGATTCAAAATTATCTGACACACTATTTTATCCATAAGATCATATGAAAGTTGGTTCACATATTGAAAACATGGAATTTTTTATTTAGAGTAAATTGAAACTCATAAATGATATTTTTAATTCTTTAGTAATTACCAATATGAAAAATAAACCAATAATTTACCATGAAGTGTGGTAATCGAACCAGATCCATTAGTTATCGATGTAACCATGATTATAGATAGTTTGAAAACATTATTTTATTCATATCTATCTATCTTTTTTATTTTTTTGTGGGTGACTTGTTGTTGATTTCTATGGTCATGTAATGTTGAACATTTTATGGTATAAGTAAAACATATTACTTCATGCATATTGTAGAAAAAAAATTAAATTACTAGGTGAATGAGACTATAACAAGTAAATTATAAATTTGACATCAAAAAAGGAGTTAAAGGTAAAATCTAAAGTTTGGATTGATAATAGAATATTGTTTTTAAGATCTATCTTATTGTGATCTGAACACGTATAATTTTATTCAATAGAAATTGAAATTATGCATTTTGATTTTTGAGTAACTGCATCTAGCATAGGTACTAATAATACAATATATATTTAATATATATAAATTAAAAATTGAATATTATGATTATATTCATTGGTGTTATAAATTAGAATCACTAAAAGTATTGATATGGTAGACCTCCGACCATATCAATATTCTCATTCATAATCATCATTCATTTTTGACTCTCTACTTTGCAGATAATAATGCGATTTTCCATCATATGTAACATATATTATATGCATACTATTAAAAAATTAGTAAACAAATTAGTTAGATATAATTAATGATCTCATAGTGAAGGAAACATATATTTACATGATGTTATCCATATAAATGAAATTATAATTACTCAATTATGTGGGTTGATTTATTTAGTGATAATTTTAACATTCATTCAATAATGAGTGTAAAATTTCAAAAATATAAAACCAATATTACAATGAAATAAGTAAATCAACTCTTATATAATATGAATCTAGTCAAAGGATAAATATTATAAAGTGGTTATAGAATAAATTAACCCAATTGAATAAACCCAATTATAACCTATCAGAAGATAGTCATACATATTTTTAATTAAATAAAACTTATTTCAAATTTAAAATAATTACCAGAAAGACTCCAATAAGAGAAAAAATATTCATGAATAAAAACATTAATCTTGTTTTGGATCGAATATGGAAAAGAAAAACCAGAATTCATTGTAATAAAAAAATTAGTAAAATAATTTGTAAGAGAGAAATAAATTATTCAGTTTCTATTGATGTAGCTCTAGATGTGGTAACAATGAAGAAACTGAGGGGGAATTAGGGATAAATGTGTGTAAGGTTAATAAATATTGTTTCCCTGAGGCGGGATCTATTGAATATTATAGTGCAGATAGTGAGAGTAGAGGGACGCCAAGTATTGCATCAATGAGATGGAAATACTATGAGATTTGTACATGAGTCGATAAAAAAGAATGTATAGAAATGGGATAGAATTTTTATGGAACTATAAGATAGAATGACAAATAAGTTTTTTGGATTGGTATTAGGTGGATTCACATGGACACTTAGTATATATAAAGATGACAATATGGATAAGAGATAGGGAACCATAATGCATGTTATAGTGAAGAAGATAGGATTGAAATGGGGTATGTGTTGTGGGGAAGTAGATGAAGGTAATGAAAATAGATTCCCAACAATGGAAGGAGGAGGATGTATAGGGACGACGAGTTTTAAATATAGTAGTGAGATTACAATAGCTAGAGAACTCGACTAGAGGTGAGGGATAAGAAGATAGGATCCATAGTTGGTATGTATTTAGGGATGTGGATGAGGTAATGACAAAGGGTTTTCACGTGAGTGAAAAAGTACAAGGGATATTTCTATAGGGGATACTAACACTTGTTTGAGGATCCACAGAAATTATTATGACTAATTTATTTTCTATTCAAATTTATTTCAAATAAAAATTACAAAATATATTTTGTAAAAAAAGTCATATATAAAATTTTAATGAGAACTTTTCTAAAAAGAAATTAAATAAAATTTATAGATTAAATTATTATTAAAATTAGTTATTGAAACATTTTTTCTTATATTATTTGGATTACAGTTATTTTATTAAATAAGAATCTTTAGAAATATTTTGATACATTTTTTTGTTGAAAATCATTCTAGAGGAAATACTGTGGAAAACTATTTACACAATTGTTTATTAAATAATTTCCTTAGTTACATAAAATTCTAAGAATATGATATCCTTAAATAAATTGTGGGTAGATATTTTAAAAATTCAACCACAAAATGGATATTACAAAATCATTCTTTTTAAAAGTTTGATTTCACTTTCACTTCCGTTAAAATAGTTTTAAAAGTATATATATTATAAAAAAATATTCATCAATAGGTTAATATTACATAAAAATTTAATTTAAAAATGAGTTCATAAATAATTTTTATCAACTTCTGTGTGACATCGATCAAAATAATAGTTTTAATACTAATCAATAGAACTATGAGTAATAACTACACCCCACTAGAGTTTATATATGTTTTTTTGGGGACATTTTTTATCCATCTCCACATCCTCTCACTAATATAATATAAATATTCATTTTTATATATCCTATAATAAGTTAATAATCTATTTCTTAGTAAAAAAATAATGACATCTTCTTGGGATATTTCAATCCAACTAACTATGACATCCCGACTTGGGTTCCACACGCTGGTAACTTGTGCAGGTATACCACATGTCTTTAGGTGTTAAGTCTCATACGCAAGAGGCTGTCAACTAGAAAAAATGACCTAATATTGATCATGGGGAGACTATACCCTCTATATCAAAGTAGAAAAACAACATATGTAACCAAATGGTAGACAAAATTTTACTATTATCAGAGGATAATCAAAACACAATACAATATCCAAACTAAAAATTGTATATATGCCATGCCAAAATATGTACCATGTGTCTAATTTATAACCTAAATACTGACATTATTACACAACTTAGTGGGTCCGGACATGAAGTCGTATTCCTCCATGAAATATCTATCATGATCCATCCATCTAACACAGTACTCCTACCCATATCAAATCTGGAAATCATGAATTCTATTTGGGTACAGATCAGTTATCCTTAGTAGGGTGTGAGTACATTTTAGTGGGCCGCCACAAATGGTATCTATAGGAATATACTGTCAATAATAGTGTTATAAGTTGTCAAAATAATAAAATACAATTGGTAAGGTAAATCTTTTATAGATATAAAATTATTATTTATTTAGCCACATAATGCCTCGGGTTCTCGAACAAACCCAAACCAGCAATACCTTATACATCCCACACCGGATTCTGAACAACCCATAAAAATTATTCCATATCGTCATTATATTATTATCATTTATTATTTCAATTCAATTCATATTATGGACTATTGAAACCATTATCTGAAGCCAACATTATGGGCCTAAAATGCCATGTCTAACCCTTTGTGGGTATTAGAACCATCAATCTATGTCCCACAACTTTTTCACCACAATAGGCATTCCAATATCATTCCAAGTCCCATAAACATATATCTGTAAACCACATATGGGATTTTGAAGCATCATTTTGTGTCTCACACTCGTATATCAATCATTCACACATATATCACATATATCACCTAAGTCATGTTTAATCAACATTAACCCTTTTATAAAAATTTCCATCCATAGAATACCAATATAATTTTTCAAAAAAATAAGGTTCATTACTTTTATCACATGAATAATATATACAAAGAACCATTAAACTATGAGTAATTATATAAAACATATAACCCTTTAACCCATTAATATTAAGCCAAACAACTCTTTTTACTCATGGTAAATTAATTCATAATCTCATTAAATGTCCAATTACAAAATCTCAATATCCCATCAATTCTTCAATTACAATATTACATTAATTAATTTACAAACTAGTTAATCCAATGCCTTAAATTTCTAATAACCCAATTTAACACAAATAATTATCACAAGGTAGTTAAACTAAATAAATTCAATCATCAATGAAATTTCACAATCAGGGAAACTTCAATTTCAAAATTACATAGAAGTAATTAAATCAAGAATATGAGATGGTTAATTTATGCTACCTACCTCAACATTTTTTATGAATGCTTGCTAATGAAAATAATCAGTTGATGTGGACCAACCATGATTATGAAAAAAATAGATCTGGATCAGAAATCTATATCCAATACTAAAAAATCATGATTCATGAAAACTAGATCAAAACCAATAACCAATAGAGTAAAACCATAAACCTTATATCTGTAATGAGTGGGGGGAATAAATAATATTAATCAAGACAGAAAAATATACTCGGGGAAGCATGAATCTCTCAATATGACATTCGATTCATCAAGAAAATCCTTTAAGAACTTAAGGAATTCATCTAAAAGAATCCAAAAATGAGAGGAATGGGTTAGAGATGAGTTCAATTAACTTTGGGTAACGTCTGGGTGTTTAAAATATTTAAAACAGAATTTTGGAATAATTAATCCTGTGAAAATGATTTCTTGAGATAGTTCGCACTTTTTTCCAAGAGGTTCTCCAAAACCACGTGCCTCTAGTATAGGGGTTGAATAGTAACTACTATAAGGGTGAATGGTTTGGAAAACCGTGTCCCAACCATGAAATCTCTCTCTTTTTTTCAGAGTTTTCTGGGATATGGTGCATGGTTTGGGAAAACTGTGTGACAAAAGTGCATTTCATAAAACCCATAAAAACATCCAAATTTCCCCCAAATTCTCCATAGATAAAACAGAGACAAGATATACTCACAGAAAGAAAAATTAGTTCCTGTAAACAAGATTGATAAATCTCTAGAATACTTAGTACCAAACAATCTCCCCACCTAATAATAGCTTATTCTTGGGTTTTCCTCCCCAAAATCATTTTGACTTTGAGTCAAAAAGTTTAGGCCACTAATCCGACATATCTATTTATTTATCCCATGTTTCCTCCTAAAAACAATGATTTTTATATAATACATGTGTGAACGGAATGATCTTTCCACACAGCCAATTAACACTACGATCCAAGACATGCATCATATGATCCTTAAAGAATGCATCTATAATTATCTCCACAACATCCTCATCTTTCACATGATAAGTGTTGGGTGATACTATTGAACTTTTGACACAAGGAAAAAATTATGAATTGATGTATACGTTTGTTGAATATCAAATCAGTATTCCATCGTCAAGATTCTCTCCAAAACCACAAATGGTCCAATAAACATGGGAGTTGACTTTCCATGTCTATGAACCCTATAGTGACCCGATCAAGGAAATACACAAAGAAATACTCAATCACCATATGTAAATTAAAGTGGTCATAGACTTCCATCATTGTTTGAATTCTACATTCTAGGAGCTATATCAATAGGTTTCTGAATCAAATGAACCTGCTCTATCATCATCTACATGATACTCAGTCCCAACATCTCTAACATGCCTTTATTTATCCAACATAGTGGTGATCTGCAAGGCCTAACATAAATATCCTTATATTGTTCCTTATGAATTCTTTCTACATTATTATTATCACATGAGAACTGTGAAATTTCTAGGAGCCTATTCCAATTCCCACCAATGTCTGAACACATTCCCAAATCCTTAAATCGAGCACCTATATAGTAGGATCTTATTAAACATCTATCTTTGGGTGGATTTCCAAACTCAATAAAACATGTTTACTAGGAACCTTCAACCATCCCCATCAGAAGAGAGAAGAAAAACGCATTTCATTGTCTGAAGCTATACATTGTGGAACCCCGTGGAGACATAAAATAATTTAAACAAATAAAAATCCCAACTATTCCACAGATAATGTATCCCATATAGGCATGAATTCTACTACTTTTTTCAATTGGTCAACAACCACAAAAAATAGACTAATTAGTTTGTGGAATCCTTAGACGATCCAACATAAATTACATTGTAAATTCATCCCACATAAAATTTTGATTGGAAAAAATCAATATTAAACCTCCAGTTCATCGATGCTCACCTTCACCTGTTGATAGGTGTAACATTTCATCACAATCCCTATTATCTCCCTTTTCATTCCCATCCACCAATATTGTGATCATAGGTCATGGTTAATTTTGATCACACCAATATGGACCACACACTGTGCATCATGAAATCCATGCACCAACTCCTCCTACCTGGTCATAGACATAGTAACCCAATTCTTAACATAGACTATTTTATAATCATCCATGGTCCAATCTGAAGGAGACTCCCCACCATCAATGATTTCCCTCAAGGAGAAACATTCCATATCCTCATACATTCTATCTCTAATCAGGATCAAAAATGTATAATCCACTAAATTTTGTATTAGTTTAGACTTCACCAAAATCTATTTATCCACAATATGAAGAAACATAAATAATGACATCATTTCCCACCCATCACTAGACTCACCAAATTCCTAAGTCTTAGTTTTCATGCATAATGTGTCATTGAAACTCTTTCCCATTATAGGCATATATGTTAGATCAAAATAATACTTCTTCATATTCGAAACCCTCCTTCACTGTTGTAGATTAAAATATCAATTTTATAAGATATAACTTATCATCTTGTGATTTGTATACAATGTAATCTTTTGAAAAAACATATATTGTTTAAATCACATCAAAGCATAAACCATTGTTCATAGATCATGTTCATGCATAGGGTATTTCTATCCATCTGGCCTTAACATCCATGACCCATACAACACAACTCGATTTCCATGCATCAACATTGCTCCATGTTGTATCTTATCGGGGTTGAAAAACACTGTATTCTCCCCACTAGGATAGGGTTGGATCATGATTAGTGTTTTTTTCATGATATTAATCAACTCCTGGATGAAATTGTCACATCCTACAGTCAATTTAAAAGTTATCCCCTTGTTGGTTAAAACATACAGAGAAGATGGCAAATCCGAAATACTTTGATTAACCTCTCATAATAACATGTTACCCCTATAATGAAAAAAATATCAAAAAAAATCATGGGATACAACTATGAAATCACAATCTAAACATTCCCTGGTCCACTAACACACCTTCTAGTAAAATGGTATGACCCATGAAATGTAATTTTTCAATTCAAAATTTATACATAGATTGAATGGTTTATAGAATATACTCTCCCATATTACTCAGGATAATGTCAAGGTGTTAGGAAAGAGAATCATGTTTAATGTAGTACCCCATCATTTGATCTAAAAATACTTCAAAAAATGGTCCTTGTTTTGGTGGATGATTTTGTTATTCAAGACCATTAACATCATAGTTGTGTTCATAAATCGAAAGAGAATCATGAAAAACCAAAAAAAACATACATGATTATGAAAGAAATATGAGTTATATCATAATGTATAACTATCATTTGATGATACCCTAATCTCATGTTCATAATTCCGAAAAAACCAGATCAAATCAACTGGTCAAAAAGATAGTCGATACATGGAGGTTGAAACATGTTTTTCCTAGACACATGGATTATCTTCTGGTAGTCAAAACAAAATCTCCAACTCCCATTGGACTTATTTTCTACCAATGTTGGAGAACCCCATAGTTTCTTACTCAAAAAGATAAACCCCATATCCAATTACCCTTCTGTTTGATTCTTTGTCCCCTGAGTATTTTTTGGCACCATTTTGTATGGTGGTATATAAACAGGCTTAACCCTAGGCATGGGAACAATTTAAAAATTCAATATCTCTCTTAGGTGGAATCACCAACAATTTTTTAGGAAAAAAACTTGAAAACATTCCACTAAAACTAGAAAATATTACTTTCCCTTCACCCCTATATCTTGAAACAAACTAGAAACTTGAGTGGTGACCACCCCTAGGTGCCATTGAGATAGCCATGAAAGGTTTAACTTGATATCCCATTCCCCAATGTTAGTAAATTTAACCCCCTCAAGAGATGTTAAAGACAATATCTTATGATAATAATCAATTTTTGATCGGTATTCTTGTAACTTTTCAAAACACATAATTATCAAGAAGACTAAAATATTAATGATATATAGATCCCAACTGAAATTATACACTTAAAGCACTCGAGAACACCACTTAAAAAAGATAATGTCTCTCAACCATACTCTCAAATGTGTATAAATCCACATAACATTGCTCATAAACTCCACTTCGAGATGCAACCCAGTTACTAGTTGTGCAGATATAAAATAATGAGAGGAACTAGTATCAAATAAAGATTTGTCCAGAATTTAATCTATAAGAATATTACCCTTACCTATTGATGCTCTAGCCTTGCAATCCTCTAGTATAGGCTGAACTACAAGAAACTGTCATTCCACTATATTATGTGTTGCTGTTTGAGTTCCCAAAACTACACCACACTTATGATACAAGAACTCTTACCCAGAAGCACCACATTCACTACCTCAACCACCACATCGAATGTGACTAAAACTACTAGAATGGTATGATGTAGAAGTCACCAAACCATACTTTGGTTCTATCTGGATTCTACATCAATACCCATATTTCATCAACACCTCTATAACCACTATAGATTTTCCATCCTTCCAAAGGCTTGTCAAAGTAACAGTGGTCGGGGGTACTGTCTAAAAAAGTGACATGGACTACCACACTAGTGACTAGTCAACCAAGTAAGGTTCTAAGAAAATAATCCTTACCCATAGCCATTATGATTTCAACTACTCTGGTCCTAATTTCCATAAAGATGCATCCTAAAATCGGATGTTGTGCCTCTGGGTGATCCATCAAAAGTCACATTCCCTCCACTGCATTTTTCTTCATGTTCCTATAAAAAATGAGGGTCGGATTCACCACTTATGAAATCATATTCAGCCGAAATATATTCACCTGATACTTAAATTCAAATTTAATCCCATCCTAAATTCATTTATCCTCCACAACCTCATATCCTTCTAATGTTGGAGCATAGAATTTCATATTTTTAAATAGACCAATACATCTCCTAATAGAAATACCCCTGGAGTCAACATCGTAAACTCATCCATTCTCCCCAGCATAAGAATATCAGGGTAAAACTACTACAATTAAATATCTTTTTGGTCCTCCCACTTCATTATAACTAGTTTTTCATCTTGAGTTTGAATGTACCACTAATGATTTTCTGGATACCATATCATTTAAGAATCCAAATTTACTTTATTATCTACAAGACACTATAATTGATCATGTATAGTCCAGATGGCCTATATCCATAACACTTATACCTGAGGTCCCCCATCTCAAATAAATGGTGGAATGGTGTTTACCGGAACCTCTTAAGGTAAGGTAGGGATACTCTTAATGACCCACTATCTATCTCTCTCTATAAAAAGTAGGAATCGAGCACATTATTCTTGGAACTACTTTCTGATATCCTCGCCTATAACTACCATTACCTCAAGTTCCAATACTGTTGGAACATTTTCATCCCTAAGTTCATCTAATCTTCCCAAAAATAGTTCTAATAGAGGCATAACGCTACAATTGCAAACACACGATTTAATCCACTTTAATCAAAATTATCATAGATAACATGAGGGATTCAAGTAAATCCATTACATGTCATCCCAAAAACCCCAACACATAGTTAAAACTAAGCCACTAAATCTACCCCTAACCATACAACATCAATGTCATGGTTATAAAATGGTAAAATCATTCTCATTATTCAAATTTATCATTAGAGACCACCATTTTTGGATATTGAATCATTTATCACATTCAATTATATACTAGGAACAATCTACAGATCAATTACTCAAGCAATGAGAAAAATCAATTTCAAACTCATGCCAAAAACTCAATTTCTCATGTTCTCCTAAAAATTATGCATGTCATAATTATTCCAATGTTCTTAGAAAGACCCATGAATACTAAACTTCCATGATATAATGGGCCCTGAATCAAAACTAAAAAAATCCTAGATGGAGTAATCACATCACTCAAAATGTCCATCCCTCGTATTGAAACTACATTAAATTATGAAAAAACCAAATAATAAAAAAATCCACCATGGGAACAGTGATATAACACTCATTCATGGTTTATCTACTCCCATGGATGAGGTCTTAACCAAGGACCGACTCATCTTATTCTCATTTATACTATTACATAATTGTGAGAAAAAATTAAAAGAAAATAAAACTAATATTGTATGTCATTGTGACGTCCCGGACCAAGTTCCATTCATTGGTACCCTAAGCTAATAGGCCACATGACCTCAGGCGTGCCTTACCATACACTAGAGGTTATCGAATAGTAGTGATGGTGTAATATTGTCCATGATGAGACTATAACCACTTTATCAATGAAGCATAATGGTGGATTTTGATAAACAACACCCAAAATAATACCAGTATGACATGCTAATCAATACTGAATAAAATATCGAAAATAAAAATAAATTATATTTCATGACGAAATAAGCTCCAAGAGTCTAATGAAAAACAATATTGACACACTAACATATCCAAGCTATCCCAAACACAAAGTCTAGATCTTTGATTCATGCTCTATCCTGACGCGTCCATCTAACATTAGACTATTTCACTTATCATGTCATGCATCTAGGAAGACTATTTAGGTAACGATCAGGAATCTTGAGTTCGGTGTGGGGAAAAATTAGTAGGACAATACACATTATGTCCATAAAAATATCCATTCGATAACTGTGTATGTAGTTGTGTAATGAACTTAGTACCAAATATATGGAAAATAATTTAAAATATACAATTATTAATTATTTAAGAAAATAAACTGCAGGGTTCGCAAGGATACCCAAACCATCAATACCTTATTTTTCCCATTATTGATTTTGTACTAACCTCATGGGATGTAACTTTTCACAATTACATGGATATCATTTATTGTTAAAATAAAATCATATTATGGCCAATTATAATAATAGTTCAATGCCAATATTTTCGGCATAGAACACCAGGTCTTGCACGTCATGTATATATGACTTATTAGTTTATATCCCACAACTCATTTCTCACTATGGTATTTCAAAGCATCAGTCCACTTCCTACACATATAAATCAATAAATCACATATGGAGTTTCGAAGTATTTTTATTTGTCCCATGCTCGTATAAGAATCAGTCACACATTTATCACATATATCACAACAATCTTGGTAATTCCTCATTAACCCTTTTATCAACATTTTTATTCATAGAATATCATTATAATTTATCACAACAAATATCGTTCATAAATTTAATCACTTGTAATAATATGAACTCTTCACCATTTCACAATTTTTCATTGTTTAAATCATCTAACCCATAAACACAAAGGTTATTCTAGAAATCTCATTATACTTATTGACAATTAATTAATAATCACAATAATTGACCATTTACACAATACCAATATTCGATCAATGTTATTATTACAATATTCATTTAATTAATTGCTTAATTAATTAATCCATTCCAACCATTTTTTATTTCCACAATTAAATCCAAATCATTATCCAATGACAATTAAATTATATATTTTCAATCATAAATTAAATTTCCCAATATTCGACATTTTAATTTCATAATTTCATATATGTAATTAAATTTAGACTATTAGATTTCTAATTTAGACACCAAACATCAAAATTCATGATGAATGGACACCAACAGAAATCCACAATTCTAGCAGAACAACCATTATCCCGACATAGAATGAGATCTGTATTGGAAACTTTTATCTACATCCAAATATATTAGGATCCATAGAACCTATTTCTATACCCATAATTTTTTTTGGAAAAGCATCCCCTTTACATATGGAAAGGGATATGAGTGAGAAAGAAACTATTCGGATAAACTATGTTCCTCTTCTTGTGGGTGGGCACTATTACTCATAATAGGGAGCTCTGTTTGGAAAACCACGCACCATCAATGGAATACTACTTTGTTTAGGGTTTCATTATTTTTTGGGGCAGGTCGTACAGTTTGGGAAAACCACGTACCAACCGTGAAATACCAAAAACCACTCTGAAACATACATATTTCACCAAAATTCCCCAAAGATAAAACCCAAACAATTTATACTAAAAATAAGGAAAAAATAGTATATGTAAATGAGATTGAGAAAACTATAGAAAATATGAGATCTTACAATTATCCCTTTATATAACAGCTCATCCTTGAGTTGTACTCCCATGAATCTATAATATTTCAAGGAAAACTGATTGGGCTACTGAGTATTCATATCTTTTTATCTCTCCTATTTTTCCTCTAAAAAAATCTATGTGGCCACAATATACTAACTAATGGAACATCTATTCCTCGCAACATATTCTAAATGAGATCCAACAAACAATTCAGATGCCTCTCAATGTAGACATATGAATTAAGATCAACATCATCCACATCGATCACAAGAGAAGGTTCAGATTGATATTGAAGAAGTTGTGACACATGAAAAATATCATGCAATACATTATAAATCTGTTGAAGATCTAATCATTATACAATCATCCTGATTCTTTCCCCAAACTAAAAAAAAATAAATATTTGTTGTTCTAACTTTCCCTGTATCAAAATCATATGGTGACCCCATTTATCTAACACCTGATAGAACACAAAATCAACAACAGAATACTTTAGGGGTCTTCAACATATATCACTATAGGAATTCTACCTACTATGATTTATAGATATATTATAGTGAATTGGATAAACCTTATTTAATATATATTATATGAGACTTGGTCCCAACAGCTCTGACTCAATTACCTCTATCCAACATAGATGTGATCTTCAAGACCTACAATAAAGAGCCTCATATTGTTCAATTTTAGTGAATTATAGTAACTATTTTTATAATATAACATCACGAGTTCTATTTTAATTTTTCAAGACCAACCTATGTCGATAAAAAAATACTCTACGTATATCCTCGGGCACCTTTATAGAAAATGGAATCTGCACATCTGGCTGTGGGTGTAATTTCATACTAAAATATACTAGTGTATAGAGAACCTTATGCAAGAATATCCAAAAGAGTGAATTAAAATTCATGTAATGTTATAAAATATTATTCTATATCCCCTCATATAGATAAATTATCTCTCGAATATACTAATATCCCAATTTTTTAACTGATAATGTATCCCCTATACACAAGTAATATGCTATTTTGGTCAGTTGGTCTAGAACCACTAAAATAGAATTTGTATTGTAAGGAATCCTCTTACAAACCAAAATAAAGTACTTGGTAATGACATCCCACATCCATCCTAAAAAGTGAAACCACTATATTAGACCACCATGTTATTGATGATTTTCTTCACTTTTTGATAGGTGTAACATCACATCACAAACTCTAGTATCTCACTTTTCATTTCCAACAACTATTATTTTCTTTAAATTCAAATTATATTTTAGTGGCACCTGGAATCACCACCCACGTAGAGGCATGAAATTCATGCCTTGGCTCATCCCTCATGCTCACAGGCATGACTACCTGATTACTATCATAGTCGATTTTGTCATCATATATGGACCAATCTAATGGTTACTCCCCACATTCTAAGAATTCCATCAAGGAAAAACATTCTAGATCCACATATTGTCTGTATCTATTATGAATCAAAAGTATCGACTATATTGACTGTGATATGAGGGGCATAAACTCCTAGATATATTTAATCACAACATGTATATCAGTCAGTATGGTCAACTTTTTTCACTAATCACTACACTCATTAAATTATTCAGTATGATATTTAATTCATAAATAGTTAAAATAACTATTTTACTATCCATAAATATAAACTAGTTCAAAATAAAATTACTTAATATACTCCACCCTCCTCTACTATTGTAGTTATAAATATCTTTGTAAAAATATATAATTAAATTTCTTATAATCAGTACACACCATAATCTTTCCCCCCAAGAAATAATACCACCAACAATTCAAATCATAAACTACTACAACTCTCTTGAGTCTATGAATAATGTTAAATTATTCATGTGTCCTCAAAATATATTACCAATATGCCACAACTTGATTTCCCTACATCAACACTTCTCTAGTCTCTATCCCAAAAGCATCACAAAACATTCCATACTCCTCACATAGATCATGTACAACCAAGATTTTTATTTTTGTCAATAACTTCATTATCTCCTTGAATGAATTCGGACATGCATAAATTCATTAAACTGTTATCCACGTCCTAGTCAATACCAAAATAGGTGTTTTGAATTGGTAAAATTCCAACATGAACATTTGATAATAACCCACAAACCCCAGAAATAAATGGATATAAAAAACGTTATGGGGATCCTTCTATGAAATCAATCTGAAAAAATTATCCTTGTCTATTAAAACACCATCCACATAGATTATTTGACCAATCAAATGTACCAAATAGATCAACAATTGAAAAAATGATAGCATGGTGTAAAGATGATGCTCAATAAGTGAACATAGAATGAAGTCAATGTGTATAGAATGATCATCATGATTTTTTTTTGTAAACGATAATTTATTCAACAAATGTTATCAAAAACTGATATATTTATAGGTGGAAGATTTTTCTCATCATGTCCATAAATAAATCAGGTTCATTCATTCAGAACAACTTCATGATGATCTTTTAAAGGTTGTACCTACTTCTGAAATAAGTATGAAGAATTTCAAAAGGTAAAAATATCAACTAATGATACCTTAATCACAATTTGATCATTGATAAAACACATCCTCCTCCCAAATAGTCAAAATACATCCAATATAAAAAGACGATATTATTTCCTCGCCGTCACACAATTCAACTTCTGTAAGTCAACGCACAAGTGAAAAATCCAATCGTCCTTCATTGAAAATAATACTTGTGAACCCCATGGCGACATTCTCAGATGGATAAACAAATTGTTCATAAACTATTCTAGTTTGTTCATAATCTCTTAATTCTTTATTGGATCCATTTTAATGGGTGTAATAGAATCTATCCCATCCCCA
This sequence comes from Viscum album, assembly GCA_963277665.1. Taxonomy (NCBI): domain Eukaryota; kingdom Viridiplantae; phylum Streptophyta; class Magnoliopsida; order Santalales; family Viscaceae; genus Viscum; species Viscum album. Next base: position 1,926,678,273 of record OY728159.1, read on the forward strand.
ATATCATGCTCAATTATATATTACGCATTTCACTTAGGTGGAATCCATTAGATTACATTTGGAAAATCATCATGAGACCATTCCACTATCAGGGGAATGAAATCATTATTTTCACCCCCATCATTCAGCAAAATACTAGAAACATTGGTGGTGGGGCCCCAAATTGTTGAGGAAATTCACCAGCATATCCCACATTGATGTCCAATTCTCAATGGTGAATATATTTTTTACACTAAAGAGTTGTAAAAGGAACCCCACTATTGTAACAATCATTGTGGGATCAGTATGCTACTAACATTTACATACCCATAATTAAATTTAATCTTGACATTTCTTGGATATATAAATCCCCACTAAAATGATACTCCCCAACCTCAAATAAAACATCCCTTCGACAATAATGTTTTTCATAATAATAATTTGAAATGTGTATTGAACCTTATAAACCATATAACGTTCTAACCCCAAAATCCTGGATCTCGTGCATTAATAATTAAATTTTCATGATTAAAAGGAATGAAATCCAATTGGGATGACCAATTTTGTAGTCTTGAAGAAACTAAAAACATATTTTTAACTAATATTACATTGCTAAAAGTAACACAATACAATACATAAAAAACTAAAAAAATTGCATCCATGAGAACTCAATTTATGGTCTACTCCTCATAACCAATTGAAGGTAAAATAATGAAAGGGGTGAGCTCATATGATCGGTAAGGGTTACTAGTAGTTGAATCAAGAATCAATAATAATTTAATAATACACAATTTTGAATAGTCAATATGTCATGGTGAATAAATGAAAAACATGCGCCATTAATAAAATGAGAATGAAACTGTATCCATAGGTTTTGTCATAGAAAAAACCTCATGGATAGTAATAAATGAAAATGAATAAATAGAATTATTATTAATTGGACTTCATGTATCAGGAAAATATACCATTATACCTTCAAAACAGTTTATGCATGTGGTAAGTAACCCATCTTTTGTTTTGAAAACAATCTAGAAGGGTTTGTCGCCAACTGATTTGTGTCTTGAGACATGTCGATGCATCGAGGGGATTCAGAAGAAACCTTCCATTAATGATGGTCCAAATAATAATTTATACATATATGGAATAAAAGTACAATTTTCTTTTTCAATATCTATGTAGAGTAGATAATACATATTTTCTAATATTTCCAATTTAAAAATAGCATTCCAAATAAACACCATATGTAAAAGGTTATACAACATAAAACAATTCTCATATCCATGAAAATATAATATGGATATGTATTATATTTATAATTTCAAATGAAATATGATCTAAAATTAGTATTGGATACAATGCATAATAAATATTAGGTGTCACATACCAAGTACGTCTCAATGAAATGGTAATTAAGACAAATTCCTTTACTATGTTGTAATCCGTTAAATCATATGACGAAAAATTTATAACCACAAAATGAATCATAGAATAACATGAATATAAACAGAATAATTAAAATTATAAATCAAATTTTATTATAAAACAAACCACAAGAATGAAATTAGTTGAAAACATTAGAAATCACATGATACTAAAAGTGAGATGAGAAACCCTTTAACTTATGCTCGAGTGTGTTCTTCGATTGATCTTAATGACCTGAATAATCAAATATAGAATCATTAATTAATAATTATAGAACCTCATAATCATGTAATTTATTTCTTTTAAACATATTAGGATCATTCATGGACTTTTTGATGGGTTCAATAGGTTCAATCTTATTATTTTAGAAAAAATTTCATCCTTGGTTTTCATGATTGATTAAATTGTATTTATGAATGGAAGTTCATTTGTAATTTGGTTAAGAATCCATAATTGTTAATAAATATTATTAGTGGAATTATTGAGATATAAATGATCTTATTTTCATTTTGGATACATACCATGAGGATGACATGTTTGATAAAAGATAATGATAAACGCTTGGTTTACATGGCAGTTTTATGTATAATGAGCTTGTTTTGTATTATTATTTTATATTATGAGTGTGTAGGTACTAAAGAACATTTAATAAGATGAAATAAATATATTATGATCTCTTACATACATAATATTGGTTTCATTACCAGAATTGATTATGGTAATAAAAATGTAGAATCGGTCATCCTTGAAAGTAATGAATTAACGCATCCTGAACGGTGTATTCATTTTTAGTATAAGTGGATGGGGAAAGAGAGATGAAGAAAAAATATTTCATTAGAATAATAAAATTACAGTTCATGTAAGGAACTGAAATTATAATTTAATTTGGATGAATGAATATGGGGAAATAAAATAATGGAGAGGAACTCAAAATAAAAGAAAAAACGAGAAATCCCTCCTGAAAATTGGGTAGCCTAACGACCTAACGTAAAAATTGAAAAAAAATGTTTGATGATAGAAAGGGGGTCTCTAATAACTCTTACATAATATGAATGGAATGGGAAATATGAAATGAAATAGCCCTATATAATAAAACTGGAAATAAAATAGAAAACACAAAATGAAAGCTTTAAGAAAATAGAAGGGTGGAAGATTCCCTTACCAAGTAGTGTAACTCCCTAAACATAAAGGTTTAGACTATGGGGATTTGAGGACAAATTTGGATGACTAATACGGAGTTAATACTACCAAATCATCAAGGATTATTTATTTGTAATGAAATAAAACAAATGGATCATTGGGAATTTATAGAAAATGAGATTGAGTTTATTATTAAATTAAAGGGACAACACATTAATGCTGTTTTAAAACAATGGGATTTCCAATGGTCTTTGACCATGGTTTTAACCACATAGGACACAGAATTTCATATTTTACTATAAAAAAGTTATCCGGTCATTTCTATTATTTAAAAAATCATTATGATGTAATTAAACTATCAATAACTCAATAGTGTATTTTTTACTATTAATAAAAAAATTCAAGTATTTTAGTAAAATACAAAAAAATAACCTTAACTATTTTTTGATGTGTATAATTCAAAAATGAACTCTATTTTTTGGAAATAATTATATATATATTATTAATTTTTTAAAAATAAAATAATATTTTATTTAGAAATATCACATTTTAAATCTATAACTCATTTTCTTATACCTTGAAAAATTAATCAACCATTCATTACATTATAACATCAATAAAATAAAATAGTAATATGATTTACTATTTATAAGGATCATGTTACTATTTATAAGGCTATGTGACAATTCATGTAAAAATATTTTGGTTCTATCAAACTCCAAATAACATACTGATCACAACTATAGATAACAATTTTTTGAAATTCAAATCACAAATATCGAAAAAAAATTCTAAATGGCTAGGTTATGACTTTCTCATATAAATAACCATGTTTTGTTTCATAGAGACTCAGTGCTTCCTTCAATATTGTTCATCTAATGAATTAAAAATATTTAAGAGAAACATACCAAAAAATGTTTAGGGTGTTATATTATTCCAACCTTCTAAAATATCTTCCTCGAAGTTTTTTCATGCATAAAGTACATCAAAAAGATGTGGGTGGTTCATATTCATAACATCCCTAGGTTCCCACATCGCTTCCTCTATTTTTTGGTTTCTCCACAGAAACATTACTAGATGAGTTGTCTGATTTCTCAATACCTACTCCCTTGTGTCAAGAATCTCGATAGTCTATTCACAATATGAAAAATCTAGTTCCAGCTCTATTTCATCATAGGTTAATACATGCGTTGGGTGTGGAATATATCTCTTTAACAATGACACATGGAACACATTATGAACATTGGAGAGATTATGTGTCATTGTTAAATGGTAAGCTATAGTTCCGATCCTTTCAAGAATTTGAAATGGTCAGATGTACCTAGGGCTGAGTTTCCCTTTCTTACCGAACCGTAAGATACCCTTCCATTGAGATACTTTTAGATAGACCTGATCTCTGATATTAAATTTCAAATCCTTTCTCTCATTTTCATCATAATCATATTTCATAATTTGGGATGCTTTAATATAGTTCTGAATTTTCTTTACCTTTGAATTTTTCACATTGATAAGTTTTGGGCGTAGAAGCTTACTATCACTAACTTAATACAAAAAACTTCGAGTTTGACACCTCTTACCATATAATGCTTTATGTGGTTCCACATTAATCCTAAAATAGAAATTATTATTGTAGGGAAATTCCACTAAAGCTTGGTCTTTATCCCACATACATTGAATGTCAAGAGATTATGATCTCAACATGTCTTCCAGTTTTTTAATATTCTTTTTAGACTGTCAGTCAGTTTGGGGATGATAAGCATTACAATTATGAAGTTCATTATCAAAATCCTTCTAAATAGTTTTCCTAAATTTTGATGTAAACCGAGGATCATGGTTGGATACAATAAATAGAGGTGTCCCATGGAGTCTTAAAACTTCATTAATATAAAGTCTTAATGGGCACTAAAGTGTTAAATCCAATATTATAGCTAGGAAATGTGTTGATTTTGTGAGATGATCAACAATTAACCCTATTTCATCATTCCTTGTAGGTTTCCTCGTCAGTCCTATGAAAAAATACATTTTAATGACATCCCACTTCCATATAAGAATAGATAGAGTTTGCATCACCCCTCTAGGATTTTTCCTCTCTACCTTCACTTGTTGACAAACTTTACACATTAACAAATAGTCATCAATTTTCACATTATATTTTCCCACCAAAATTTTTCCTTTAGATCACAATACATCTTAGTGATAATAGGGTGTATAGAAAAATATGAGCTATGAGAATCATCTAATAGTTCCCTTTTTAGCTCAGGTACAGATGGAACACGTAACCACTTACCAAATATCAGAACACCTTCCTCATACACAATTTCTATAAATCTCCCATCCTTTATAGCATTAAAATTCTAGTGTAGATACTCATCATCAGATTTTGGGATTTTTATCATCTATAGTGAAGATTATTTAGAAATCATTTGACAGAGGAAAGATATTTTCCATTCCTTAACAATTCCCATATCAATCATTTGTATTTCCATGAATATAGGATCTCTATCAATCCGAATTTGGGATAGAAGTCCCTGATCTTTCCTGCTTAATGAATTTTTCACATTATTTACTGTTCCTGTGTGATAGTGTATTGAACAATCATAATCATTGAGTAACTCGATCCATCTCCTTTTTCTCATGTTGAGTTCTCTCTATTTAAAAATGTTTTTCAAACTTCTTTGATCCATATATATCTCACATATTTCACCATAAAGATAATTTATCCATATTTTTTAAAAAATTATTACGACTGATAACTCAAGATCTTGAGTTGGGTAATTTTTCTCATGTGTTTTCAACTTCCTTTATTCATAAAAAGTAATAGTATAATTTTGAATAAGGACGCAACCCAATCCATTCATTGATGCATCACTATATATCACAAATCCCTTGTTCTCAGATAAAAGTTTCAATATTGGAGCATTGGTCAATATTCATTTCAGTTTTTAAAAGCATTATGTACATTATTTTGTCTATACAAACCTACCCTTTTACGTGTATGCTTGATTAGAAGGTTATATAGTAGTGAGAAATTTAGAAAGAAACACTGATAGTAACCTTCTAAGCCAATAAAATTACGTACCTCGATTATGTTCATTGGCATGGTCCATTATTGGATTCCCTTTGTCTTCATACGATCTATAGAGATTTTATACTTTGATACAATTTGGCCCTGAAATTAAACTTATTTAATCCATAATTCACACGTTCTAAACGTCCCATATAATTGATTTATTCTAATATTTTTAAGGATAATATGTATGTGATTCTCATGGTCTACATAGCTTTTGGATTACACCCTGATATCAATGATAAAGACCACAAAAAATTTATAAATGTATTCCTTGAAAACAATGTTAATTAGATCCATTAAAATATAGGGTTCATTATTCAGTCCACAAGACATCACTGTAAACTCGTAATGTCGATACCTAGTTTGAAATGATTTCTTTGGAATATCTTCATTCCTAACACGATACTGATGATATCCATATCAAATTTCAATCATCGAAAAATATTGTACTCCATGAAGTTGATCAAATACATAATCAATTATTGGTGAAGGATAATTATTATTAATTGTAATATAATTGATATTTTGGTAATCAATGCATAGCCTCTGAGATCCCATCTATCTTCTAAACAAAGAGCATAGGGGATCTCCATGAAGAAACACCAGGTTGAATAAATCCTTTACCACCAAATTTCCCTTGCTGATTCTTTAGCTCCACTAATTCGATAGTGTCCATTATATTGGTAGTCTTTGATATAGCTATTTCACCATTAATTAAATCAATTGTGAACTCAACCTCCCTCTCTGGATGATGTCCAGGTAAATCCTAAAAAAATACATCAATGTATCCTTGAACTATTTGTACATATTTATTTTTATTATTTCTTTACTCTCCCATAGATATTGGGTTCAATTCATCTCCATGAATTGCATTCAATAGCGGTAATAGGGATGGATCTAGATAAGAATCATATGTCATGGTTTCTGGTCTCAAGATATGGGATTCTACACAAGTTTAAAAAAAATAACTTTATTATTCTTGAAATTGATCTTCACCTCATGATTATATAACCAATTAATATAAAGAATTATATCAAATTCAATCATTGGAATAATGAAAATGTTATCAAATAATGCATGTTTTTGTGTAGGGAGTGGGACAGATTAACATGACTTTGTTGCAATGATACATCCCCTAGTAATTTTGACTAACAACTGCTTTATTAAATCAAATTGGACATGTCTATATTTTATGGAAAACTGGTAAGATATAAATGAATTTGATGATCCAAAATCAAGTAATGTGTTGGCTATGTTTGGGGAAATAGTTATAATACCTATAACCACATCATTAGGAACTCCATCCCCCACTTTTGTAATCACATAATTATTCCCTTCATCTCATAGCCTTTTCTATTGAATGATAACCTGGAGCTTAGGAGACACATTTTCATATTTTCCCATATGTCTACAATTGTAGCACTGAATATCATTTAATTGGTTCTTCCCCTTGCATTCATTAGATTGATGACACTTTTATCCACACTTATAGCAGACACCCATGCCTTTCAAGCATTTCCCAGGATGATTCTTTCCATAGTTCTCACATAATGGGAATTGTTTTATTCCTTGGTTATTCTTTAGGGCATAACCTTTTCTAGGGTTGTTAGAGTACTTCTTATTATCTTGGTTTCCATTGAAAAAATATGATCTATATAAAGACCCATAAATTTCAAGGAATTTTTTTTTCATAATTTCTTTGGAATTTTACAGGTATGTGGTTTATGAAGGCACCTGATTCTGAGGACCGGTGTGCCCAGAATCAATTTCCGAAGCTTGGATCGAGTATTTTCAGTGAACGAATGAGCGGGTTTTTTCTGTCTTTTTAACCAGTGCTCTGAATTGAAATCCGAGAGCACCGATGAAACCGCAGCGCCGGTAATTGCTTAAGGGGACCTTTGCTGTAGTTGCGTTTTGAGCTGGTTGAGGTTTAATTTTTTGGGTTTAGTTGAATTAAATAAAAAAATTTCATGCACAAATTTTATTCATGGAAGGTGGTTATTTTCAACAGAGTAGTTCGATGTGGGTCCCACACCCACATAACCTCCCATGGGAGAGTTTAGTGTGGTAGGGCCCACACAGGACCCTAACTCCTCACCTCCCTCATAACCCCCTTGACCTCCCCATAACTCACCCCCCATGTTTAAATGCATGGAAACTCCACACATTTATTTTGGTGGAGCCTCTCCACCTCCCAAGATTAATGAGGCCGACTAGGATAATTAATAACCTTATTTATTTATTTGTCTCACCTCATGAATCCTTTTTGAATTGTTTAGAGATATTTTAAAAGAGGGAAAATTTATGAGATTTTGGGGGTTGGATTATACTTTGGGAGGATTTAAGGAGAGTTCCCTTCATCCATGAAGAAACGACTTCCTCCCTCGATGAAGAACGGACATCAACTCTTCTCTTCCTCTACTTTAAGGGAGAAGTTGCCGACTGCGGTGATCATCGCCAATGACAATGTGCCTTCCTTCTTCATCTCCTTCGTTGAAGAACGCTATGTCTCCGAAGAAGGAAATCGACTTGGCGGTCCCAGAATTCTCCATCCACATCCTCTTCTACGACAAGGAAGGAGACGCCGACCGTGGAGACTGACGCCAACAACAAAGTTCTTCTTCTTCTTCCGACGTTGATGGAATCGATACCGTTCTTCCGCGACACCTGACTACCGTGACGTTCGACTTCCGTGACTAGACGACGTGCGACATCATTTTCGATGTAGGGGTTATTTATTTGTTCGTAAATTCTTTTTCATTCATGGACTTCTATTTGGGTCGCCTGTTATCGTAATAACGGGAGGAGGTCGGACCGCACGAACACAACCGAACCTACTCCCCCTTCGATGTTTTTTTGTTGCGGCTCGAACGAAGGCAGAACGGTGCAATGACATGACGCAGAATTAGGAAGGAACACGGCGAAGATGCGCGGCACCGTCGCGCCGCGCTGTTGAGGCTGAACAAAACCGTGGTCGGAGTCGGGGCCGCAGAGGCGATTCGAAGACTCCGCAGTTTGTATATTGACATGTGGATCGTCGGGCGATGATGGAACAGGCCGCAGAGGCAATTTGAAGACTCCACAGTGAAGTCTAGGTCCCATAGAGACCATAGGCACAAACAGTGGGAGAAATAGAACAGCGGTGCGTGACCGGTGGTCCGCGGAAAACGGCGGCAGCGCGCCTCAGCGGTGTTGCGGTGCCGGTGACCGGCAGCGGCATCGCACTGCCCCATAATGCCACCCCGGCAGAGCCCCGACAGTAGGGATTGAACCGGAACTGCTTTGTCGTTCCCGAATAAGGGGGCGCGGCTTGACTGACGCGCCGGTTCACCATCAACCGGGGGGTAGCGCCCCCACTGCTCTGTGCGTTACGGCCAAGCTGGACGAGCCAACTCCCCCGGCCGGACCGGGCCGGGCCATGCCCTATTAGGCAGGACCCGGGTCGGGTCAACCCGGTTCGGGCCGACCTAGAGGGTATCGGGCCGGGTCGGACCGGGCCCTAACCCCCTATTCTCAGGCAGTTTCATTCAAACGCCCATAACATGGTCTACGGACCTCCGATCGATGCATCGTCAGTTGCGATGTGATCCTTGGATTGAGACAGTCGTTTCGGTATATTACACTTAAGGTTTCGGAGAACTTGGGTACGACCGGGTTGGTTCGAACCCGAAACCAACTGGGCCCTCAGAGAGGAAACGCTTATAACTTGATCTTCGGACGTCCGATTGACGTGTCGTTGACTTTTTTGGATTCCCTTTGATGAGACGAAACTTTTGAAATAATTCTCCTGAGGTTTGGATGCAGTTGGATAGTGGCCAGGTTGGATTTAACCCGAAATCCAATCGGGCCCCAAGAACGAAAAGGCTGGTAACTTTCAGACCGGACGTCCGTTTGATGAACCGTCAGCAGAGTTGGTGATCACGTCGAGAAATGGCCTCTATGAGTATACCCTATGTGAGTTTGGGGTACAGTTGAGATACGGTCGGGTTGGTTCGTACACGAAACCAACCGAGCCCCTAGGATGAAAATTCCAATAACTGACAGACCGGCCGCTTGATTAACGCGTTGTTTGTTGCATTGATACCCCTATGACGAGGTGGTACATTGAGATAGTTATTAGTGGGACTTGTGATACTTGGAGTATCGACCTGTAGCTCATGGAGCGAACCATCTTGGAGATGATCGTATGGAGTACGGAGACCATGTAGCTGGATGAGACCTGACGACTGCTTGACCGAATCGACTTGTAGTGAGTCGACTAGCCTAGTGGAAGGACCACTACTATGTTTGGGTGAAGACCCATGGTGGATGGAGAACTACTGTGTTTGGATTCAGACCCCGGTACTCAACAGAAGGAGTACCTCTACAGGCTATTAGGGGGGGGTGCACTACTGTGTTTGGGTGGCAGACCCCGGCGAGAAGCACTATAGTTTTTGGGTGGCTTACAAACGGTACTCGACAGGAGGAGTACCTCAGCAGTCTTAGGTTAGTGAGCAGTATCTCAGAGACATGACAGGATCACTGTACTCGTCAGAGATGGGGCTCTTCAGTAGTTACGGTTTAGAAAATGAAAATCATGGTTTGATATGAGTTTATGACCTTTGTGTTTACCTCATGATTGAGGTGGGTCACTTGATAACATTGTTATATGTTGGGCATATACCTAGGTAGTGGTTATCTATTGATTTGATAACCTTGGTGTTTACTCATGATTGAGATGGGTTACTTGATAACCTAGTTATAAGTATGGTCTTATACCTAAGTAAGGGTTTTCTATTGAGATCCTTCTTGTGGTTATCCTTGTTGTATTTAGTGAAACCTTGAGGGTCTCGGGGTCCCTACTGAGTATCGTATACTCACCCCTACATGGGATATGCCCACACCTCGTTGTGTTGGTTGTAGACGACAGACAACGTTGAAAGAGGCCGAGTGTTCGAGGACTGGACGGTACCCGGAGGTGGACCTCACGACGAGTCAGTATCCAGAGGTGGACTTCACGATGAGACGATACTCTGAGGAGGTTGACGGGTGAGATCATTGTAGAGCCTTCAGGTAGGATCCGTGGTGGATGATCCAGGAGCTGCGCTATCTGTACCTACCCTTCAGGTAGGATTCGAGGTGGATGACCTTGGAGTTGCTTCTATTCTTCCAACTGCTTGTCTTTTCTATTGTACATTCATTCAGTTGTAGCTGTAATTTCTGTTGGGTTTGTATTCTAGCCCATTTACATTTCAGAACTTTCTTTTGTACTTAGTGTATTACTTCCGCTTGTACTCTGTGTTGTTCTGTTAACTTTTATAAAGGAAATTCCTTCCTAGTTATTGGGATTTATGCCTTTGGTGCTAGTCACTAACCCCTGGCCTATGGAAGGCGGGCTTGGGGTTGTCACGACAAGGGCCCCGAGGACGGTTCGTGAAAAATTTGTATCAAAGGAGTCAGTTCTAGCACAAAACTAATAACTCTGATTTTTTCTTTTGGTGAAGAAATAGTGTTAAGGGTACCGAGTGTGGTCTTCAGTTCAGGGAGTCCATTGTTGGTGTGGGTGACCGACGTATCCATACACCAGGACCCTGACTTCTGATTTCCAACTCAGTGCATGAAAACATTAATTGTGTGTGTGTTTTCAAAGGTTTTCCCTTAAAACAACTCAAACCAGGTCAGCTCACCAGGTATAAATTGTTTGACCGTGTCACATCTGTTTCTTTTAGGATGTCTTTATGCGGATGACCATCTAAAGCCGAAAGGGATGTACGTACTAACATCCTGTCAAGAGAAGAGGCTTTGGTACATGGCCCTCTTACAGTTGAGGCACCATCGGAGGCACCAGCGGTACTACTATACGTTGGGCCACCGATTACACCAGCCCCAGCAGCAGGCGATGCACGCCACTTGGGTGCACTACACGAGTTCCAGTGCCAGAGGAAACCCAGATTTCGGGGAGAGACGGACCCACAGGTGGCAGAGGATTGGCTGGAGGTTGTGGTGAGAGTTTTCAAGATAGTATATACGCCAACGGACTTCATGGTGATCTTTGCTGCTAGCCTCATTCAAGCAGTGGTAGGCAGCTGGTGGAGCCGGATGCTCCAGTTTTGCGATGAGAGGAGCTTCACTTGGGAAGACAATGAGACCTTCTTCATGGTGGAGTTCATACCAATAACTCTACACCCCGAGCGTGTTCAGGAGCTGCTACCTTTGCCGCAGGATTTTCGATCAACAGTCGAGTCATCTGTGGGCAGTAGAAAGATGATGCAGAGGTCCAAGAGGAATAGGGCCAGCTATATGAGGAGCAGGAAGTGTTATGAATGTGGCTTGAAGGGTCACCAGGCACGTGACTATCTGACCCCCCACACAGTTGATCCGCAGGCATTAGAGGAGCCACCAAGACAGAAGCAGCGGCAGTTGCTTGAGCAACAGCTGAGCAGTGGACAAGGCAGTAGAGCTCCGAACGCAGGTGGACAAAAGTGGAACTAGTGGATTATATTGGTCCCTTGAACTTCTATTTACATGTTTTTTTGTTGTTTTTGTGTCTTTGTACTATGAGATGCTATAATAAAAGACACTTATCTTCGTGATGTTTGACTTCCTGTCCTTTTGTTTGGTTGATACTGAGTGGTCCTGGTTAAAGCTATTGACTTGACCCTAACTTTTGAGATTTCTACTGGAGGAGACCCAGTGACCTCACACTGATGCTGATAGTGTGACTCAACCCTTGGAGACAAGAGTAACGGTTGGATCTCTTGGTAGTAACTTCGAGGCCTTACGACGTCATCCATGGCATGAATGCATCATTCATGTCAGGATTGACTATATTAGGCAATGGGCGTGGTTCATCCAGGGGATGAGACCGAGTTTCTCTTTTCAGAAAAGGAGAAATCATAGAAGCTCTTACAGATCATAGGCAAAGAAGGTGCAGATCGTCCAGGAGCGGATGAAGACTACACAGTGTAGTAAGAAACAAGAAACTAGCGCCAGTCTTAGAGACTCAGGCGTGTTAAATGTTTCAAGAAGAGGAAGCATTAAGGAGAGATGAGTCTGTGAAGTAGCAGACGTAGAGGCAGATCTAGGAGAGTAGCATGAGGTGGTGTACATTTCAACATGCTACAATAACCCTCCTTAGTTGTCCCCGCCATGCTTAGGGAGCTGGAGGGAAGGGGAAGAGTGCGGCTGCATGTAGTCAAGGAGTGTGACCCAATGGCTCTAAAAATGATTCGAGGTATAGTCTGTGTCCACTACTACCTGTCATAGTAATAGACGTTGATATGAATCATTCCATCCTTCCACGAATATTGTCCCTGACCTAGAGTTTTCGGTAAGCTGCAGACTTGACCCTCACATCTGGAGATACCTTCGGAGGAGACTCAACAATCACACTTACGCCGACAGTGTGGTCTGACCCTCGAGGCGAGAGTTTCTGTTGGAATCTCTTGGTGGCAGCATCGAGGCCTTACGACGTTGTTCTTGGTATAGATTGGATTCATAGTTCATGCTCAGATTGACTATATTAGGCAAAAAGGTTGTGGTATAACTACAACGTCGGGTTGGGTTTTCTTTGGTCGGCGAAAAGGAAACCCCAGGCAGCACAGGATAAATTCATGCATAGGAGGGTGCAGCTGATCACTATTGAGTCAGTGAACCTTACCCACGTGGCAGCGGGAGTTTTGAGTTTCAGTTCTAAATAGAAAATGGAGGCCTCTAGAGTTCAAGGATGGCGATCATGTCCTTATAAGGGTCTCACCTCGACCATGTTTATGGAGATGTGGCCGAGGCGAAAAGTTATCTCTGAGGTTCAACGGAACGTTATAGGTCCTCAGTAGGGTAGGTGAGGTGGTTTACCACTTGACCTTTCCACCGCAGTTTCACCGGGTGCATGATGTCATCCACGTACCTCGGCTGAGGAGATACGTTCATGATCCTTCACACATCATCGACCTCAGGGAGTTGGACTTCGATGACAGGGCGACAAGCACAGAGGTTCTAGTGGAGATCGAGGATCGATAGGAGCAGGGCCTACGTGAATGGTCGATTCCTCAGGTGCGCTCTAACTGGCAGCACGGGAACCTCCAGGTGAGCACATGGGAGCGGAAGGCTCAGATGCATGCTCAATACCACTTTTGTTTCCCTAATTTGTGTAATAGATTTATGAGGACGTAAATCTTTGATCTTTGAGTAATTTTAAGACCTAGAAATTTCAAGGAATTTTTTTTATTAATTTCTTTGGATTTTACGAGTATGCGGTTTCTGATGGAACCTGATTCCGAGGCCCGGTGTGCCCCTAATCAATTTCCTAAGTTTGGCTCGGTTACCTTCAGTGAACGAACGAGCTGGTTTTTTCTATCTTTTTAACTAGCACTCGGAATTGAAATCCGAGAGCACTGATGAAACTGCAGCATCAGTAATTGCTTAAGAGGAGCTTTGTTGTAGTTGTCTTTTGAGCGGGTTGATGTTTAATTTTTGGGGTTTAGTTGAATTAAATAAAAATTTGTCATGCACAAATTTTATTCATGGAAGGTGGTTATTTTCAACAAAGGATGAGTTATATGTGGGGCCCACACTCGCCTAACCTCCCATTGGAGAGTTTAGTGTGGTTGGGCCCACACGGGACCCTAACTCCTCACCTCCCCCATAACACCCTTCACCTCCCCATAACTCACCCCTTGTTTAAATGCATGGAAACTCCACACATTTATTGTGGTGGAGCCTCTCCACCTCCCAAGATTAATGAGGCTGACTAGGATAATTAATTGCCTTATTAATTTATTTGTCTCGCCTCTTGAATCCTTTTTGAATTGTTTGGATATCTTTTAAAAGAGGGAAGCTTTATGAGATTTTGGGGGTTGGCTAATACTTTGGGAGTATTTGAGGAGAGTTCCATTCATCCAAGAAGAAACGACTGACTCCCTCGATGAAAAACGACCATCACATCTTCTCTTCCTCCATGTCAAGGGAGAAGTCTCCAACCGCGGTGATCATCGCCAATGCCAACTTGCCTACCTTCTTTATCTCCTTCGTTGAAGAATGCTACATATCTAAAGAAGGACATCGACTTCGCGGTCTAGGAATTCTCCATCCACTTCCTCTTCCGCGACAAGGAAGGAGACGCCGACCGTGGAGACCGAAGCCAACTAAAATGTTCTTCTTCTTCTTCCGACGTCGAAGGAATAGATACCGTTCTCCCGCGACACCCGACTACCGTGATGTTTGACTTCCGCGACTTGATGATGTGTGATGTCATTTTCGATGTAGGGGTTATTTATTTGTTCATGAATTCTTTGTCGTTAATCGACTTCTATTTGGGCCACTTGTTATTGTAATAACGGGAGGAGGTCAGATCGAACGAACATGGCCGACCCTCGTGCCCCTTCGATGTTGTTTTTGTTGCGGTTTGAATGAGTGCAGCGCGGCGCAACGACACCACGTGAAATCAAGAAAGAACACGGCGAAGTAGCGTGGTGTCGTCGCGCTGCACCGTTGAAGCCGAACGAAACTATGGTCGGATTCGGGGCCGTAGAGGCGATTCGAAGACTCCGCAGTTTGTATATTGACATGTGGATCATCGGGCGATGACAGAATAGGCCGCATAGGTGACTTGAAGACTCTGAAGTGATGTCTGTGTCCCATAGGGACTGTAGCCACAGATGGTTGGAGAAACGGACCACCGGTGCGTGACCGGTGGTCCGCGAAAAATGGCGATGGTGCGCCACACCAGCGCAGCGGCGCCGGTGACCGGTGGCGGCGGCGCGCCGCTGGAGAAGGCCACCGTGGCAAATCCGTGATTATAGGGGTTGAACCAAAATGGCTTTTCCATTCCGGAATAAGGGGGTGTGGCTTGAATGGTGCGCGGGTTCACCATCAACTGGGGGGTAATGCTTCCTCCACTCCGCACGTTACGACCAAGCTGGACGAGCCTGCTCCCCGGTCCAAACCGGGCCGGGCCACGCCGGCCGGTCCGGGCCGTGCCCCGTTGGGCCGGACCCAACCCAGGTCGGGTTGACCCTGTTCCAGCCGACTCATGGGGTATCGGTCCAGGTCGGACCGGGCCCGAACCCCCTATTCTCAGGAAGTTTCGTTCACGCCCATAACATGGGCTACAGACATCCGATCGACGCACCGTCAGTTGCGATGCGATCCTTGGATCGAGAATGTCTTTTTGGTATATTACACTCAAGGATTCGGAGAACATGGGGTACGACTGGGTTGGTTCGAACCTAAAACCAACCGGGCCCTCAGAGCGGAAATGCTTATAAATTGAGCTCCGGACATCCGATTGACATGTCGTCGACTTTGTTGAATTCCTCTTGATGAGACGGAAATTTTGGAATAATTCGCTTGAGGTTTGGACATAGTTAGATAGAGGATGGGTTGGATTGAACCCAAAATCTAACCGGGCCCCTGGAACGAAAAGGCTGGTAACTTTCAGACCGGACGTCCGTTTGACGAACCATCAGCGGCGTTGGTGATCATGTCAAGAAACGGTCCCTATGAGTTCACCCTATGTGAGTCCGGGGTACAGTTGAGATACGGTCGGGTTGGTTTATACACAAAACCAACTAGACCCCTGGGACGAAAAGGCTAATAACTCAGAGACCGGGCGCCCGATTGACACGCAATTTGTTGCGTTGAGACCCCTTTGATGAGGCGGTCCATTGAGATAATTCTTCGTGGGACTTGTGATACTTGGAGTATTTACCTGTAGCTCATGGAGCGGACTCTCTTGTAGACAAGTTTACCAAGTACGGAGACCGTGTAGCTGGCTGAGACCGACCGACATGAATTGGAGTGAGTCGACTATCCTAGTGGACGGATCACTACTATGTTTGGGTGCAGACCCATGAAGGATGGAGCACTACTGTGTTTGGGTGCAGACACATGGTACTCAACAGAAGGTGTTCCTCTGTAGGCTATTAGGGGGTGCACTACTGTGTTTGGGTGGCAGACCCCGGCCAGAAGCACTATTGTGTTTGGGTGGCTGACCCACGGTACTCGACAGGAGGAGTACCTCCGCAGTCTTAGTTTAGTGAGCAGTACCTCTGAGTCATGACAGGATCACTGTACTCGTCAGAGACGGGGCTCTTCAGCAGTTACAGTTTCGATAATGAAAATCCTGGTCTGAGCTGAGTTTATGAAATTTGTGTTTATCTCATGATTGATATGGGTCACTTGATAACGTAGGTATATGTATGGGCATATACCTAGGTAGTGGTTATCCATTGATTTCGTAACCTTGGTGTTTCCTCATGATTGAGATGGGTTACTTGATAACTTAGGTATAAGTATGGGCTTATACCTATGTAAGGGTTTTCTGTTGAGATCCTTCTTGTGGTTATCCTTGTTGGATTTAGTGAGACTTTGAGGGTCTCAGGGTCCCTACTGATTATCTTATACTCACCCCTGCACGGGCTATGACCACACCTCGTTATGATGGTTGCAGACGACGGACATCGCTGACAGAGGCCGAGTGTTCGAGGACTGGACAGTACCCGGAGGTGGACCTCACAACGATTCAGTATCCGTAGGTGGACTTCATGATGAGACGATACTCGGAGGAGGTTGAGGGGCGAGAGCACTGGGGAGGCTATCTGTACCTACCCTTCAGGTGCGATCTGTGGTGGACGATCTAGGAGCTGCGCTATCTGTACCTACCCTTCAGGTAGGATCGGAGGTAGATGACCTAGGAGCTACATCTATTCTTCCAGGTTCTTGTTTTTCTATTGTACCTTCATACAGTTGTAGCTGTACTTTTAGTTGGGTTTGTATTCCGGCCCATTTACTTTTCAGCACTTTCTTTTGTACTTAGTGTACTACTTCCGCTTGTACTCTGTGTTGTTTTGTTTACTTTTATAAAGACAATGTCTTCCCAGTTATCGGTATTTATACCTTTGGTGCTAGTCTCCAACCCCTATCCTATGGAAGGCGGGCTTGGGGTAGTCACGACATGGGCCCCAAGGACGGGTCATGTCAATCTAGAAAATTCTTTCTCTATTTTGATGGCACTTAATAAAATTTCATCATATGTTGAAAATGTTTGAGAAACCAATGCCCTTCAATGACTAATCTTATGACCTTCAATGAAATGATCATTCTAGAATTCAAAGTCACATACGTAATCTATGGAATACCTGGCTAGTCTCATTAATGTAGCCTCATACTCATTAACAATGTCTCCTTACCGTTTCATTATGCCAAGGAATTTCAACTTCATTTAGGTCCGTTACTCATGAGGAAAATATTTGTAGAGAAATATTTCCTTGAAATTCCTCAATTCAATATCATATATTTCTTCCTCCTTTGTGGTATTCTGGATCAAGGAATACCATTTATCAGTGTCACCATAGAGAAAATACACATTCGGCACTACCTTTTCATTTTCATTGCATCTTAATGCCATGAATATCTTTTAAAGGGACTTGATCCACTACGCAGATACCACTGGATTAGTAGTCCCACTAAAATATTAGGGCTTATACTGTATGAAAGAATCCAACATAGGTGTTGCATGGTTATTCATCACAACCTGAGTAAGTTGTCACAATATGTCCAGGATCTGATATTCTCCAACGTTGACTTTGTTTACATTCTCATTGGTTAAATACTAATATTTCCCCCAAGTATTGATTCCCAGACATCCATTAGGCACCATTTCTAAACAATAGAATCCATTATATTAGGTTATAAGACATAATTAACAATGTCAACTAGAAAATTACTTCACATAAATTGAAATTCGATGCCTGGCTAATCAAATAAACATGGTTTCTCTTTTAGAAAAATTTACATTCAAATTCATCATAATGTCTTGTAATGAAAATTTAAATTATCCTAAGAATATTGACTAGGAGTGTCAGACCAAGTGTGCACCAAGTCCTATTATCGTGCGCCAGGATACCCTGAGTCATGCATTAAACTTTTTATCAGAGCATTCACTCTTAGGTACATCTGTGTTAGAGTCACCTCTACTTGTTTGAATCTAGACAGCGATGCCTTTGCTAGAAATATCCACATTACCTTTCCTTACCAAAATACCAGTATTCTATTGTAATTTTATCCTCACAGAATATTATAAGGGTTTGTTCCTAAATATATGTTGTCTAAATATATTTTCCATTTTTTTGCTAAAATTCCCCTAATATCAACTGTAATGCCCAGACCCTAGAATCCTAGAGACGATGCATTAATTATTACATTGGAATGATTAACGGGATTGAAATCCTAGAGGAATGATCAGTTTATTAGTCTTGGTGAAGCTGGATACATATATTTAACTAAAATTTCATTGGTAAGGGTAACACAATACAATACATAATTAAAAATAAAAACATTGCATCCATGAGAGCTCAGTATATGGCCTCCTCTTCAAAACCTGTTGAAGTTAAAAAAATGAAAGGGGTGAGATAAAATGATTAGTAAGGGTTACTAATAGAAAAATCATTAATAAAAATAATTGAATCATAAAAAAATTGGCATAGTCAATATGGCCCAGTGAATAAATGAAAAACATGTTCCGTTAAAAATCTGAGAATGAAACTCCAACGATCGGTTTTCTCATAGTGAAAGCTTCGTAGATAGTAATAACTAAAAATGAAAAAATAGAATGTTTATTAATTTTATGTCATGTATTTAGAACATGATACCAATATATCCCCGAAATGTTTTAAGCATGTGGGTAGAATCTCTTCTGATTTTCAGAAACAAACTCAAAGGGTTGGTCACCAACTAATTTGTCTCATGAGGCCTGTTGATGCATTGAGGGGATATAGCTGGCCCCACACATCTCTTCAAAAATAAATAATTCTATATTCATAGATCTAAAATAGTTAA
The DNA here is from genome assembly GCA_963277665.1 of Viscum album. Classification (NCBI taxonomy): domain Eukaryota; kingdom Viridiplantae; phylum Streptophyta; class Magnoliopsida; order Santalales; family Viscaceae; genus Viscum; species Viscum album. Next base: position 1,926,697,699 of record OY728159.1, read on the forward strand.
AATCCACCTTCTCAATATCCATATAGAATAGAGGATATAGATTAATCAATATTTCCATAGTAATAACAACATTACAAATAAACACTATATGTAAAAGGGTATACGGCTTTAGAAAAAATTCATATCCATGAAACCATAATATAGATATATAATATATTTTCAATTTCAAAAGAAAATGTTCTCAAATGGGTGGTGGATAAAAAACACAATAATTATTAGGTTCACAATACCACGTAATTCTCAAGGAAATGGATATTGAGACAAAATCCCTTACCATGTTGTAATCAATTGAAATGTATGAACAAAAATTACTAACAACCAAATGAATCATAGAATTAAATGAATATAAATATAATAATGATACATTATATCAAATTCTTTACACAATACAACACATTCATGAAATAAATGGTGAACAATGGAAATCCAATGGAATTAAAAGTGAGATAAGAAACCCATTACCTTATATTTGAGTGTGTTCTTCGAATGTTATTAATGACCTGAATAATAAAATTTACACCCATTAAGTTATAAATACAGAACCTCCCCTATATGAAATTTATTTTCTATTACCTTATTAGGTTCATTCGTGGCCTTTTTTATGAGTTCAAGAGGTTCGATTTAATTATATTAGATGATTTTTTATCCTTGGTTTTCATGATTAATTTACTTGTATTCAAGAATGGAAGTTCATTTGTATTGTGGATGAACACCCATAATTGATAATATATATTATTAGTGAAATTTAAATAAATATAAATTATGTTATAATTATTTTGGATATGTACGATGAGGATGACATGTTTGATAAAAGATAATGATAAGTGCTTGATTTACTTGGTGGTTTTGTGCATAGTGAACTGTTTTTGTATTATTATTTTATATTATGAGTGTGTAAGGATTATATAAAATTTAATAATATAAAATAAATATATTAGGATATTTTTCAATGTTAAAAATGGGTTTTGGACCAGAATTGAATATGGTAATAAAAATTGAGAACCTGTCCTCGTTGAATTGGGTGAATTAACACGTATGGGATGGTGTTTTCATTTTTAGTATAAGAGGAGCGGGGAAAGAGATGGTGATGAAATATTACATTATCATAATAAATTTTAATTTCATTTAATTTAATTAAATTGACATAGAATTTATATTAGGATAGATGACAAAAAAGGAACGAAAGGAACTCAAAATAATATAAAAATTGAGAAATCCCTCATGAAAAATCACAGCCTAACGACATCACTTAAAATTTTATAAAATATTTTGACATGGGAAATTGGTTCTCTAGTCACTATAACTTAGTATGGACATAAGGGGGAATATTAAATCACATATACCAACAATATCCAATTTCAAATATAAGAGAAAACATAAAATGATTTCCTAATGAAAAGAGAAGGGAGGAATATTACATTACCTTGTAGTGTAACTCCAAAAACATGATGGATGGGACCATGATGGCTTGAGGACACCTTGGGATGAATACAAGGTTTGTAAAACTACTAGATATTTGAGGATTATGAATTTTGAATGATTAAAAATGAAGAGATGAATGGGATTTTATAGAAAATGAGAGAGAGTTTTTTTATTAATTTAAAAGGATGCCACATTTGTGGTTTATTAAAATCCATAAGTTTCCCATAGTAATTTTCCATGGTTTTTTCCACTTGGGACACCTCTTGTAATATTTTACTGTATACAAGTAGACCGTACATTTATATTAATTATTACATCCTTATGAGGCCATTAAACTACCAAAAACTCACAACTGTATTTTTCTTGTTCATGAGAAATACATATATTTCAGATAAATCCCAAAAATTCACTGTTACCATTTTTTGATGTTTATAATTCAAAAATGAAATCCATTTTAGGAAAATAGTGTTTAATGATTTATTTTTAATTTTTATATAAAATGAGAATTTATTCAAAAATAACATATTCTAAATATATAACTCATTTTTTAATAACTTGTAAAGTTAATCAACAACACATTACTTTATAACCTCATGAAATTAAAATAATAATATGATTTTTTATTTATAAGGGTCATATTACTATTCATATTAAAATTCATTAGGGTATATTAATATTCATAAAAACCAGTTGGTTCTATTAGACTCCAAATAACTTACAGAACAAAACTGTAGATGACCGTTTTTTGAAATTCCAAAAACAAATATAGAAAATACATGTTTAATGGCTAGATTATGATATTCTCTAATAAATAACAAAGTTTTGTTTTATTGAGACTCAGTGCTTCATTCAATATAGGTTATCTAATGATTTGAAAGTATCTTATAAAAACCTTCCAAAAAATGTTTTTGGTGTTAAAAACCCACTCAAAAACTCCACTTTAAAACTTATTTCATTCATGATTTGTGAAGTTTTAAATTAATAAGACGAAACCTTATAAAATAAGGCACTATCTAGAATATAAAAAACAAAAAATTTACCTCAAACTATCGATTTTCTATCCTTGATACCCATAAGTGTATGATAAAATTCATTAAAATTTCCTTCCTCTCTGTCCTACGATATAGTTTGTGTCTCTTGAAATACACCACTCTTCATAAAATAGAAATCTTTCCTAGAATAACCATGCCCAGATCCTCGTCCAACAATTATAACAAGGACTTCTAGTGATGTACAGTGTAGAATTTCCCAATCCAATACTCTAGTTCTATCTTACACCACCATCATTTCCCTTATGTCATTATTTCCAGCAGAATCCCTATACATGTCCCATCCAACCATATAATTGGAACACTCTCAGTGTTTGGGGGCCCTCCTATAATAGTGTAATAGACAAACCCACTAGTGATATGTCACCAAATTATGGTCATGTGTAATTAATAGTTTCCCCTAGCCACACTACATTCCTCTACTCTGGTAAACATTCACATAATGATTCTTCCTTATCTAATATTTTGTACCTCCTGACCATCCAGAAAAAACCATCTTTCCTCCACTAGATTCCTCCTTCAAATTCCCCTTAAAAATGAGAGCCCCTTTCCACAATTCTGAATCATATTCTGCTGAAATATATTCACCTAGGAAATAATATCACATTTAATCTCATCCTAAAACAATTTCACTACCATCGCCTCTTCCCATTCCAAAGTGGGATAAAATAATGTAAGACATGTAAATTGACCATAATATCTCATAAATAATATACTCCCCTTAGTCAAATTCATAAACTCAACCCATCTCTCCATCCTTAATTTCTCATGGAAAAAGTTGTAAAAGAACATATATTGTATGTCCATCTACTTGATGCTGGAAAACATTTCACCCTTAATCCAGATATCCCTAAAACTCTCTACCAGAACACATATAATTTAAGCAAATAACATGCCCCACATCTCAATATGTGTCCAAAAATGGTTAGTTATAGTTTTTAATGACTCAATCTAGAGAAATGCTTCCATGGTTCCACTATCTCCAATGATATTCAGAAGGTTCTAAATCTGAAACTCCTGAGTAAAGTAAAACAAACCCTTCTTAGGCTTCTCTAGATCTCTCTCTATAAACTGTATAAGGCTAACAAATGATATGATGAAGATTCTATACAACTTCCTCACATATCTATACTAGTGCCTTAGGTTCCAATTTTTGTGGATCATTTCTATCCATAATGTCATTTCATCCTCTTAACAAGATTCTTCATTGAGTCATATCTCCAAAATTTAAAACACATATTTTAGGATACATAAAACAACATTAATATAGTTACCCAGATAAATTCACATAAATCCATAATAATTCATCCCTCAATCCATAACCTAGATTTAAAATTTAGGAACTAATTGTACCCTTAACCATCCAACATATAAGTCATGGAAAACAATCGATAAAATCATTATCATTTTTAATGTTTCTCATTAGACAGAAATTTTTTCGGATCACTCATAATTAAAAAATTTCAATTTAATATTAGGTACAATTTTTAGTTAAATTACCCCATCAAGAAAATAAATCATTTTTAAGGACATAACCAAATTTTATTTTCCTATGTGTGGCTAAAAATGTTGACTGTCACAATAATTTTTAAAATCATTCAATGAATCAGGAAAATTAAACTCTCATTATATATTGTGCCAGAAGAAAAATCTCATAAAATCTGATAAAAATTAATCACAACACATAAAATGTGCATCACTCAAGGTTAAATGAAATTCAACTATTAAAAAACACATTAATAACAATAATCCCACCATAGGTACTTGGATTTTACCCTTGTATATGGGTGATATTCCCCCTTGCACAAACTCTTAACCAAGGCTAAACTCATCCAATTATCATATCTACCTTTCCAAAATAGAATGAAAAAAATAAAATAAAACTCTTTTGATACCACTTTTTGACGTCCTGACCCGGGTTCCACACATTGGTACCTCGACCTAGTAGACTATATGACCTCACGCATTCCTCCCAGTATGCCAGATGCTATGAAAAAGTAGTGTGGTTCTAATATTGATCATTGGAAAACTATACCATGTTTATAAATGTAGCACAATAGAAGAAGTAAATAAGAAATATCCAAAATAATCTCATTATTACATGATAATAAAAATTGAATACAACATTCATCATAAAAACATTAGGTATTTCATGCGAAAATATATATGAAGTGTCAAATTAAAAACCTAAATAAAGACACTAACCACTCCAAGCTGGTCCCAACACTACGTCTAGTTCCCTTATCCATCCTCCATCTCGAATCTTCCATATAACATAGTACTCTTGGAATTATACTTTCCATAAGACATGAACTCTATTTGGGTACTAATCAACCTGCTGAAGTAGGGTCTGAGTAAAATGTTTTAGGCCACCACAAATGGTGTCTAAATTAATATGTAATCGATAATAATGTTTATAGATGTATAAATAATAAAATAAAAAATTAAGTTAAATAGTTTACATATATTCAATTATTCTTTTTTAAACCACATAAACCCCTCAGGTTCCTAAGGAATCCCAAACCATCAATACCTACTTTGGCCAGTGTCAAAGAATGAACAATCTCTATGAGATTTTACCTATCAAAATTCAATGGTTATCCTTTATCATTTCACTTCAATTGATATTATGTAAAATTGGAACCATAGTCCAATTCCATCATTTGGGGCCTAAAAAACGAGTCTATAAAAACATCAATATTTTAAGCATCATTTGGAGTCCCATAACTGCTTTTCACAATGGTATTTTGAAGCATTGGTCCATGTCCCACACATGTATATTCATCAATAGAGTATGGGATTTGGAAGAATCATCTTTTTCTAACACCCATATATCAATGTGTCACACATATATGACATATATCTCATTAAACAAGGTTAGTCAAAATTAACCATTTTATCAAAATTTATATTCATGTATTTCCATTTATATTTATCACAACAAAAAATTTTCTTTAATTTAATCACATGGAGTAATATGAACAATTAATTATTAAACCATTTTTCATTATTCAAATCATATAACTCATTAACACATTATGCTTATATGAAATGTCTAATAATCCTCATTGTAAATTAATTAATACTCAAATTTATTGTATAATTACAATATCGAAATATCCCATCAATTATAAAACTACAATAGTTCATTAAGTTATTTTCTAGTTAATTAATCCAAATCCAAAAAATTAAATATCCCCAATTGTACCCAAATAATTTTTAAATGTTAATGAAATTAAAGAAATTAAATCATCAATGAAAATTCCTAATAAGGGATGTTATAATATCACAATTATAGACATTTAATAAAATCAAGACACTTGATTTTTTAATTTTTCCCAAATACCTAAAAATTTATGATGAACACTCACTAATGAAGATCCCTAATTGAAGTGGAACATCCAAGATCATGAATATGTTTGAGATCGGGATTTGATACCTTCATCCAACATCAAACAAAATAAGATCCTTTAAAATTAAATCTAAAACCATAATCAATTGAGGTAAATTGCCCCATTTTTATATATAAATAGAGATCGGAGATAAAGAAACCAAATTAAGAAGAAATCACATACTTGGAGAGGCTCATATCTTTTAGTTAGACCATTTATTCTTCAAGAAAGGTGTTTGAGATCCCATTGAATTATTCTAGAAGTCTCTAAAAATGATAAGAATGAGTTAGGGTCGAGTTGGTTTGACATTTATTAATGTTTGGTCTGTTCGAAAATTTTAAATCTAATATTCATAATTAAAAATCCCACACACATGGTTTCATGATCTAGGGTGCACCATTTTCTAAATATTTCTCCTAACCCATGAGCCACTTCTAATATATGTGGGGTTAATAATAAGCGGGGTTGTGGTTTCGAAACAGGGATCCATCTGTGAAATTTATCTCTATGAAGGGGTTCATGGTTTTATGGGATCTGGCTAACGGTTTGGAAAACTATAACACCAGCTTGTATTACCCAAAAAGTCTCCAAACACTTCCAAATTTCTATTAATAACACCCATTATTGGACCCAAACAATTAATATGCATAACAAGTAAAAATAGTACCTAAAAACTATCTTCGGTCATCTCTAAAAATGTAATGACATACACTATTATTATACGATTGGATAGTCAATAATGTATGGAATGTGAATTATGAATTACTTGAAATTTCCATAAAAAATGTTGGAACATGGTATTTGTTAGTGTGTATGACACGCACCACTAATTGCATTAAAAAATAATATATCCATAAAATTTATTATACATTTAAAATCATAAATAAATTCAACATATTTGACATCATTATAAGTATGAGATACTGATTGATCATACATATCATGCAATAACAAGTTTTTTTAATTGATTTCATTACACGCAAGACGATATTTTACAACACAACAATATTTTATTAAAAGATTATTATATAATATATTATATTATATTAAAAATATTTTATAAAATTAAAGGATATGAATAGTATAAACTAACTTATGAAATCTATCATTTACACAAATTTAAAAATAATTCCCTAGATACAAATTAATTGGAAGTGAATATAAGAATTTCTTGAATATAAAGTGAATATTTTTATAGAAAACTATTTGTATTCTCTCAAAGTTGATTAATCCTAATAAATTAAATTAATTAAAAATATATAATTTTATTATATATATATATTCTATATTCTATCAAATATTCTTTAATTTTCATCGAACACATTTCAAAATAATAGGATAAGAACATCCACAGTATTATGCTTAAAGCCTATATTTTTATTACGGCACTTTTATCAAATTTTAATGGAGAAACAATGTCCAATACATTTTTAGAAATATCATAGATTTAATATTTAGAAATAAAAAATATAATTTAAATGAAAACATAAAAATTAACATTTGGTGAATATTTTGTATTTTTGTGTGAAATTTAATTTTTTAAATGAATAGTGGAAAATACTGAACTTTTGTTGAAAAATAAATTTTCATCTAATTTAATTATTAAGTAAAATTAAATTTTAAATTTTAATTATGCTATAATTAGATAATAAAATATCAATTAATAAAATTTAGTTTATTTTAATAAATTTCTTGTTGAAATTGGATATAAAATCATTCCAAACTTTTGGATGTTTTATCTTTAAAAACAGGAATTTTAATCCTATCTATTTTATTAAATTTAATGAAATTTATACTAATTATGTTATTTGAATTTGATAAAATGGATTAAATATTTCAAAAAAAAATAATTATTAATTTCTAATAATTTTATCGTAGTTTTGAACAAAAAATATTACTGAATGTAATAAAAAAATAATTACAACGATTTACGTGAAATTTTTCTTAACTAGGGACTATACCTTAATCATAAAGGCCAAAATGAAAAATAAACTTGTCCAAAATCCATGGGATACATTTAATTCAACCCTTCCCTAGAATTTATAGAATTTGGACCATTTTGGGATACACTTGAAATGGGAAAAAATGGGGTGGAATTCCCATTCCAAAATTTACAAGTGTGTCATGCATCCACCTTTATAAAAAGGCCTCCTCTCATCCCACTTCCTCACACATATCAAGAATCTTTTTATAGACCAATATCATCCCAAATATATCATATACACCCCCTTACTCAACCTAGACTCTAAACCATCATCATGAATCCATCCATGGGAGACCTTCAATTGAAAATGAAAGGAGTTACTAAGAGAAGATGTAACTTTTTTATTCCAGATCATTACTCATATTTTTATTCTCCCCCCTTCCAACCCCCCCCCCCCCAAATATCTCATTATTTGATTATTATAAAAATTATAATAAATATTTGAGGATGTGGTTATGATAATAGATCTACCTACACTTACACACACTCTATTCTAATGGGTAATGAAAATGGAGTTTATGTGAATAGAAAACTACTACCTCATGAAATGACGATTGTTTATTTTTACAATACCACCATTTATGGTTCATAATTTTGAATCAAAATATATTTATATAGTATATATATGATATTTATGTTTTCTTATATCTATTTTAATTATTTTAAAAAACATATCTTTATACGTTCCATTTCTGGTAAATATGATAACGTTGTTTTTGGACGTCTGGACTATAACCTCCTCAAAGAGATGTGATTCATTCTTGCTAGAGATGGATCTTAATAATGATATTTTCATTAAAAATATGTAACATGTGAAAAATATATGAAAGATTAATTTAAGTATACATATACATGCATATATATATATATATATATATTAACTTTTAATTCTTTTTATATGACAATGAAATTGCAATTTTTCTCATGGGTACATTGGACCTACTATCTCCAAGAATGGTTCATTTCATTTCATATATCCAAGCCTATATGTAATTAGAAATAAATATATAGATAGTATATATTATATTAAAATCATTTTTTAATTTAGAGTGAAGATAACACAATGATCTAATGATTTGGATCAACAAATAACAATTCCAAACTCACTCGAGATAACTAGGGAATTAAAACTCTAAATAGTGAAAATAATGAAAGGTTATTAAAAAAAGTAAATAAAATATAATAATAAGAAAAATATGATATTATAAATATGATTATGGTTATAGTATAAGTTATTTACATGTTAAAACCTGATATAATTTTTTTTAATGAACGTTCACATAAAAGGAAGCAGAAGGTAAGGAATTTTCTTCTCACTTTTTACACAATTGAGGTAAATGTAATATTAACCACATAATTATTTTTTTTGTTGTATATACTATCCATTTAATATATTATATAATGAATTATGTTATTTTAATAGTAATTAAAACTTCAATTTAAATTTTTTCCATCATTTTGATTATGATTTTAAATGTTTCTACATGCTATGGGTCACATTAGAATGTTAAGAAATTATTTCACCCAAGAATAATTTTGATTTTATTTCTATTATTTGAGACATACATTATTTTTATGCACCTAATTTTTAATATATGGTCTAAATACATACACATTGAAATATAATATCATGATTTAATAATTCATCATGATATTTTTTTTTATTTCAATTGGAATTATTTCATCTAATGAGAATTGAGTTAAAATTTACCTTGTGACAAATAATATTGAAACCAAATTTCATTTCAGTTTTTAATATTACATCCTTGTTTTAATTAATGTTCTATGATTATGTGTTTAATCACATTTTACTATCTATATTGGTGTTTCTAATTTTTATGGGGATTAACATTTAACACATATAATCAATTCATTGATAGATTTTTACAATAATGGTTTGGTCTTTTCAAGGGATTACTTTACAATCCAAATTTGTTTCATATTGTTTACACTTTAATTTACATAAGCAGTAATTGTTTGATCAATTTCTAATAAATTATTTCACTGTACTCTTTATTGTCTATTCATGACCTTTTCCATGTAACAGTAACATTTTTCCACCCAATACTATTTAAAATTTTTTAGAAATCATTTTAATAAAAACATGACTTCACTACGCACTTTAATCATAGGTATCTGGAATCAACCCAATTTCCAAGGGTTAATTGTGTACCTTGGAACATTATTCAGTTAAATTTAGAATGGTTCTATTAAGTAATATATCCTTAAGGATGATTAATTTCTGATGAACTGATTTCAATTCATAATTTCTTTTTAATTTATATGTAATTAATCCAAGGTTGGGAACCTCATACCAAATTAAAATAAATAATGTATAATAATATATTATAGAGTATATAGAATGACCTAAATCATATTTAGTGAACTTATATCCCCGAAAATCTTAGAGAGTTATTCTATGTCATCAATGATAATTTATCCTTATTGATCACTATATGAATATAATCATGAAAAATAATGACACATAATTTAATTATAAAAATATTAATTAAATGATTTCAAGGTTCTTAAAACTAGTATTGAGAGGAATTATTTATAAAGGACATACAAGGTGTCGCCACTTATCTAGAAACACAACCAACCTCCCATTGATGGTTCATAACAATCATTATAATTTATTTTGTGAAAAACCCCATATCATGAAGAAACCTAAAATATGTAAATTAACCACAATTAAATTGTATCTATTCAAAAAAATAAAACATAGTGACTTTCCAGAGATAAAATATTCTCTAATGGAGTTTGAGCTAATAACATCACACATCTAATTCTATAGAATGTCCCAAGATGGTATTTTATATATAAAATTTCTGTTAAAAAATTCAAACTAGATTTTAAAATCAAGTTACATTTCCATAAATAATATGTTCAATAAAATTTTATAACTACCTTGTTTTAAGGTTGTATTTCATGAAATCCTTTTATAAAATATATGAATAAATATTTATCAACCATAACAAATTGTACTATTATGATGAACATGATCTATTATTTGGATAGGCTGTTATATATGTTTCAGAAAAATATTTTTAAATGTTCTAAAGATAGAGTATAATTATGTCTAAACTTATAACATCATATTCATACATTTAGATAACCATTTTCAATACTAAAGTTTAAATTTTTATTTATTTAATATTCTATAAATAATTGAAACTTTGATATGAATGTTTTTTGTATGAACAAATTCATTTCACTATATGAAATCTAGTTACACAGTGATACTTTATAAGTAAATTATATTCAGTTAACTGTGTAGATCTTTATGGATGGAGTCTATTCCCATGTTGTTTCATCACCCACTAAGAATCATTTAATATGACCATTAGTGATTTTCCTATAAATAGGAGTAATGATCAGTGATTAAGAAGATTTTTAATTCCATGTTCTAATATTTTATTGTAATGATATTCATATCTTCATGATACTTTTTGGGTGACCACATGTAAAAAACACAGAGTATTTCCATTAATCATATGTTTGTGAGTTTCATTATAGATGTCTTAGGTTTTTTTATTTGTGATAATTGGTGTCCAATATGGTTCAATATTGAGATTCTTATAATATGATGTTTGAGGTTTCTAATCTCTATGGTTGGGACCTTCCATTGGTAGAATGATAGAGTATATTTTTTTATCAATTTGATCTAGATATTTGTTCTTGAAAATATACATACCAATAATTTTTGTTTAAAACTACGTATAAATAAATTATGGGTTATAAAATTATTAATAATAATAGAAAAAGAGTAGATTATTCTTTCATAAATTTATTTTTATTTTCATGGAAAACATTATAAATTCAACATTACATGTGTATAAAAATTATATATTCCACTCTGTAATTGTATAGAAAATTTTATATTATTTTATAATTTTATAGACTATGATATTAAAAAAAGGGTATTCAATATATAAATTTAAGATCTGGAAAGTTTTTTATCTGAATGTTCTACTTATAGAGTATTTCTATTTTCTTGTATGTTATATTTTATAAAACAATCACCACCATCATATAGAAATTATATTAACAATTGATACAACATTTCATATCAAATCATATTCTATTCTACATGAAAATATATTAAATAATTTATATATATTATAAAAATATTTTTTATGTGTGTATAAATGTTTTTCTTAATAATTTATTTTAAATGGTTTCACCATAATCCTTACTTATAGAAAGAGTATATTTTGGTTTACAAAGATGGAACGACTAAATGTAATAACACCTGAAAATATAAATCCTAGTAGACCATCGACATAAAATGAAGATATCTATGAGTATTGGAAAGATCTAATGAAATCCATTTCAATAGTATAGGGGAAAAAAATTTACACTAAATAGAAACTATTACATACCTGAATAAGCTATATCTAAGTTCACCAATAAAGAGAAATTGTAATATCATCAAAATATATAGAGATAAAAGTACTTTTATGTTATCAATTTCTATAAATTTATATAGTCAAATATATTCATGTGAATCATTAAATGGTATCATGATGAACATTAAAGTCACTGATATTTAAAATACTAATGTTTTTCAGACAAGAATAGAAATTTTGGGATCACACTATCACGATTATAAGGGCCAAAACAATTGTAAGTGAAATTTCCATTTGGATTTAACTAAACATCTTATTTTGAAAAATTAATATTGAAAACACCTTCACTCTAATTTTTTATAATATCAAATTTTATTTAAATTATTATTAAGTATCATTATAGATGATTATATAGTCATTGAATAATGATCACAAGACTTGTGTAAATATTGGGTTTTTAAAAATCCTTTTGACATAGACAATTGATGTGACAGCCTCTACTAGTAGGATTGTTCCCTATGAATTCCATTTGTCATCGGTTCTAAGGTATATAACATTTCTATTCATTTTCCTAGACTAAGACCCATCCAATATCCTAAAACATAAGCCTAAGCGAAACCATTTATGTGAGAAGGTCAAGATCATCGAGATCACAACCATAACCATGTTCACCAAATGGCCCCATGAAAGCCCCACCAGCACAAACCTTACACATAGTGGGTATGATGGTGTAATAAATAGATATGTATCATGATCCTGTCATTATGATTACATACATTATTTTTTATTAAATAATGAATATAAATTTTTTTTAAGAACAATTTGTATTTTTGGTTAATATTCAAATTGAATTAAGAAATATATTTTTGATGAATTAAAAAATAATTTTTTTAGTAAAATATTAATGCTAAATTAATTTTTTAAAATATAAATGATCATATAATTTTTTTAAGAAAAATATAATTTTTATTAAGGTTTAAATACTATTTTTGTTAAAACCATCCAATTTTCATTAAATGTTAGTATTCATTTTAAAATTGAAAATTGAAATATTTCGATAATTATTTGGATAAAATATATATTATTTTTTTGAATTAGGATGTAAATATTATCCAATGGTAAATATTTCATAATTTTTTGAGATAGTTGAAATTTTGGGAGACAATTAAGTACAATATAAATATAATGTTTGTTTTATGACATCATAATGGCCCCATAGTGATTTAATAAACACTATAATAGGGATATTCAGAAAAATATAATTTTTATCTTTTACATAATTTCATTATATATATATTTTACTTATATTAGAATCCCTTAGTAATATATAATATATTTTATGTTTTCAAATTGATTTATTTAATAATATGAATAACCTCCACATAAGAAAGTGAAATATTTTAACATATTCAGACCATGGACTTATAAAATAGTTTTTTCCCCTTCTATTTTTCAAAAACCATATGCAAAACCTTGGTATAGTTTGTAGTTATGAAGAGTTAATTAAATTTATTTCAAAACATAATTCAGTGAAATATTAAAGAATACCCTTCTCATTTCCTATATAATCCCACCCATGCTCGCACTTATCTTCCAAAAATACTTATAGAACACACTTATTCAATCCTCTCCAATATAGAATACTCCCATGGCACCCCAATCTCCCAGTAATCCCCTCTTCTTTATTTTGATCCAGACACTCAAGTAAGGGTTCCTTATATTATCATTTAATCCATGTTTCCTTATATTGTTACACACTTTTATTTTTTTTAAATGATGGGGTATGTTTAAAAACCCCCCCTCATACATCTCTTATTATTTTTAATGATGAGAGACCCCTTATATATCACTATATCTCCCACGTACACTCGTTACCATGCTGAAATTTCATAAGAGTTACTCAATTTCTTCTCTTTCTTCAAGATTATTTATTATGTTATTCCATCTATTTAAAAATTAAATTTGTTCGAACATGTATTTATATGACCCTATTACTTTAAATTTCATGTATATATTATTAGATACCTCTTTCACTCTAATCAACCATTTTTATGAATTTTTATGTGACACTATTATGTCGCAAAAAATGCACCGAGAATCTCCATTCCAAAACAATTGTGTGTTTGAATACTGTACCCATTCCATATCTAGGGTGTTCAATTTTATACACGTATACCTTTTTATCGAGGGCATACATTTATTTATTCCACAACCCTTGATCGTGGAATAAATTAGGATGACGAATGATTCCATTCTTTATAATCAATGTGGCACATTTGAGAATGAGAATTAAATAAAAGTGATGGTGCACCCAAAATTATATAGCCCTCCACTATATTGGGCAATATTTAGTATCATGACTACATGATGGGACATGGGTTTACCTGATTCATTTATGGGACTTTTTCCATTATAATGTCCTGGATGTTTATCTTTTTCCTATGATGGAATGTCTTAAGATGTTTCCACATTTCAATGTTATGATTATCATGTTAGATCATACATTTTTGAACATGTTTCTTTAAATCTCAATTGATATTAGTATGGTTTAACATGTATTTTATTCCTCTTTTTATTCCTTTATTATTTCCATATAGTGCTTTATAGCTCACCAATTTCTTATTAAGTTGCTCAGGTTATCCCATGAAACGTTAAGTATGAAAGAATTTTGTGGTCTTAGAAAAGATGTTTTCAATAATTAGGTTTTATTTCTTGATTTAAGGTGTTATGTAATGTTCCTAATTAACCAAGACAATATAATTACCGACCATTCAGGTTATATTGTGTTTAATTTTATTTCATTAAATCATGTATGGATGTAATAAAAATAACTTGGTTGTTATAGTTATTATTAGATGAATGTTTAGTTTTTTATGGGATGAGGATTAGAAAATTTTAGTGAAAGCATTAGGTATAACACAAATTATAAAAAACATTTCTAAATCTTGGTGAGTATAAAGGATGTTTTTCATAAAAAAAATCTATTTTTGGATACAAACAAGTTGATGTGGCTCTATCACAGATGCATTTTGGCATAAAAGATGAAAACACAAATTTGAGCAAGACACGAAGAGGTACTATTGGATGAAAACAAGCCCTTATACACTTCCAGTTTCACACTCCTGTACGATATTCATTGATAAATTCATAGATTACTAAAAACTATTATTAAGGGAACAAAAAATCCCAAAAATATATACATTAGGAAATAAATGATGGATAACGTAGATTGAATCCTAGAAATTCATATGTTAAGGAAATATATATCATTTATATACAATCCCTTTAATTCCATTGGATTACCATTTATGTTTTTAATATTTTAATATAATTACCCCTTATTTTTCTTTTATTCTATCTAATGGCCAGTAATAGGAAGAATCAGAATGACAATCGATCTGAAGATCAGTTTAATGACTTTTCTAAGTGGATTCCCAATCCTATGAGAGAGGGAATTGAAGTATTTTTCATTATACTCTCTCAGTTAACACCTGATTTTCTTATAAACATGGATCAAGAGAAAACTCCAACCCCCCCACCCCACCTTTGAAATAAAGATTCATAATCGAGAGATTCGTGAGAAAAATGACTCATGCTATCATTGGATCATCTCATACCTCAATCACCGAACAATGGATCTTCTCTTTTGAGAGGATAGTCTATATCCTTCAATGTTTTGAAAAGGAGAAGGTCCTTCTAACCACTTATCATATAGAGGGTGAATCTAACCAATGGATTTCATTGATCATATATATGAATCCTTAGAAAAGGATCAAAGCAATGGTATAGAAGTGTTTCCAATTTTTTTTGAATAATAGTTTCCTCGCACCATCAAACTAAATATGTAAAGGGATTTACTTGTTATAAAAAAAATACAATGAATTCAAGTGATAGTATGAGTAAAACATCACAAGTATTTCATGAAATGCCTCCAGATATTTGGTTTCCCATGAATTCATGGTTCATCTCTTATTTGTTGGGATAAAACCAAACCTATAGAAATCCTTGGTGATCTATGACATTTATATATTTGTTGAAATTGTTAGAGGTCCCATCCAATTCAAAATAGATATTGGAGAGTCTCAGGGGTATAATCAGGATTAGAAGTACAAGGTGGGGTCAAATTCTGTAGGTTTGATGGAGATATCTAATTTTTACAAATAAAATTTAACACCCTATTTTTAAATCTGTGGAAAGAAGCACCCTAGAATTTTATTGAAGGGGATGGAAAAATAATTTAGGTTTTTGTAGGAAGGGAACCTGGTCTGTGATTACTAGAAAGAAATTACTACTGCTATGATAGAGGAAAGGAATGCTCTAGTAAATCCTTATTTCATTTTTCATTTCTAAAACTACACGGAAGCAGGACATTTCACAATCTAGTGTACAAATCCATGGGTTTTTGGAGAAATCTAACAACCACCAAGGAAACAAATCAGAGCTTTTTCCATCACTACCACCTATGTGAATCCCGAAAATGAATTGGTTAAAGGTTTTATAGTTATTCATACAATAATGACGAACATACTTTTTGATTTTGGTACTACACATTTCTTTTTATCCTAAAATTTTAGTAGAACAATCCAAACACAACCATAAACATTTGAAATAGAGATGTTTGTGCAAATGGAAAATGGGGAAACTATAGAATCCCATGTGTATAACTCCTCTCAAGTCATGATTTGTGGGTTGATCAACCATGAGAACCTTATCATACATCCATTATTAAAATTTGATTCATTTCTTGGCATGTATTGGATTTCTTTATATATAGCCTACATAAATGTCTGTGAGAGGGAAATAACTATTTATATGTAAATTCAACCCCCGATTGTATAAAAGTTCAAAGAGGAGGATGAAGATTCAATATCACGATCATCCCAACCATCGATATTACTACAATATGATCATGAATATCATTCTCAGATTATCCAGTATAAGTAAGGAACCATCCTTGAAGAGAAGCCAATGGTGAGAGAATTAATTGATGTGTTTACCAAGGAATTTCCCCTTTATCCTCTGAGTAGAGATGCTAAATTCATGATTTATCTTATACCTAGAGCATTAAAAATTTATAGGATTCCATATATAATGGATGTGGTGGAACTTTATAATCTAAAGAATCAATTGTAGGATAATTTGGATAAAGGGTTTATAAGCCTATGTGCTTCACCATGGGTAGAAAAAGACTTCATCATCCAGAATAAGTATGGGTAAATATTCCTTTTCATTGACTATCATGATATCAATAAAATCATGATAAAAAACAAGTATCCTTTCCAATAATTGATGAATTGTTTAATCAGTTATGTGGAGCACAATACTTCTCCAAGATGGATCTACGGTTGGGATATTATATTGTAATGATAAAGAATGAGGATATCCCCAAGACCTCTATTCGTACAGGGTACATGCATTATGAGTTCATATTTAATACATTTAGACTCACTAATGCCCCATTAATCTTCATGGACATGTTGAATAGAGTCTTTATAGATTACCTCAAAAAATATGTGATATTCATTGTTTATGACATTCTAATATACTCTAAATGTATGTAGAAGAATAGAAATCATTTAAATACAATGATAAAGACCTTGTGAAAGATAAATCATTATTCCAAGTACAAAAATGTGTGTTTCATTTAAAGGAAGTCTCTTTCTTGGGTAATATCAAAAAATGTAGTGGGATAACTGTGGAACCTTCAATGGCTGAGGCAATTGAAGGATGGAGGAATCCAACATCTGTGATAGATATCCATATTTCCCTTCAAATAGCTGGGTTTTATCGTTGATTTGTGTATAATAAATGTGATCGCCAAACACTATAACCAAGGTAACTCAGAAGGGAGTCATGTTTTTTTTGAATGATGAATGTGATGAGTTATTAAAGGAGTCTAAAAGTAGGCATATCATTACACCCATTCTCACACTACACATAAGTGTAGAGAGTTTCCTGGTATTCAGTGACGATTTTAAGAAGGGATTTAGCTCTGTGTTAACGAAAAATGAAAATTTCATTACCAATACATCACGGTAGTTGAATGTTAATGAGAAGAACTATCCAACACATGATCTTGAGCATGCTGTAGTGGTGTTTCCTTTGAGTTTTTGGTGACATTTCAACTTTAAGAATATGTGGGAAATATATATAGATTATAAAAGAACCAAATATATATTAACATATAATGAGATGAAGATGATCTAATGAAGATAGTGGGAGAGGATCAAATACTACTACTGCTAAATTCTCTACCATTCAAGGAAAGCGAATAATGTGGTAGATTCTCTACGTAGAAAGGATCCAGAAATGCTTTCATTGATGAGAATTGGAAAGCATATAATCTTCACGGATTCAAAGAGGATGTACATGGGAATCATAAAATAAGTAACATCATTAATCCTTTCACAAATTATTGATAAACTATCTCTTCTGTAGAGGACAAAGGATGATCAAATAGAAGCAGTCAGAATTCATAAGAAAGTGTAATTTGTTAGAAAAGAGAAATCCTAGAAGATAAATGATAATGAAGTAGTTGTTGTACGATTTGCGTCAAGACATTGTGTACCATAAATTCATGAGTTAAAGAATTAGTTATCGGATAATGGATATTTCTCAAACTTCTATATCCATCCTAGAAGCACAATGATGTATCGAGATCTTTAGGCACACTATTGATGGAATAATTTGATGAAGTATATCACTGAATATACCTTAAGATGTCATGCACTACTGCAAGTGAAGGAAAAATGGAAAAAATATAAGGGGATGATACAACTATTACCCATACCTATATGGAAATGCAAAAACATCACCATTAACTTCATCACCGGTCTTCCTAAGACATATAGAGGAAACAATTCTATTTATGTTTTCATGGGTCTTCTAACAAAGACATAACACTTTATTGTGATTTGACCAGATTTCCCATTGGATCAAATTACACAGATATACATCGGATAAGTGGTGAGTCTGCAAGGTATACCATTGTTTATTTTATCTGATCAAGATCCAATATTTACCTCTATGATTTTGATGTGTCTCCAACATGCTTGGAATATTGAGTTATCCTTCTACATGGAATATCACCCTCTAACAGATGGACAATCACAGAAGCCTATCCAAAAACTTGAGTACATGTTTGGAGAATAATTAATAGACCTCAAAGGAGGATGGGATCAACAACTTCCTCTTGTTGAAGTATCTTACAATAATAATTTACACTCAAGCATCCAAATGACTTCAAATAAAACCCATTATGTAACGATGTTTAGAACACCTGAATTCAAGGATGAATTGGAGGAATGAAAATGTATAGGTCCAAAAATGGTGGGGAAATAGTGGAGAAGGTTAAGACCATTCATCAGCACATCCAGCCTTCTCATAGTTAATAGAATCTTTTTTATGAAAATCATCAATAATATCTATAGTTTGATTTTGCAGGACATATATTCCTCCAAAAATCTCCATGGAAGATAATAATAATATTTGGGATGAATGGAAAGATTATTCCAAGGTACATATGAATTTTTGGGATCCTTGATCACATCAGACTGGTGTCATACTGACTAGGACACCCGCATAACCTATCTCAGAACATGTTATATTTCATGTATCCTTCTTAAGAAAGTATATACCAGACCCCTCTAATGTACTCAATCAATATGTGGTACCATTAGAGAATGAACTCTCCTATAAATAGAATCTAGTGAAAATCATATATCATAGAGACACAGTTCATCAGAATAAGGCAATGCACGTGGTCAAAGTGTTATCGAAAAAAACATGTTTAATTAAAAAATGTTGGAAGTAGAGGAGGTGATGAAACAAAGTTACCATAATCTATTTTAAAGTGGTAAATTAAAATTTCAAGGGATAAATTTTATAAGAGGGGATGATTTTAATGAATCAAACTACTATAAGTGAAATTTCAGATTTGATTTAATTAAATGTCATATTTTTTAAAATGGATAGAGAACATTGTTTTTCATATTATAACCAATTCGATTTAAATGACATTGAAAAAACATTACCATTGATAATATATCCATTGAAAAACGATCACATGACTATTATAAAAATATGTTTTTAACAACTAATTTTGACACAGAAAAAGGAGGTGATGGCCTTAACCGGTAATATTGTTCCATATGAATCCCTTTTATCAGTGATTCTGAGGGAGATAAACTTTTTTGTATTTTCCCTAAACCAAGCCCAATCCAAGAAATCCCAACCATAACACACTATACTCATAGGGAATATGTTGGTCTAATAAAGGGATATGCTTCAATACCACATCATTATGATTACGTACATTATTTTTGTAAACTATAATGAATATATCTTTATTTTATTATTGTTTTTAAAGCAGAAATAGTATTTTTTTTGAAAATTCAAATGGAATTATGAAATCCATTATGACGAATTGATAAAAAATATTTTAAAATTTTTTTTTATTAAATTACTTTTATTAAATATAAAGTGTTATATAATTCTTATGAGGCCAAATGTATTATTTATTAAGGATTAAAATATATTTTTATCAAAACTAACCAATTTCTAATAAATGTCTATTTATTTTAACAGTGAAAATTTATATACATAGAAAATTATTTGGGTAAAAATAATATTATTTCCAGACTCATGATTTCAAAATTATCCAATGATTAATTTTTCTAATTTTTTTGAGGCAATTGAATTTTGTGGTAATAGATAAATAATATATAAATATATATTGTGTTTTATGGAATCATAATGTTCCAATAGTGATGTAATAAAGATTATTAAAGGGGTTATCATCCATATACAAGTTTTCCTTTTTAAATAATGTTATTTTATATTTGTTTTTATTATTTTATAAATCCATAGTTATAAATACTATATTTTATGATTTTTAGTACATTTTATTAATAATGTGACTCACCTCTACATAAACAAAGACAAATATTTTAATATCATCATCCCATGTATTTATAAAATAATTAATTAAACTTCTATTTGAAAAAATCCATTGGATGGTTTGTGGTTTTGAATATTTAATTATAGAGATTCCAAAACCTAATGTTTGAATTATTAAAGAATTCCCCACTCATTTCCTATATAAACCCACCCAAGATCCCACTTATAATCACTAAAAATATGGATTAGGTTCTGACTCTATCCTCTCCTTTCCAAAATCCTTCCATGATTCCCCAGTCTCTAAATGAGCCCCTCGTCAAGATTTTGAAGTCACACACTCATGTAAGGGTTCCTATATTCTCATTTTATCCATGTTTCTTATATTATTACACCCATTTATTTTCATTTAAAAATTATGGGGTATATTTTCTAAACTTCATAATAAATACTCAATTATGTTTTAATAATTATATACCCCTTTCTCTCTCATTAATCCCTCACACATACCCCCGTTACCATGCCAAAATTTCGTAAGAATTAATCCAGTTCTTATATTTCTTCGAGATAATTTATTATGTTATGCCATCTATTTACTAATTCATTATATTGGGACATATATTTATATGAACCTCATAATTTCAAATTCATGTTTCTATTATAAGAGAAATATTTCTCTCTCGTCAACCCTTTGTATTACTTTTTTTCACTTCATTTGGCTACCGAAATTGTACTGTGAATCTCCACTGCAAAACAATTGTGTAAGGTAATAACATACGCATTCATTATCAAGGATGTTCACTATTATACACATATAAAATTTTATGTAGTATATAAATTTATGTATTATTGACCCCTTTATCATGTAATAAATTATGATTATGAATGAATCCATACTCTATGATCCATATGGAACACTTATGCATGAGAATTAAATGAATGTGATAGGTGCACCCGAAATTATAATGTGCTCCAATGCATTGGGTAATATTTAGTATTATGATACTACATTTTCTGATATGGGATTACCGTTTTCCTTTATGTTACTTTGTCCACTATGATGTCTTGGGAGTTTATCCTTGACCTATAAACCAATATTTAAAGTTATTTCCACATTTCGAAGTTTTGGTTATCATGCTATATCATTCCATTGTGTTCGTGTTTCTTTCATCCTCCATTGATATGCCTATTGTATAACATGTATTGTATTCCTCATTCTATTCCGTTCTGATTCCCTTACAAGGTTTTAAATATCCCCCCATTCTTATGTATGTCCTCATGTTATCCCATTCAATGTAAATAACAAAGGAATGTTCTGGTCATGTGTAGGATTTTTTCAATAATTATGTTGTACTTCATGTTTCTTATTGTTATGTAAGGTTCCTAATTTCCCAAGATAATATACTTCTCAAAAAGTTCAGGTCGTATTAAGTGTAATTTTATGTCATTATATTATGTATAAATGTAATAAAATAATAGGTGTTTTATAAGATTTCAATTTCCTTCCTTGAGAATATATCTTAATCATACTCAATGGGATTATGGATATTTTTAATAGTTTATCATCTCTTGTTGATGAAGATCGTACTGATGGGATTTTGAATAAAAATTTAATAAAATTTTCTAATTGGAGTGGGAATCCAAAATAAATTTTTTATATGTTAGAATAAAATTATTATTGAGATCATACATAATTTATTAGGTAATATCAAGTTGTATAATTTTTGAATGAAGTGAGTTTTTTAGAAAACAAAAAAATGGTGTATTTTTTTTATTCTACCATATATGATTATATTAATGCCTAATTATCTATAAACTATTATAAATAATTAGGGTAGAATTATTTATATGTTTAAATAGAGGGTAGTTTTTAATAATAGTCTAACATTGAGTTCAATAATCATGAAAAAATAAAGCACAATATTCTTATTGAGAAGGATTTCTGATAAAAGTATAAGAAGAATTATAATGGTATAATTGATAAGAACGATTGTTCTGATATGATCTATTATGTATGTAAGAATCTTGGTAACATTAGTCCATATATTCCATGTTTGAAATGAAATGATAATAATGACATGAGATATGATAGAAATTCAGAAAAAAAAAACAAAAATAAAAAAATAAAATTTACAAATCTTGTAAAACATTGATATAAATTGAATGTGACAGTACATTAGATGGTGATAATTATAATGAAATGAATATGAGCCTTCCAAAAAAAATTCTAAAGGAAAAAATAAGTTTATATCAATGGTATTTATTAATACTAAACAAACATTACATTGATTAAAAATATTTCTCATTTATTGAGTTTAAAATAATAATACATCATAAGATAAATAATATACCTCATATGTATTGTGTAAGACCTTATCTATCATTGAATAAGATTCTTGTCTTATAATACTTCTTCAAAAAATTGTACAATTTCTAAAAACATGATGTGGAATTTTAACATTCTTCTATGGATAACATCTTAATTTATATACATACTCTTGAAATTTAAATTCATTCTAAAGAAAAAGAGAAATATATTATTTAAAAATAAAATAAATCAAATTTATTAAAAAAATTAAAATCCACTACATCCATTAGATTGAATGATTATTTTGTTCAACAAAATTCATAAATATAAATTGTAAAAAATTTACAACCAAAATTCACTTATGGTAAAGAAAATATTCAGATTATGTAAAGAAATATCGGAACTCATTTGAATGTTTGAAGAATATTTATTTGTAATTAAATTATAAATTTTAAAAATAAAATTTTCATTTCAAAAAATGAACCATTTTGTACTATGTGTTAATGTGGTGGTTCCTGGAAAAAATCCACTGAGTAGAGTAAAATCTATAGGATTTCATAAATCCTATTTTCATTAAAAATTCGAAACTTCCTAATTTAATGATTGATAGATGTCTATTCTAAATACAATTTTTAATAACAATGATGGAACAATTCCCCATTGGGTTATAATATTTTATGCTTCTTCAATTATGTGAAATATGATGATTACTTACAAAAAAAATATGGTAATTGGATAGTGGTTAATCCAAGAACATGATATGAAATAGGGATTTCATCTAGAATATTTTTACTAAGAAATTTGTAAATGTTACTTTTTGTTTCAATTCATAAGTATAAACAAATAATATAGGTAGCATCGTAATTCTTGGAATACCATTAATTTAAAATGTTTTGTATGCTCAAGCACATAAGAAAAAAATTATTAATATCAACAATCGAATCATTTCATTGTGATGGTGTCCACTTTTTACAATGAAATTATATACATGAAATAAAAAAGCAATTGATATAATAGTTTAGCAATCCAATCAAACAATATACAAACTAGAAATTCACATTCCACTTTTAAAACATAAAATATATTATTGTTTTCGATGTAAATTTCATTATTCCCCTTAGCATGTCCCTTCTTATAAATCTAAAAAAATAAATGGTATCGAATTATAAGAAAACAAAATAAAGGGGTGAACTCAAAATCTTAATAAGTGTATGCATACATTTGATGATATCTTCAATGTATATTTTTAATTAGTTGTGAAATTTAAATAGAAAAACTCATTCCATTAAATTAATACCATAATAATTATATGGTATAAATATATTATGATTAAATAAATAAATGTATAAAACCACATGAACTTGAAACATATCCCATGATTTTCAAACTAAAATAATAAACACTTGGACATCAATAAATAATATCATATATAGTGAATGCATAATTTTAAAAATATGAATCATACATTCAAGTACATTCATAAGATAATTAAGTATTGTGGTGATAAACTATCTTTTTTTATTGATTTTCCATATGAGATAGGTCGATTCATCAAGGTTCTATATATAATTGTTCCAATCCTATGTCAAATAATTTCCAATTAATTTTTCATATTAATTTGGAGAAAAAAATAAACATAAATATTAATATAGAATAGAATGTAATATTAAATGAAAAAAATACTCCAACGAATAAACAAATTCATAAACCATCCCCAGTAACTAATAATCAAAAACAATTCGGATAAATAATAATTCTGTAATCATTACAACATACTCCAAATGGATCAAAAGTGAAAGAGGTTTATTCATTGACTACTACACATATAATTAAAGCATCATTAAAAAAATTCTCCTGGGAGAGAGACCTTGTACATTAAAAATCAAATTTTATAACTAATTGTTCACACAAGAAGTTAAAAATTTATTTCATTGAAAAAAATCTGCAAAACATATAAACAATTTCTTTACAATTGATTACTAAAATAATTGGAAATAATTTTCATGTCCTACCTATTAAAAAAATCATTCCTTTCAAATTTTCTAAAAATTAAAATTGAGAGTAATTTTGAAAACATTATGAAGATTATTTTAAATAAAATTGAAAAAATAAAAATACTAGTAAATATGTTTATAATAAATAATTATGATAATTTTTGAAATATTTTTACAACATTTCTAGAAAACATGGATTTTAATGAAAATTTATTTTTAAAAGAAGAGTGAAATAAAAAAAATTACATAGAAATATACTCCGACACATTTTAACACCCATTTAAATAAAATGGTGGTATTATCACATGAGAAATATAAAAAATAAAAATTGTATTAGAAAAAATATATATTTTGGTATTTGAATTCAAAATAATTATAATAAAGCATACATACAAAAACAATCTCGAATAATGATGACACTGTTAAATAAACCCTTAAAATATCATTACATTAGAATCACTATCTCCATAAAATAAATGACATAAAAACAACAAATAAAATGATCATTAATCGATTCACAATTTATCATATCAAAATGGTGCTAATTTATAACATTTAAATGGATAATTGATAAATATGGAATATGTATCAAGGATGTGAAAGTGGGATTAGAAACTCTTACCTCGTGATTTAATTCCATCATATGTATCCAAATGTCTTATATAATAAATATAAGTTTATAACAAATTTATTTTATAACCATTATCAAATATCATATTTGGTATATTATTTAGTTATATTCATATATGATAATCGTTATATCATATACAAAATTTTAACTGTGATAAAAATATCACTTATATTAATAATATAAGTATTTATTATAATATAAAAGAGTTGAGATACAGAACTAATGATTATATTCAAGGAGGTGGAATGCCATATGTAAACATGAATATTGTCTCCATTTACCTTGAATATTGAAGGAATTTAAGATATGTATTAATTTAAAATTTTAAAAATCATAAAAATTTCATATAATTAATGTATAATAATAAAAATCTTCCATATTACCATCCATATAAATAATGAAATCACATTACTACAAGGGAGTGGTAGTCCCCAGGTAATCATTTGTGAAATTATTATTTTATAAAGGGTTGGAGGTAAAAATAATATGTCATGTTATAATTCCATAAGTATATTTTGGTCATAAATATCACATATATCCATTTATTTAGACCTTACTACCATCCAAGTAAAGTGTAAGTGAAGCAAGAATCACATCACATTGTAAATCAGTAGTCCATTGTACCCCTGATTGATGTTAGTGTATTCACTATGTAATTGAATGTAAGAGGGAATATGTTATACTATAAATCATGAATTATAATATTTTTATAAATAACCAGTAAATGTTTTAAATTTATATTTATATCAATCCTTGAATGGAGTTGATGGGTATTTAATTAAATCGGTTCATGAGGAAGTTCTCTTCTGTATACATTGAATGTGTTTATTTACCATTTGATAGAAGAGGATATGGATATATTTTTTTAATTAATAATAATAATAATAATAATATCTATGTAAGTTATAAGTATTATTTTTAATAAATTTTAGTTTTTATAAATAATTTAATGTTGTAAATTAATAATTAAAAAGAAATAATGTTTTTACATGACTACATTCTTTTAGAGAGTCCCACATTGCACGTCCACATAAAGACTAATGTATTTGAATTTTGGGATGACCAAAACCACTATAATTTGAAATCGATATCAGGGAGATATTATTTCAGGTTTTGGTTGGGAGAAATATATCTATATGTGTGAATAAGTGAGGGGTTTTAGTGCGCTATTAAAATTTAGGTGGAATTGGATTTTGGAAAACACAAAAAACTATTAAATGATGGGAATTTAATGTCACCATAAGTAAATAAAAAATCATAATAAATGGGCTGTTTGGATTATATGGGAGAAAGATAATCCTCCAATATAGAAAATAATAATTTTTTTACCATTATATTCATTTACTTCTGTGATTATTTAATTTATAATTATAGTTTTTCCACAACAGTAAATAGTCATTTTAACTGAGTCAATTTATCATTTAATCATAAAATAATATTTTACATTTTAGATAATTTATTCCCATTGATTCAAATTATTAAAAATAATTTATCAAATCAAAATAATACATTTTTTTTAAAATTATTTATTAAAAATCTCATGTAAGGTGAAAAATCACAACATTAATGATAACTATAGTTCTTAATTTTTTGGGTATTTACAATTAATTAAGTCAAAAATAATTGTTCATATTATTATATTACTATTATTATTATTATTCCAAATATTTAATCCATTTTGATAAATCATACTCATTAAAGTAGAAATAGTCATGTTAAATTTAAACCCACAGATGTGACGAAAAAATGGCATTCCAAAGTGAAAATTAACATATTTATATATCTTTTCAATATAAAATTCAATATTTATTTCATACCACTAATATAAATTATTCACAAAATTTTAATTGGACTAATGATACTTTGTAAAAAAATCTCATTCAAAATGTAGCATTTACATGATTTAAATGAAAGTGGAGTTTTCAATAAAAACTGGTATTTATTACTATTACCAAAAAATTAATAATTTACTATATTTATTCAATAATTCACACATATATTTTTTTATTCTTATATATTAAAAATAATTTTATCTGTTAAAATTATTTTATTTAAAAGTGGTAAAATTTATTTTTATATTATATTTATAAGGCTCAACTTAACCACCAGTCAAAAAAGTATAGATTTTTATAAAATATTGCTTTTTTATTCAATTTATTCATCTATTATTTTTAATAAATAAGATGAAATTTAATTTTTATTATACATATGTAAAACATAAATTTTTCAGAATTAATTTTTTCTAATTTGGACCTTAACAATTTACATATATATTTAAATGGTCATGTTTAAATAATTATAATTTAAAACAATATCGGGTTTTTCTAAAATTAGTTGTTGCCTTGAATAAAAAATAATCAAGAAAAATCAATTTATTTAAAATGACTATATTTTATAGTGTGATGGTTATACATTAACATATATTCTTAGGGGTTCAAGTCATATATTTTATCTAACAGGATGTTCCACCATTAATATCCCAGGGTCTTAAATTTACCAACTTAAATAAATTGCATCTTGAAAATTTAATCTTGGAAACTACAATCAAGGGTTTCAAATTTTAAAATACTATTTTAAAATACCAAAATTTTCAAGGGTTTTAATTAAACATCCTCTTGATATAAGAGAATGGAATTCATGATATTATTCCTAAATAAAACATTTCTAGGTTTTTCATGTTTGAGAACATTGTTCAGAAATGAAAAAATAGAAATAGAAGTGGATAAAAATGCCTAAGGATTAATATATATTGATAGGGATCATTGGTAATAAAAAATTTAATGAGTAATATAATGTTAATGAAATGAAAACTATAAATCTTTGAGGAGATAAATGTTATTGTATTCATCGGATATAATGGTAATAGGAAAGAATTTTTATTTTAAGAACATTTTCCCAGAGATAGGGAGTTATATTAAAATTGTGGGTTACTACAACCAAAAGTATTCAACCTATTTTTCGATGATACACATTAAATTTACACAAAATTCCTTACTCCATGAATTGATTATACAAGATGAATTTTTTATGCCTGATCCACTAAAAATTGCATTAATCATAACATAAGATCCATAAAAAAGTATGAAGTTTCTCATACTATATTAACTAAAACCAAAACATTTAGCAGAAATTTTCAAATACAATAAATTAATCTATAATCCCTTAATAAAAACTCCCAAAATCTATGTTATTCAATTTCAAAAATGGTTATCCTTGAGATTCGTAATAATGATGTCTAACCAATCTTTAATGTCCACAATAATAGAAGGATGGTTGATAAATAAACATTATTTTTCGTATACATGATAATTTGTCTCTTAATGTTACATTTAAAATATTTTATTATTTTGACAAGAATTAATCCTTAATGATGACATTCATATTTCAAAAAATATATATCTTATGAGAGAATATATTTAATAAATCAATTCCACAAGAAAACTCCAGCCATTATTATATTATCCATAAAACTTATAACTAATTTCAAGTTCACTAATACTACTCAATAAACATATTATTATCAATATTTTATAAATATTTGGAATGTATTACGGGTTGTCTTCACTCAATCATGTGTTTTCAAAAAAAACAAAACATTCCACTAATTCCATTTTATACGTCATCAATACCATTCAAATTGTTCTCACAAATCCTTAATGAAATATTTTTTTGTAAAATAATTATGCATTTTTTGTTCCAATTAATACGAATTTCATTTAAAAAATAATCTAGTAAAATATTTTCTTGAATCTAAAAAAAATTACATTATTCATTCCACTTATTCTATGGTAAAAGGTTGGTATTAAACTTCATCCCTAAACATTATTTTTTAAATATTTCCTTGACATGTTTGGCATTCATTTTCATAATTCTACATATCTATACAGTGAAAGTATTTAACATTGGATGTTTCATTCATTCACTAGAAATCCCAATCATGGTTTATTTTCTCATGAAACTTGAAGGAAACTCCAATTCCCTTTAACCATGTATATGGGTGTTTTTTTACACAGTTCTCACATGTTATAAAATTATTTTTTCCCTTATTCCCTTATTCCCTTTTTTATCTAATATCCAAATATTATAATGACTCCATTTGATGCCAATACACGTTATGAATTATTTCTCATTTATGATATCACATGATACTATGACCACTTATGATCAGAATATTTCAAGGATTGGTTCCCTTTAAAGGATTTTATTAAGGTAATTAAAGAAATGATCACTATTAATCTTCTGATTAGATTCATTTATTTGTTTTTAATTCCATGGGATAGGTTTCATTTCAAAACAAAAGCATACACAATATTAGATCACCACATTCTGTATCAAAATATATAATTACTAAACATGTAAAACACATAATATATATATAAAAATTTATACATTTAAAATCTCATCATCCTAAATATTTATTCTATTTAAATGAATAAAAATCCTAAAAAATATATTTAAAATCAATAAAATTTTATAATATAGAAAATTTCAATTAACCCCTGAATATCACCCAAGAGTGTCAAACAGGTTTGTTAGTTCACCCACTTTTTTTGTACCAAGTAATGCTCAAGATAAGCATGAAAAACCTTTTCAGTGTTATTTCCCCAAGGTAAATCGTTTATTGAACCACATCTACTTGTTTAAAACAACTAGAGACTTTTTTCTAGGAAAACCTCAAAATCAGAACCTTACCAAAATATTATAATGTTATCCTATTCTAAGAGTTATCATTAAATTAACTCATACGGTTCTATTCAATAAGGTATATTTACCAAAATATAGTTCCAAAGAATTCTACTTATTTTTCTCTAATACCAACTATAACAACCCCAACCCCATTAGCAAAACAAATAAGTATTTTCATTATTACATTGGCATGAGAACATGAAATCATATCATAAGATATTGAAAATTCATATAGTCCTTGTAATCAGTATAAATACATTAAATTCACATTAAATATTAATGACATAAAATTCATGATATTTTTTTTGAAAACACTATTATTAACCTTTTCAAATACATATATATTAATCAAGAAATATATCCGGATAACCTCAGGAAAATAAAAAATAAACAACTTGAGAGATAAAATAGACAATAAATGTGTTCAGAAGGACTAATCTATCATTAATTAATAATCATTATCTATATAGATATGTAAATATTTAAAACACATTCCATGTAAATAATAAGAGGAAAATACTATATCTACAGTAAATGATGAAAAAACTAAATCCATATAATTAGCCACTAGATCTTGAATCTTATCAATGTGAATTTTATATAAATAAATTACAACAATAACATAAATAACTAATCCCATAATTTGGTAATTATTTATAAAAATCATCTAAAACTTGATTTTAAAACATTTCACCAGAAATTTATTATTGTGGGAAAACCCCATTTAATTTGGACAATTTATTTATATAAGGAGAAACGTAAATGCAATGAGGTGATATCTATATCTATGGACCAATCATCAAATAAAAAATATAATATATTCCTCATATCAAGGAGTGAATGATATTTATTATAAACAATGATTTTGAAAATCTATAATATGAAATTTTTACAATTTTCGCAACCAATAAACATAATCATAAGCCTTCACGAGTTTTGTAAATGGTATTACAAAGGTACATATCCTGTCAAAATACTGATAAAATATATATAAATTTTAATGATAGTATCATTTAAATATATTATAGATAGATCACAAATTAAATAAGGGTTTAAGTCATTAAATAATAGATATAATATATATTGATCCTAAAATCATTTTAGAGGATGATAACATTTTGACATTGTATTGAAACTATTAAAACTAAATGTTCACAACAAATTTTGAAAATACATTTCATGAAATATAACCCCAGATTACTAAAATATATTTTATAAAGTATTTATTGTTTATGATGAGAGGAAAATCCCTTCATTTTGTACAATTGAAAAAAATATACCTTTCGCGTTTTTTATAAAATCCAAACATGTTTTATTTGGAAATATAAATAAATGTTCCATTAAAAATGTTATGAAAAATTTCAATAATGAGTAACTATGTCTCTAAAAATTATTTTGAAACTGTTAGACACATTTTTGAAGAAATTTCTCGAAATCATGGATTTGGATGAAAAATGATTTTCAATCATGGAGATAAATATTTTCAGAATTTCATAAAAATAAGACTCTTAGTTATTTTATGTAGTCATGAAATGAAAAAGTTCACTAATAGTTAAATAATTATTAATACTCATATTATAATGAAATATAATTATTTTAATATATTAATATAATGTAATTCCCTATAAAGGATATTTAATGAAAAATAATCTATAATAACGATGATACTGTAAAATAAACTCTTACCACTTGATAAAATTTAAATTATAAGACCCGTAAAATAAGTATCTTAAAATTAAAATATAAATAAGTTGAATTAAAATATATAAACTATATAACATATCACATAGGGTAGTATATGTATGATAAAAAGTTATAAGTAGTGAATATGGCATATATCTCACAGAATTAGAACTGAGACGAGAAACCCTTACCATGGGTTTTAATTCAATCATATAAATCTTAACAACCTGTATAATTAATATAAGGTGAATATAAAGATTAACATAAAATGAAATAATTTATATAATAGCCTATGATATTTACAAAATGTCATTTATCACGTATTTAATAACACTTAATTGTTAAAATCAATGTTTAATAGTCATTTGCTTCATTTTAAGGTATATTTTAGTTCATTAATTTCTATACTTTTTCATTTTTATTTGTACATACTATAAATAACATTAAAAATGAAATAATTTTCATATATATAAATTATATATTTATTTATAGTAATCAACATGTGTTAGAATTATAAAATGGATTACACCATTCATTGAGATGATATATTATACATACAAATGAGCACTTTTAATATATTTTTTGAAGGATGGGATGAAATGAAGATAAATATTAATTAAAATTTCAAGAATAAATATTATTTCATATATTATAGGTATATTGATAAAATATACACATATTAAGATCCATGTAAAAATTAAATTTAAAACATTTCACATTGCTATGTGGATGTGGTAGTCCACACATTAGCTTAGGAGATGTTATTTTTATACAATGGAATAGAAGGTTATAATATTTACTTGATATCATGTTTCCAAAATTAATTTATGGTCATAAATATAACTATTATATAAAACATTTATCTATTATATATTCCACTTAATCTGTAACATAACAACGAATAACATTGCTTCACGAGGTTGTTTCTCCCCATTCACATAGGAAACATAATCATGTCTCCCATGAAATGTAATGTATGAAGGAATATATGAGAAGATAATTATAGAAGAATAATAATTTCTTAAATATCATATAAATATTTTGAAACTATCATTATATTTAACAATGATAGGTAGTGATGTAAATAAAATTACATTTGTTTGTGTGTTGGTTTTCCACCATACTAATTTTTGGTGATCTTGTTTCTAATTTGATAGAATAGGTAAAGGATATATATTATCAAATAAAAATAATTAAAAAAATTATAATGAATATATTTTTTTATATTTTAATTAT
This sequence comes from Viscum album, assembly GCA_963277665.1. Lineage (NCBI taxonomy): Eukaryota > Viridiplantae > Streptophyta > Magnoliopsida > Santalales > Viscaceae > Viscum > Viscum album. Next base: position 1,926,731,331 of record OY728159.1, read on the forward strand.
ATATAAATAAATTTATTTTTTAGAATATGAATCAAAAGGAAAGAGCTCCGTTAATATGATTACATAATTTTAGAAAACCCTCATTTACACCATATCTTTATGACCGTAGGGTTAGAATATTTGGAATTACAACACCATTAAAATGATGATATGGAATTTAGAGGGATATGTTTTTTGTTTTCAGTTTTTCTATATGGTTTTATATGTGTGAATAAGTGAGTGGAGTGAGTTCCCTTATATAATTGAGGAGAAGTGTCATCTTTTAAATACCCAAAAATATTCAATAATGGGAATTCATTGTCTCACCTTATGTCCCCTAAATTTATCAATGAAACCTAACATAAAACATTACATATTAGATAATTTTTAACCATAGATTATAAATAATTAATTTAATTTTTTATTTAAAAATCTAATGTTTGATTAAATTTTTTTAATACAATTATAATTAATGTTCAAAAAACTATTTTCAGTTTTACCCTTGTAAATAAATTTTAATTTCATTATATTCATTAAGATGAAAAATTAATTTGAAATTATAATATAATGTTAATTTTCTTAATTTCTAAAATGTTAATAAAATTAAAAAAAATTATCACCTTAGTGGAGGAATATATATTTAAATTAATCCTATAGACGTAACAAAACAACTGCTTTTAGATAAGAACATCATCTTTAGTATAGAATGTTTTAATATTAAAATGTGATATGAAATTGATATCAAAGTATAAAATTTTATTTATTATAATATATTTAAAAAATTTACGTTAAAGAAAATATATATTAAAAAAAATTAAATTTAACTCATTTAAATTAAAAGGGAATTTTCACTAAAATCTATTATTATTTGTTAATTCTGAAGAAAAAATATATTTTCATAAAATTATGGAAGAATATCCGATCAATAAATTTCAAATGTACTTTTCATAAATAATGTTATTTTTGTATGTAATTTTTTATAGATCTGGTAAAATTTATTTGTAAAATTTTTTAAAAAAGGGTGACTAAATTGTTTTCTAAAAAATTACAAGTTTTTTAGAAAAAAATTATTCTTCATTCAATTATGATTATTTAATTTATCATAATTGTATAACAATGAATTTATTTTAATCATATCTAAATAATTTAATTTTCATGGTTTATTTATTCATATTAATACTAGTCAACATATCAATTAGGTTATAATGGTTATGTTTAAATTAATATTATTTCAAAATAGTATCATATCCCATTAAAACCGGATGTTGTGTTCAATCACAAGCTATCGAAGAGATTTAATTTATTTAAAGAATTTTTTTAATGTTTCATGGTGTTACATTATCTTCCACACCTGATTTATCATGTCATATATGATGTTGAACATGATTCTCCTAATTTAAAATCTCAAGGGGTTACACAATTAGCATAATCCAATTTTTTGTTGAGGGTTATCTTATGGGATTTTGGTTTGAGAATTTTATTTTTTATTGTACAGAATTTATGTAATGACACAATTATTCTCTTTGGCTTGAGAATACAAAAAATCATTACTAGGCATTATGTGACATCTCCAAGATGCCAAAGGCTATAAATAAAGGTTTAAAGGCTTGAAATGAAAGTGGGGGTGATTTTAGATTTAAGAATAAGAACATTTACTCAAAAAACAATAACCAAACATCACTCTAAAATATGCACGAAAAAATGAATTAAAAATCAACCATTTCATTCATATAAAACCACTCCAAAGTGGGAAACAACAGAGGAACAAGAAACAATCAAAGTAAATGGAGTAAAAAATAAAGACTCCAAGAATACCACAAGACCCCATAATCCACAAGATCTATGCTCCAACATCACCCAATAGTATAAGTATCATGAGGTGGTTTTAAGTACGTGTGATACATTACCTTTTCCCATATCTCAGAAGATATTATATGTCAAATCACCAATGTTCCAAAGAAGGGGTTAATATAAAACCCAATAGGATTTCCCCAATGAATTTCCAAGTCATTCTACTAGGATAGAAATGTTAGCAACATTTATATAAAATAGTTCCAATAAAACTATTTCCCAAAAAAGTTAATAACTAATTATAAACAACATCTAAAAACATTTTAAACCAAAAGTAAACCAATTTCTATTTGGTCGCATTTTTCAACAATCCATATTTCTAAAAAAACAACCACACAAGTATTTAAAACCATTCATCATAAATGTTTTGTAATAACCATTCTACTCTACTTATTCACACATTCAACCAAGGTTTCTTCATTATGAAAGTTCCATACTAATGAGCTATCTCTCATCGATCTACAATGTCATCACATAATAATTATACCTCATGGGATATTATACTTTTGGCACCGATCACAATTTCGTATTCCAACAAAGCCTCAAAAATGTGATCTACATACACCACTATTATGCCAAAACCTTTTCAAATAACTATTTCAAGCCATTTCAAGAAAATTGTTCGTTCATTGAAACCCATTTAAATAATACAATTCCAATCACCCATTAAATATTTATAAATTAATTAAATTTATTGAAAACCATTTCATCAAATAAATTCACAATTATTCCATTGAAATCACATATTAAAATTCTCATTTTAAATGAAAGAATCAAACACTTTAATCAAAACAATCATTTTCTAAATCTTCCACAACCATCACCAAAGTGGTTTTCACAAAATCATAAATAATCCAAATCCAAAAAAAATCAATATAAGAAATCAATTTATATTCATTCCATTCATTTCAATAAAGATGAGTCGATAGTGAATCCTCCTATCTCAAAGGATTTGATTAAAACAAACAACGAATGAAGAACGCATGTACAACAAGGTCGATTCTCTATGAAACCACCTTAGATCTCCAATCCTACAACAAAAAGGACAATTATCATCATATTTGGAATCCAAACTCTAATCTATAACCATGAAAATCATAGATCTATGAAACCAATATGATATGTGAAGTAGATGTAAATAGATCTAAGAAGACATGACAAAAATGATGAAGAATATCACATACCACAAGAATTGGGCTTAAAACTCCAAGGGAGGGCTTGATATTAGTTATAAAATGCATGGGAGAGGTCATCTTACTTTCAATTGAGATGAATCTCTAGTTAGGGGCATTTTGGAGAAAAATGACTGATTTTGAGGGAAAATGAGTCACATCCTATTTTTCAAGATCTAGATTTTACTCTACAAAAGGTTAGACATCACGGTTAGAAAAACTGTGTGCAAACTGTGTATTAGATAATTCCTTATAGAAACCCTTTCACTGCCTCCCTAAATGGTCTCCCAAACAATTCTCCCACTGTGTTCAATCTATTTCATCAAAACTACTAATGTGCACGGTTTCTCCTAGGATTCCCATACAGTTTGGTCAAACCATGCACAACTTGTACGGCTCTCCTTTAACCCAAAAAACATATTAATGTTCACCAAACACTCCCATCCTACACCCTTACAAATTATAATGTAAAAATACAAGGTAAGGGTCACATAACAGAATCTAAGGGTTCTACATTTCAGCAACTATTGGTCTTTCCCAGCCCTAGAAACAGAAACAAATACTACCCTAGAATAGTTTTGTAAATTGCTCTTTCATTTCCTTCTCTTATTCCCATGTCACATCCTCAATCGGACCACGTTCCCATTAATCCCACACTATTCTGATGATTTTTCCACAGAAGACATTTTATTTTATATCCAAAATCCATAATGTGGTATATAACAATGAAGCAGCTGGCACTAGGTCAACGTGATTACATCTGATCACATAATCATGATCAATTTGGTAAATTTTCCCGCAAGATACATGAAACAAATTTTGCACTGAACTAAACTGTGGTGTTAATTCCATCCTATATGAAACCTCTATAGACCATTCTAGTATCTCAAATGGGAAAATATATCAATAGGATAACATTCCTTGATTCCCAAAACAACGATGTCCAAACCTTGGAGAGATATTAAAGAACACATGATCACACACCATGAATGATAGTTGTCTTCGACGATGGTCGACAAATGATTTATAATAGATCAGAGCCGTCTCCATCTATTTACTAATGAACTGAATCTCCTACATCATTTCATGGAAAAGGCTTGGAAAAACTAGTGAAGTCTCACCTATTTCCAACAAAAATAGTAGAGAATGATAAAAATTCCATAACAATGCTTCAAAAGAGTCCATATGTATTGAGGCCTAGTAATTGTTATTATAACAGAACCCCACCAACACAATGTTCTATTCTTATTACCCAACAAAATATATTACATAGGCCTACATAAAGTCTTCCAATGTTTGTATCTTCCTTTATTATTTCTCATCCATCTGAGTATGATACACCATAGTCATAGTCAACTATGTTCAAAAGGGATTTTTATAGGTATTTCTCGAAATGAGATACAAAGCTCAGATCATTTTTGGGATGATCAAGACTGGTATTCGATGACTCCTTTTATCTTTTTGGATAAATATTTTTGATATATCCTCTACCGTATGAGTTTCAAGAATATGAATTAAATGGAATGACTTTTTAAGCCGATCCACGATCACCCATATGACATCGTGTTTCCAAACTATTTATAGTAGACATGAATCAAAATCCATCTCTATCTTCTCTCATTTCCACATTGGGATTGGTAATGACTGCAACATTCCTATTAGTCTCTAATGTTATTCCATAACTTGTTGTCAATTTATGAACTTTGAAACAAACCCATCCACTTTCCTTTTCATGCCGCTCCACCAAAACTACACTATCAATGACTTAAAAGTATTCTCTATACCTGGAAGTACAAACCATTGGGAATGGTATTAAGAATAAAGAAGATTCTCCAAAAAAATACATGGGTACAATCATCTGATCCTTGAACAAGAAATCCAAATTCTCATCATGTTTAGGTCCCTCAATAGTCTCCCCACCATTGAGTTTCAAACACAAAACCAAGCATTCTACATTAGATGTTTTTTTCCACATTAACCATCATTACAAAATCTAGAACCAAAGAAACTGAAAAGAAAACAACAACCTCACCTCAGCCGTCCTATTCCTCTTGCATGTCTGATAGGACAAACATCACATGCCACTCATTTAATGCTTCTTTTTCCAATACAGTATATGACTCCCTGATTAATTCATCAGCCACTAAATTTCCTTTTCATGAAGTATATATCAGGACTAATTCAAACATTTGTAGATACATCATCCAAATCCTTTTCAAAAGATTAAAATATTATTGTGAGAATATATTTTTCACGAATTTTTGGTCCTTGAACCTAGTAAATTTTCCACCAAATAGAAAATGACACAATGTCTTCATGGAATAGACAACTACATATAGCTCAAAATCATGTGTTTCGTAATATATCTCATAAACTCTTAATGTCCTCAAACTATAAGAAACCACATGGTCTCTTTTCATGTGAACTCATCCCATACCAGATCTGAAAGCATCATAGTAAACCACATTCCCAATTTCTAAATCATGAAAAATCAAAATATGTGCTGATTTAATATGAACCTTTAGATCTTATAAGGACTTATAAAATTCCATAGTCCACTATAGTGGAACATTATTCTTTATCAAATATTCTATTGATGAATATAGTCATGAAAATTCATGTACAAATAATATGTAATAACAAGCAATACCAAGAAAAATTCGTATCAAAAAAGGCATTGTTTGGATGTTTCCAAGAGATAACAACTTCTATATTTTCTGAATCCACAAAACACCTTTTTTTTTAAATTAAATAGGCTAAAATTGTACCTATGGTATCCAAAAATCACAGTTAGATAGTTTTTCATATAAAATATTCTCCCTCAATATTCTTAATATTGTCACCTTGTGTTTATCATGTTTAGCCTTTTCCTTTGAAAGCACCAATATGTCATCCCCATACACCGCAAAAAAATGATTTCTGGTATTACTGAGATATCTGATTCCTAAATTCCATAGAGACTTCTAGGGGATTTATAATACTAAAAAGAATTACTACATATTCATAGTGTCCACATCTGCTTCAGAATGTTTTTTCAGAATATAATCCTTATAAACTAACAATTGATGATATCCAAATCACAAGTAAAGTTTTCAGAAAAAATGGGCCCCTCTCAATTGGAAAAACATATCATCAATGGATGGCAGTAGATATCTACACATTATCATTACATGATTAAGCATTAAATAATAAATTAATGCCCTTAGATTTTCATCTGCATTCTTCATCAACAAGACTAGTGCGACCCATGGGGACATACTTGGCCAAATGACACCTTTTCATTCAATCTCTACCAAATGAACTTTTAGTTCCATAAACTCTATGTGTTCCATCTTATAAGATATAAGGGAAATTGGATTGGTCCATGGAAGGAGATCAATCATAGACTCCACATCCCTTATAGGTGGTAAATATGAGAAGTTGTTGGGAAAATAATAAAAAAACATTATCCAAAACTAATGAAGAACTGTTATTATTAATATTTTCTATTGATGATAAGTCAACACTACTAATTGGTAAGACACTTTTCCCACTAATGGTTCCAATAATCTGGTTTATCCTATCTTGACAACATTTTTTCTTCTAAAGAGATATTTGATGCCTTTCTAATTTGTGAAACTAGTTTTTCTTATATAAAAGTCAATGTGATCTTTTAGCATTATCGACCTACCACTATATATGTACCAACCTAATCATCAAAAATTATATACTCATATCATTAAAATATCTTTGTCACTACACTCTGGTCCTTGTTACCTTGTAGAGAATGAACTTTTTGAGGAGTCATGGTGTTCCTAGCATCACCATGGATAGCTCTTCTTGGTTTACATGATTGATTTTTTTCCTCGTCTAGTTGATGTATACAATGCCAATGACACATGAGATGTGTCTTGAGCACCCTACCTTGTAGAATTGAGACAATAGCACTTAAAATGTCCCATATTTTTTAAATTGTGACAGGCTCTTGGTTTTTTTCACAGTCATTATTCATGTAGTCAAAGGATTCACATTAGAAACATACCACATGGCACTTTGTTCATGGAGGAAGGTTCAATGATCTAGTTTTCGGATTATGTGTCCTACTCCCTCCTGGGAAATAGGTGTCCCTCTTCTGATTTATCTTATCAATGAAGTTCCCACCATTTCCTATAGGTATCATATAACATTTTCCTCTTACAGATCCTGAGATATCACGTTCAGCCACTGTCACTCATTTCAATATCTTTATATAATCCATAATATAGAGCACTGAAATAATCACTAGAATCACTTACCTCTTCCATTATTTAAAGATGTGTTCCTTCAAGGATTAAATATTCATAACCCCAAGAGAAATGTTCACCTAATTCATGAATTTGATATCATATTCTATGATAGAGATATTTTTCTTCTTTAGGATGAAGAATTACATCATTCTGTGGATCCTTAATGTGTCAGGATGGAATTGTTTGTGAAACTATTCCTCAAAATCCTCCCAAAAAAGATCATGATCTGGTTTAATGTGCCCCAAAAAATCCCACCACTGGTGTAAAATATCATTTGGAATATATGTCTCCATCTTGACTTTCAACTCTACTAGTGTGATAATGAAATAAAAGATAAGATTCATCCTACTCAGCCACGCGTCAACCTTTTTTATTCTAAATCACTCTAGAAGATGGGTGGATTGTGGTTCATGAACTGGAGTGAATTATCCACATAACATGGCTCATACATCAGGTTCCCCATATCTACAGCATGAAATGATTGGATGATACTCTAATCTACATATTCATTTATGTGTGGTTCAGGTACAACCATATTCTCTACTGCTTCTTTCGGCTGGTCTCTACGATGCCTACCAGGTTCCATTTTCTAAACCAACAAAAAACACTGTATATCACTCTCTATATCAACTGATGTCCAAGAATTTCAAATTCTATAACATCAACTATTACTACGTTGTTCTACAAAAACAAATAATGTTCAACCATCTTTGAAAAATCATTTTTTTCACATTTGGAAATCATACCATTTTCAAAATGCAACTATTGTTTTCATTTCAAAATCATTCTTTTGAAAACAAATTCTATAATTTTCAAAAATTTACCTCTTTTTATAGATTAATAAATGATTAATCAAAATTAAATATGCAATACTAGATAGAATTCATTTTTCTACAATTCATTTGATGCTCATCTCATTGGATAAACCCATGAAAATTAGATCCGACGATCATATATGTGTATCAGAAACACTTCTAAACCCAACAATCTGGTAAGTTGGAGTCCATAATAAAAATGTTAGGAACGTATTTTTATGCACTATGTTTCGTGTCTTCACAATCCTAATCCATTCTAATATCATAAAATAAGGAATAAAAATTAATATAATTCAACTCTAAGACCTTGAAATCATATGGCTACTTCTTCCACAAGGGAATCATCTAGTTGATACCATGTATCTCAAAGGTACTTTGGTATAAAAAAACTGATACCATTTTTAATGACCCTCTTATTCTCATTGTCTTGAGAATAAAATGAATAATTACATGGACTTAATAGACATCCCCATGATTCCAAAGGATGGAAATAAATAACGAATGGATTCAAATGAAAGTGGGGGATGATTTACCCTATAAGAACAAAACAATTAAACCAACAAACCATAACTAAATTGCTCACTGTATGAAACATAGTAAAATGAAATCCAACTCAACCATTTCATTCATATCAAACCACTCCAAAGTGTGAAATAAAAGAGTATCAAGAAACTATTAAGGTAAATAGGTAAAAAATAACTACAGACTCCTTGAAGATGACAAGAATCCTTGTACCACAATCACCAAGCTCCAACATCAGCAAATAGTCTATTTATTAGGAGGTGGTGCTAAAAACATATGGTCCATTACATTTTACCTTATCTCGGAATATATCATCTATAGAAGAACCAAAGTGAAAAATAAGGGGTGAGTATAAATCTAAATTTCATTCCCAAATGACTTCCCTAGTCATGTCACAATGATAGAAATGTTAGTAACATTTATATAAAACAGTTCTTATTAATAAATTTCCCTAAAATGTTTATAACTAAATATAAAAAAGATCCAAAACATTTTAAAACCAAATATAAACTAAGTGAAATTTGAACAAATTTTTTTCGAAGTCATATTTGAAAAAAACAACCAAATAAGGCTTTAATGCCATTATTTATTAATGTTTTGTCATAACCATCCCATTCTACATATTCACACTTTTAACCATGCATGCTTCGTTATGACGGTTCAATACTTATTATAAATCTCTCATCGATCTACCATGTCGTCGTATGATAATTATACCACATGTTCCATTATAATTGTTTCACCAATCACCATGTAAAATTTCACCTAAGACTCGTAAATTATTCCTACATACACCATTATTTTTCTAAAACCTATTCCAAAAACCATTTCAAACAATTTCAATAAAACTATTAATTTATTGAAACCCATTTAAACAAACCAATTCCAGTCTCCCATTCCATTTCAATAAATTATTTACTTTTACTGAAAACATTATTTTCTTATCCAATCACAACTATTCAAGAGAAATCTCTTTTTAAAATCCTCATTTTAATGTCAAGAATCAAACACATCAATCAAAAGCACTCATTTCCCAGATTTTCCACAACCTTCATAGAAGAAGGTTCCTCACAATCATAAAATATCCAATTCACAACCAAATCCACATAAATTAATAAATATGGAACCATTTCATTCATTTCTAATATGATTAGTGGAGATTAAATCCAGCTACATCGAAGGTTTTGATGAAAACTGACAATGGATGAATTACACTCACACAACTGGGTTGATTCTATATGAAAATACCATAGATCACTTCTCCTGCCAACATCAAGGAAATATATCATCATATATGGAATCTACAATCATTGATGGGAATATATCTGAGAAACCCATAGGAGAGGAGAAGAAAATCTAAGTAGATCAAAGAAGATATGACACAAATAGTGAAGAACATCACTTACCACAAGAATTGGGCTTGAAAACACCAAGGGAGGGCCCCATATTGGTTCCAAAATGGATGGTAGAGGTTATCATAACATAAATGGAGAGGAATATCGATTAAGGTCAATTTAACTATAAAAAAAGTCAGGTAGAGGCAAAATAAGTTAGATTCTATTTTTTAGGATATAGATTTTACTCTGTGCATAGTTAGGCTACATGGTTATACAAATTATATGCTAACTGTATATTTGAATCTACTTTAAAACCCCTTTAATGGACTACTCACATGGTCTCCCAAACCACACACCCACTGTGTTGAAGCTACTACCTCATAACTAATAATGCACCCAGTTTCTCCTAGGATTTATATATAGTTTGGCCAAACCATGGGCATCCCATGAGCCTCTCCTTCAACCCCAAAAAACTTATTTAAAGTATACCAAACTCTCACATCCTTTACCCCTACACATTATTAACATAAAAAAATATTGAGGGTTACCTAACAAAAACCAGAAGTACATCATGATAAGATTAATATTTTTTAAAAATTGGCATGATAATATATACACGCTATACATAAAAACCCACAAGATCTAGAATATAACATTTATTTCTCTAATTTATAATCAATATTGGTAGTGGTATAGATGGTAAGTATACTATAAATTTATAACATAAAAAACTCTCTCAAAGACTTGTTTGAGATATTCCAGAGCCTATGATTAACTCATCTATTATTTGTGATTGTTATCATTTTGGAATGAATAATGTGTCGAGTTATAAACCTATTTGTGAGATATGAAGATCTAATTTTCTATATGTATTTGACCTAAATATTTTTGGTCCTACATAAATTTGAAATATTATTTTAAAATTTTATGTATATGTTTTAGTTAATGACTACAGAAGATATATTGGGGTATATTTTCATGAAAAAACATAGATTCATTTTTTATTTGAATAATTTTAAAGATAGTGATTAAAATGTTAAATTTCTAAATTTTATAACAATTCTTTGTGATATGGTTGAGAAGGCTTAAATTTTTAATTTACATATTATTTTACAAAAATGGTATAATCCAATATTTTAATCACTTAAATCACCAAAATAAAAAAAAATTAGTTGAATTTAGCGTAATTTTTCTCCACGAAATTATAATATCCAATTTCAGTTAATTCTTAATTGCTAATAAATTTTATGATCAAGAATTTTATACTACATGGTATTCTATGAAGATTTTTTTAATTATACCACACATTAATAAAACATTTCATGAGTAGTGGTAATGAAAAAAAAACACTATTACTTTGGATGGAAATTATATATTTTGATTACTCAAGAAAATAAAGATATATTTTTTTTGAAAAATCATATGATGTAATATACATTGGATAGTCCTCTTCATGTATTTCATATAGATTTTTAATAAATAATTATGTATGATTTCATAAATATTACCTGATAATGTTTATGAGACATATCATTTTGTTTTCATAAAACCACATCCCACATATTTTGTTTTTACTTAAAAAAGTAATTATTACTATGTGATGGAAAATTGATCTCTAGGGAGAAAAATTTTAGATAAAATTTCAATTTACTAACACAAGATGAAATAAATCCTACTTTTAATGAGTAAAATTTTTCAAATCCATGGAATTAGTAAATTTTTAGGAATCATCCTAGTGATTATAAAATATATAATATATATCAACTTTTTTTAACTACATATTCATTATGTAATAGTGATGAACGTGGTTCACTTTTATCTCAGATTGAACCTATGACTTCTTATGAGGATCAGGGTGAGTAATATTGGATATATGTTAAGAGAGAAGATCTAAATGAATTATGTTCAAGAACTATATCCTACATCCTTGTATGATGAACTTAACATATTATTTGAAACAAAGTTTGTTAATGGAGATATAGATCCATTAATTTTATTAAGAAAATTCCAAAAAAATAAACATTTTTCCAATTTTTATTGTTGAGAATATATTTTTTGAACTCAATAATAAATCTTTGATTCCTTTTTGGATCATATGAAATCGAAGATTGAGATGATTGTGATGGGTGAACATACATTCTTTGTTTTTTCCTAAGACAACAAAAACTAGAAGTAAACTGTTTTTTTTAAATGAATATTAATTATATTATTAAGAAATATAGATATGACAACACTAAATATATAAGTAGTAATATAGGAACCTCAAATACATTAAATTCTTTTTAATCTAGGAAACCAGCTGATCAAAATATTTTTGGAGTAATGATTGGTATTATACTACTCTTCACATCTAGTTATACAAATGCCATATTTTATATAGTAATGTGTCTAAGATATCATGAAAATAATAAAATGTAGCATCTTAAAGTTAATTTTTTTTAATTATGATAATGGAAGTATGATTATTAACAATTTTTTATTCTTTTGAAAATTAATTTGAACTTAGTTTTTTTATTGATGATGAAATTAGTGGATGTAAAATAGAAATAATCATTACATGTAGATATTTCAATTTATTATGAGAGGCTTCAGTTCCATAATATTTTAATACGTAACATTCTATTGAACTTTCCACTACTGATGGAAAATATATGGAAGTTTGAAGTTGATTTTGATAGATATTGTTTATTATACACACACTCATTGATTTGGGATTCAGTTTCAATAAAACTCGACTTTTGTGTGATGAAACAAATTCGGTTTCATTAAGTAAAAGTTAATCACATCACACATTAGTTCATTATATAGATATATTACAGCATTTGAATCTGAAAATAATGCATGATGTAAATAACCAAACCTTAGGATATATTACATTGTGTTTTTCCTTGTATAGAAAACCAAACAAAGGAATGCAACTATAAATCTAGAAGAAAAAATATTAATCAATTGAAATATAGAAATAAAATGTGTGATTCAACTCACATGTACATGGATTAAAAAATAAAACATTTTAATCCTAAAATATGGGAATTATATGGATATTTATTTTTCTGATACAATATAATATAAATTAAAATGAATCTAAACATAAAATATTTTCAAACAAGATGAATTTGTGCATCCATTTCCTATATATGTTGTAATGAATGATTATATAATCCCAAAATGTACAATAAATCCTAAAAAATATAATAATCTAGGTAATTAATTAATAAAGTACAACACATTAAAAAATATTACAATTCAATGCATAAAAAGTTAATAAATTCTATACAAACTATAAAAGAATATAATGAATCTATCAATTTTTTAAATCAATATTACATACAAATATTGAAACTAAACATTCATACAGAGGAAGTAATATATAAAAATTGAAAAATGTTTCTTTTATTGATTACTATTGATAATTTTGTAAAAAATATTAATGAATTGTACATATTATTATGTAATATGTTTTTAAATAAATGTATATAACATTAAATTAAATGTATGAATCTATAACTTTCAGAAACGAAGATACCATGGTTTTTGGAAAGTAAATACACTTTTTAATGAAGTAAATTATATAATTTATGTTGTATAAGGAACACATAAACTATTTATGGAACATAAATCTGATTCATAATTGGTAAAAAGTACATCTTGATAGTTCATTTAAATAACATGCTTTGCTAAATTCTAACAAAATGACCATTAATATATCATAGAAAATAAAAATTAAAATACATTAACCATTTTGGTAGTGGGAATTGGAAGAAAAATTATATTTTGAATTCCTAGTATGAAATATGTTTGTTTCTTTAAATATGAATTTGAAATTAATGGTCAATTAATTATGATTTAATACATGGACGTAATATTTAGTATATCACCTCAGATTTCAACTTAATTATAATTCTAGAAGTTGATATTTTAAATTAAAGCTCATAGTTTTGTAAAATTGAAAAATCTGAATTTTTTTTAATAGATTCCTCTTTCGAGGTCGTCTACATATTCAAATTCATTCAGAAAATTATTTTACACAAATATTACATATTACCATTAGACAATGGCTCTATTTTTTTTGTAAAATATATAATTCAATGTGATAAAAATGAATAATAGCTGAAAATGTTATTTACATTTAATAACATAAAATTTAAACAGATATTAGAATTTTGTACTGATATTATAGCATTGGACGGAGACATGCAAAAAATTTCAGCCAAGTGATATTCAATTAATTAAAATCTAATGTGGTCTACATCAGTCATAAAGATATTGAATTAAAATAATAATTATATATTGAATTCTATTGTTTAGTTAAATACTTTATGAATGAAAATTTAAACAAAATTATGTAATATTTTAATTTGAATATTACTTTTATTTATGTAAAAATTGAACATGTTGTTTTAAAATAAAAATTAATTTTAACTCATTAAATGAAATTATAAAATTTATATCATTTTCAGGTGAATGTATAGTGTGGAAATTCAAGTCAATTTGATCATACATAAAATACTTACAATTAATGAGTTTAGATCATTAGTTCCTTTTATGTTGTGGATATCATAATATGAAATTACAACAGTCGTGAGAAATTTTTTTCATTCAGAACATTTAACATACTCTGAAATCCAAATTCTTCATTTTCTTCTATTAAATAATTATTTTTTATTCAGAATTTTTTTATAGAGTTAGATTAATATAAACCCAATTATTAATCTATTACATGAATATGATTGTTTATTAACTTGGATGCTGATTTTGTTACATATTACATCACTTGATTCTCAAAGAGGGTAGTATACATACATCCATTAATGTTACTAACCTGCAGCTTCAGTCAGTACAAACAAAAATAAATAATTTAATTATTATATAGTTTGAAGAAAAAAATGTATTTGTAATGTTTTCCCAACATTTTTTGTTCATTTATTATATTATAGAAATCATAATTTTATTTAAGTCATAGTAATAGAAAAATGATTTTTTCCCCAATTATGTCATATATTAGAATAATATTAATCTAAAAATTTAAAAAAATGTATAAAACCTGAATGGAACATATTTCTAATATTATAATTATGTACAATGAACTATTAACTTGTTATAGTTAATAGTTGGAGTACCCCAAAACTTTTTTAGATATCCTTTTCATTGTAAAAGTTTGACTTCATTTTGATAGAAAATCATAATTCTTAATACATGTTGTAATGAAATTTTATTTTTGTTTCAGTCCCTGACATGGTAATTCTTTTCCTTTACTAAAATTATATTTAAATTTCATGTAAAATATTACAAAATTGCAATATATTAGTATAGGGAAATTAATTTACATTTGATTAAATTATCATTTGTTTCATCATTATAGATATTAACTTTTAAAATTTTTGTTTTGATTTTGAAATACGGTCATATGTTTCAAGATGTTATCCGTAAATCAGAACTCTTTATATTTAATTTTTGGTAGTCTTTAATTAGCGTTGTCTGTATACTGTAAGGTATTCATAGTGAATCTGGTAAACAACATATGACTAATTATAGTTTATTTTAACATTACATTTAATTAATCAAAAAATTCTAACGGAATGATTGAATACCCTAATATTACTTAGATATCTTAGCTGAAAACCATAATATAGAAACCATAATTCTATATTAGCATCATATTGTATTTCAAAATAATACAGTTCAATGATGTGTTTTTGAGTGTGTTTACTATAGGAAAATCAAGATATAGTGGAATCACTGTGGAGTTGAAACTCATACAAATAATATTAAGTCAGAAATTTAAAATTCATTTATATTGATAATTGTAATACCTTTCATTATTACAATAGTTATAGGGTGTTTTTTTAGAATGTGGTTTATGTGAAATCATGTTGGAGAGTTGTTTTTTAGAGAAATTATACTGAAATAGAATTTTATTTGTTGTTTTTCAATAAACAATTTACTAAGATGAGATGCATATTCATCCCTTAATGAATCTCTAAGTGATTCACCACCATAAAAAAGAATATAAATTGTAATGTATTAGTATGTTGTATGAGTAATATAGTTTAGTTATATAAATTCATTATTTTAAATTATTATCAATCGATTAAGGTAATCTATATCCTTTTGTTTTGGCTGCCCCAATGTTGTTGATAATTATATTGATGACGCATGTCAAAAACATATAATTCATGAAGACAAAAAAATATGAAATAGTAACATTAAAATAACGGTTATTAGTCACAGTTATCATTAAAAAATATCCATGAATCTATATTTGTTAAATGTATTGTGATCAATGTTTTTTAATACGCAACATATGTTTTTATTTTGTAACCAAATATACCAATATTTTCAATGTAACATATAAACAATCATCTATATCACTACTAAATAGGAAATTGAAATAGAATTTCATAAACCAAAATTAGTAATTATTTGAGAATAATGGTAGAGAGTACTATTATTATCTAGTTACAGTAAGCATAAAATCATAGGAATTTGTAAAATATATCCATAAACAAATGACTTATAAATATGTTTTTGTCGATTGTACTCTTTTGATTTTTTTTAATGTTTCAACTTAATCCTTTTGAATATTTCTAAACATGCCAATATAATTACAATGATGTGTTATTAAATATTGATATTGTGACAAAATTTGAATAAAAAATAATATTGTATAAAGCTGAAGATGTTTATATATAATAATAATTACAAAATGTACTATGGGTTCTCTATATTATCAAAAATAAAGGAATACCTATATGAAAATATTCTAAAACCTACCCCACATTGATATAATTAAATGGAATAAATTGGTATACAATAAATGGAGAAAGAGAATCTAAAAGTAGGATATGGGTGATTTGGTTGAATAATAGTCTACACTTGTGAATTCATGATAAATATTTTTATTTATTCTCACGAATATAAAAAATATGTGTTTTATAATAGAAACCACAAAAAAATATAATTTGAAATTATTTTTTAGCCTCAAATTTTTTCTTGAATGGGTGTTTCCTATATTATATAGCGTGGATCATTCTGTTACCAACATTAAATAAAATAGAATTAATAATTAATTAAACTATCACGATTTTATTTTCAAATATTTATATACAACTATCAGTTAATAGAACAGTTTAGTAAATGGTTACTTTTATATTATATGAAATAGTATTGACGAATCAATACCAAATTTTAATGGATATAAAATTATAGTTTCATTTAAAACAATTAACTCTATGAATATAGTATCATATATATATATATTTATGCATATGTATTCAAAAACCATAAAATTTAACTAGAATCTTTAATATCTCATCATCATTAATAGATATGTTTTTCAAATCTGAAATAGAACGTTCCATTTCCTATATGCTATATGGGAATCCATACAAAAATTATATTACGCATATTATTAATTTTTATCATACTAAACAAGACTTTTTTAATGGAAGTACAATTGAAATGTGCAAAGAAAAACTTTATCCATAATAGAGTAGTATTTACACCTACTACTGGTTTTGGAAAATCTTGTTATAAACAATATTTTTAAAAAAAAAATATTCGGTATTTTATCAAAATCATATATAAAAAATTTTATTTTCTTTTTTTCATAACTATAGAAAATGAAATAAAAAGTTTAACATGAAAGGAAAATGGATTGAAAAGTATAATCCGAAAATTTAACTGAGATTGGGCATGATTTGTATGAATAGTCATGTCATATGATATAGTTAAAGGGTACTTTATTCTTTGAAGTTTTAAAGACCATATTGTGTTTGATTGGGTCATATTAATCATAGATATGAAAGCCTTATGTCCTAATTGACTTCCCATTAGAATTTTCAATCCATTAAAATGATATCCAAATAATTGGATGAACAAATGAGTTCTATTACAATGTCCAAATGACTGGTTATCAATTATTACAAACATAATTGGCACTGCCACTTTTAAGAATAATTTATGATTTAGTGGACCTCATATATTAATCCCATTAATAAATTCCTGGTGTATATATATTTTATAGAGTTTCATTATCCAGATATTCTTTATAAAGTCAATATAATGTCATATAAACATTTTCTTCTCTATAATCGATGATATTATATAGTCATTTTCATCTAACACTGCATTTTTTCTTTTTTATAAAATAACATATGCTTTTAGGTACAATAGTGCATTGTAATTTTATGATAATGATTGGTATGTGTTCTAAACAATGGAATCCGATGGATGGTTAATACAACATATTACTTAATCATTTGGAAATTCAATGTCATCTCAAAGTCATTTGGCCTGCGAGCTATCATATCCCCTATGTTAAGAACCCAATTTCAAAAAAATTCTATTTCCAAAGAATCAGAACTTTTAACTGAATAATTTAGTCCCATTTTCATTTCCTATGACATAAATGAACAATTAATCTTGACATGTGAATATTTTATACCATAAAATATGATTTTGTATCTAGAACTATGTTGTAATAGTCGAAATTGTTTACCGAAATCTCCTCCAAGGAAAAAATATTTACCTTCTAAACGAATTTTGTA
Organism: Viscum album; assembly: GCA_963277665.1. Classification (NCBI taxonomy): domain Eukaryota; kingdom Viridiplantae; phylum Streptophyta; class Magnoliopsida; order Santalales; family Viscaceae; genus Viscum; species Viscum album. The sequence goes on from OY728159.1 coordinate 1,926,749,821, forward strand.
ACTAATTATTCAGGAGGTTGCAATATATCTATATATGTGTGATCAAGATGATCAAAGATTTATTTTTGATCCATCAGTGGTCCATCCCACATTATTATTACTATCTTTATAATTTCATACAACTCCCTTCCTTTTTGAATGTTCTATGTGGAGTATTAATTATTATAATTTCATACAACTCCTACCAAGCCTAGTATTCAGGCCACTTTCCCTTGGACCTTCGAGCTATGTAATGGGTCTCCCTCTACCCAGTCTAAAGTGGTCTTTGCTTTAAATAATAAAATGAGGCTTCGGCCCCAACATTTTAAAAGAATCCATCCTCCTATATGGTACTAGTAGGGATTCTATAAACCTTGAACCAACTATGATTACTATGGGACCATTGGAACATAGTTTGAAAGTTAAGGCATAGAAAATTAATTCTTTTATTGTGACTCCATAACTATGGACAGAAAACACTCCACCTATCGGTGAGAAATATGATTCAAGAATATTGGTTTAATTTTATAATTATTCAATTTTTTATAAAATATGAAATTCCTCTGGAATAACATCCTTGATATAATATTTTTTTACCTAAACCAACTAGTACCAAATAAAATTAGTTTATAACTGTAGATCAAGTGTGGGTGGGTTTTTTCTAAATGATCTTCCATTGCTGTGGAGGATCTTATCAATTTCGAGTAGTGCACAGTACTACAATTCATTATCAGTGATATATTAATCTGTTATAATTAAAGATAGTTATTTGATATAATGTAATTATATAGAAAAAATGAATTTTAATAATGGTGTAACATCTATATTTACAAAAAAAATTATGTAAACAAATTAACATATTTTTCTGATGAGTAACTGGATGTACAAATTCCATTTTATTTCCAAAAAATCTAAAAACTATGTTAAAATATTTTTATCAGTTTTGAACTATAGATATTTAAAGTTTAACATATTTGTTGATTAGTATTGTAAGTACACCTATTTTCATCAATATAATATGTTAGTAGTCATCAATTTAATTTAAACATAATTAAAAAATATATTTTAGAATGCCATTTTTTACTAAGAAGTAACTAGTTTCTATAAAAAAAATTCAAAGCCATATGATTTATATTCAATATTTCAAGATGTGAAATTGGTCTTGATACTTAAGTGAACAATAATCAAAGATAATATAGTTCAACAACGGTGGTAGTAATAGAATGAAATCTAAAAATTGGAAATAATTGTTATCATAGATATTATTCACAGTCATTCTAGTAGAACAAAAATTTAACAAGGAAATACGAATAGGATATATTACACGATCTATGATAAGATTCATCTGCTTTAAACCAGGAAGTGAAATTATTCTGTGATATTTTTATTTTGGACAAAATTTCTTCCCTATTGCTTCCATTATTTTATATTTTAATTTTCTCTCCTGGTATGTTGAATTATAATCTATCAATAAGAGGGAACCTAGAGTGGATTTCCTAACTGAATATTTTCTAGGAAGCCACTCAGGGTGAAATATATCAACATTCATAATATATTTTAATTTTATTTACCCAATTCATACTAGGTTTTGTATTTTCAGATCCATAGAGATCTACATTGAAAGTATCATGACTTTTTGTAAAATACATAAACAAAGATTTTATGGAAAGTGATTTATTACAAACATCAACATTGAGATGAACCAACTATTTTAGAAATATGGATGGATTATATGGGATAAAAAATGATTATACAATTCCACCACATTCTTTACTATTTTTTTATTTTATATATTCTTCTATAAATAACATTCCTATCCTTATCCATAGAATATTTAAGGACAAATTTTATAAGAATGTATTTTAAAGAACATTTACTAATCGTGCAAAAAGAACATGGATTGGTAACCCCCAAATGTGTATTAATTGTGTATCTTTTTAAAATAACATATGACCGAGGATGAACTATCCTAAATAGTATTTCTGCAAAAATAATTAAATTAACATAAAAGGCACCTGAGATCATATTAGAATATATAAGTAATAACTGTATATGTACATGAGGAACACCCAGATTTTGAAATTCAAGGTTTCGAACTACTACATAAGTACCAAATGAACATACCTAGTATTGTCATCAATTAAAAATTATATAACTCTAAACACAATTGTAAATGATAAATAAATATCCTCAATGGATTCAAATTTATTCCTTTAAAAATTCCATCCTTTAGATATTTAATTGGATGATCCACCATCATATTTAATAATCTTGAGAGTATTTGTATAAATAGTTCATAATGCATATCCTGATTTAGAAGAAACTATTTAATATCTTTCTAAAATGGTTTTCAAGTTAATGTTTTAAAAAAACCAGGATATCCATCCCAATTACAAATATCTATTTCTTATTGATAATTATAAATATATTATCATGGAAAACTAGTAAAAGATGATTTTAAATTGACACATCTTAAACATAGTTTGCCATCTCATTAACCCCAGAAGTGATCTTCTTATGACTTATTATACTGCATAACTTTCAATCCTTTTGATGAATCAAAATAAAGTATTAAATTTGGTATTCAACCATTGTATTTGTATCCACTAAAAAATGCTTTGAAAATCATCTAGAATGTAATGGTGAAGACACCAAATTAAGTTGAAATTGAAAATGGTATGAAAAGTATTCACTCATTGTCACTTTTTGTAATTTATAAGAATTTATGGTGGAAATATTGTGTTATATATCATTAGAATACCCATCATACCATGTTTCATATATCATAGGATACTTCAATGGAATATATAGTGGATATAGTTCATCAATAAGTTGTAGTCCTCCTTTTTTTCTTTGCAAGATAATTTCTATGGTGGTCTTAACATGTTCAAATTCACTATCTACAATAATATAAATTTAGGAATTTCTTGGTAAGTTCTATGTATTTGGATCATAATATCTCTTTATTATTAGACAAATTATCAAATCTAGACCACTAGTAGATTTCGAAAAATCTCATGATGTACTAAAATGTATAATTAATTGATTGTATTCATTAATAATATTTTTTTTATTTTTAAATATATCTAGGATGACATAAATTGTTTGTTTATTTCTCTAGGATCAGAAAATTATTAAAAATTATAAAATTATATAAAAACATCACTAAAATCAAACTACAAGAATATTAATGAATTTGAATCCTATAATATGCCTATCAGATTGAATTGTATTCTCTAATTTTTTTCATTGTGTTAAAAATATGTAGTTATTCATATTTAGGTGGTTTTCTATTAGGTGGAAATAAGCTACTGATGTGATGATAATTTTCACCATTCTGCCTATAAAGATATGTAGTACATCCACTATTTATGTAGTTATAAATTCTTCCACCTATATATGTAATTGAAAACACTCTATTCAAAACAAGTATAACAATGAAAATATTAATAAATCTTTGGCGTTACAACACATACCTCTTTCCTTGAGCCAAAAATGATATAGATCAATAGCTACAAAAGTGTACATGATCATCTATGTCCAAGTAATCTGTATAAAGAAAATGAAAAATTAGGTTTCTTATTAAAATAAAAATTAATATTAGTGCTCAAAAACATATCAAAGAAGTGTTATTAATTATGTATAACCCTGTATATTAGATATTTTAGAGAGAGAAAAACATAACAAAATAAAACAATTTTTTTTAATTTCATATTTATAGAACATGACATTGAAGCAATTCAATATCATTTTTAATTCAATTCATGTTCTATAGATTAAGGGTCCCCTGAACAATATGATGTATTAATAATATCCATTGATTAATTTCATACACAAAAGAACTATTATAATAATACAATACAATGATGAATTTAATGGCATACCAATCTCATCAAACGTAATTTGAGTTCATGTATATGATATTATAATATTTTTACAATCTCTATGTTTTCTTTAGTGAAGGACCATTCAAGAATTAATGTATGAATAGTCTAAAAAATCATTTCCAAGTGAAAAAAAATATTTATTTGATTCATTGATATAATTTTAGAATGATAGAAGAAAAAAATCATAAAGCACAATAAATAAATAATATTACATAGAAAGGTATAATCATGGTATTCAGCAAGATTCCAAATTACCGAACAAATTTATTTGTCAATATGACCTTGATCAAGTAGGTTCATATATTTAAAGCATGAAATTTGTTAATTCAGAGTAAATTGAGACACTTAGAAGAGATTTTTAATTCTTCATTAGTTACTAATATGTAAAAGAAACCAATATTTCATCACGAAGTATTTCTATCAAACTAGATCCATTAGTTAGAGATGGAACCAGGATTATAGATAGTTTTAAAAAATTATTTGATTGATATCTAGGTCTTTTTTTTAGTTGGTGTGTTCTTGTAGATTTGTCTACTCATGCAATGTTAACTATTTCTTACAGTGAGGAAAAGAATATTACCTCTTGAATATCGAAAAAAATATTAAATTACTAGGTGAATGAGACTATAACATATAAATTATAAATTCAACTTCATAAAAGGAGTAAGAGGTAAAAGTTTTAGTTATGTTTGATAGTGGAATTCAGTTTTCAGGCTTTATCTTATTTTTACCAGAACAAGAATAATTAGATTCACTAGAAATCGATATTTAGACATTTTATTTTAGAGTATTTTCATCCATCATAACTGCCTATAAAAAAATATTTATTTATTCCCTATATATTTTTATGTGAATATTATGTTTATATTGAATGGTGTAACTAATCATCATCACTAAATGTATAGATATGGAAAACCACAAATCATAACACTCTTCTATTCCATAATCTTCTCTCATTGGTGTCTATCCTTTTTGTAGAAAACAATTTTATTGTCAGTAATATCAATCATCAATTCTAAGATTACTATAAAATTTTAGTAAATGGATTTTTTTATATAATTAATGATGTCATAGTTAATAAAAATTATATTTTTATGATTTTATCAATATAAGTGGAATTATTATTAATCTATTATATGTGTGGATTTATTTAAGGATAATTATAACATTCGTTCGATAATTAATGTACTATTTCTAAAATATGAAACAAATATTACCCTGAAATAATTAAATCACCTCTTATGTAATATTAATATTTTCATAATGGAGAAATATTATAATGTGGATACATAATCAATTAAAACAATTGAATCATCCTAATTACAACCTAGAAGAAGTATTTCATAATGATTTGAAAAAAAAATGTATGAATCTCATCAAAATGGATGAAAAAATAAAATTAATATTCTAGTTAAATTAAAACTTATTTTAAATTTGAAATAATTACTATAAAGGATCCAAAATGTGGAAAAAATAATCACAAAGAAAAAATTCAAACATGGTGAAGATCAATACTGTAGTGGAATAACATAATTTATAGTTAAAAAATACAATAAAGTAGTACCATAAAGGGGAAGATTGAAATTAAGAATTGAGTTTCAATTGATGTAGCACTACATTTTTTCATAATAATGAAACTAATAGGACACTAGGGAGAAATGTGTGTAAGGGTAATGATGATTTTTTTTGCCTTATGTGGGATCTAGAGAGTAGTTTGGATGGGATATCAGGAGTTTTGGGACTTTGAGTATTGCATCGGTGAGTTGGAAATACCATGAGATTTTGAAATGAGTCGATAGAGAAGTTTGTATTTAAATGGGATTGCATTTTCAAGGAAGTGGGATATATAATGAAAATTTTGTCTTTTAGGATTGTTATTTGGTAGATTCACAATGACATCAAGTAGATATTGTGATGACAATATGGATAAGTTCTAGGGAACAAGAATGGATGTGTTGGTCAAGAAGATAGGATCGAAACAGGATACGTTTTGGGGGGATGTGTATGAATGTAAGGTAAATGGATTGCCAAAAAATGAAGGAGATGGATACAGATACATTGTGGGTTGAAACTTTGGAAGCGAGATGATGAGAGCTAGAAAACTAGACAGGTGGTGAAGGATAGGAAGAGAGGACTGATTGTGGGTAGGGTTTCAGGGAAGTGGGTGATGTGATGAGAAAGTGGTTTCAATGGAATGAAAAAATACAAGGTAGATTCATACATGGGATACTAACACATGGATGGGGATCCTCAAAAATTATTATGAGTAATATGTTTTCAATCCAAAAATATTACATAGCAAATTTATAAAAAATATTTTATAATAAAAATTTTCATATATAAACATTTCTTAGAAAGTTTTAGGAAAATATTTTTAAATAAAAATTAAAGATTAAATTCCCTTTATAATTATTTTTTGAAACATCTTTTCATACATTATTTAGATTAATATGTTTCTATTAAATAATTATCTATATAATTTTTTTGATTAATTTTTCTGGTGAAAATCATTCTAGAGAGAATATAGTTGCAAAATATTTACACAATTTTTTATTATATAATCTTCATTGTTTCGTAAAATTACATTAACATGGTATCATTAACTAAATTGTGGGAGGAAATTATAAATATTCAATTAGAAAATAAGAATTATGAAATGTTCATTTTGTATATGTTTGTTGTTTTTAGGACATCCATTAAAAGAGGATTAAAAGTATATATTATATCAAAAATATTCATCACCTTGTAAATAGTACATTAGAAATATAATAAAAACATGAGTTCATAAATATTTCTTATTATATTCTATCCTCTATTAAGCAGAATAAGATATTTAATACTAATCACTAGAATTGGGAATCATTAATAACCCTCACAAGAGGTTATTTATATTTTTTAGGACATATGTTAACCCTCTCCACATCCTCCCACTAATAAAACATAACAATTAATTTCCATCTGTCTAAAAATTGGTCAATCATATGTTTCATTGTAAAAAATAACGACATATTGATGGGATATTTCTAGACAACTGACTGTGATGTCTCGACCAGGGTGTTACACACTAGTAACCTAAGATGGTATTCAATATGACATTAGGTGAGTCATCGCATACATGAGAGGCTATCAACCCGTAGAAATGACCTAATATTGATCATAGAGAGACTATAGCCTCTTTATCAAAGTAAAATAACAATTCATGTAAACAAAAAATAGAAAAAATATTACCAGTATCACATGATAATCAAAACTGACTAAAATATCAAAACTAAAAACAGAATATATGTCATGAAAAAATAAGTACCAAGTGTCTAATGTATATCCAAAATGCAGAAACGATTAAACCTCTAAGAGGGACCTGACACGAATTCCTCTTCTCCCATGAGGGATATATCCAGACTCATTGATCTAACATTGTACACCAACACTTATCATGTCCCAAAAACATGAATTCTATTGGGGAAATGGTCATGAATCCTGAGTAGGGTGAGAGTAAAAATCAAGGTTTCACCACCAATGCCATCTATACTAATATTCTATCTATAATTGTGTTTTCTGTAACATCCCACATAAATGAATAATATTATATTCTAATTTTTATCAATATTTGTGAATATAATTTTAATACTACTTTAAAAGGAACGCTAGGCTTGATGGCGTACGCAATACGCAACAACGAGTTTCTTTGAACTCTTACGTTGCACTCTAATAATGAAATAATATTATTTTAAATGGTAGTTAATGCCTAGACATTGTAATGGTGGGAATCAACAGAACTAACTACAAAATAATCATATATTTTTGTAAAATATTTTTACTTTTATCCAATAAATGTTAGAGGCTTAAAATTCAAATGAATCCAATTTTGAGCATAAATCTTCTTATATTATTTAAAAGGCCGATTAACCGCCTTTTGATGGAGAACCATTGTTAAATATACTTTTGAAAATTTTATATGTTTTATTTGAAAAGTTAAAATCCTTCTTTAGAATCTGGACATCAAAATTTACTTTGTGTAAATTTTTGTTATTTTTCTGATAAAGATCATTTTTAGTGAAAATGTTGCATTTTAATTCAAAACCTCCTTTTAATCTGATTTATTTATATGGATAGATTACATTATTAATTGATATTAAAGTGTATTTATAATATTTTTTACCATTTAATCCAATGGTGGTCATTGGAATTAATTTCACTTTGAGATTGGACTTAAACTAGTGTCAATCTTTTAATAGATATTGTTTCTTAAAAACATGCTATTTGTTTTGACAACGGGAATTAATTATTAAATTAATTAATGCAAATTATATGATTTGATATTTTAAAATTAGACATCATTTTTGAATTCGGAATATCAAATATAGCTTAGGGTTAATTGTTTGTATTTTTTCTGAAAAACATCAATTTTTGATGAATACTGAAACCAATAAGTTGTAGTTTAAAAACTAATTTTTCATTAAAATGAAACTTTACCACTTCTGTGACTTGAATTTCAAAAATATAACATACATGGTTGTTATTAGGATGTTAAATGTGGTTCAATTGATTTAAAATAATTTTTTGGTGAATAGTAACTTTTAAGGTTTTAATCGCGATTAGAGGTAATTAGTGTAATTTAAGGTAAAAATAATGTTTTAATAATATGAAAAGACCATGATGAATGTCCTACCCTTATTGGATGAGTCATGGCCGACCATGAAAATTCATGGGTCATCTTGGGGACCCCATGGAGCCACTTTGGTAGGAAAATGACATTAATACCTTTTTATTTAAGGTTAAAATTAAAATGTCTCAAACATGTGTTGTTTTACTAAAAAAAATTTTACAATGGGGTTATACAAGTCATATTATTTACTATAAATATTTATTAGAAATATAAAAATATTTCCTACATCATGATATTTTTTTTATAATTTTTAGAAATTAAAAAATTTAATTATTTATGACACCATGATGATGCATCGATTACCTCATTATTTAACGATTTAAATAAAAAGAAAAGATAATGTAAAATCTAAGACCTACACTTGTCAAAAACCTATTTGATGTGTGGATTTTGAATCCATATCACCTTATCCTCTAAATATATATTTTTGGTACCATTAAATTCTGAAAATCATTTTATAATAAAGTAATAGTTTATAACTTTCCAAGAGTGCCTCTTCTCTTATAAAAGGCCCCCACCTCTACAACCTTACCCACACCTCTCAAGCCTTTGGATCGGCCAAACACTGCCCATTTCATCTCTACACATCCCTATCTTAATCATTGAAGCCTCACATTCAGCAGAATTCTCTTCAAGAAACCCTTTTGGTTCAGACCAAGAGGAGTTACCCGATTTAAAGGTAATGTCTTCACTTGTGTTCTTTTGTTTTATTTTGCTTCTCCAAACCCCTAAACTCTTTTTATTACTTTCTTTTGTAACAAAACCAGTATATTAAATATACTATTATGTTGTTATGTGAAGTATTTGATCTACACTTACACACACCTTCGTCTAATGGTTAAAGAACATACTATTTCTGTGGATGGCGAATTACTGCCTCCCGAAAGGATGATTGTTCTATCTTCTCATACCACCTCTCATGGTGGCCATTATGATGGAACTATAATTATTTATGATATATATTATATTTATTTCCTCTATATGCTTCTGTATTTTATATTTAATACATACCTTTATGCTTTTCATGTTGTACAAATGCGATAATTTCATTTGAGGAAGTGTGCACTACCTCCCCCTCAAGTGATGTGACTTATTCATTCAATACATCGAATGTATAAATAATGAAATTGATGAAATTATGTGATCTATATAACATATATGTTATACTGTAATTATAATATATATATATATATCTCATCTAGTGTTAATTCCATTAATGTGCCAATGATATGAAAGTAGCGTTCATGCGTACGTACGGCTTACCGTCTCCATGACCGGTACATTTCATTTCTTATCTCCAATTGTTATGTACTATTAAAAGTAAATATATATAATGGATATATATTTCATATATTACATATAAATAATTGATATAATTCTGTAATTTTAATATATATATATATCTCTTGTAACATTAATTCCATTAATATGACAAAAAAATGAATGTAGTGTTCATGCGTATGTACGGCCTACCGTCTCCATGAACGATGCGTTTAATTTTTTATCTCCAAATGTTGTGTAATAGTATAAAATGAATATATACTGGATATATATGATATTTAAAACATTAATACTATTCTGGAGATGATGTACCTATAACAACATGGTAAATTATTTTCCAACAAGTTCACTTTTTACTCATGTAACGAACATCGACAAAAACATCTGATATGAACTCACTTTATTAACCAATTATTATAACATTATAATATGGGATATGAACTGAATAATAATATTTAAATGAGGTCCTTAAGCAATTATAAATTGACTAAATTTTATTATTCAGGAGATTAAAGAACGATCGAGTCATGTCAGACATGAGGTAAGAGATCCTACCCCTCTCTTTCTTTTTAAGTGCACTCTTTTATGTCATTACTTATAAGCACTTCTTTATTATGATTAGGATGTTATTTTATATTACTCTTACTGTACTTTTTATGTTCATATGATGAGAGACCCAATTTTCTCTCATCAATTCATTTTGGAAGTTTTGAGTGGCGCCGTTAGGCTTCCAAATTTTCGTAAGAGATCCAATATCTCTCTTTTTAAGTACTCTCATTTATGTAACTTCTTTTAAGCTCCTCTTTGTTATGTTGGGGGGTGTTCTTTTATATTCCTCTAGCTGTAAATTTTATGTCCAATTGAGGAGATACCTTTTTATCTCTCAATAACTCATTTTCTGAATTTTGAAGTAACCCCATTAGGCTGTCAAATTTTTGCAAGGGAACTTCTTAACCCAAATTTGATTCTTTGGAATCAAGAAAATGTCATGCTGTCTAAAACATGGAAGTAGACATGTTTCTTTTTAAGAGTTTTTATTTTATGGGATATTATTAGAAGTGTCTACTTTGTAATCTTTTGAGATGTAATAGTTATTTCCTAATTCTCTAAAACTCTAATCCTGAAAATATCCTCAATGTGAATTATTCATTTAATTCAATATTAAGTAAGGTTTAAGGATGGGGCCTTATAGTTGGTATCAAAGGTCAGTTTTGATAACTTTAGAGGTTAGGGTATTCTCTAAGCATAAGTGAAATTTCCATAATGGCTAGGATTTCAGAAAGAGTCATAGTTTTTTGACAAAGTGAATGTGTAAGTATATCTTAGTGTTTATCTTCCTCATTAGTACATGATGATTTTGTTGATATACTCACACTTACATTTTATAGTTTTAGTAAATGGATGGATCTAGCAGGCACCAAAGTGACAGTGGGTTTGAAGGAAACTGTGGTGGTTCTCTGATTAAGAGACTGGATGAAATGGGGAATTCAATGAGAAATCTCATGGTTATTCTAAACCATCAATCAGGATTCATGATCAACCACTTGAACCATGGTGAGTTCTCTAATGCATCATGTACGAGAGAACCAACTCGATGTGGATGTTAAGGTTATAATTATAAAGTTAACCATTATGGTTTATATGATCCTTACTTTTGAAGTAATTATGGGTTAATATATGTTATAATGGAAAATGAAAGGAATGAGATAAACTTGAGGTTAAAATATTTAATGATTGTTTTTTAATATTTTATCTCGTTTTGGGGAATGTTTTAAGAATTATATAGTTTTGGAAGAAGGACAACACACAGACCCTGTGACAACCCGTCACGTCGGACAAAGCTGTGACAATCGAACCAACTACCAAAGTGCGACTGGTATTTATCGCCTACCACTGGACTACGTGAAGTCCCTGGTTAGTTTTACTAATTCATTTAGTTAGATGATTTTAGGAATCAAGAGTAAGTTTATTTTGGGTTATCTATGGAAATGATTAACCTATCCTGGAAGACATGTGATTAGGTTAATTACTTTTCAATATGAGACTTTAAGAGAAACTAATGTTATTTGGAGATAAATGTTATTTTTTACATTGGAAGACTATGTGATTAAATCCTTCAAATATTTGGGTTTCAATCTTAGTTTGGTTTACTTTGAAGAATTTTATGGACAAATTGTTTATTGAATGGTCTTTGTTGAACTTTGGGTATTTCTTGACAAATTTTGGAGATTAAGAATAGATTTTTTTATAAAGGATTATCGTTTTTGGTTATTATCTGATCTCATACTAACCTTTTTGGTTTTAGTTTTGGTTAAGGTCTAAAGACATGGGAAGTATATAGTTCTATTTTGTGGATTAGGTGATTCTCAATAAGTTGATTATAGTACTATTAATGTGAACAAGTCTTCCTAAATACTCATCTTTTGGAGAATATATGAGTTTGATAAAGGAATCTAGTAAAAGTTGAAAGTCTACATGATAATTAAGTATGTTTCATTATTATTTAGTTAAGCTCAAAAATAATTTCCTCCATGAAGAGTAACATAAAACAAAAATGTTGTATGGTAACTTTTCCTACTGGGGAATCGAATACCATTTAACCCATCACAAGTTTTTTATTTTCTTGTGGTTAACAATCTCCTAGACATGTTTACTATAACTCTCCATCAGAACATGACCCTTTGTTTTCTCCTCCATATCCATATTTTCATACTTTGAATCCTAGTATGGGTTAACTCAGGTGACCTTTTTACTTCTCTCCCTTTCTTTTAAAGTAATAGTTTTACTGACTCTTGTTTGGATGTGGGACTTTCAATGAAGTTTCAAAGCCCAATTTTGAAATTGAGAGGACGCATTTCCCAAAAGGGGGGAAGGATGTAACATCCCATGTAAATAAATAATATTACATTTGTCACGACCTGTCCTCGGGGCCCGTGCCGTGACTACCCCAAGCCCGCCTTCCATAGGCCAGGGGCTGGCGACTAGCACCAAGGCGTAAAATCCCAGTAAACAGGGAAGGCATTGCCTTTATAAGTAACAACCACACAGAGTCAGCAAGCGGAAAGTAAAGTGCAGAAAAGTAAAGGGGCCGGAAATACAAGCCCAACTGTAAAGTACAACTGAAAAGTAAAGTACAGCAACTGAAGAAAAGACGGCGGCCTCGTGTCGTCCACTGGCAATCCCACCTGAAGGGTGGGTACAGATAGCCTCCAGGCTCCTCGGGTCCCACGTCCGCTCCGAGCACGTCCCGCCCAGTGGTCCACCTCCAGGTACCGTCCTGCTCCACGCCCCAACCGCGATCAGCGCTGTCCGTCGTCTGCAGCCAACACCACGAAGTGCGGGCATAGCCCATGCAGGGGTGAGTACAACTACTCAGTAAGGACCCCGAGACCCCCGAAGGTCTCCCGAAATCCACAAAGGATATATCACAAAAGAAAGATGCAATCACGAAGTAACATCTGACTCGACTTAGGTATATGCCCATACATATACCTAAGTCCCCAATTCTAGCTCTGCTCACGAGCTCAAGAACAACTCAATCCACAAAGGAAAGCAATACTCGAATCCACAAAGGAGAGTAAACAGTAAATCCACAAAGGATAGTTCAACGCAATCCACAAAGGAGAGTAACATAAGATTCAGCTCAACCAGGTATACTTTTTTCAGATGACGTCAAAGATGATCACTGATCCATCTAAGTCGTCGGACCCACGAAGGATCGATAGGTACTAACCCCCGCAGAAGACCCACACAGGATCGGGCTCACACAGAACCTGTAGGCAGTGGCTCACACAGAACCGGTAGGCAGTGGCTCACACAGAACCGGTAGTAGGACCCACATAGGATCGGGCACTGATCCGCATAGGATCGCTGAGTGCAGTAGTCGACGCAGTCCACTGAGGTCCCTGCACAGTCGTCGCCGCAGTCCACGAAGGATCTCTGCTCTGCCGTCGTCGCAGTCCACGGAGGATCTCTGCTCTGCCGTCGTCGCAGTCCACGGAGGATCTCTGCTCTGCCGTCGTCGCAGTCCACGGAGGATCTCTGCTCTGCCGTCGAAGTCACAGCCAGCGCTAGGGTTCCCGCACGAAGCGAGCTCGTTTAGGAGGGTCCGCTCCACGAGCCGAGGGGCTGATACATCAACTGACACGTAGTCCGAAGTTGATGTATCCAAAAGTTCTGTATCGACAACAGGATCTCAACGCGACAGACGGCGCGTCAATCGGACGCCCGGTCTGAGAGTTATTGGCATTTTCGTCCCAGGGGCCCGGTTGGTTTTTAGGGCAAAACCAACCCGACCGTACTCCGCCTGTATCCGATCCTCGGGCGGAGTATGCCAAAAGTTCCGTCTCACTTAGAGGAATTCAACAAAGCTGACGGCACGTCGTTCGGACGTCCGTAGCTCAAGTTATGAGCGTTTCCGCTCCGAGGGCCCGGTTGGTTTCGTGTACGAACCAACCCGGCCGAACCCAAAGTCTTCCGAAACCTTGAGTATAATATACCGAAACGACCGTCTCGATCCAAGGATCGCGTAGCCGCCTTCCGCGGGCCGCCGGAGATGCTCCGGTGGCCCGATTTCTTTCCCGTCTGCGCCGATGCTCCTCCCGGGGGACGATCTTCACTGCGGAGCCAACAAATTGCCCTTGCCGCACGGTTCGTCATCGTCCGCCAAATCCGCACAAAAAGAGAAGATCGGCGGAGGGTTGCCGGGTCTTGTTCGTTAGACCCGCACCCTCCGCGTTAGTCATAAACGTCACCGGGAGGGAAAATCAACAACAATTTTAATTAAATTAAAATTGTCGGAGATTATTTTCTTTACTTGAAAAGAATAAACACGGGAAAAAGATAATACAATCCAACATCCCTTACCTTGTCGTCGTCGTCGGACGAGGGGTCGTCGCGGAATCGCTCGTCGCGGAGGAAGGAGATCGTTGCTTCGTCGCGGAATCGCTCGTCGCGTCGCCAATCTCCGGATCAAGATCAACGGATTTAATTAGTTTAATTCCGTTGATATTGAAATTAAAAAGGGAGAAGAAAAGATCTGATTCTCACCTTTGTTGCCGAACGAGGGTCGGCCGCGGAAGAAGAGGCGTCGCCGAAGAATGTCGCGGGTAGATCTCGTCGACGTCGCAGATCTCGTGGTGCGTCGTCGAATTCTGGTCGCCGGCGTTCTTCGCGTTCTTCGCGTTCTTCGCGGAGAGGGTGGAGGCTCAGAGGAATAGCAATCCTCCAAAATAGACAAGTTGTCTATTTTATTATTTTGCCAACAAACGCAAAACGCGTAAGTAACGACCCACTTAATTCGTTGAATTAATTCAACGAATAAAACAGCCCATTAAAAACACGAAAGAAACAGCCCAATTAAATGGTCTGTTAAGAATTAAAGAAACGCGTCGGTTGACTTTTCAGTTTCTTTGACGGGTTTTCGCGGGTGCGTTACTTAGCGAAAGAAACGGCGGGGCTCGTGCGGGCCCTGCCTCACAAATATCCTACCAAGAGGGTAGGATATTTCTGGATAGCATCCTATCCAGTTCAACTCAGTTCAAGCCGCCTTTAAGTGGCTTCAAGTGGCTTCCAAGCAGCTTAAGTGAAATAAAATAAAGTTGTCGCACAAACTTTATTTTATTTCTGACTTAAAGCCGCAAAATTTAAAAACCACGTCTGAGCAAACGCAACTCCGGAAGAGGCGTTTCTAAGCAAATACCGGCGCTGCGATTTCATCGGTGCCCTCAGAATTCGATTCCGGGCACCGGTTCAAAAGATAGAAAAACCCGCTCGTCCGTTCACTGAACGTACCCGAGCCAAACTTCGGAAATTGATTCCGGGCACACCGGGCCTCGGAATCAGGTGCCGTCTGAAGCTGCGCTCTTGTAAAATTCCAAAGAAAATTAAGAAACAAATTTCCTTGAAATTTGCGGGTCTTTACATTACTCCCACCTCAGGGCTTTACGTCCCCGTAAAGATACATCAAAAACTAGGGGAACAAATGGGGGTACTGAGCACGCATCTGAGCCTCCCGCTCCCAAGTGCTCTCCTGGAGGTTCCCGTGCTGCCATCTGATGCGCACAAGAGGAATCGACCGCCCACGTAGGACCCGCTCCTGTCGATCCTCGATCTCCACTGGGACCTCCGCAAAAGTCGCCCCATCGTCCACGTCCAGCTCCCCAAAGTCGATGATGTGCGTCGGGTCGTGCACGTATCTCCTCAGCTGAGACACGTGGAAAACGTCGTGCACCCGGTGCAACTGAGGTGGTAGAGCCAGGCGATAAGCCACCTCTCCTATCCTGCTGAGGACCTGGAAAGGCCCGATGAAGCGTGGAGACAACTTTCTGCCTCGGCCAAATCTCCGTAAACCACGTCGAGGTGAGACATGCAAAAAGACGTGGTCGCCATCCTCGAACTCTAGTGGCCTCCGCCTCCTGTCAGCATATGACTTCTGCCGGCTCTGAGCTGTCCTCATCCTCTCCTGGATGATCTGGACCTTCTCTGTCGTGGCTCGGACCATCTCTGGTCCCACGAGTGCTGACTCCCCAGGGTCTGTCCAGCACAACGGTGATCTGCAGGGTCTGCCGTACAACGCCTCGTATGGTGCCATCCCGATGGTGGAGTGGTAGCTGTTGTTGTACGCGAACTCCACCAAGGGTAGGTGGTCCTCCCAGCTGCGACCAAAGTCGAGAACACATGCACGGAGCATGTCCTCGAGTGTCTGTATAGTCCTCTCCGTCTGACCATCCGTCTGAGGGTGGAAGGCTGTGCTCAGATGGAGCCGCGTCCCGAACGCCTCCTGCAACCCCTTCCAAAGCCGGGAAGTGAAACGAGCATCTCGATCGGAGACGATAGATGATGGCACACCGTGAAGCCGTACGATCTCCTGGACGTAAAGACGTCCCAAGCTCTCCACTGAGCCCTGCTCTCTGATGGGTAAGAAGTGTGCCGACTTGGTGAGTCGGTCGACAATCACCCAAATGGAGTCGTGACCTCTGGAAGTACGTGGAAGTCCAGTCACGAAGTCCATAGATATGCTATCCCACTTCCACTCCGGGACCTCCAAGGGCTGTACCAAGCCTGCTGGTACCTGGTGCTCTGCCTTCACCTGCTGGCAGGTGAGGCATCGTGAAACGAACTCTGCCACAGCTTTCTTCATGCCCGGCCACCAGTGCTGTCGCCTGAGATCCTGGTACATCTTCGCCACTCCGGGATGTACCGCCAAGGGAGAAGTGTGAAACTCTCTCAGCACCTCCTCTCGTAAGGCAACTGGTACGAAGGTACGCCCTCTGAAAAGGATGTCGTGCTCTGCTCCAAGGGAGAAACCATCAGGCGCCTGACCTGAGGATATCTGTGCACGCCGGGTCTCACAGTCAGCGTCCCCACGCTGAGCCTCTCTAACCCGCTGTAGAAGTGGAGGAGAGACTGTGAGAGACTGGAGAAAGGCTGCTCCGTCTCTATCCACGAAGGATATCTGCAAGGAGGATAGCTGCTCCGTCGCCTCCTCAAGCAGCTGAATGCCCGTCCTCCTGCTGAGGGCATCGGCTACCACGTTCCCCTTCCCAGGAGTATAGACTATCTCAAAGTCATAGTCCTGGAGGAACTCAAGCCATCTCCGCTGTCTCAGGTTCAGGTCCTTCTGAGAGAAGATATACCTGAGACTCTGGTGGTCAGAAAAGACTGTGAAGCGCTCGCCCATCAGATAGTGCCGCCATGTCTTCAGAGCGAAGACCACTGCTGCTAACTCCAGGTCATGAGTGGCGTAGTTCTGCTCATGCGGCCTCAACTGACGTGATCCGTAGGCGATCACGGCCCGCTCCTGCATCAGGACGCACCCGAGTCCAGTCCCTGATGCATCGCAGTAAACTACGTACCCAACTCCCTCCTCAGGCAACCTCAAGATAGGTGCGCTGGTCAATCTCTGTCTCAGCTCCTGGAAGCTCTGCTGACATCTGTCTGACCACACGAAGGGTTTCCCCTTCTTCGTCAAGGCTGAGAGTGGTGCCGCAACTCTGGAGAAGTCTGGCACGAATCTCCGATAGTATCCCGCTAGGCCCAAGAAGCTCCGCACCTCTGTCACGCTCCTGGGTGGCTCCCAAGCTAGCACTGCCTCGATCTTCGCGGGATCCACTGCAACTCCCGCCTCAGAAATGACGTGCCCCAAGAAATGGACCTCACGTAACCAGAACTGGCATTTTGAGAGCTTGCCATAAAGATGGTGCTCTCGGAGTGTGTCTAGCACAACTCGCAGGTGGTATGCATGCTCCTCCTCAGTCGTCGAGTATACCAAAATGTCGTCAATGAAGACAACGAAAAATCGGTCGAGGTATGGCTGGAAGATCATGTTCATGAGGCTCATGAACACTGCTGGAGCATTGGTTACGCCGAACGGCATAACCAAGAACTCATAATGGCCATACCGACACCTGAAGGCCGTCTTCTGCACGTCCTCGTCTCGAACTCTGAGCTGATGATAGCCTGACCGGAGGTCTATCTTCGAGAACCACCGCGCTCCCTTGAGCTGATCGAAGAGGTCATCAATCCGTGGCAGCGGATACTTGTTCCTCACTGTCACCTGGTTCAGGCGACGATAGTCGACACATAGTCGCAAGCTCCCGTCCTCCTTCTTGGCGAACAAAATCGGGGAAGCCCAGGGTGAAACACTGGGTCGGATAAACCCCTTGCTCTGCAAGTCCTCCAACTGTACCCGCAGCTCCCGAAGCTCGGCGGGGGCCATCCGATATGCTGGAGTAGATATCGGGGCTGTCCCGGGGTACAAGTCGATGTAAAAGTATACCTCTCTACGAGGAGGTAGCCCTGGAACGTCGTCGGGAAAGACGTCCACGTACTGGTCCACCACTACAGGAAAAGCCGGACTCCGCACATCCACTGCTCCTAGGATGAGGCTAGCCAACTGATGAGAGATGGGCTGCACTCTCCTCCGCGGAAGTCCATCCTGTGCTGCAAAGGTTCCCTTCTCGCCGGTGAAGGTAAACCTGCTCCCGTCGGTACGAACACATCGCACCTTGCGCCTAAAACAGCCGATCTGGGCATGAACCGTGGATAGCCAATCCATGCCCAAGATGACGTCGTAAGGCCTCGACGCCGCTACAAGGAGATCCCAGCCGAAGCTCTCGCCTCCTAGAGTAAGCTCACACTGCCGGCACCAGTGCGTAATCGTCGAGTCTGCTCCCGTAGGAGTCTCTAGCCGTAAGGATCGAGCCAACGGCTCAGTCGGAATCTCCGAGCTCCGAACAAGGGCAGAGGCTATGAAAGATTGACTCGCTCCTGTGTCTATAAGTACTGCAGCAAGGGTGGAATAGACACAGATCGTACCTCGAATCATCTCTGGCATGTCGGGGTCGTAGGCCTCCACTGCCTGGAGCTGGGCCTGTCCCTGCCCGCCAGCTCCCTGTTGTCGAGGTGGCCCTCCTGGTGGTGGTGGGGGTAGAGCCTGGAAGCGTCGCCCACCACCCGCTGCTCGGCCAGCTCCTCTGCCTCGTCCGCCTCCTCCCTGCGGACCGCCACGGTCGACCCTCTGCCTCTGCCTGGGTGGCCCCTCCACCGTCTGCTGCTCCTCTGGTCGGTGAGTCGGGCAGTCACGAGCCATGTGACCCTGCCCGCCGCAAGAGTAGCACAGCCTGCCTCTCGAAAGGCTGGCACTCCGCTGTGTGCCCCGCACCGCTGAGCCGGTGTCCTGAGGCCGTCTGCGAGGGGGTCTGGTCTGCCTGGACCCGTGAGTCATCCGTCGGCTACCTGCTGCCGAAGACTCAGCTACCTGCCGCCCTGCGCTAGGTCTCGCCGCTGAAGAAGGCTCTGCCAGGAAGCTCTCGATCAGGAGGGCTCGCTCCAGCACTCCCGCCTGGGTCGGAATGCTGAGGGAGATCAGCGACGCCCGAATCTCCTGTCGCAAGCCCTGCTCGAAGGTCCGGGCCTGGAAGAAGGGGTCCCGTACCATGTCGGTCGAGTAGCGAGATAGGTCCGTGAACCTCGCCGCGTACTGAGCGACCGTCATGCTGCCCTGGCGCAGCTGGAGAAGCTCCTGGATACGCACCGCTCGGAGGGTGGCCGGGACGAACTCAGAGCGGAAGAGGCTCTCGAAGTCCGCCCAGAGCAAGGATGCCTCATCGTGAACCTGGAGCATCAGGCTCCACCATCGTCCTGCCGCCGCCTGCAGGAGGCTCGCTGCGAGGATCACCATGAGATCCGCTGGTGTCCTCACTAGCCTGAAGATCCGTACCAACGCCTCTAGCCAGTCCTCGGCGGCCTGGGGGTCCGCCTCACCGCGAAACCTGGGCGGTCGCTGGCTCTGAAACTCATGCAGTGCCCTGAGGCGACGTGCATCGTCAGCGTCTGGTACTGGAAGCATCGGTGGCTCGGCGGGTAAGGCTACCGCCGGTGCCACTGCTGGCAAAGGGCCCTGCACCGAGGCCTCGTCGCTCGGTGGGCTGCCGTCGCGCCCTACACTCGGAACCCTAGCTGGCAGTCGTCGCGGGGCCATCCTGAAAAGGAGAACAAGAGCACCACAGTCAGAACAGTATACCTGGTGAGCTGGCACAAGTAATCACAAGGAAAACTTGAGACTTTCATAAAGCAGATCAGTATACCCGGTGAGCTGACACAAGCAATCACAAAGAAAACTTGAAACACACACGCAATCAATGTTTTCATGCATTAAGTCGGAAATCAGGAGTCAGGGTCCTGGTGTACGGATACGTCGGCCGCCGCACCAACACTGGGCTCCCTGAACTGATAACCACACTCAATACACTAAACACTATTGCTTCACATAGAAAGAAGGGACGATCAGAGTCTGCGGTAGAACAGACCCCTCTGATACCAATTTGTCACGACCCGTCCTCGGGGCCCGTGCCGTGACTACCCCAAGCCCGCCTTCCATAGGCCAGGGGCTGACGACTAGCACCAAGGCGTAAAATCCCAGTAAACAGGGAAGGCATTGCCTTTATAAGTAACAACCACACAGAGTCAGCAAGCGGAAAGTAAAGTGCAGAAAAGTAAAGGGGCCGGAAATACAAGCCCAACTGTAAAGTACAACTGAAAAGTAAAGTACAGCAACTGAAGAAAAGACGGCGGCCTCGTGTCGTCCACTGGCAATCCCACCTGAAGGGTGGGTACAGATAGCCTCCAGGCTCCTCGGGTCCCACGTCCGCTCCGAGCACGTCCCGCCCAGTGGTCCACCTCCAGGTACCGTCCTGCTCCACGCCCCAACCGCGATCAGCGCTGTCCGTCGTCTGCAGCCAACACCACGAAGTGCGGGCATAGCCCGTGCAGGGGTGAGTACAACTACTCAGTAAGGACCCCGAGACCCCCGAAGGTCTCCCGAAATCCACAAAGGATATATCACAAAAGAAAGATGCAATCACGAAGTAACATCTGACTCGACTTAGGTATATGCCCATACATATACCTAAGTCCCCAATTCTAGCTCTGCTCACGAGCTCAAGAACAACTCAATCCACAAAGGAAAGCAATACTCGAATCCACAAAGGAGAGTAAACAGTAAATCCACAGAGGATAGTTCAACGCAATCCACAAAGGAGAGTAACATAAGATTCAGCTCAACCAGGTATACTTTTTTCAGATGACGTCAAAGATGATCACTGATCCATCTAAGTCGTCGGACCCACGAAGGATCGATAGGTACTAACCCCCGCAGAAGACCCACACAGGATCGGGCTCACACAGAACCTGTAGGCAGTGGCTCACACAGAACCGGTAGGCAGTGGCTCACACAGAACCGGTAGTAGGACCCACATAGGATCGGGCACTGATCCGCATAGGATCGCTGAGTGCAGTAGTCGACGCAGTCCACTGAGGTCCCTGCACAGTCGTCGCCGCAGTCCACGAAGGATCTCTGCTCTGCCGTCGTCGCAGTCCACGGAGGATCTCTGCTCTGCCGTCGTCGCAGTCCACGGAGGATCTCTGCTCTGCCGTCGTCGCAGTCCACGGAGGATCTCTGCTCTGCCGTCGAAGTCACAGCCAGCGCTAGGGTTCCCGCACGAAGCGAGCTCGTTTAGGAGGGTCCGCTCCACGAGCCGAGGGGCTGATACATCAACTGACACGTAGTCCGAAGTTGATGTATCCAAAAGTTCTGTATCGACAACAGGATCTCAACGCGACAGACGGCGCGTCAATCGGACGCCCGGTCTGAGAGTTATTGGCATTTTCGTCCCAGGGGCCCGGTTGGTTTTTAGGGCAAAACCAACCCGACCGTACTCCGCCTGTATCCGATCCTCGGGCGGAGTATGCCAAAAGTTCCGTCTCACTTAGAGGAATTCAACAAAGCTGACGGCACGTCGTTCGGACGTCCGTAGCTCAAGTTATGAGCGTTTCCGCTCCGAGGGCCCGGTTGGTTTCGTGTACGAACCAACCCGGCCGAACCCAAAGTCTTCCGAAACCTTGAGTATAATATACCGAAACGACCGTCTCGATCCAAGGATCGCGTAGCCGCTGACGGTTCGTCAATCGGAGGTCCCAGGCCCAAGATATGGGCGATAGACCGTAGAGGGCCCGAAACGGGGGTTCCGGGCCCGGGGCGACCCGGCCCGAACCCCCCCCCTGGGGTCGGCCGAACCGGGTCGGCCCGACCCGGCCCGAACCGGCTCGGCCGGGTCCGGTCCGGCCTGGGCGCGGCCCGGCCGACCGGACCGGCCGGCTCGGTCTTCGGCCGAGCGGCCGAAGAGCCGCCGCCGCGGGGTTGACCCGCGGCTTTGAAGGAGACGCGGCCCCCGCGGGGGGGGGGGGGGGGGAGGGCCGCCTGCCACGCGGACGCGGCCGGGCCGCCGCGTCCGTCCCGGTTCCGCGCGGCCGTGGAACCGGCCGCCGATGCCGCCGCGGCTTCAGCCGCGGCGGGCTTTCTCCACGGCGGCGCGCCGGGCGCCGCCGCCTCCGGTAGCCGGCGCCGCCGCGCCGGCGACCCGCGCCGCCGCCGCCTTCCGCGGGCCGCCGGAGATGCTCCGGTGGCCCGATTTCTTTCCCGTCTGCGCCGATGCTCCTCCCGGGGGACGATCTTCACTGCGGAGCCAACAAATTGCCCTTGCCGCACGGTTCGTCGTCGTCCGCCAAATCCGCACAAAAAGAGAAGATCAGCGGAGGGTTGCCGGGTCTTGTTCGTTAGACCCGCACCCTCCGCGTTAGTCATAAACGTCACCGGGAGGGAAAATCAACAACAATTTTAATTAAATTAAAATTGTCGGAGATTATTTTCTTTACTTGAAAAGAATAAACACGGGAAAAAGATAATACAATCCAACATCCCTTACCTTGTCGTCGTCGTCGGACGAGGGGTCGTCGCGGAATCGCTCGTCGCGGAGGAAGGAGATCGTTGCTTCGTCGCGGAATCGCTCGTCGCGTCGCCAATCTCCGGATCAAGATCAACGGATTTAATTAGTTTAATTCCGTTGATATTGAAATTAAAAAGGGAGAAGAAAAGATCTGATTCTCACCTTTGTTGCCGAACGAGGGTCGGCCGCGGAAGAAGAGGCGTCGCCGAAGAATGTCGCGGGTAGATCTCGTCGACGTCGCAGATCTCGTGGTGCGTCATCGAATTCTGGTCGCCGGCGTTCTTCGCGTTCTTCGCGTTCTTCGCGTTCTTCGCGTTCTTCGCGGAGAGGGTGGAGGCTCAGAGGAATAGCAATCCTCCAAAATAGACAAGTTGTCTATTTTATTATTTTGCCAACAAACGCAAAACGCGTAAGTAACGACCCACTTAATTCGTTGAATTAATTCAACGAATAAAACAGCCCATTAAAAACACGAAAGAAACAGCCCAATTAAATGGTCTGTTAAGAATTAAAGAAACGCGTCGGTTGACTTTTCAGTTTCTTTGACGGGTTTTCGCGGGTGCGTTACTTAGCGAAAGAAACGGCGGGGCTCGTGCGGGCCCTGCCTCACAAATATCCTACCAAGAGGGTAGGATATTTCTGGATAGCATCCTATCCAGTTCAACTCAGTTCAAGCCGCCTTTAAGTGGCTTCAAGTGGCTTCCAAGCAGCTTAAGTGAAATAAAATAAAGTTGTCGCACAAACTTTATTTTATTTCTGACTTAAAGCCGCAAAATTTAAAAACCACGTCTGAGCAAACGCAACTCCGGAAGAGGCGTTTCTAAGAAAATACCGGCGCTGCGATTTCATCGGTGCCCTCAGAATTCGATTCCGGGCACCGGTTCAAAAGATAGAAAAACCCGCTCGTCCGTTCACTGAACGTACCCGAGCCAAACTTCGGAAATTGATTCCGGGCACACCGGGCCTCGGAATCAGGTGCCGTCTGAAGCTGCGCTCTTGTAAAATTCCAAAGAAAATTAAGAAAAAAATTTCCTTGAAATTTGCGGGTCTTTACAACATTCTAATGTTTATCAATATTTGTGAATAAAATGTTAATACTACTTTAAAGGGAATACTATGCTTGATGGCGTACTCATTACGCAACAACGAGTTTCTTTAAAATCTTACATTGCACTCTAATAATAAAATAATATTATTTTAAATGGGAGTTAACGCCTAGCCGTGGTAATGGCGGTAATGAATAGAACTAACTAAAAAATTATTATATATGTTTTTAAAATATTTTTTCTTTTATCCAATAAATGTTAGAGGCTTAAAATGAAAATGAATCCAATTTTGAGCATAAATCTTCTAATATTCTTTAAAAGGTCGATTAACCGCCTTTTAATGGAGAAACCTTTTTAAATATACTTTTGTAAATTTTATATCTTGTATTTGACAACATAAAGTACTTCTTTAGAATCTGGACCTCAAAATTTACTTTGTGTAAATTTTTGTTATTTTTCCGATAAAGATCATTTTTAGTGAAAATGTTGCATTTTAATTCAAAACCTCTTTTTAATATGATTTATTTATATGGATAGATTATATTTTTAATTGATATTAAAGTGTATTTATAATATTTTTTTACCATTTAATCCAATGTTGGTCATTGGAATTAATTTCACTTTGAAATTGGACTTAAACTTGTGTCAATCATTTAATAGATATTGTATCTTAAAAACACACTATTTGTTTTGACAGCAGGAATTAATTATTAAATTAATTAATGAAACATATATGATTTGAATTTTGTAAAATAGACATCATTTTTGAATTCGGAATATCAAATATAGCTTAGGGTAAATTTTTGGTATTTTTTCTGAAAAACATCAATTTTTGATGAATAGTGAAACCACTAAGTGGTAGTTTAAAAACTGATTTTTCATTAAAATGAAACTTTACCACTTCTGTGATATCAATTTCAAAAATACTACATTCATGGTTTTCATTAGGATGTAAAATGTTGTTCAATGGGATTAAAATAATTTTTTGTTGAATAGTAACTATTAAGTTTTTAATCGTGATTAGAGATAATTAGTGTAATTTAAGGTAAAAATAATGTTTTAATAATATGAAATGACCTTGACACATGTCCTACCCTTATTGGATGAGTCATGGCCAACCATTACAATCCATGGGTCAACTTGGGGACCCCATGGAGCCTCTTTGGTAGGAAAATGACATTAATACCTTTTTATTTAAGGTAAAAATTAAAATGTCACAAACATGTGTTGTTTTACTAAAACAATATTTACATGGGATTATACAAGTCATATTTTTTACTAAATATATTCATTAAAAATTTAAAAATATTTCCTACATAATTATATTTTTTATAATTTCTTGACATTAAATATATTTAATTATTTATGACACCATGATGATGAAGTAATTACCTAATTATTTAACGATTTAAATAAAATGAAAACATAATGTAAAATATAAGACCTAAAATTGTCAAAAACCTATTGAATTTGTGGATTTCGAATCCTTATCACCTTATACTAGAAATATATCCTTTTGGGGCCTTTAAAATCTGAAAATCATTTTATAATAAATTAATAGTTTATAACATTCCAAGAGTGCCCCTCCTCTTCTCTTATAAAAGGCCCCACCTCTACCACCTTACCCACACGTCTCAATCCTTTGGCTTGGCCAACCCCTGACCATTTCATCTCTCCTCATACCTCTATTCATCATTGAAGCCTCACCTTTGTCAGAATGATCTTCAAGAAACCCTTTTGGTTCAAACCAAGAGGAGTTACCCGATTTAAAGGTAATGTCTTCACTTGTGTTCTTTTGTTTTATTTTGCTTCTCCAAACCCCTAGACTCTTTTTATTCATTTATTTTGTAACAAAACCAGTATAAAAAATATATTAGTATTTTTTTATGTGAATAATTTGATCTAAAATTACACACACCTCCGTCTAATGGTTAAAGAACATATTGTTTCTGTGGATGGCAAATTATTGCCTCACGAAACGATGATTGTTCTATCTTCTCATACCACCTATCATGGTGGCCATTATGATAGAACTATTTTTATTTATGATATATATTATATTTATTTACTCTCTATTCTTCTGTATTTTATATTTAATACCTACCTTTATGATTTGCATGTTGTGAAAATGCGATAATTTCATTTGAGAAAGTGTGGACTACCGCCCCCTCAAGTGATGTGACTTATTCATGAAATACATGGAATGTATAAACAATGAAATTGATGAACTAATGTGATATATATAACATATATATTATACTGTAATTATAATATATATATATATATCATCTAGTTTTAATTCCATTAATGTGACAAAGAAATGAAAGTAGCGTTCATGCGTACGTACGGCTTACCGTCTCCATGAACGGTACATTTCGTTTCATATCTCCAATTGTTATGAACTATTATAAGTTCATATATATAATGGATATATATGTCATAAATTACATCTAAATAATGGATATAATTCTAGAATTTAAATATATATATCTCTCTTTTAACTTTAATTCCATTAATATGACAAAAAAATGAATGTAGCGTTCATGCGTACGTACGACCTACCGTCTCCATGAACGGTGATTTTAATTTTTTATCTAAAAATGTTATGTAATAGTATAAAATTAATATATAATGGATATATATGATATTTAAAACATTAATACTATTTTGGAGATGATGTACCTATAACTACATGGAAAGTTATTTTCCAACTAGTTCAATTTTTACTCATGTACCGAACATCGACAAAAACGTCTGATATGAACTCACTTTATTAATAAATTATTATCACATTATAATATGTGATATGAACTGAATAATAATATTTAATGTAGGTCCTTATGAAATTATAAATTGACCAAATCTTATTATTCAAGAGATTAAAGAATAATCGAGTCATGTCGGACACGAGGTAAGGGATCCTACCCCTCTCTTTCTTTCTCAGTACACTCTTTTATGTCATTAATTTTAAGAACGTATTTATTATGATTGGGATGTTCTTTAATATTAATCTTACATTACTCTTTATGTTCATATTATGAGAGACCCTATTTTCTCTCATTAATCCATTTTGGAAGTTTTGAGTGGCGTCGTTAGGCTGCTGAATTTTCGTAAGAGATCCAATCTCTCTCTTTTTAAGTACTCTCCTTTATGTCACTTATTTTATGTTCCTATTTAAATTTTATGTTAGTATGATGAGAGACCATATTTGATCTCATCAATCCATTTTTGGATGTTTTTAGTGGCTTCGTTGGGCTGCCGAGTTTTCTTAAGGGATTTTTCATCTCACTTTTATTCCCGTGTGATTTATGCCACATTTGCCACCATTTCCTTTGAGTGGTATATGTACTTCCCATTATTCTACTCTTTGTGTAATATAATTTCGTTTATGAGTATTTACATCAATGTTGTATTGTCCTTCTTTCATGGGGTGTATGTTTCGAAAGATACCCAAGTCGGTAAGGGAACCTTTCACCCGCCTCTTTTTAAAAGACTTATTTCGTTGGGTCTTATAATTTACATATTTTAATGATGGAATATGTTCTTCTATATCCTTGTTGATGTAAATTATATGTCCATGTGATGAGATACCTTTTTATCTCTCATCAACTCATTTTTTGAATTTTGAAGTGACATCGTTAGGCTGTCAAATTTTTACAAGGGAACTTCTTAACCCAATTTTTATTCTTTGGGATCAAGGAAATGCCAGGTTGTCTAAAACATGGAACTAGACGTGTTTCTTTTTAAGAGTTTTTATTTTTTGGAAACATAGTTGAAGTGTCTACTCTGTAGTCTTTTGAGATGTAATATTTATATCCTAATTCTCTAAAACTCTAAACCTGAAAAGATCCTTAATGTGAATTATTCATTTAATTCAATATTAAGTAAGGTATAAGGTTGGGGCCTTATATTTTCAGTTTTCCAAAGAATAAAATAATATCAAAAAGTAAAAAAAAATTGATATTAAAATATTATTTATTCAGCATCATAATGCATTAGGTTCTTGAGAAAACCCAAAACATCAATTCTATCTTTACCCCCACTCTAGAGTCTAAACTATCATCCAAGGTTATGACATATCACTATATTGTTATTATCTATTATCATTTAAATTCAATTCATATTATGGACAAATTGAACCATTATCTGAATCCAACATTATGGGCCTAGAATGCCATCTCTTACCCCTATGGGTATTCGAAACATCAATATGTGTCATAGAAATCATTCGCCACTATATTCTTTCATATAATTATTCCATGTCCCAAAAACGTATATTAGAAAACATCATATGGGATATTTAAGCATCATTTTGTGTCTCACACTCATATATCAATCACATAAACTTATATATCATATATCACCTCATTCATGGTTAATCAACATTAACCCTTTTTTATCATTTCCCTCCATGGAATACAATTCTAATTTATCGAAAAAAATTTGGTTCTTATATTTAATCAGGTGAAATAATATGAACAATATACTATTAAACAATTACTAATTATATAAATCATATAACCTAGTAACCCTATATGTATAAGACCAATATCTCCTAATACTCATCATAAGTTAATTCATAATTAAATTAACTGACCAATTAGAAAATACCAACATCCCATTAATTCATCAATTACAATATTCCTTCCATTAAATTAACAATTAGTAATTCCAATTCCTATAATTTAAACTATTCCAATTTAACAAAAAACATTATTTCATGGATTTTAAATTAAATAAATTCAATCATCAATTAAATTTCCCAATTAGGGAAATTTCAATTTAAGAATTACATAAAATTAATTAAATCAAGACTATAAGGTCTTAATTTATACCACCTACCTCAAATTTGTTGATGATGGAATAATAATTAATGTGCTCAGTAGATGTTGACCAATCGAGATTACAAATAAAATGAGATCTAGATCATAAAACTTGATCCAATGTTAAAAAAAATATGATCCGTCAAAACTAGACCAAAACTCATTACCAATGGAGGAAATTGATCTACATTATATCTTGAAAGTGTGGGGGGAAACAATAAAATTAATTTAGAAGGAACAATATACTAGGGTAATTTTGAATCTGTCAATATGATATGCGCTTCATCATCAAAAATCTATGGATCACTAGGAATTCACGTAGCATAATCAAAAGAATAAAGACGAATGAGTTTTGGTTGAGTTGAGACAACTTTGGGGGATGTCTTGGGTTTTGAAAATTTTAAAACTACTTTTCATATTAATTAATCCTATTAAAACAGTATCTTGAGATAGGTCACACTTATTTTCATGCAGTTCACCTAATCCACATGCCTCTTATATAGGGGATGAATAGTAACTCTTATGTGGGTGAATGGTTTGTAAAACCATGTGTTAGCTATGAAATCTATCTCTATATAATTTTTAATTGTTTTCAGGGATAGGGTTCATGGTTTTGGAAAAACTTTGTACCAATAGTTCATTACATAAAACCCATTAAAAACATCCAATTTTTTCCAAATTCTACACTGATTAATCCCAGAAAATTTACACTCAAATAACAAAAAATAGTACCTATCAACAAGATCGATAAATCACTAGAAATGTCAGTATCTATCAATATCCCACCGTATAATAACTAATACTTGAGAAGTACTCCCAATATTCATTTTGATTTCGACTCAAAAAATTTGGGACACTGATCCCACATATCTAATAATCTCTCTCATCTTTGCTCCTAAAAGCATCCATGTTTCCATAATACATGAATGAATGACACGATCTTTACACATAACCAATTAATACTATGATCCAAGACATGTATCATATGCTCCTCAAAGGATTCATCTAATTTAATCTCCACATAATCCTCGTCGATCAAATTAGAAGGGTTGTGGTGATACTATTGAATTTGTGACACATGGAAAACATTATGAATTGAAGTATACCTTTTGGAATATCTGATCAGTATTTCAACCTCATGATTTTCTCTAGAACCTCAAATGGGCCAATAAACATTGGTGCCAAATTTCCTTGTCTTTAAACCCTATGGTAACCCAATGTTTGAAACACATAAAGAAATAATTGATCACCCACTCTAAATTAAAGGGTAATCAACTTCTATCATTGTTAGAATTATGATTTCTATGTGATGTATCCATAGGATTCTGAATCAAATAAGCATGCTACAATTTATCATGCAGGTGAATTAGTCCCAACATATCTAACTCACCTTTATTTATCCAATATAGTGGGGATCTACAAGGCTCAAAAAAAATATCCTCATATGGTTCCATATGTATTCTTTCATGGTAATTATTATCATAGAAAAAATATGAAATATCTAGGTGCTTTTCCCAAGACCCACCAACATCCAAAACACATTCTAAAATCATTAATTCAAGAACCTATATAGTAAGCTCTGATATAACATCTATCTTTGGGTGGATTACAAAAATCAATAAAACATGTTTAAAGGGAACCTTTATCATGTCCCATCAGAAGCGACAAGATAAATGCATGTCACAGTCTAAAATAACACTTTGTGGAACCCCGTGCAGACAGACTATATCTTGAGAATACAAATATCCCAAATTTTCTAATAAAAAAGTATCCCATATATGCACGAAGTCTAGTATTTGGTTCAATCCTTCCAAACCACCCAAATAAAATACTTATTCTGATGAATCCTTATGATTCTAACCATTATTTACATGGAAATATCATCACCCTTCCACTCTATATTGGGAAACATATATAGTAAAACATCAGTTCAATGATGCTCTCCTTCACCTGTTGACATGTGTAGCGTCGCATTACGAAACCTACTACCTCCCTTTTCTTGATCGTCCACCAATATTGACATCATAGGTCATGTAACATTTTGATCACTTCTATATGAACCACCCCCATTGAGTTATTAAATCCTTGCATCAACTCCTCAAACATTCTCATTGACACAGTAACCCAATTATTGATATAGATGATTCCATCATCATCTATTGTCCAACATGAAGGTGACTCCCCACCATTAAGGCTTTAGCTCATGGGGAATCATTCCTGATCCTCATACATTATATCTATAATCCAGATCAAAAATGTATAATCCTATAATATGAGGGCCATATTCTCATAGATTTCTTTAACATCATCATCCATTATAACTAGTATGGAAATCATTTTCCACTCTTCAGTAGACTCCTAAACTGCCTAATTCTAGGTTTTCCTACTTAAGGTGTCGTCAACATTTTTCCCTTTCTGGGTGTATATGTTTGATCAAATTAAAATTTCCATATATACGCAACCCTTCTTCACTACTATAGAATCAAATATAAATTAGAAAAGATATACTTTATGCTCTTGTGATTAGTATATAATGTAAAATTTTGGATCAATAGATAATGTTTCCATCACATAGAATCATTCACCATTGAACATTAAATGAGGTCGTGCATAGG
The DNA here is from genome assembly GCA_963277665.1 of Viscum album. Taxonomy (NCBI): domain Eukaryota; kingdom Viridiplantae; phylum Streptophyta; class Magnoliopsida; order Santalales; family Viscaceae; genus Viscum; species Viscum album. The sequence continues at coordinate 1,926,781,404 of OY728159.1, forward strand.
ATATTTCAACCCAAATGGTCGTAACATCCATGACTCATTCAACACAAATAAATCTCCATGCATAAACTCTTCTCCCATTTGTATCCTAGGAGAATCAAAAAACAACATATGCTCCCCACCATGATTGAGTAAAATCATGATTAATGTTGTTCTCAAGATCTTCCTCAACTCATGGATGGAATTATCACATACTTCTATCAACTTGAAATTTATCCCTTTCATGGTCAAAACCTATAGAGGAGATACAAAATAATAAAATACAAAGATTAACCTTTCATTATGACCTGTTACCCCTAGAATGCAATGAATATCAAAAATAGTCAGGGGATACTCCAACGAAATCACTACCTAAACATTCAATGGTCCACTAACACAACATCCACTAAAATGGTTTGACACATGAAATGTACTTGATCAATTAATAAACTATTCCTTGATAGAATGGAATATATAATATACTTTATCACTATACTCAAGATAATGTGAATATGTTTGGACTGATCATCATGATTCATCGAGTACCCCATGATTTGATCATAAAATATTTCAAAAAATTGATCCATGTTTAGGGAGGAAGTGTTAATTAATCAAGGACATTAACACTATAGGTGTGTTCATCAAACCAAATAGCATCATGAAACAAATTTGAAGCTATTCCCGATTCTGAAAGAAATTTGATGTATATCAAAATGTCTAACTATCATTTGACGATACCACGATCTCAAGTCGATCTTTCTGAAAACAAAAGATCCAATCAACTAGTCAAAAAGATAGTCTATACATGGATATGGATACATGTATTTCATAGTCAGGTGGATAATATTTTTTTAATCATCACAGAATCTCTAATTCTTATCATCCTACATTGCAATCAATATTGGATAACCCCATAGTGACGTACTCGAATGGATAAACCCCATATCCACCAACTCTTCCATATAAGTCATCATCTCCTATGTTTTTTTGGAGCCATTATGAATGTAAAAATATAAATAGTCTTATTCCTAGGCATGATCACAATTCAGAAATTCAATATCTCTCTCAGGTGTATTCCCTAACAAGTTTATAATAAAAACACCTTTAAAACAGTCCACCAAAACTCAAAAATTTGTTATTCCTCTCAGCCCCATCTTCCTGCAACAAACAAGAAACTTGGGTGGTGACCACTACTAGGAACTATTGAGTTGGCCCTGAAAGGACCAACTTGATGTCCCATTCACTGATGTGAATATATTTAACACCCCCAGGAGATGTAAAAGGCAATATTCTATGGTAACAATCAATGTTGTATCAGTATGCTCCTAACTATTCTAAAGCCACAATTATGTAGAAGACTAACCTGTTAAGAATATATAGATACCAACTAAAATGATACTTATTAACCTCTAGACTGCCCCTTGAACAATATGATGTCTCTTGACCGTACTACCAATGGTGTATGAATCCTTTTAACCCTACTCATAAAATCCAATTCCAAAAGCAACCCATTTAATATTTGTGTAGATATAAAAAATGAGGGGCACCAGTATCAAATTTGGAATTATCTAGAATATATTCTATAATAATAGTACCTCCAACTATTGATACTCCAGCCTCGAAATCCATAAGTGCAGGCTGAACTATAAAAAAATGCCATGCCCCTCTTCCATGTGATGCAGTTTGAGTTCCCTAAACAGCACCAATCAGATGATGCATGAACTTTTAACCAGAAGCACAAAATTCACTCCCTTGACCACCACATCCAATAGATCTATAACAACTAGAATGTAATGATGTAGAAGTCCCCCATCCCATACATTTGTTCAATCTAAATCCTATATAAATGCCCATTTTTCATTGAATACTCTATTACCACTATTGATGTGTCATCCGTTTAATGTCTCGACAATGTACCAGTGGTTGGGGGTACTGTCTACCAAAGTGACATGGTCTACTACATTGGTGACAGGTCAACCAAGTAAAGTCCTATGTAACTAACACATCCCCCTGTCCACTATGATTTCAACTACTCTAGTTAGCATTTTCATACTAATTCTTCCTACAATTGGAAGTTTTACCTCTAGATGATCCATCAAAAACTAGCTTCCCAACACTGCATTTTTCCTTCACGTTCCAAATAGAAATGAGGGCTTGATTCACAATTTATGAATACCTCTTGAGCTGAAATATATTCACCTAGGAAATAATTTTAAATTTAATTCCATCCAAAAATAATTTCTCCCCCACAAACTCATCTCTATATAACGTTGGATGAGATCATTTCATATTTTTAAAGAGACTAGAATATCTTATAATAGAAATACCCCATGATTCAACCATATAAACACATATGATCTACCCTTTAAGATAATATTAGTGTAAAATTGCTCCAATAACAACTCTTTTAAGTACTCCCACATCATTCTAACTAACTGTTCATCATGAGTCTGAATGTCCCACTAATTATTATCCTGAACACATAACATATATGAATCTAAATTGACCCAATTAACAACACAAATCTACAAAAGATTGTGTATTGTCCAGTGGGCCACAATCCATAACACTTATGCCTCAAGTCCCCCCTCTATAATAAATGTTGGACAGTGTTATATCTGAATCTCTTGAGTTATGTAAGGAATACTTCTTAATGACCCACTATCTGTCACTCTATATAAACTGCATGAAGCGAACATAGTTTTCATAGAACATCTCTCTATCATCCTCACCTAGAACTACTATTACCTCAGGGTCCACTACAGCTGGATCATTTCCATCCATAATTGTCTCTTATCATCCAACCAATTGTTGTCATGGTGGTAAATATCTATAATTCCAAACACACATTTTTGAACACATTATTCAAATATAACATAATTAATAAGTGGGATTCATGTAAATCCATAACAATTCATCCACCAAACCGCACCACAGGGTTAAAACTAAGACAATAACTATACCCTCAACCGTCTTACATGTATTTCATAGTTAAAAATAAATAAAATCAATATCATTATTCATGATTCTAATTAGAGACACATTTTTTCTTATATTGAAGCATTTTTTCACTTTCAATTCCTTATTAGAAACAATTTACAGTTCAATTACACAAACAATGAACAAACATGTCAATTTCAACATCATAACAAAAGAAAATATTGCCTTGTGTTCCTAAAAATGATACATTCCATAACTGTTCCCATGTTCCTATAATGACACATGGATACTAAACCTGATGATATAATGTTCCATCAATCAAAACTCATAAAATATTTGAATGAATAATCACATCGGACAAAAATTGCACTACACATGGTGAAATGACATTCAACTATGAAAACACACATCACTAAAAACCCCACTTAGGGAACATTGATTTAACCCTCATATATGGGTTAGCTACTCCAATTCATGAGATCTTAACCAAGGCATAACTCATATTATTCTCTTGGATAGCATTCCAAAATAGTGAGACAAAATAAAACGAAAATAAAACTCATTTTATATGTCATTCTGACATCCCAGACCAGGTTCAATGCACCTGTACCTTGAGCCAATAGGCCACATGACCTTAGTAGTGCCTCCCCCACACTAGAGATTTTCAAGTTGTAGTGATGGTGTAATATTGACCATGAGGAGATTATACCCATTTTATCAAAGTAGCACAATGGTGTATGTTGATAAATAATACCCAAAATAATAGTAGTATGGCATGATATTAAAAACTAAATATAATTTCCATAATAAAAATAGTAGATATTTCAGGAAATTATAAGATCCAAATTTATAATAGAAAACAAAACTAATGACAC